>OZ035961.1:68456730-69099230 GCA_964034945.1 Chrysopilus asiliformis | reverse complement strand
AGACAGACTGACAGACAGACTGACAGACAGACTGACAGACAGACTGACAGACAGACTGACAGACAGACTGACAGACAGACTGACAGACAGACTGACAGACAGACTGACAGACAGACTGACAGACAGACTGACAGACAGACTGACAGACAGACTGACAGACAGACTGACAGACAGACTGACAGACAGACTGACAGACAGACTGACAGACAGACTGACAGACAGACTGACAGACAGACAGACTGACAGACAGACTGACAGACAGACTGACAGACATACTGACAGACATACTGACAGACAGAGGCCGCGTTCATAATTGCAGATCTAACGCAGTACTAAAGCAGCGCGTTCATCATCATATCTGCGCAGTGTGCAGTGCGTTCATGAAAGCAGCCTGCAGAAAATTTTCGGCAGCAACTGCGCAGCAAGCGCAGTAAAGAAATTTAGCTGACGATAATGCAGCAGAAAGTAACATGTGAAATAATGGCGGACAGCGATAGCGAGATCTAAGTACTCGTAAATAACATTAATAAAATGTGAAAAATTACATTAAAATTATGAGTTTTAATGAGTTGCGGGATGACAAAAAGTGGAGAGCGTCAGCTTGAAAGCTTTTATTTATTTATTTATTTCTGGTCATTTAGCATCTCAGGAAATTGCTCTCCCCAATAGTCTTGAAATTGCTGGAGTAAAGATTCATACCGAATCCGACGCCACGATCTACGTACTGGTCACGTACATACCATCGGCTGATGTACCTACAATGGAGGAGACCATGCAAGCTGTCAAGACAGTTGCAGAAAATGCGAATTTCTGTGACAAATTTTTTCTTCTCGGCGATTTCAATCTACCTCACCTCGACTGGAAATTTTCTGCAAACCAAGACAACGCAGTAGTTGCTCTAAACGCTAAAAGTATTCCTGAATGCACAGTCATTGACGGCTGTAATGAACTTGACTTAACTCAGCTGAACCACGTCAAAAACTCTTTAGGACGTATTTTGGATTTGATTTTTTCCAATGATTATTTAAATTGTAATGTAGAATATAGCGAAATTTCACTTGTTGACCAAGATTATTATCACCCACCAATCAATATATTTTATTCGTGTGATTTGAAATGTGACCTTCTGTCTTATGATATTTCGCATTTTAACTTTAGAAAAGCCAATTACGAGGCTATTAACCAATATTTGTTTAATTTTGATTGGTCAGAAATATTTAGATCATCTGATGTTAATCGTGCCACACTTTTATTCCATACTGTGATCAGTAATGTTATTTCTATGTTTGTTCCATATGTGTCGACAAAAAAAAACCTGTCAAATCCTCCTTGGTTTGACCAAACAACGCGAGATTTAAAAAATCTGAATAACAGAGCCTACAAAAAATGGAGAAAGACCAGACAACATAACGATTACATGTTGTACAGTAATATACGCCACGATCTCAGATCCTATATTAATTTCTCGTACAATCTGTACTTGATTAAAATCGAAAACGACCTGAAGTAAAATCCCAAAAATTTTTGGAGCTTCATAAGAAAACTGATGGTTACCCGCGCTGCTTGATATATAATGACTGCATCTCCGAAGACCCTTCGAAGATCTCAAATATGTTTGCCGACTTTTTTCAATCCGCTTTTTGTAAAAAAACGGATCCTATAGATTATGAATATTTGGAATATCTGCACAGGGGACCAAAAGATCATATCCCAAATATATCTCTTGATGAAGGTCGTATTCTGGAAGGTCTTAAGACTTTGAACGAAGATTGCTCGGCCGGACCTGATGGTATACCGCAATTATTTTTGAAAAATGTTTCAAGTAATATTTATAAAGTAGTGACACACATTTTCAATTTGTCGCTAAGTACTGGAACTTTTCCAACTCATTGGAAAACTTCATTTATTGTACCTCTCCACAAAGCAGGAGACAAAACTAAAGTCGAAAATTATAGATGCATCGCGAAATTATCCAGCCTTCCAAAATTATTCGAATCTTTGATCACTGAAATAGTATATTTCCATTGTCAAAATATCTTATCGTTTCATCAACATGGCTTTGTGAAGCGACGTTCTTCGAATTTGTGCGAATTTACCAACTTTGTTACTGAGAACTTCTTAAAAGGCACACAAGTAGACGCAGTCTACACTGATTTTTCTAAGGCTTTCGACAAAATCAACCACAAGTTACTTATTTTCAAACTTCGAGCTATCGGTTTTCCGGAGACTCTGCTATTATGGTTAGCTTCATACTTAAGTGGACGTACTCAAAATGTGCAATTTCGGTCTGTGATATCGAATGTGATAGCTGTTCACTCTGGAGTTCCTCAGGGCAGCCATATTGGACCACTTTTATTTATACTGTTCGTCAATGATGTTTCTATTTGTTTAATTTATTCTTTATTATTAATGTTCGCTGACGATTTTAAAATCTATAAATCAATCCAAAATCCTAGTGATGCCACTCTTTTACAATTTGACCTTAACAATTTTTTTATCTGGTGCAATAAAAATTTCCTAGTCCTGAACTTAAGTAAGTGCAATATAATATCGTACTCTCGGAAAATCCTCACTTTAAACACAACTTATACTATAAACTCTTCTGAACTGAAAAGAGTTGATTCTGTCAAAGACCTTGGTGTCCTTCTTGACCATAAGTTATCTTTTGATCTTCATCGAGAGTCTATAATTAATAGAGCCACAAAAATGTTGGGATTTATCAAAAGGTTTTGTCGCGATCTTAATGATCCCTTTACAGTCTTGGCGTTATATCATAGCTATGTAAGGCCCATATTAGAATATGGCTGTGTTGTATGGTCTCCCTCTTGTGTTACACATATGGCCCGAATAGAATCTATTCAAAAAAAATTTTTGAGGTTTGCGTTGAGGAAATTGCCTTGGGCAGATACAGTAAACTTGCCATCATATAACTGTAGGCTCTTGTTACTTGGGTTGGAGACTCTCTCGAAAAGACGTGAAGTCCACCAAATTATGTTTATATTCAAATTATTAAAGAACGAAATAGATTCACCAAATGTACTCTCTCAAATTCAATTAAACACGAGACCGCGTTACACTCGTCATTTTAATTTCTTCTACCTTCAATTTTCTAAATCCTCATATGGGAAAAACAAACCTTTAACGGCTATGTGCGATGCATTTAATAAAAATTATGACAAAATTGATTTCAACATAACATCAGATGTTCTAAAAAATCGATTATTTAAATTGTAATAAAATATTTTTTTATGTAATTTTGCTTGAGACTGTCTGTGAGTCTAACTCTGTATGACCAGAAATAAATAAATAAATAAAATGGTTCGTTTCGGAATAAATCGCAAAAAACGAAATCGTAGTTTTTAAAAAGCCGCCGTTTTGGTTACTTCCGGTTAACGGATTTCCACATCAGAACCAAACTTCTCTATTTCATGGCTAGCTCTGGTATTTTTTGCGAAATCTTGTAGAAAGATGAAACCAAAAATTGATACCAAAGGAAATTTAAACAAATCTTTAAGTAGAGTGGCTATATTAAATCTATCTCGTTGGCATCCCTAGGGGTGGGTAGGGAAAAATATCTCGTTGAAAAAGGTATCGTTGAAAAATATCGAGTTTTAACCTCGATGTTGAATAGGCCGATATATCGAGGTATCGATGTTGTTATCCACGATGTTAGAACATTACTCTTCATAAAATTAGTAGAGAAACTAATTTTAGGACTGGAGGGACTATATTTTAGATAGATTTAATATAGCCACTCTACTTAAAGATTTGTTTAAATTTCCTTTGGTATCAATTTTCGGTTTCATCTTTCTACAAGATTTCGCAAAAAATACCAGAGCTAGCCATGAAATTTTACAGATAAGTTTGGTCCTGATGTGGACATCCGTTAACCGGAAGTAACCAAAACGGCGGCTTTTTAAAAACTACGATTCCGTTTTTTGCGATTTATTCCGAAACTACCCATTTTCCAGTAGTCTTATTTATTACAAAACTTAGAGATAATAAAATTTGCTACATTTATGTCTTTTACTAGAACTCCGTATCTCAAGCCGTTATGAAGATATGCCGGTATTTAAAAAAAAAATTTTTTGCCAATATCTCGAAAACGAACGGGTTTTTGGTGGTTCATCGTATAAGAAGAATTAAAACCGTGTTACAGTAGAGCATCCGCATGGTGGCTAAATTATTTATTAAATTTAACTTTTTCAAAACATCGGAAAAACATCGAGGTATCGATGTTTTCAGGACGATGTTTTTTGACATCGATTTCGCCTTAAAAATAACATCGATTTTCGGTATATCGAGGTTTAATGAACGATGTTGCATCCCTAGCTGCGACTCGGCATTCGGGTCTCACCGTAATTAATTTCACTTGGACGGAATGGAAAGAAAAATTGTTAGCTGCTCTTCCAGTAGAATCTGATTACGCGGAGCTATTGGGCGACATGTTGAAACGAGAAATATGCAAGTGCGAAACCTTCACCCAATATTATTATGAGAAAACAGCTTTGCTGAATGTGGGCATTATAGCTGGCATCGAAGAACAGATCCAGTTGGCCGATAGGTTAGGAAATTATCAAACACAAGAAGAGCTTTTAATGTACTTAAAAACAATACCCGAAAATATTGATAGCAAGCGATTACGGCAAATATATAGAGGCCGCTATCAGGCTACCATCGGTCGAAATATGTTAAAATATATTCTTCCGGATTGAAGAGGCCGTGGCATTACCTCGAAATAACGGCATGAACCTAATTTGCTATATCGAAAGTGACGGCGACGTGTATTTAGATACGAGTATCCAATTGAGGGAAGATCAGGAATGTTTTTTGCCTCATTGCAAGTTGCAACGTCAACGCTAATTTCCATAAGGAATGTATACTGTAAATACGTCCGAACCCGATATTATTATAAAGTCGAAAAAAATTGTAGCTCGCGATAGTCATTTTATTCTGGAAACAGAATCCGTAAGTCGAGAGAGCCAAAACTACAGAAATGAAGAAATTATTTACAACATCGGCGACGGAATAATTAAATTACAGAGCGAACTTTGTGATTTTTTAAGTAAATACAGAAATCGTTTTGCCACCTCTTTTGAGGAAATAGGTTGTACTTCTTTAAAGATCACCCTCTTGAAAGATAAACCCATCACATAAATACCTTATCGGATATCTCCCGAAAAGGCAAACGACATGGTAGACGAATTAATAAGTTGCGGTAAAGTGAGAGAATTAACCTCCCCCTTTGCTTTCCCGGTTCAATTGATTAAAAAAAAGAATGGTGTATAAACGGGAAAATTTGAAATGCGCGTTATGATGGATCTCCATTACTGAAGCATTCGACGTGTGCAAAAAATTGCATATAAATAGAAAGAGACAAATCTCTGTAATTGTCAGTGGGAAAGACAGAAGACGAACGCGATGTTTTTATAGGTAGTTTTATAGGATATACGTCATAGGAATTTGAACCTTATTCCATGACCACAACACTCAACTTTCAAACATTAGCTAGACTTCAAAAAAATCTCCCAACCGTGTGACAGTTGACATCGTCTTTAAATATTGTAATAAAATGGATTCGGATAGCAAAAAATTACTAATCGATATATTTTCGATGAAGATAGCACAAGTGACAGTGACAATGAAGACCGTGTCGTAAAAAAAAGAGAAAGTTCTGGGTTCATGAATATTACAAGGATCGGGACATAAATGGGGCATTTGTGAGCGTTTTTGGAGCATTACGTTGTATACACGATCCGAGTTTCTTCTGCAAATATTTCCGAATGACGGCCACACAATTTGAAGAGCTTCTCCATATGGTTGGGCCATTAATTGAGAAGCAAGTAGTGATTCGCGAACCACTATGCGTAATTTTACAGCAGTCAAACAAGAAATGTCAAAACACAACTTAAATGTATTGGACCTCACTATTTGTTTACGGTGAATGTGTGAGTTTAATTTTATAGTTGCACACGATCTTTATAGGAAAAGTTAAAGTCGTTCAACTTCATCTACAAACGCGACATCTGGCGACGTGTGCATCCTATAAAAAAACTACAAATGCGACATCTGGCGACGTATTGCATTTTTTTTGCACGAAGGCCTTTTTACGTAAGTGTGTCTCTATATTTTTGCACACGTCGAAAGCTTCAGTAATGGAGATCCACCATTATCCAGTCCCGAGAATAGACTAGCAGGTGGATCAACTCCGAGGCTATACCTATTTTTCCAGTTTCGACATGGCCTTGGGGTATTATCAAAGTCCGGGGGAGGAAAACTCCAAACACTTAACGTCCTTTGTTACTAGAGATGGACAATTTGAGTTTAATTGTATGCCGTTTGGAATTACTGTTGCGGCAAGTATCTTTCAGAGAATAATTAATAAAATTATCGGTCCATTATGGGGTCTTTCAATAACTTATATTATGTTTCAAAACCCTTACAGCCGGTTTCACAGTGGGAGCTTAAGCTTCGGCTTTGTTAAACTTATCCTGGTAGCTTAAGCTTTCGCTCACACAAGTGCTGTTTCACAGTTAAATTTTGTGTGTCGATTAACAACTCTCAGTTTAGTGAATTTAATAGGCCACTGTGTGTTTCTGTACTCATACACGCTAAAAAATAAAGTCTAATTTTTAGACTTTTTTCCTACATATAGGTCAACACCTTTTTGAGCCTAAAAACCAAACTTAAAAGTTTGAAATTATTTTCAAATTTTAAATAATATTATCAGGTCTAAATTTAAGGTATTAAAATTTAAATTTTAGTCTAAAATAGTTTAAAAATTAGTTCCAAATTTCTAAAAATTCTCAAATTAAAACCTTATGGTTTAAGTTTAAAATGTCTGAGTCATAAATTTAGACTGGAATGCTTAAAAAATATTCATAAACTTCTAAAGTTTTAAATATAGAGAAAATAGTTTAAAATTCCACTAAACTTTCAAAAGTTTAAAAAATAGAGGAGAAAAGTTAAAAAAAATTAGACTCCAGTTTTTATCGTGTAGTAAACAATATTTAGCTGCGTAAAATTTTTATTTTACGGAGCTAAATATTCATTTTAACACCGTTTTGACCTCAATTTTGAATTAACTCCGAAAAGGAGTCAAAAATTCACTCCAACTCCTATTGGGAGTTATTTTCATTGTAAAGGGTGTTCACGTTTAGAAGAGGCTTACCAATTAGCTTCAACAGCCTATTGGGAAGGCAAATGGTTTACAATTCGAGAGGTCCCGTGTTCGAGTCCCGGCAGAGACATGCAAGAAAAGTTGTTAACAGTCACCAATAACTTTGAAAACACGAAAAAAAACTCAAAACGTCTCAAATGCTTGCAAAAAAAGAGAATTTGCGAGGTTTTTTTTGGGCCATCTAATAAGTTGGCTTAACACCGAAAAATTGTTAAAAATTAACACCCATAGGGAATTGTTGTGAACAGGAGTTCAATTTTCTCCGATAGGTGATGGACTCCCTCAAACTCCGTTTCAGTGCGTGATTGACTCCGTTTTTTCGACAGTGTACCATGTTGTTGTGTTTTCTATTTGAGACCTTATCTAGTTTTATATTGTAAACGTAAACTGCTTACTCATTCTAAAACGAGTATAAAATTCTGAATCCTTAAAACGAGTATAAAATTCTGAAAGCTTCTTCTGCTATGGAATCTTCTCGGTTGCAGCACACGAACACTCTCGAAAAAATTAGAAAATTTGAATTTTTTTTTGAGAAATGTTTGAAAAGTAATTACGAAAAAAATTGTTTTGCAATAAGCGTAAAAATCGAAATTGGCTGCTATGTGGGTTCATATAGTATTTATAGAAAATTATGTTACCATGGATAACTAAAACTGGAACCATCACTTAAATTGAGATAAGCTTCAAGTAATAATTATTGTGATTTACGTGATAATCAGCTTTATTCCCCTAGCCGGCGGGACGTGTACGCCGCGTTTCCCGCAGAAAATTTGCATTCTACTAAACGCACTTGTCCCGGCGTGTGCCGTGGTGCTGAATACGTTTTACTTTTGGTATCACGCTAAACGCACCCGCGAATATTTTGACATTTCCATACATTTATTTCCCGCGAGTAAATCGTTGCGGGACCAAACAATTAAATAGAAAGTTTGAATAAAAATGTGAATTTTATTTATACATTCAATGAACTTTAACTAAATATAAGTTTTGAAGGTCAGGAAAAACTAACTAGATGCAGTACAATCATTTAATTGAACAAATAAAACTTCATGCGTATCAAATCAGCTAATTGTCAAAAAATTCAGCGCGGGGCTGAATAAAACTGCGTTTCTACGTCTACTAGAATAAGAAAATTTCATTCGATCGAGAAAAAATTTGCGTGGCGTTACACGTCCCGCCGGCTAGGGGAATAAGGCTGAATGTTTTTTTTAGATAACTTCTATTATCTTTTTGCGTGTAGACGCATTGAGATTTTGCGTGTAGGCGCATTGACAATTTTGCGTGTAGATGCATTGAGATATGGAGGATATGGTGGCAGTTTTGTTTTAAGTCGACTTAAGCGGTTATTGGTTGTCACCACAAATATTGAGCAGAGTTAATAAAAATCAAGTCAATGCTTTAAGTTTTAAGCAATAGTAAAAACATTTACTAGAATCAAAAGTTTAATCTTAAAGTATAAAAGTGTGAATAAAACAATGCTTATACATACACTGCCGGTCAAAAAAACTTGACCGATGATAAAAAAAAACCAATTTTTCGACTTTTCACTCATGTTTCATGTATTGTAAATGTTTTAATTCGACAATTTCTGAAAGAATGTACATAACTCAAGCTTTTTCAACATTTTGAAATTATTATTCGATGAACATGATGAAAGAAATAAAAATGATCTAAAATATACAATTTAAACGCATTTTTCATCGAAGTGACCACCTTTGGCCCATTACACATGAACGGTCATAATCGTGATAATAACAAGGAATCAAATGATGAAAAATTGTCGTTGGCGATTGTTGACAGTACATAAACAATGATGTGTGATCGGGTGCGCTCGGCCGACTTGGCCGCGTTTTCTCGAGCCGAGGCGATTGCAGCCAAGAAAAGTCGATAATAGTCGAATATCGATCAATTCAAAATTGAAAATGTCTATTCTCTTATCATTCACCTTGAATGTATATAAAAAACCTTAACTTGCACATACAATGGGAGTGAAAAATCGAAAAATTGGTTTTTTTTATCATCGGTCAAGTTTTTTTGACCGGCAGTGTACTTAGAAGTATTTGCTGGAAAACTTGAGATGTAAATGATTAAATGTCAGCACATACTAGCTAGCAATCACTTTTAGGTAGCAGGTAGCCTGAATTACCGTAATTCGAGAAGTATTTTAGGTGACGATAGTTAAAATTTTCGATTTTTATTCCAAACTAATCGTTTTTTTGGGAAAATAGTGTTTTTGGAATAGGATCGACATTACTTAATACAGCATACAAAATATTATCAAATATAATATATAAGAGAATTAGTGTGATAGCTGAAGAAATAATGGGTGAGTAATAATACGGATTTAGGAGTAAAGCCTATAGTACACGGCATGTAAAAAGCCACATATAAATGTGGCTCTGACGTCACTAGAAGGTGTCGCATATTGGGTACACATTTCGTATGTGACACAGTGGTTGCATACGGGAAAAATGTGCTAGTACACGGCATGTGTCTTTTGTCCCAAAATCCATATGTCCATATGTAACCAATGTGGTCGCATATGCTGTGGTTACATTTGAGTGCACATATGAATGGTTGCATATATATCGCTAGTACACGGTATCCAACGCAGCATGCGCATATCGCATGTGCGCATCACAATTTCACATATATATGTGGTTTTCTAGTACACGATGTGCGACATGCAACCATTCGTATGTAGACGATTCATGTCGCTTGCGAGGGAACAACAAATTCAGTGTCAGTGGAACCATCACCGTCATCGTGAACTGATTGTTCGAGCGCCTCGAAATCCAAATTTGCATTCATATTTCTTTATTCTGAAAAACACACATAGCAAAACAAAGGGAAAATATCAGTTGTGGTCAACACAAAACTTTCTTCTACAAAATCTACGACCCTGCGCAATTTACGCTAGAGCAATGTCGCGTTGTCAACCTAAGACGACCTCCCAATAAATTCTTGGTTTATTCAAAAATATCAAAAACGTACAAAATTTGAGATAACTTGAGAACGGTAAAAGATATCAATTTACGGTAAATGGCAAAAATGTAGAAAATGTTAACATCTTTAATTATTCTTTTAACTGATTTGTCGAAAAACCGTTAGTTTGCAAATTATTCGCAAACATATGATTTTTTACATATTAATGAAAATATCTCAATAACGGTAAAAGATAACGGATAACGGTAAAAGACAAAATTGTGCAGAATGACATTTTCATTAATTCACTTCATACATTCAGTCAGCAAAAACCCGTTAGTTTTCGAGATAATCGCAAAAAAACTGTTTTTTTTTGGAAATAACGGTTTATCTCGATAACAGGTTGAGATATCGAGTTATAGCTAAAGACAAAAGTGTGGGAAATTTTATTTTCTCCAAGTTTTGTCATACTTAAGGCCACTAAAAAACGCGTAGTTTGGGAGTAAATCGAGAAAAACGAAATTGCGATTTTTGAAAAACCGCCATTTTGGATACTTCCGGTTAACGGATTTCCACCAAAAGTTGATAGGATCGTCCCATTTCAGGACCCAACATGCCTATAAAATTTCATGGCGCTAGCTCTATTAGTTTTTGAGAAATCTTGTACACAGACTGACAGACTGACAGACAGACTGACAGACAGACTGACAGACAGACTGACAGACAGACTGACAGACAGACTGACAGACAGACTGACAGACAGACTGACAGACAGACTGACAGACAGACTGACAGACAGACTGACAGACAGACTGACAGACAGACTGACAGACAGACTGACAGACAGACTGACAGACAGACTGACAGACAGACTGACAGACAGACTGACAGACAGACTGACAGACAGACTGACAGACAGACTGACAGACAGAAAGACATTTTTTAAATATGACTCCAATCGACTCAGGAGTGATCGGGAAATGTTTTTTAGGCAAAATTAAGAGGTCGAAATTTTTCATGAATACAATACTTTATTATACTCCGTAGAAGAAAGTAAAAAGAAAATAAAATTAAAGAAAAACGAACGAAAATAGCCGAAATCAATTAAAATTGAAAATTAAAATAAAAAAAAAAACAAAAATAATACCAAAACAACGTGCTGCTAAAACAACAAAACACAAAAACTGAATGCTGAAATCAGGGTTGCCAACCATAGAAAAAATTTCCTTCTAAAAGCAGGATGAACAAACCCCTAAAATACTATTTATTAAAAAAAATAGTTAAAACCACTAAATATGTCAGCCTGAAATGTCATTCAAAAGTTACATATAAGGGCTACATGCGATCCATATGCTGTGTCAAGTTTTCGTGCAGACACATATATTGTGACTGCCACATTTATATGTAACCACTGGACAATATGTCACATATAGTCACAAACTGCATGTGCTAAGGTAGTACACGACATTCGAAAAAGCCACATATCCTTATGTGTCACGAGTGCCACATATAGTACACATTCGTATGTGTACCATATGTGTGTGTCACAAAGAGAGCTAGTACACGGCATATGGCCATTGGGACCACATGATGACGTCAAAATGACGTCAGAGCCACATTTATATGTGCTTTTTACATGCCGTGTACTATAGGCTTAACACCTGTAACATATGTTTTGTCACAAATTTCAAGTGAAGCTTTGTTATATAATAATATAATATATAATAATAATAAGTTTTATTTAGCGAAATAGTTAACAAAACCATAGACAATGGTAGAAACCGTCTGTCGAGTTGGCAATAACAATAATTCATTATACATATCTTTATATAAAAACTTATACATAGGTAGGCTAACAATAATTTAAATAAAATAAGAAATCAATTCGTAGATTCCACAAACAAATTCGACAAGCAATCATAGTCTGTAGATGATCCAGCTCAAAGTCAAAACCGCCCTATTTTATCTTTTCTTTAAAAATTAAATTCGTCGACCAGAAACTGTCTGTACTTTAAGGAAGCTTTTAAAAATTCATTCAAAGCGTCGAAATTCTTGCCGTTTAGAAGGTCCTTCACCTGGTACCTAGAAATTGCTCTAGCACCGAACAATCTTAACCTCAAATGTTTGTAAATGGGACAAACCCCCAGAAAGTGCTCCATATCTTCGGGTTCTTGCAAATTGCAAACCGAGCATAATTGGTTCACTGCATTCATTGCAGGATTACTATTAAGAGGAAGCATACCACCTCTTGCTTTAAAAATTAGCCCTATTCCCTGCATTCCATTTAAGTCGTTCATGTAAGAGTTCCCAAAAGAGTAGTCTAATTCAGGGTACATATCATGCCTGACACCTAGAATAGCAGTCGCTCTAGCATCTTGCATAGTTTTATTGTGCAAAGACTCCAGTAACCTATTCACCTGAATATTCTCGGCGTAAACCTTATCAGCATTAAATTCAAAGCCCAAATATTTTGATAATCTTTCCCACTCAGTAAACCAGAATGCCCTCTCCTTAATACATTCTTTTGCAACTATATTGGGAAACCTATGTGCGGGGAGTTTTAACACCTGTTGTACATAGGTAAAGTGCAACTTAAGAGTATGCACCCATAGCTTTTCCCGACCTGTTTCTAGCTGAATCATATAATTAGGCGAAGTTTTGGGTAGGCCAAAAATTTTTTTTACAAAAAATCTTTGCAAATTTTCCACCAAATCAAAAGTTTTAAAGCCCCACACTTGTGCACCATAGCATAAAACAGATCGCGCCACACAATCAAAAACTTTAAATTTTGTAGAGGGCAGAATATGTTTTTTGCCTAGAAAATTGCTCCACGTTGCATTTATGCTGCTTTTAGCCATAGACAACCTTTCCTTCAAGTGAGGGTGCAACGAAAGTTTTGTCGTGAGAATCATACCTAAATATTTATAATTTTTAACCACCTCAACTTCCTCCGAATTTAAGTACCATTTTTCGTTCTTTTTCCTTCCTCCAGCCCCGTTGTTGAAGATCATTATTTTTGATTTATCGCGGTTGATAATGAAGCCCCAAAGCCGACAGTAAACTTCTAGCTCTTTTATCATGGATTGTAGCTGTTCCGGAGTCTCGGCTATTAGCACAATATCGTCCGCAAACATTAAAACATTTATTACAATGCCCCCCGCTCTAGCACCTCCGCCCAAGAAACTTGCTAAGTCGTTTATGTAAAGTGCAAAAAGAGCCGGACTCAAAACACAACCTTGCTTTACACCCGAATTTGTATTGAACCAGTCCGATAACTTTTCGCCATCCCACACCGCCGAACAAGTACCATCGTACATGTTTTTGAGTGTTTGAATGAATTTCGAAGATAAGCCAAGTGAATACAGTTTGTAAAATAGAGCGTTTCTGCTTATACCATCAAAGGCTGTTTTGAAATCGACGAAAAATACATATAATTTTTTCTTTTTCAGGAATCTTAGCTTAACAATGCTAAACAAGGTGAAAATATGATCTATCGTGCTATATTGTTTACGAAAACCAGCTTGATTTTCACATATAATATTTCCTTCGTCTTTCCAAGTTTCTAGTCTAGCAAGCAACATTGAGCAATAAATTTTCATCACGGAATCCATGAATGAAATTCCTCTATAATTTGCAGCATCACCAGGATCACCTTTCTTGAACAAAGGAAATATTATTGATTTTTTAAAACAGCTGGGCATACTACCATTATAGATGCAATTATAAACTGATAGAAGCTCTTCGAGGAAATCATTAGGAGCATTTTTGTAAAATTCATTTGGAATCCTATCCATACCTGGGGCTTTGTTATTTTTTGACTTGTGCAAAACCTGCTTTAACTCAGCTATACTAAATGCCTTATCGAGTAACTCTATTTGACGAAAGGGCTCCGCATACTGGAATGACTTTATATTTACAACTGGGTTTAAAATAGTTTCAAAGTGTTCTCTCAAATCTTTTAAATTACTACCTTTAATCAAAGTTTTAGCTCTCAGTTGATTTACAATCTCCCACCATGCTTTAGAGTCCTTTACCGTTATTAGTTTACGCCCAAACTCTAATTCATACTTTTTCTTTTTTTCCAAACATATTCTTTTGTAGCATACATTGGCTCTAATATAACTTTGCCTAGCACTTTCACAACTAGACCCATTCCTTTTATTCTGAATTCTTAAATTGACTAGCTGCTTGAACGATTCTTTTCTTGCTTTAAAACACTCCCAGTCAAACCATTTTTGCCTAAATGTTATTTTTTTTAATTGCTCTGGACTGCTTTGCCGAACTGAGTTTTTTATACTTTTCGTTAAAAAAAGCAAGTCGTTTTCGCTTATACCTGTCGGTACGAAATTTTTTAAACTTAACTGTATTTTTTCCTCAAACGATTTTTTATTATTTTGCACCCAATGCAACTTAGGTAGTAAAGCGATCTCCTGAATTTCCGAAACTACTTTTTCAGAATTTATACATATTTCTATAGGAAAATGATCAGAAAAGTTTTGGTTTACCACCTTAAAACCAACTACACTCTCCGCCATACTGAAAGATATCATACCCAAATCATTTACTGAACTTCCCATAGCACCCGCAAATGTTAATTCGCCCATTTCATCACCTGGTGTCCTTCCATTCAAAACTACACCCCCTATTTCCTCTAACCACTCCAACAACTTTTTGCCATTCGAATCAATCACATTATCTTTTGATTCTCTGTGTTCAGATAAGTAATTGTGTTGGTCTATAAGTTCGACAGGGAGCACTGTTAGTGAACCTATTCGCACATTAAAGTCCCCCATTATAATAAAGTTGTTTGGACAGCTTTGAATAAAAAAAATTTGTATCTTCATAAAATCGTTAAGCCAGCTTTTTTTATTAAAGTAAACTGGAACAATGTATAAACATTTACCCCCTAAAGTTAATTTTATAATATCAACGGAACAAAGATTTTCAAACGCTATTTGCACCTCGTTGCACAAAATATGCTTCCTCTTATCGTACAGACACCCTCCGCTCGCCCGACCAAACTTGCTTGACTTTGTTGCCGGTATCCAAAATAAATCGTATCCCATAAAAAACTTCTCAAATCTGTCTGTTGAAGCTTCCATTACATGAGTTTCCAATAGAATAAAAATATCATAATTTGTTAAAAACTGAAAAAAACCTGGAAATAAACATTTACTTGCAAGACCAGCAATATTATACGAGACTATTTTAATATTTAGGAAGTTAATTTTATCTTTTAAATTTGAAATTTGAGAGATCCTACCTATTTTGTTACTTAAACTAAATTCTACTTTATCTGAACAGACGGTTTGGCATCACTTCGAATCACCAGGCAGCTTCCTCTTACTTTTTTGGTTATCCGCCACTGATAGAACCAATTTTCTCACCTCTGTACCGAAAACTTTAGAAAGTTCCGCAAAAGGATCGCCCTCTCTGGTAGAAAGACAGAAGTTATCGTCGCACGCATAGAATTTGTGATTGATAATCAGCTGATGCCCCTTCAGTTGACAGTCAACATTGTTGTTCTTTTCCATTAATTCCTTTTTTAGGTCTAAAAGAAATTATCTTTTTCTCCTCAAATCTTCACTTCGATCCCTGTGCACGATGAAACTTGAACCTTTCAACTTTATTTTGCTGTTCAAAATTACGTTGATATCATCTTGAAGTAGAAACTCCACCAAAATAGGCTGAGGATATTTACCACCTTTTCTTCCAAATCTGTAGGCATTTCTCAAGACTAGATCTTTTTCAATACCAAGCCTAGTTTTACAAAATTCTTGCACCTCCAAAAACGGATTGCTTGTAACACCCTGCGGCAAACCTTTGAAGATGAGATTGAATTTTTTCTGGCGCTCCTCGTATGACTCCAGTTTCTGCTTCAAAATTGTATTATTTTCCTTCACGACTTCAATCTCAGATTTAAGGCCGTCGCATTCCCTCCTCAGCGCTAGCACTTATTCACGTAACTCTGTGATGTCACCTTTTGTTGCCAATTTCTCCGTCTTTTTATCTAGCAGGCCACCTAGAATTACTATGAGATCGTTTTGCGACATATTACCAACAGAAGCATTATCTCCGGGTCCCGTCATCCTTTTCGCTTCCTGGTTATCACTGAAATCCGGTGAAGTAAGGTTAAACGCCCTTTTGGGTGCTGATGATGTTGCAGAATTCGGAGGTGTACGATGCATTGATGGAGTATGAAATGACCGCTTGCTAAATGACACTATTTGTGCAATGCAATTCTATTGAAATGCAATTCTATTGTAATGCAATTCTATTATATTTCGAAGAAGTAAAGACTATGGATTGCAAATATTCTTTTAATTCGCAAATTTTTACAATTTTTTTATTTTAAATTTTATAATTTTTTTCTCCGATTAAAAGATCGACTTGACACTCGAACAGTGTTGCCAAAACTCCCAGCTTTGTTATATAAAACGTGTCCAAACATGTCATTACTTCGCGTTGATTTCTAATTTCTTTAATGAGTAATCAGGTTAAAACGCAATTTCACCAAGCTCAGTCGGAAAGATGAGTCTACATAATTTAATTGGATTAATGCCAAAAACCGAATTTGTTAAACGGTTTTTAAATAAAGATATTTCTTCTAGAACAATCTATAGGGCCATAAAAGATTGCGAAAATGGTGTTCCGTTAAATTATAAGCCAAAAAGTGGCCACAATCAGTTCACACTCAGACTACATGATCACACAAAGGGACTTTCGGAGGAAGTTCATTGTGACTATACTGGTGAGAACGCAGAGAATATGGGAGACCGATACCTCTGGTAATTCTATTAACATGTATACTGACGGCTCAAAAACTGTGAATGGAGTGGGAGCAGCAGTATTCTGTGATAAGCTAGACATACATGCATCTTTTAGACTCCCAGATGAGTGCAGCATATTTCAAGCCGAAACTGTAGCCATACAGAAGGCAACGGATATGGCATGCAAAATGCTGGGATACGGTCACTCAATAAAGATCTTTGTGGACAGCCAAGCAGCTGTTAAAGCACTGGCTGCACGCGAATTCAAATCAAAAACAGTACTTGAATGCTTCAGGACCCTCCAAACTCTAAGCTCTAACAGAAGAGTACGGGTATGCTGGGTCCCGGGGCACGAGGGCATTGCCGGAAATGAGGCAGCAGACGTTCTCGCTAAGGAAGGAGCAAATTTAGACCTCAGCAGAGCAGAGTCAACACCGCTCCCCCTAAATTATGCCAAATCCTCCATTGACAATCGCACAAAGGAAACAGCGGCAAGGAGGTGGGCTGGGATCGGAACCTGTAAAATAACCAAAACCATGTGGAAGTCGCGCAATCCTAAGAGGACCAGCAGTCTTCTACAGCTATCACGTGCGCGATGTCGGACACTGGTAGGAATTTATACAGGACATGTTCTCATAGGCGAACACGCTTTCCGGTTGGGCCTGGTGGACTCTAATCTGTGCAGGAGCTGCAAGGAGCCCGGAACAGTGGAAACCCTAGAACATCTATTATGTGTATGCCCCGCGCTGGCAAGAGCAAGATGCCAGCATCTGGGTGGGCACTCGCTTGGTAGCCTAGAGGTAGTTGCCAAGTTCGATCTGAAAAACATCTTAAACTTCGCGATGGCTACGGGAGTCTTTGATCTCACAAAGACATAGCCACAACGGACAACAGGACTTAGGCATCCTTTGTGGTAGCGCTATGGACCCTAGCGGTCTATGCGGGGCCCTGCAATCGAGCAGGCCGCCACCGAACCTAACCTAACCTAAGCCAAAAAGTGGAAGACGGCACATTTTAACAAAAAAGGTTTAACAAAAAGTGCTGAAGGACGCGAAAAACAAAATTGGAGCATCCATGCGCAAAACTTGTCGCCAATTTCGGGTATCGCACATGACTATCCATTGGCTATTAAAGAGGAACAATGTGTCCTACCGTAAAAGAAAAAAAGTTCTAAAATACACGGACGTACAACTTAAAAAAATAAAAAAGTGATAATTTTGGACGATGAAAAATACTTTACTTTTGCCGATTCTTCCATAAGTGGAAACGATGGATTTTATACAGAAAATTACAGTACAACTCCTGATACAGTAAAATTCAAAGGAATTGCGAAATTCGAGCCAAAAGTTTTAGTTTGGTGCGCATTATCATCGGCAGGAGTTTCTGAGGCATTCATTGGTTCAGTGCGAAGACAATCAGTTAATGCAGACATCTACATCACAAAATGTTTACCAAAACTAGAAAAAATTATTAAACAAGATCACAATTAAGATGATGTAGTGTTTTGGCCTGATCTTGCATCATACCATTACGCCAAAAAGATCATTGATTGGCTCAAGTCGAAAAACATCAATTTCGTCCCGAAGGAAGACAACCCACCAAATGTCCCACAAGCCCGCCCAATTGAAAATTTTTGGGCTTTATTGAGTCGACTGGTGTATCAGGATGGATGGGAGGCAAAATACGAAAAGCAGCTTCAATCACGGATTAACAAAAAAATTAAAAGAAGCGAACCTTACCACCGTCCAGACAATGATGGGCAATATAAAAAAGTTTGAGAAAAATAGAAGATAACGGGCTATTTTCAACTTTTTTTGTAAATATCGAATTCAGATCCCCATGAAACTAAATGAATTATAAACTTTTGTATTTCTTAGATTTTTATAGCCGTATGGTGAAACCAAAGGGTATACTAACTTTGCCTTACCGTTTGTAAGGCCAAGATCCCGTCATCACACACAAAAATGAATTACACCAGTGTGTTTAGAATGATAAACATAATTAATTTTTGCATGTCCGTCCGTCCGTCTGTCTGTCCGTCTGTCTGTCTGTGGCGCGGATTGCGGGCGCGCGGATTGAGCTAGAAACTTGAAATTTTGCGCAGATCAGTTTTTCGTAAAATGCGAGGATAAGTTCGTTAATGGGCAAAAATGGACCATTAGGAGGGGTACCCCCCATACAAACGAAAACGTTTTTTGTGAATATCTCAAAATAGGTGCATCTTATCTTAAAAGTCCAAGAAGAAAAGTTGTTTAGGATATGATCTACATAAAATTCCCATACATCAAAATCCGATTGGAATGAATTTTAAAAAATCTTATTGGAAAATTTGACTTCAAAGTGGAGTTTTGACTTAAATCACCATACGGGTTTTCAATAATTGCCAGATTGGCAATTATAGCTTTTGTTATGTTTTGATCATATTTTTGTTTTTATGTTTTAATATGCGATTAGTTTTTTTGACAAAACATATGTCACAGGTGTTGAGCATTGACCTAATATTTGTAATAAAACAAAGCATAGCAAAATCTACTATTTATTGACTTTAAACAAGCATTTGAAAAGTATATATAACTCTTTGACTTTACTAGGAATACCAATAAAATTGGATAGATTAGCTACTATAACCATGTATAAATCATGAACAAGAGTTATGATTCAAGGACAATCGAAAAACCCAAAAAAGTTGGCCTGAAAATAAACGAAAATAAAACGAAATATCTAAGAATGTCCAATACGTCTTAATATGGCAGTATAATTTCGAAGGTGTAGAAACTGTACTTGGAAGTGATACTAAAAAGTGGTAATCGTATGCATTTTTGTATACAAGAAAGAATACAAGCAGGAAACAGATGCTACTTTGCACAAAAAGTATTTCAGTCCAACTTATTAATCTATAGAACAACTAGCTTGCATACCCGTCGTTGCCGGGTTAAGTTTTTTGTATAAATTTTAGAATACGAAGAAAATCGGAAAGAACTTAAAAACTTTTGAGAAAAATCTTTTCCCTGCAGGGCTCTCCGTTGCGAATTAGTCTAACCCCAGATTCGTGACCAACGACTCCGAAAACCCCCTAATGCCACTTTTCTCCGGGAATAATGGGAAAAAGGTTATCCTTACAGGAGCTTCCGTTGGCAATTTCATCACCAGATTCGTGATCAGCGTGTGCAAAAATCGAAAAAAATCGGAAAAAGGATATTTGCGTTATCCTTATAGGAATATTCGAATTATGAAATTTCAACATCAGATTCGTGTTCAGCGACCCCAAAAACCCCTCCCGCGAATCTGTCAGGAGCGAAGCACGTTCTGGAAAGTTCATTAGACATTTTTTTCAAGAAAAAAAGTTTCCGAGTTTGAACCGAAGTTTAGTAGTTGTTCTGAAAATGGCCCATGCTAGACTTTGGGCTTGAAACTTGGCTGACGCGTCCTTAACAAATTTCCTTCCATTGTTTCAATTGAATTAATTTAAAATATGCAATCATTCGCCATGAGAAATTCGGTACAATCGTTTGTTCATATAAAAATTTCATTTCAAGGAAAGCAAATATTTTTGAAATTATTAACCAATAGCTTGCATACCCGTCGTTGTCGGGTTAAGTTTTTTGTATAAGTTTTAGAATACGAAGAAAACCGGAAACAACTTAAAAACTTTTGAGAAAAAGTTTATCTTTGCTGGACTCCCCGTTGTAAATTAGTCTAACACCGGATTTGTGATCAGCGACCCCGAAAATCCCCTAATGCCATTTTCCCCGGGAAAAATGAGAAAAAGGATATTTGCGTTATCCTTACAGGACCTTCTGTTTCCAATTTTGAAAATCTAACACCGGATTCGTGATCAGCGACATCAAGAACCCCCGAGTGAAACTTTTCAGCCTCCTATTGAGCAGAATTCATGGCGAAAATCACGGTTTAAAAACGCCCAAACCCCCTTTACCCCCTTAGGGGTAAAATTTCGGAAAACCCCGCCTTAGTGATGGTTGGGACATATTGTGAAAGGTTCAAGTCTCTAGCTTCAGGGGTTTGGGCTGGGCGTTGATGAGTCAGTCACTCAATCACTCAGTCAGGTTAAACGATTTTATATATAGAGAAGATAATAAGACCGGTGGTCACATATGGATGTGAGATCTGGACATTGAATCGAAATGACGATAATGCACTGCATATATTCGAAAGGAAAATTCTAAGAAAGATCTTTACGGGAAAATGCTAGATAATCATGAATATATCAGAAGGAGTAACGTCGAACTCAGCGTACTAATAGAAAATGAAGATATAGTTAAGTTCACAAAAGCTCGAAGGTTGAGAGGAGCAGGACACTTATCCTGAATTAATGAAAATCGTTTTTCATGGCACACCAGCATGCAGCAAGGCAAGAGGAAGACCACGATTGAGATGGGTAGATAATGTGGATCAAGACGCAAGGAAACTAGGAGTGAGAAACTTGCGATCACTTACACAGAATCGTGTGGAATGGAGGCACCATGTGAAAAAGGCCAAATTCCGCCCCGGGATGTAGCGCCAAAAGAAGTGTTTTTGGAAATAGGACTCAGGATTTATTATATTTAACGTGTGTTATTCAAAAAAAATTCGTGTTTGAAATTTTTGAAAATTTTAGAAATATTATTTTGCTATTTTTTCTAAAAAACAGCCACGGGACACAATTTGTACAAATTGATGATACATATCTTGTAATAAATTCGGCTATTTCATTAAAATTTCGAGTTTAGTTTGTTTTCAAGCTGCTTGCGTTTTTTGTATGTAGAAAATACTTAAAAGTACCTAGTAAATGCTACACTTTCATCAACATAATCCTCGGCGCTACATCTCTCGAAGAGACTGGGCCTGCTTAATTGAGGTTTCATATCAATTTCTTCCCTACTTCGCACATTTGTAAGGTTTTTACGTTGCAACCCATCAACAGCAGAGGCCGTAATAGCAATCTAAACTCATAATGTCGTTAACATCAAGCGGTAACTATCCCTACTCTATTCGTAAAACAAGTTGAGTGGACTTGAATCACAGCGTGTCACTGTCGGGAATTGAACCACCTACCTCCGGAATACGGGCCGAGTACTTTACGACTACGCTGGACGTAGAACTACACTTTACTTTATTCACTAAAAATTAAGTAAATGCTGGAAGACGCCAGTGCTAATGTTAACTGCTACGTTTTATACACTCGGGCCATTATGCATGTTAATAAACATTGTTGCTGTCGCGAGTGTACGTATATGTTTCTTTAGTCATGTGCACTTGTTCTCGGAGGAACATTCATATATTTTTGTTCTAAACTGCTGTCTGTGTCTTTGAGTTTTGGTATCTTTAGATAAGAAGACCGGTAAAATAATAACTAAGTTATAAATGGAATCAGCGTCACAGGATCATACTACAGTTAAATAGAATTGCTAAAAAAATATATGGTATAAAAATATATACCCATTAACAAAATAGTAAAAAGCCTTGGGTCATAATTCTCTCTGGTTCCGCGCTTACCTTCAGTACTTTATACCCCCGATAGTGTGAACCACAAAATTTTAACGTTCCACTCGCAAGCAAACCTAAGGAAGTGTCACTCTCTGATTTTAATGAAACTTGGTAGGGTAAAGTATCCAAATCTGAGCCCCGGCACCAGTTCTGAGCACCCCTGTTAATTTTCCGGCTAAAACAAGAATTGTGCGCGATTGAGCCGATTAAACCACATTTCACAACGTGATGAAACCACTTATTCTTCGAATTTAATTCTTATTTCTATAAGTTACTAGGCGTACTTAATTTAATACGGGGGCTCAGAACTGGATTTTGGGATAATTTCCACATTTAGACATAATTCTTTTTTTTTTATCCAAATTGTTGAGGAATATGTATATGTTAATTTAATTTAAACATTCCATACTTTCGACCAGTAAGAATAAGTTTCTCAGAAAGTATACGGAAGATAAAGAAAATGTGGTATGAAGTGAAAAAAGGTTTAAGGGGGCTCAGATCTTGGTATTTTACCCTACATTTGTAGAACTATGAAAAACATTCCACACCGATTTTTTTTATTTGGCCAGTACTTCGGTTTTTCCACCTTAGAGAGTTTCATGCAAAAAAAATTGGAAATTACTCTAGAACGCCAAAAACACCCGTCTATAAATTTTAGAGTACTATTTCTGTGCGAGTTTGCTCATCCTGATTCTAATTTTTTTCATATTTGCATCGATTTAATGGATTACCATTATTTTTCTCACGTGACTTTTTTAAAATCAATAATTAAAAGGTTTGTCAACATGAAATGTTCTTGTAGTTATATGTAAAGGGTGATTCAATTGCAGGTACTTTTTCCAATAGGGTTGTTTTGACAGTTCTTATGTGTCAACTGGCTTGTCTATATAACGTTTGTGTTCAGTATTCAGTGCCATTTCATCATGAATAAACTTACGTGTGAACAATGTTTACTAATTGTGGAAACTTATTTCCAAAATCAGTGCTCAGTTAGGAATTGTTATAGAGCTCTTCGTCCACATTCTGGTCGTCATAATCGTCCCACTGAACGCACTATTCGTGAAACCATCACCAAATTTCGAACTAATTTTACACTATTAGACATTCATCCATCAACCAGAGTCCGTACAGCCCGTAGTAATGAGAATATTGCTGCCGTAGCATTATCGGACCATATTTCTTTAAAAATGCGGAACGAGTGCGTGTTACTGACAATGGAGCTCGCTACAGAGCAATGATCAATGAATTTTTGTTGCCAAAAATTTAAGATATTTGTGTAGCTGACTTGTGGTTTCAACAGGATTTCGCTACATGTCATACAGCTAACGACACAATCGCTTTATTGAAGGAAACGTGCAATGAAAACATCATCTCGAGAAATGGTCCTATTAATTGGCCACCGAGATCTTGTGATCTGACACCATTGGATTACTTTCTGTGGGGATATGTGAAATCTCTTGTTTACGTCGATAAACCCGGAACGATTACAGCTTTGGAAGCAAACATAACCCGTGCTATTCGCGGAATACCGACCGATATGCTTGAAAGAGTGGTCGAAAATTGGACCCACAGAATGGACGATTTAAGAGTTAGTCGTCTGCTACATTTGAAGGAAATTATCTTTAAACATTAAATGGCATGAACCAAACTAACAACTTAAATAAAGATTTTCCTCAATATATTAATTATTATGTATTTTATTTAAAAAAAAATAGGAAGCTCTTATTGGATCACCCTTTATATCAGGGGTCATCAAAGTAACTGTCGCTCCCTTTACAATCAAAATTTGTAACCACTACACATTAAAATACAGCACCGATTCCAACTCCAAAGCACGGTTGAAACCGCAACACACAAGCATTACAGCACACAATAAAAGGTCGATTATAGGGCTACACTGTTAAAGCCAATCTGTGTGATGAGCCAGCCGAGCCACTAGCTAATGATGCTTGCTTTATATATAGGTATGTCACTACCCAATACTAACGGAGCGAATTTATAGTGACATTCATGCCTATTCTGGAATCCGAAGTTGCGTCAAGTTCCCCTCAATTTGCATTCTTGAATCCGCTGCGTTTTATTTCTGTTCGATTGCGTATGTTTTGAAGGTAGAATTACTCATTGCAAATTTCAGAATAACATAGAATACCAATTGGCGAATCGAATCGACTGAGTTTGGTTTTACGTTTTAACTGCGGATTCCAGAATAGACATGGTTATAGTTGAGCGAGTTTTCAAATTTTGGTGATGCAAGATCTACAAATATATTTCGTTCCCCGGGAAAAAAAATATTCACTTCCTTCTAAGGCACCTCAGAGGAATATATAGAACGAGTAAAAGGTCGGGTAGTGCAAGGTACAAGCCGGGGTTGTACCTTGGACCGGGAAAAGTTGACTTAATTTGATTTCTTTAAAAAATAGCAAAGACTATCAGGACCAAGATTTGTTTTTTATACACAATAAGAGCCTGATATTTTGTTTTTAATTATGCATAGATTTTTTGATACCGATCGAAAAGTAAATTTCGGTCCAAAGTACGAACCCTTCCCCTATACCCCTTGATACTATATACCACCCTGGTTTAATTGATATCTTTTACCGTTACCCAGATATTTAAAATTGTCATTTTATTCGTCGGATTATAGTCGTTACTTCTTTTTGGGTTTGCAATTAAAAATCGGGTAGATTTGCATGGAAAGTATTTTCTCATTTGATTACCAATTTTTCTAATTTGATTAATATGGGGTTCGGGATTTGTGTTGGAATTTTGAAAAGTTTTACCAATCACCATAATATTACAACCTTAATCCAATTGCTAATCGTATTTTTGTACATAAAAACACATCAAGATTTTTTTTTATCCTTACCGGCATATTGCATTATTGTGTCATTTAAACACATGCTCCCTGACTGAGTTCCGTGGATGAATAAATCCTGTACTTGTGTATCAGTTGAGAATACATACATAACCAGCGCTGTATTTCTATGACACGACAGTTATTGATTTTCATTTCTTGTTCAATTATTATTTTTGATTGTCAAAAAAATGAATATTTGAATGCAATGCAGACGAACACAATGCAAAAAATAATGCAAAGAAAACTAAATGTTTATGTTATAATTTCATTTTAGAAATTACCTTGAGTTAATAAACTTAATGGCATCAAAGGCATTTTCTACATTTATTATTGGTAAGAGTGGTCCAAAAATTTCCTCTTGCATAACTGGATCTTCTAGTTTTACATCAATTAAGATTGTTGGATCTATATACCTTTCTTTCACATCGTAATTGCCTCCCACAATTATCTTACTAGATTTCATAAGTCCGATCAATCGCCTAATAGAAACATATTGCAAAATTTAAAATGTTAGCAATCACTGTGAGTCGATTCAGCAGTTTTTTTAATCTTACTGAAAATTGTTTTGGTTAATTATTCTGCAAAGGTCAGGGCTTTCTTTGGGATTGCTACCGTACCATTCCGTTAGTACTTTCTTACATTCATCGATAAATTGATTTTGAACATCTTTGGAGCAGAGAACATAGTCAGGCGCAATGCATGTCTGTCCAGCATTTATCAATTTTCCCCATAATACTCGTTTAGCCGTAATTGGGATATCAGCTGTGTTGTCAATGTAGCATGGACTAGGAAAAAAATTGAAATTTTCATAAAAACCTATAAGTTTTGATAACTACAAGTTTTATTCTTACCTTTTACCGCCAAGTTCTAAAGTGCATGGCGTAAGGTATTTATTAGCAGCTGCATGAATAATTTTTCCAATACGTGTTGATCCAGTGAAAAATATGTAATCAAATCTTTGCTTTAATAATTCTGTTGTTTCAGACACGCCACCACATACCACTTGAAAACAGTCCTGAAATTTAATTCATTTTTTACAAAATTAGTTCTAAGTAGAAAAAAAGTCTATTTACATTATCCAAATATTTTGGTATTAATTCTGCAACAAGTTTAGCACAGTTGGAAGCAACTTCACTTGGCTTTATAATTACACAATTTCCTGCAGCAATTGCAGAAGCAACCGGCAGCAAAAGCAATTGAATCGGATAATTCCAGGCTCCTAGAACCAAAACCACACCATATGGATCTTTGTAAATTAAAACGTCATCGAGCAAATTCACGAATGTTTTGTCTGGCTAAAATGTACAAAAAATGTATTCTGTACCTTTTTAAAATTTAAATTACTGTAAATGTTGTGTTACCTTATCTGGTTTAACCCATTCCTTCAAATTCAACAAGATGTTTCTTAAGTCATTTCTTAAAAAATCAATTTCCAAGATAAGGCATTCCTGTTTATGCTTTTTGAGGTCCGCCTCAAGGGCAGATATCATTGCCGGCTCATGATCGTCATACATTTTTAGCAATTGTTCAAGCTGTCGTCGTCTAAAAAATATGTAATATTTTTAATTAATATGTAATATATTTTTGTAAGTGACGATTTTAAACCCTTTGAATTCCATAGTTAGTTTTCTTCTTATTAATTAGTAAATTTACTTATTTGGAATGGCCAGCCATGAATCCTGCTCAATAGGAGGCTGAAAAGTTTCATTCAGGGGTTTTCGGGGTCGCTGATCACGAACCCGGTGTTAGATTTTCAAAATTCGAAACGGAAGGTCCTGTAAGGATAACGCAAATATCCTTTTTCTCATTTTTCCCGGGGAAAATGGCATTAGGGGATTTTCGGGGTCGCTGATCACAAATCCGGTGTTAGACTAATTTACAACGGGGAGTCCAGCAAAGATAAACTTTTTCTCAAAAGTTTTTAAGTTGTTTCCGGTTTTCTTCGTATTCTAAAACTTATACAAAAAACTTAACCCGACAACGACGGGTATGCAAGCTATTGGTTAATAATTTCAAAAATATTTGCTTTCCTTGAAATGAAATTTTTATATGAACAAACGATTGTACCGAATTTCTCATGGCGAATGATTGCATATTTTAAATTAATTCAATTGAAACAATGGAAGGAAATTTGTTAAGGACGCGTCAGCCAAGTTTCAAGCCCAAAGTCTAGCATGGGCCATTTTCAGAACAACTACTAAACTTCGGTTGAAACTCGGAAACTTTTTTTCTTGAAAAAAATGTCTAATGAACTTTCCAGAACGTGCTTCGCTCCTGACAGATTCGCGGGAGGGGTTTTTGGGGTCGCTGAACACGAATCTGATGTTGAAATTTCATAATTCGAATATTCCTATAAGGATAACGCAAATATCCTTTTTCCGATTTTTTTCGATTTTTGCACACGCTGATCACGAATCTGGTGATGAAATTGCCAACGGAAGCTCCTGTAAGGATAACCCAAATATCCTTTTTACCATTTCGAAAAAAAAAACTGGCAATAAGGGGGTTTCGGAGCCGGTGATCACGAATCTGGTGTCCTGGAGTCATAACGATTTTTTTCAAAAGTTTTTAAGTTATTTCTTTGTTTTTTGGCTGCAAGAAAATTTTTGCAAAAAACTTTTACCCGACAACGGCGGGTATGCAAGCTAGTCTATACATTAGGGTGTTTCATTTTTCCAAAGATGTGATTTTCATATGACTTTGCTTACGCCCCGAGTCTCAGTGATGAAAAATATATGTATGCCAAATTTTAAGAAGATTGGATAATATCTAGGGGTTGCACACTTTGATCACTTTTCGTCAAACTACCTAGTCTAGCCATAAATACTGACACAAGAAAAAATTGATGCCAAATGAAAACGCATTGGTATTTTTCAAAACTTGTTTTTTATATTTATTGGGCCACACAACAGCCACAAATCATAGAACACATTATTCGAAAATACCGCCATTTGATTTAACACCACGCCTTTAACGATGGAGCCAACAGGGCTGCAAAATACGCGCTCGATCTATTTGAAAGTTGCCCAAAGCGGTTTGATTCCTGCTGCATGGATTCAATGTTAGCGAGTGTTTTTTAGCACACCATATTCTCTAAAGTAGATCATAGTTTATAGTCCAACACGTTGAGTTATTCAACTCTTCGCTTCTAATGAAATCATAAATTTGATTTTGAAGCATTTTTTGTGGTCATTTGGCTTTTGGAGCCAGAAATGAATCCTGTGGAAAATTCCAGTCCCCATTTTTGAATAAGTTTTCGTTTACATGCCTAACTATACATTTTAAACAGTTTCTTGAGCAAATTTGGCTGCCGTTTGCGCTTCTTTTTCACAAAAAAGGCTCAAAAACAATTTTCATGACTTCATGCCTCCAAAAGTCCGCCCCCGGAAGTTCAGACCTTAAGTCGTTGAACTATAGACCCGTTGGACTGTAGTGAGCATGATTTGCCAAAAAGACACCAAAATATTGAGTCCTTGAAGAAGGCTTTCAACAAAAACATTGGATAACTTTCAAATAGATCGAGCGCGTATTTTGCAGCCCTGTTGGCTCCATCGTTAAAGGCGTGGTGTTAAATCAAATGGCGGTATTTTCGAATAATGTGTTCTATGATTTGTGGCTGTTGTGTGGCCCAATAAATATAAAAAAAAGTTTTGGAAAATACCAATGCGTTCTCATTTGGCATCAATTTTTCCTTGTGTCAGTATTTATGGCTAGACTAGGTAGTTTGAAGAAAAGTGATCAAAGTGTGCAACCCCTAAATATTATCCAATCTTCTTAAAATTTGGCATATATATATTTTTCATCACTGAGACTCGGGGCGTAAGCAAAGTCTTGAAAAATTTTAGATTTTATTTTTTGCCTAACAAAATGAAACACCCTACTATACATATAATAAAACTTGAAGTAATTTTTTTAATTTTTTGATTTTTTTTAGAAATTTGGTTTTTGGATTATGTTAAAAATCGTGCTGACACCAAAAATAACATTTTTAAAAATTTTGTTTTTCTGTCTGAATGTTTGTTCTGGCATTACGTAAAAATGGTCCAATCGATTCCGACGAAAATTTGCAGACAGGTAGAGTTACTTGCAGAATAAAGGATAGGATGCTTTTTTAATGACCTCCCTCACTCCTTCGATGCCCCTCTCCTGACAACTTTTAAAGCGTTCAACCGATTGGGATGCGGTTTTCACAATATCAGAATATTTTCGCCCACTAATATCTACCCTCTTCCTTCTCTGTGAACCGTCTCACCTGCTATAATTTTGTAATTTTGAAGGGATTTGGAACTAGTTTTCACCATTAGGGGGATCAGCTCGCAGGAAAAAATTTCGTCCACTAATATCTACCCCCTCCCTTCTGTAAATCCCTCTCCTTCTATCTCCTATAATTCAGAATGCAATTGGATCAAATTTTCTCCATTGGAGAAGCTATCCGTCAAGGACAGTTTTTGCGCAATCAATTTTTATCTTTTACCGTTATCGAGGTATAAAATGTGGAAAATTAGATTTTTGCAAATTTCTTTTAAACTAACGGTTTTTTGAAAATTCTCTACATTTTTGCAGTTCATTGCCGAATAAGAGACAGAATATTTTGTATTTACCTCCCCGGAAGAAATTTCAATCTGGTTTCCAATATTAGTGGAGGGCAGCCCTCAGGAAAAATTTTCGCCCAATAATATCTACCCCACTCCTTGAAAACTCAGATCCGAAGCCAAAAGCAGAGTAACTACCTAGACCGCATGGCGTGGTTAGCCCAGGGTCGCATTTGGTTTGAAATTTGCATGTATTACTTTCTTCTACGGAGTATAATAAAGTATTGTATTCATGTAAAATTTCGACCTCTTAATTTTGCCTAAAAAACATTTCCCGATCACTCCTGAGTCGATTGGAGTCATATTAAAAAAATGTCTTTCTGTCTGTGAGTCTGTCTGTCAGTCTGTCAATAGAGCTAGCGCCATGAAATTTTATAGGCATGTTGGGTCCTGAAATGGGGCGATCCTATCAACTTTTGGTGGAAATCCGTTAACCAGAAGTATCCAAAATGGCGGTTTTTCAAAAATCGCAATTTCGTTTTTCTCGATTTACTCCCAAACTACGCGTTTTTTAGTGGCCTTAAGTATGACAAAACTTGGAGAAAATAAAATTTCCCACACTTTTGTCTTTAGCTATAACTCGATATCTCAACCTGTTATCGAGATAAACCGTTATTTAAAAATAAACAGTTTTTTGCGATTATCTCGAAAATTAACGAGTTTTTGCTGATTGAATGTATGAAGTGAATTAATGAGAATGGCATTCTGCACAATTTTGTCTTTTACCGTTATCCGTTATATTTTACCGTTATTGAGATATTTTCATTAATATGTAAAAAATCATATTTTTGCGAATAATTTGCAAACTAACGGTTTTTCGACAAATCAGTTAAAAGAATAATTAAAGATGTTAACATTTTCTACATTTTTGCCATTTACCGTAAATTGATATCTTTTACAGTTCTCAAGTTATCTCAAATTTTGTACGTTTTTGATATTTTTGAATAAACCAAGAATTTATTGGGAGGTCGTCTTAGGTTGACAACGCGACAGGGCTCTAGCGTAAATTGCGCAGGGTCGTAGATTTTGTAGAAGAAAGTTTTGTGTTGACCACAACTGATATTTTTTATTATGTTTTTGTATTATGGGCGATAATCTTATTGTTTCAAAATCTATTTTGAAATTTTTCTGATATTTCTCAGGACAATAGATAGATTGAGGGATGGACCGCAAGACTGTTCGGGGCGCAGCCCTTAGTCACAAATATTTTGATTTTCCTCAAATTCATAATGAATTACAAGTTGAAATTTTTTTTCACTGTATTATTTAGGTCATGTTTATTGCTACGTGATCTATGTTTCAAAACAGTAAATCAAAAGCATTTTATTAGAAATTAATTGACAAAACCCAGCCATTTTATTTAAGCTAAAAACTTCAAAACTAGGCTCAGTAAATGTTTTAATATTTACACGTTCAATCACTTGTAGTGTGGTTAAACTTTTACTGAGACTGCTTAACCCTTTGTTACATAGTGTTGTTGTACAACAACACCTTTTCTAATTCAGTTTTTTTAATATTATAACATATATTTCAATATGCGTTAAAAAATCGGTAATCAGCTTCATAAAGGTTTTTGGGGTCGCTGATCCAATATGGCGGTCAAAAAAGATAAAATTCATTAGATTACGCTGAAAACTAGTACGCGGGGGTTTTTGGGGTCGCTGATTATGAATCTGAAGTCAAAACTTCAAAATTCAAAATGCCGGATCTCCTCTCTTTGGGTCTTTCAAATTATCGCTCATATGGAGGGAGATGAGACAATAAAAAACTAAATCGATTGACGGTCATCAAGTTAGAAATATAACCGTCGTGCTGTTGCACATTCCTGGACCAATAGTCGCGATATGATGGAAGCTTTTTTACTCCCATCAGAATATTTCTCCCTGAAAATATTTTGATTTCTTCAATTGTCGTCGGTTCAAATGATCTTTATGTTTGAGAGCAATATAAATTAGTCTGAAAAACGAGTTCCTCTATGAACTTCTCTGTGAACAAACATAAAATATATCTAGAGGAGATTTACAAGTCGCCGGGATATTTGGACCACTGTCTTGTGTAAATGCAGTATGATCATTTTTTCTACTCTTACTTTCCTATATCACATCTATGTTAGCTAATCGGTTATTCAGTGGATCATCTTCATCATCTTCACTATCTGTGTCACTGTCAATATGACTTCTTCGTGATGTTAGAACTTCAGTTTCAACATCCTCACTATCCGTATCACATAAACCATCTACTGATTCAGTATCACTCTGGATATCCGCGAACTCTATATCTTCCATTTCTAAAGTATTTGTGTTCAGTTTTTAGAATTTACGAATGAAAGAAAATAATTGTACCTGCAGGTTTATAATCAGCAACCAAAAAATCCCAAACACCATATCGAAAACTGATCATTTTTATATTTTCATCCAACATATCCGCCATTTTGAATTTTGAAAACCGTGAAAATTAATTTCATAGACAAATGTATGCATGAAAGGTTAATCCTAGAAAAAATCTGACAGCGGAACTAAAGGGTCTTTCAACAAGGACATAACAATTTTGTATTTAAATAAAACACAGAATAATTGAGATATCGGGGCTGACTTCTATTCCAGGTGTAGTGGACATGTTACATTTAAGTATGAAATTCGATGTGGTTCATATGGCCACCGCGAGCACGTTTGCACTGATTGATTCTTTGGAGCCAATTTTCCACCACTCTTCCACACATATCGGCCGGAATTTAGGGGATTTTCGGAGTCGCTGATCACGAATCCAGTGTTAAACTAATTTGCAACGGAGAGTCTTGCAAAGATAAACTTTTTCTCAAAAGTTTTTAAGTTGTTTCCGGACCATTTCTCGAGATTACACGATTACTTAACTTCTCCTTCAATAGATCAATTTTTTGACCAGCTGTGTTCGTGAACTTCACCATGATAAAAATGTAAACCTTGACTGACGTTTTAGCATTGCCAGATCATAAAAAAAGTTTTAGGGTGCGTTTTTATTAAAATACAAAATTGTTATGTCCTTGTTGAAAGACCCTTTAGTTTAGAATCTTTAGTATGCTCTTGCAAATATTAAAAGATCTTTGGTTTTACTGGAAGTTCGTTGCACGCTCCCATGTCTACTCTTTCGTACTTCTCCCAAGAAGCAATTGAAATCAACGGAAAATAAAAATCCCCCTCTAGGGAATGAAATTCGGTATTTCAGTAAAACGCTCCATAGAACGAAAATGAAATTATGATTCTTACGCTCTTACTCTTATCATCTTTACATACGGACGGTAAGGGTGAAGAAATTTGAAATTAACATTTCAAGATATTGTTCTCGTCTTGTCTAATAAAAACAAAGCAGTGTTGCAGACTTAATCTGGAAAGCGATCTCCGGTGTGCTCTGTCAAACATCAGACCTAATATTCAGATTTTAGTGAAAGAAAAACTGTCACCCATCCCATTAATTTTCTATTTTTTTAGTTTTTTTTTGTAGAAACTAGGGAAATAAATAATTGAAATGGACAGTAAAAGTGAGTGTGGATTTTTAACTCCAAATATTAGAATAGAAACACGGAGGTTTGACAGGTTTTCAAAAAAAGGGGGGCGTCAGCTGTTTGATAAGCGTTCAAGGGGGGCGTCAACTGAAAAAGTTTGGGAACCACGGTTTTACAGGAACAAAATCTCAATTATGCGGAAAAAGTTAAACAAATTGAATAGAATTATTTTAATCCTATAATATAATACGAGGAACGTCTGTCTGTTTGTCTGTCTGCACAAACGATCTCGAAAACCCGCCTAACGATTTTCAGGAAACTTGGGGGTTAGGGATTTTCGGGGTCAAGAAATCGATCTAGATAGGTCTCACCCTACGAATAAGAATGACAGAAAGACAGAATCTGGACATATACAGTGTCTGTGAGTGAAGCATTTTTTCTGAATAGCCCCCAAAGAGATTTCTGATTTATCCCCCAAAGAGATTTTACCCCCGTCGCACACTTCAGCTAAGCGAGCTCAACTACGTGAGCTAAGTTTCTCGCTGAAAGTATAATCCTTAGCATTTACATTGGCGACCGCACACTTCAGCGAAACTATGAAACTACATCGCGTTGTCATGGGCGACGCGGACTAAGCTCGCTCGCGTAGTTCAGACCTCAACTACGCGAACGACTTCGCTGGCATCGCTGACACTCACATATAAATATTTTCGGCGTTATACAGTGTAGAATCGGTGTTTGCAAAAGTGTAGTATTTTGTGGACATAAAAGTGTAAGGAAAACGTGAAAATTGAATTCTTTTGCGGAATATTTTCAATCGCGTTAAATAATTTATATCTAAAAATGGCTGCAGATAAAGTGGAAAAATGCATATATTTACCGAAAATATCGCCGCGTAGCTTAGCTCAAGTGTGCAACGAGGTGAGCTAACCCAGCTAGGCTATGTAACTATAGCTAGCCTCGCTCACATAGCTTAGTTGAAGTGTGCGACGGGGGTTACTGTCCGAAAAGTCACATTTTTTCACATTTCCACAGCATGTCACGTTATTTTATGTTTTTATCATTAACTAGCTTGAAAGAACCCGGCGTTGCCCGGGTAGTAATAAATTTTTGAATATGAAAAAATCCTTTTTTTTCAAAAGTATTTTGATGTATGGAAAAATTATGCAGTAATTATATTTCTAATAAGTTTTTGAATTCCAAATATTTTTTCCTTCTGCTTGGGAGAAAGGGAATAGAGCGAATTCCCTTATTGCCAGACACTTAAGATTTTTGCATTTATGTTGTAACATATGTTGAACAACCATAAAATAGTTTCAGAGATAGCTGAGAAGGGGATTGGTCGAAAATTTACCTTGACAGATAACCTATCCAACACTAAAAAAAAATAAAAAAAAAATTTAAAAAAAAAGCTTTTATTAAAAAAGAATGCACTAAAAAGAAAAAAATAATTTTCTGGACGCTGTGTATCACAAATATAAAAGCTTTTAAAAAGCGAGATAAATTTTTATTTTATTGTTTTATGCTTTATCTCGCTTTTTAAAAGCTTTTATATTTGTGATACACAGCGTCCAGAAAATTATTTTTTTCTTTTTAGTGCATTCTTTTTTAATAAAAGCTTTTTTTTTTAAATTTTTTTTTTATTTTTTTTATTTTGTTCTTTTTAGTCTTCGAATATATATCCTTACATTTGAGATGTCCTTACAGGCTTTTTAACTTGAGAATCGTATTCAGCGACCCCAAAAACCCCCAGAATAGATTTTTTTTCCGGAAAATTTGGAGAAAGGGATAATTACGTTATCCTTACAGGACCTTCCGTTATCCTTACTGACTTTTTAATGGCAGATTCGGGTTTAGCGACCTCAAAAACCCCCAGAATATATTTTTTTCCGGAAAATTTGGAGAAAAGGATAATCACCTTATCCTTACAGGAATTCCGTTATCCTTACAGACTTTTTAATGGCAGATTCGGATTTAGCGACCTCAAAAACCCCCAGAATAGATTTTTTTCCGAAAAATTTGTAGAAAAGGATAATCACGTTATCCTTACAGGACCTTCCGTTATCCTTACATACTTTTTGATGGCAGATTCGGATTCAGCGACCCCAAAAACACCCAGAATAGATTTTTTTCCAGAAAATTTGGAGAAAAGGATAATCACGTTGTCCTTACAGGACCTTCCGTTATCCCAACTGACTTTTTGATGACAGATTCGGATTCAGCGACCTCAAAAACCCCCAGAATAGATTTTTTTCCGGAAAATTTGGAGAAAAGGATAATCACGTTATCCTTACAGGACCTTCCGTTATCCTTACTGACTTTTTAATGGCAGATTCGGGTTTAGCGACCTCAAAAACCCCCAGAATATATTTTTTTCCGGAAAATTTGGAGAAAAGGATAATCACCTTATCCTTACAGGACATTCCGTTATCCTTACAGACTTTTTAATGGCAGATTCGGATTTAGCGACCTCAAAAACCCCCAGAATAGATTTTTTTCCGAAAAATTTGTAGAAAAGGATAATCACGTTATCCTTACAGGACCTTCCGCTATCCTTACATACTTTTTGATGGCAGATTCGGATTCAGCGACCCCAAGAACACCCAGAATAGATTTTTTTCCAGAAAATTTGGAGAAAAGGATAATCACGTTATTCTTACAGGACCTTCCGTTATCCTTGCAGACTTTTTAATGACAGATTCGGATTCAGCGACCCCAAAAACCCCCAGAATAGATTTTTTTCCGGAAAATTTGGAGAAAAGGATAATCACGTTATCCTTACAGGACCTTCCGTTATCCGTACAAGGACGAAGTAGTGAAAATATTGTATTGTCATCGGACTTATATAAGTGTGCAAAATTTCAAGTCAATCGGACAAGTGGAAGTGGGTCAAAATTGGGTTGCAAGATTTGATCTGACAGACAAACAGACAGACAAACACGAAGGCAAGCTAAATAAAAGCTTTTAAAAATTGTATAAAAATCCGTTCTGTAGTTTAGTAGATAGCAGGAGAGGAGGCTCGCACCCAAGGCCCAATTAACCATAGGGCTAATTGGGCTACAGCCCAGGGGCGCCATAGATCCGAGGCGACGAAATTTTGATTGCTTTTTTTTTAATTTACATATTTATAAAAATTTTTGAATTTTCTTTTGCGTAAATATATATTTAAGTTTTGAATTAAAGAATATTTTAAAAAATAAAATTGAATTTTTACAATAAAACTATGTAAGGGTGCAAAATTTTATTTAGCCCAGGGCGCTCAAACTTATTAGTACGGCTCTGCTCGCACCATGTAGAGCGGAGTGGTTTCAGTGGATGAAAACTTATTTTATGATTGACCTGCTCAACACTGAAAACCGTATTCAAAAACCGGCGAGCGGGTGAAAGGGGAGCCGATACCGTGACCACACGTAACTATAAACCGTGGTCATGATAAGTTTATAAAGACGAAATTTGATTAGAATATGATTTTATACAACTTATCTATTCAGTTGGACCACTCCTACCTCCCTCTCCCATACAAATAGATTTTTTTAAATAAACGAATTGGTCGGTGACAAAATACCTTATTTAAATTCGTTCTCACCAATCAATCCATTTAATTTCACTTGGTTACTGAGTAAAACCTTGATTCACTTCGTTGTACACAAAATAAAATACTTTCGACGATTTAAAAGTGGGAAAAGAGCGATAATTTGCACACTACATCGATAAACAACCGCTTCGCATCGATCATCAATGAGAAAAGAGCGAATATATTTCTCAGCCGTCACACGTGATTCTGAGGGCGTAACGCCATCTGTTGGCGATAACATTATAATGAGGGACAAAATTATCCGTTTTTCAGTTCCAAATACAATTTTTTCTCTTTCCATACCATATCCCATACAATATGCAAATTTCAATTTTTCCGATATTCCTGCTTTTTTCCGAAATTTTTCTCGACTTTTCCAACAAAACGAAAAAGGATTCGGGATTTTTGATTTGGAATTACTGAAAGTGCAAGCCAGAAAACCGCTCCCCTGAAAGTATGCAATTTCGTTTTTCCAAGATTTTCCGACTTTTCCGGTGGAAATTTCCAATTTTCGGCTCCGTAGTGTTTTTACCTGGTTCAATACGAATCCAACAAACAGAGCCCCATGCAAATCGGATTATATTCAGCCGAGTTATGGATAGTCAAACTGACCACGATTCATTTTTATATATATAGATAAGCGGTGAGTTTTGCATCGAAATTAATTTAGTAATTAAGGCGCGAATTAAGTCAGTAAATTAAACAAAATTCGATGAAAACCGAAACGTCTACGAAAAAAACATTTATGATCATTCCTACAAATTCACGCACTCGCAAAACTTCGTTTTGCTTTTAATAAAGTTTTGCTACACGCCCAAAACAAATTTTATCATCAAAGTTATGTAAAATGTTGTTTTTTCGTCAGCATACGCGAAATTAATTTTTAATCGTAACACTTAACCCTAGACCCGTGTACTGGGCACTGAGTGCCCAGAACGATTTTCGAACCGAAATTAACCATATTTTTAATAAAGAATATGATGAAATGCAATATATTTCTGAAAGATTCTGTAATTTAGAGTACAAAAAAAAATCCAAATTGCATGTCTCCGGGGGGGTTGAGGCAGTTGTCAAAAAAAAAGCGTAATATCGTGTACTTGGGCACTCAGTGCCCACGTCAGTACATTTTGTATGCAATTTTTTTTTATTTTGACTACAGCTTTGGGTTTTTCCCCTTTTATGATTTTTCTTGTATGCAGATATTATATTGTATTGTTATATTATTTATATTATAATATTTATATTGTATTGTTGTCATGTATTGCATTGTCTTTCGTGGAGTACATGATTTGTTGGAGAAATCGAGTACCAGATTCGCGAGCTTACAAGGTGGTCTATATTCTCAGTCGATTTTTGCAAATTATATTTTCCCATTGTATTTCTACTTGTTTAACGAATAAACCAATTTTTATGATTTTTAAACAAACCAGCCATACATTTTCTATTGGAATTACATCTGGGCACTGAGTGCCCAAGTACACGATAAATGGAAGTTTTATAGTACACGGGTCCAGGGTTAATGGCGCACCATTAAACAACAAAAAAAAGAAGAAGAGCGAGCTGTCGAAAAATACCAGTGGCGTATCAAAGCAAATGAATTGCTTTATTTAAGGTTTTCTAAATTTGAACATATTTCCCTACGTCACTACATTAAACTTAATGGTGTTCGTTGTTACTCACACCAACAAGAAAAATGCTTCAATTTTTTGGCTTTATCTGTCTTCCTGTTATTCTTATTCGTAGGTCTCACCCCTGAGAAAATTCCCCTTCGATACCCCTCGCCTGCTATCTTCGAATTGGGTGGTCCGATTTTAATGAAACTTTACAGTATTACTAAGCGGGCTAAGAGCTTTCGATTTCCCCACTACAAACCTGACTTTTCCCTCTCCTCGATACCCCTCGCCTGGTATCTTCGAATTGGGTGGTCCGATCTTAATGAAACCTTACAGCATTACTAAGCGAGCTAAGGGCTTTCGACTTTTCGACTACAAACCTGACTTTTCCCTCCCCTCGATACCCCTCGCCTGGTATCTTCGAATTGGGTGGTCCGATCTTAATGAAACTTTACAGCATTACTAAGCGAGCTAAGGGCTTTCGACTTTTCGACTACAAACCTGACTTTTCCCTCTCCTCGATACCCCTCGCCTGGTATCTTCGAATTGGGTGGTCCGATCTTAATGAAACTTTACAGTATTACTAAGCGGGCTAAGGGCTTTCGACTTTTCGACTACAAACCTGACTTTTCCTTCCCCTCGATACCCCTCGCCTGGTGTCTTCGAATTGGGTGGTCCGATCTTAATGAAACTTTACAGTATTACTAAGCGAGCTAAGGGCTTTCGACTTTTCGACTACAAACCTGACTTTTCCCTCTCCTCGATACCCCTCGCCTGGTATCTTCGAATTGGGTGGTCCGATCTTAATGAAACTTTACAGTATTACTAAGCGGGCTAAGGGCTTTCGACTTTTCGACTACAAACCCGACTTTTCCTTCCCCTCGATACCCCTCGCCTGGTATCTTCGAATTGGGTGGTCCGATCTTAATGAAACTTTACAGCATTACTAAGCGAGCTAAGGGCTTTCGACTTTTCGACTACAAACCTGACTTTTCCCTCCCCTCGATACCCCTCGCCTGGTATCTTCGAATTGAGTGATCCGATCTCAATGAAACTTTACAGTATCACTAAGAGGGCTAAGAGCTTTCGATTTCCCTACTACAAACCTGACTTTTCCCTCTCCTCGATACCCCTCGCCTGGTATCTTCGAATTGGGTGGTCCGATCTTAATGAAACTTTACAGTAATACTAAGCGGTCTAAGGGCTTTCGACTTTTCGACTACAAACCTGACTTTTCCCTCCCCTCGATACCCCTCGCCTGATATCTACGAATTGGGTGATCCGATCTCAATGAAACTTTACAGTATCACTAAGAGGGCTAAGAGCTTTCGATTTCCCAACTACAAACCTGACTTTTCCCTCTCCTCGATACCCCTCGCCTGGTATCTTCGAATTGGGTGGTCCGATCTTAATGAAACTTTACAGTATTACTAAGCGGGCTAAGGGCTTTCGACTTTTCGACTACAAACCTGACTTTTCCTTCCCCTCGATACCCCTCGCCTGGTGTCTTCGAATTGGGTGGTCCGATCTTAATGAAACTTTACAGTATTACTAAGCGAGCTAAGGGCTTTCGACTTTTCGACTACAAACCTGACTTTTCCCTCGCCTCGTATCTTCGAATTGGGTGGTCCGATCTTAATGAAACTTTACAGTATTACTAAGCGGGCTAAGGGCTTTCGACTTTTCGACTACAATCCTGACTTTTCCTTCCCCTCGATACCCCTCGCCTGGTATCTTCGAATTGGGTGGTCCGATCTTAATGAAACTTTACAGCATTACTAAGCGAGCTAAGGGCTTTCGACTTTTCGACTACAAACCTGAATTTTCCCTCCCCTCGATACCCCTCGCCTGGTATCTTCGAATTGAGTGATCCGATCTCAATGAAACTTTACAGTATCACTAAGAGGGCTAAGAGCTTTCGATTTCCCCACTACAAACCTGACTTTTCCCTCCCCTCGATACCCCTCGCCTGGTATCTTCGAATTGGGTGATCCGATCTCAATGAAACTTTACAGTATCACTAAGAGGGCTAAGAGCTTTCGATTTCCCCACTACAAACATGACTTTTCCCTCTCCTCGATACCCCTCGCCTGGTATCTTCGAATTGGGTGGTCCGATCTTAATGAAACTTTACAGTATTACTTTCGACTTTTCGACTACAAACCTGACTTTTCCTTCCCCTCGATACCCCTCGCCTGGTATCTTCGAATTGGGTGGTCGGATCTTAATGAAACTTTACAGTATTACTAAGCGAGCTAAGGGCTTTCGACTTTTAGACTACAAACCTGACTTTTCCCTCCCCTCGATACCCCTCGCCTGGTATCTTCGAATTGAGTGATCCGATCTCAATGAAACTTTACAGTATCACTAAGAGGGCTAAGAGCTTTCGATTTCCCAACTACAAACCTGACTTTTCCCTCTCCTCGATACCCCTCGCCTGGTATCTTCGAATTGGGTGATCCGATCTCAATGAAACTTTACAGTATCACTAAGAGGGCTAGGAGCTTTCGATTTCCCACTACAAACCTGACTTTTCCCTCTCCTCGATACCCCTTGCCTGGTATCTTCGAATTGGGTGATCCGATCTCAATGAAACTTTACAGTATCACTAAGAGCGCTAAGAGCTTTCGATTTTCCCACTACAAACCTGACTTTTCCCTCTCCTCGATACCCCTCGCCTGGTATCTTCGAATTGGGTGGTCCGATCTTAATGAAACTTTACAGTATCACTAAGAGGGCTAAGAGCTTTCGATTTCCCCACTACAAACCTGACTTTTCCCTCTCCTCGATACCCCTCGCCTGGTATCTTCGAATTGGGTGGTCCGATCTTAATGAAACTTTACAGTATTACTGAGGGGGCTAGGGGCTTTTGATTTTACCACTACAAACCTGACTTTTCCCTCCCCTCGATACCCCTCGCCTGGTATCTTCGAATTGAATGATCCGATCTCAATGAAACTTTACAGTATCACTAAGAGGGCTAAGAGCTTTCGATTTCCCCACTACAAACCTGACTTTTCCCTCTCCTCGATACCCCTCGCTTGGTATCTTCGAATTGGGTGGTCCGATCTTAATGAAACTTTACAGTAATACTAAGCGGGCTAAGGGCTTTCGACTTTTCGACTACAAACCTGACTTTTCCCTCCCCTCGATACCCCTCGCCTGGTATCTTCGAATTAGGTTATCCGATCTTAATAAAACTTTACAGTATTAGTAAGGGGGCTAAGGGCTTTCGATTTTTCCACTACAAACCTGACTTTTCCCTCCCCTCGATACCCCTAGCCTGGTGTCTTCGAATTACGTGAAGGTATTTTAATGGAAATTCGCAATATTGCTAGGGAGTAAGGTTTTTCGATATGCATTCTAAAAATATCACTTTTTAGATATCTATCGGCGGCGATAAATAGTAATTACAAAACAATCAAGTTCCCTGAACCTCATTATACAAATCATGTTGCAATTACAATCGGATTCAATTACTCAGAGACAGACTGCATTAAGAATCACAATTGTATGTTTTCATGTTTGTATATATATTTTTTTCGAAACAGGTTCTATAGATTTTGATGAAATTCGGCTACTTATAGTTTTTGGGGACAAAAATGCGATCACCTTAGGTCCCATCTTCAGGGAAATTCGTTAAAGTTATATAAGGATACTGCGAATATTCTTTGTCCCGTTTTTCTTTAGGAAAGTTTACACTATAGGGTTTGTGAGGTCACTGATCCCGAATATGATGTTGGAGTTTCAAAATTTGAAACGGAAGGTCCTATAGAATATCGCGAATATCATATTTTTTCTGGAAAATATACATTAGAGAGTTTTTCAGGTCGCTGATGCCGAATCTGATGTTGGAAATTCAATATTCGAAACCAAAGGTCCTGTGGTAATAAAAATATTCTTTCTTTCATTTTTCTCCGAGGAAGTTAGCGGAGTGGGCTTTTGGATCGGAGATTTAAAACCTCAGGAAAACTACTGTGAAGTTAACGTGAATCTACTTTTTTCCCCCAAAAAATTAGCAAAAGGAGGATTCTGATGGCTCGGTCTTCCTGGTTCTGAAAAATAAATAACTGAAAAAATCTACAGTTTCAGTTTCTTTGGCAAGAAAAAGAAATTATGTACTCAAAAAGAAACTGAGATTACGGGATTTTTATAGAATATAAAAGATCGGGCAAAATAGCAAAACAGGTTTGTGTATTTATGATACGCGGTGTAATAGAAAATTGGAAATTTGTTTTGAGTTATTTTGCTTGAGATACAGGTTTAGAACAGGGTTTAGAACAGGGTCAGTAAAGCTTTGAAAGCTCTCGGGTATTCACTACCACTGACAAGCGATTTACTTGTTTATATGGCTCTCCGAGCCAACTTCAAAGTTTGTTGAAAGCTCTTTTTCATTATTTTTGGTTTTGACACACTGTTAATTGTTTTACTTTATGGTAAAAAAAAGTTTTGATAATGAAAACTTTTATATGAAACTAGCAGACTCTTCGTTGGCAGCTAAAAGTTTTTTGTATAAATTTTAGAATGCCAAAAAACCACAAATAACTTAAAAAGTTTTGGGAAAAAATGTTATCCTTACAGGACCTTTCGTTTCGAATTTTGAAACTCCAACTCCAGATTCGTGATAAGCAACCCAATTGTTTCAAGAAAAATTGGAAAAAGGACATTTGCGATTACTTTACAGGACTTTTCGGTTAGAATTTTGAAATTCCAACACCGGATTCGTGATCAGCGACCCCAAAAAACCCCTTATGCCGATTTTTCCGAGGAAAAATGGTATTTATCCTTACAGGACCTTTCGTTTCGAATTTTGCAAATCTAATACCGGATTCGTGATCAGCGACCCCAAAAACCCCATAATGCAAATTTTTCCGGGGCAAAATGGAAAAAAGGATATTTGCGTTATCCTTACAGGACCTTCCGTTTAGAATTTTGAAAATCTAATACCGGATTTCTTGATCAGCGACCCCAAAACCCCATAATGCAAATTTTTCCGGGCAAAATGGAAAAAAGGATATTTGCGTTATCCTTACAGGACCTTCAGTTTAGAATTTTGAAAATCTAATACCGGATTCGTGATCAGCAACCCCATAGACCCTATAATGCCAATTTTTCCGGGGAAAATGAAAAAAAGGATATTTGCGTTATCCTTACAGGACCTTCCGTTTCGAATTTTGAAAATCTAATATCGGATTCGTGATCAGCGACCCCAAAAACCCCCTTATGCCGATTTTTCCGGGGAAAAACGGGAAAAAGTATATTTATCCTTACAGGACCTTCCGTTTCGAATTTTGAAAATCTAATACCGGATTCGTGATCAGCGACCCCAGAAACCCCATAATGCCAATTTTTCCGGCCCAAAATGGAAAAAAGGATATTCGCGTTATCCTTACAGGACCTTCAGTTTAGAATTTTGAAAATCTAATACCGGATTCGTGATCAGCGACCCCAAAAAACCCCTTATGCCGATTTTTCCGAGGAAAAATGGTATTTATCCTTACAGGACCTTTCGTTTCGAATTTTGCAAATCTAATACCGGATTCGTGATCAGCGACCCCAAAAACCCCCTTATGCCGATTTTTCCGAGGAAAAACGGGAAAAAGGATATTTTCGTTACCTTACAGGACCTTCTGTTTAGAATTTTCAAATTCCAACAACCAACTCGTGATCAGCGACCACGGAAACACCCGAACGCTAGTTTTTCGGAGACAAAGTTAGAAAAAGGATATTTGCGTTATCCTTTCAGGACCTTCAGTTTAGAATTTTGAAAATCTAATACCGAATTCGTGATCAGCGACCCCAAAAACCCCATAATGCAAATTTTTCCGGGCAAAATGGAAAAAAGGATATTTGCGTTATCCTTTTAGGACCTTCAGTTTAGAATTTTGAAAATCTAATACCGGATTCGTAATCAGCGACCCCAAAAACCCCATAATGCAAATTTTTCCGGGGCAAAATGGAAAAAAGGATATTTGCGTTATCCTTACAGGACCTTCCGTTTAGAATTTTGAAAATCTAATACCGGATTTCTTGATCAGCGACCCCAAAACCCCATAATGCAAATTTTTCCGGGCAAAATGGAAAAAAGGATATTTGCGTTATCCTTACAGGACCTTCAGTTTAGAATTTTGAAAATCTAATACCGGATTCGTGATCAGCAACCCCATAGACCCTATAATGCCAATTTTTCCGGGGAAAATGAAAAAAAGGATATTTGCGTTATCCTTACAGGACCTTCCGTTTCGAATTTTGAAAATCTAATATCGGATTCGTGATCAGCGACCCCATAGACCCTATAATGCAAATTTTTCCCGGGAAAAATGGAAAAAAGGATATTTGCGATATCCTTATAGGACCTTCCGTTTCGAATTTTGAAAATCTAATACCGGATTCGTGATCAGCGACCCCAGAAACCCCATAATGCCAATTTCTCCGGCCCAAAATGGAAAAAAGGATATTTGCGTTATCCTTACAGGACCTTCAGTTTAGAATTTTGAAAATCTAATACCGGATTCGTGATCAGCGACCCCATAGACCCTATAATGCCAATTTTTCCGGGGCAAAATGGAAAAATGGATATTTGCGTTATCCTTACAGGACCTTCGGTTTATAATTTTGAAAATCTAATACCGGATTCGTGATCAGCGGCCCCATAGGCCCTATAATGCCAATTTTTCCGGGGAAAATGGAAAAAGGATATTTGCGTTACCTTACAGGACCTTCTGTTTAGAATTTTCAAATTCCGACAACCAACTCGTGATCAGCGACCACGGAAACACCCGAACGCCAGTTTTTCGGAGACAAAGTTAGAAAAAGGTTATTTGCGTTATCCTTTCAGGACCTTCAGTTTAGAATTTTGAAACTCTAATATCGGATTCGTGATCAGTAGGGCAACCAAAAATCAGCATTTGCTTATTTGTTCTCGTTAAGATTCCATTCCCGGGAGTTTATTATTCATCCGAATCATAAAGTTTAGAACCGATTGAAGGTCACTTGTTGTTGCTTATTTTTGCATATTCCGCCTAAAAGAGCTGATTTTTGCATATTTCATCTAAAAAGGCTTTTTTTTGCATATTTCATGATTTTTTTTTGCATAATAGCATAATTTTGAGTCAAACTGTTTTATTCATGAAATTTTTTATTTTCAAAAATTTTTTTTAATGAAAAGCGAACGGAAAAAGTTGTCGTGTAAACACCGTCAGATAAATAACGTAGTTTGTAAACATCGTCTATCATCTGACATCTCTCAATTCACAGCTGTCATCTCAAGTTACACCGCGTCTTGATTTGGGATTTTTCATCGCAGAGATTTTTGATTGACCAATCAGAGCTCGAGTTGACGGCGAGAAAAAATCCCAGAGATAAATTTCTTGAAATCTTGCAATAGCAAAATTTCTTGGAATTTCACAATTCAAGATGGCGGAATCCAAATTCTCCCGACAAGTAATTGCGAAAATAACTAATTTTTACAAAATACGATACAAAAAGCTTTGGAAGAGAATATATAACATTAAGAGGTTTTTCTTTTCGTCTGTTCTTCTGTTTCAGCCTTTTCAATTTCACGTATTGCATTAATTGCGAGATCGGCGACTATGTGTTTTCTTTTCATCGGCATTTTGAGTACTAAATTTCAAGAGATTTTCGGCCCAGCTGTCAAAAAAATCTCATTGCGGTGAGATATTTCTTCGGATGAAAAATTGTTAATCAAGACGCGGTGTTACTTTCGAAATTCTAGTTGCAAATTTTTCGTGAATGTAAACATGCCGAAAGTGAAGCCATCCTTGTCAGTCAGGTTGCAGAATTATGCACGAAAATTTACAGACTATAAAACTAATGGAAAAGTCCTATTTTGTAAAGTGTGCAACAAGGTGGCATCAGCCGAAAAAATGTTTAACGTGAAACAACATTTGACATGTTCAAAACATATTGAGCTGAAGAATAGAGGTGCATTTAAGACGCAACAATTTATGGGCGAATCATCTGAAGTTGCAGACAACACTCAATTTGTGAGAGATTTGTGTAATGTGCTAATTTCTGTGGATATACCACTTTATAAAATGAGAGATAAAAACATTAAGAGTTTCCTAGAAAAGTACACGGATTATAGGGTTCCCTCGGAGAGCACCCTTCGTTCAAAATATATAAAAATCCTTCACAAGGACATCATCGATCGAATCAAAAGCCACATTGAAAATCGTTTTTTGTGGTTATCAATAGATGAAACCACGGAAGCAGTTGGAAGGTATGTGGCAAATGTTGTAATTGGAATACTGGATTCTGACGAGCAGATTTCGAAACAGAAATTTTTATTGAACACCGTAAGCCTGGAATCGGCAAACCACACTACAATTGCCAGGCTTTTCGACGACTCAATCAAGATTTTAGGTGAAAACTTTGATAAAGAATTGATTTTACTTTTTTTGACATGGTGCTTTTAGGCGAGGACTTCGATAAAGATTCGATATTGCTCTTTGTAACGGATGCTGCGCCGTATATGGTAAAAGCGGCAAAAGCCATAAAAACATTTTATCCGAAAATTACTCATTTGACTTATCTTGCTCATGGACTTCATCGTGTTTGTGAAGAAATCCGAGGGTTGTATCCGCTTGTCGATCACCTCATTGCAAATATAAAAAAAGTCTTTTTAAAGACTCCATCTAGAGTTCAGACTTTTAAAAACGTAGAACGGATGCTCGCACTTCCTCCACACACAGTAACCACACGATGGGGAACCTGGCTTAAAGCCGTAAATTACTACGCCAAAAACTTCGAGAAAATTTTGCGAATAGTTGATGTTTTGGACAATAAGCTGTGTCAATAAAAATTTCACAAGATCTTCTACATAACCCCACAGTAAGAGCTGAAATAATTTTTATTGCATCGAATTATGGATTTCTCGAAGATTCCATTGCACGACTCGAATCATATGGGCTACCACTTACTGTACAAATCAAAGTAGTAGACGATGCTTGTAATTTAATTAAAGGTATATACGCGGAAGAAGCCAATCCTATTAAGAAAAAACTCAGTGCCGTGATTGAAAAAAACAGTGGTTTCGATATCTTGAAAAAAATATCAACATGTTTGGCTAAACCCGTCCGAGCGGATACAGAAAAGTATAGCATTGCCGAAACTTTAGCTTTTAAATACGCTCCCATTACTTCTGTTGAAGTTGAAAGAAGTTTCTCAATGTACAAAAAAGTACTCCGATCAAACAGACAAGGTTTCTTGTTTGAAAATTTGAGCGAAATATTTGTCATTTATTGCAATAACAATATATAAATTAACGTCAAGTTTTGTTTTCTTTGCAGCAAGAAAAAATTTTAAAATACTGAATTATATTTTATTTTTGTTTTTAAAATAAGAATAAACCAATGTAGACTGACTGCAATATTTCCTTTTTTCTTAATAAATAAGTTATTTCGCCTTCTTTTAATTTTTTGTTTCATTTTATAGAGCATATTTTCTATATATTTTAATTGCATAAAATGGATTTTTCAAAGCATATTTAAAGCGCTTAAAACGATTTTTATAAAGCTGATTTTTGGTTGCCCTAGTGATCAGCGACCCCATAGACCCTATAATGCCGATTTTCCCGGGGAAAAATGGGAAAAAGGATATTTGCGTTATCCTTACAGGACCTTCCGTTTCGAATTTTGAAAATCTAATACCGGATTCGTGATCAGCGACCCCAAAAACCCCATAATGCAAATTTTTCCGGGGCAAAATGGAAAAAGGATATTTTCGTTATCCTTACAGAAGGTCTGCTTTGAATTTTAAAAATCTAACATACCTAAAAACCTGCTCCTGGCAACGCAGATCATTTTGCAAAAAACCGCGTAAAAATCGGTCCAGTAGTTTTTGAGTTTTGTAATCTCAAACAAACAAACAGACAAACATCCATTTTTATATATGTATACATAGATAATAATAATAATAATAATAATAATAATAATAATAATAATAATAATAATAATTTTATTTTCTATAATTGATTTAAGGCTTTCGCGGTTGCTTAATGCCATAATTAAGGACTTTCGGTTTAACCGCGTGAATTTTAAAAAAGAAGTAAAACTTACTTTTTATTTGCCGAGACGTTTCGGTTAGAGCATGTGCTAACCATGGTCGCTCGAGGACTGGTTCAAGCTTTGCTTAAAACATTGGACGGCTTCTCAAATTATAACGGTGCCTGTTGACCGTTTGTTGGCAAACTGTACTGATTGTGTCGTCCGGTTTATCGATGGACTTTAACGGTCGCAGCAATTTCAACACAAGGAGGGGAATGGCAGCTCTACGTCGGCTGCGTCAAAACCAACGCCTTATTGTATTACAAGCAGACAAAGGCAATGCAACAGTAGTGATCGAAACTGCCGAATATGTAAACAAACTGAATGAATTGTTATCAGACAGAGATGTTTACGAAAAAGTGAAAACAGATCCTACCAAGAAAATTGTACGCAAAACAAATCAGCTGATACAGAAGCATATTGGGACGTTAAAAATGCTTAACAAAAAAGAAAAAACTCCTGCTTGCTGCATCCCTCCAAAACTATATGGATTGCCTAAAATACATAAGGAAAACGTACCGTTACGGCCGATAGTAAGCCAAATAAATTCGCCCACCTATAATTTGGCAAAATCCTTAATCGAGGTATTTAATCCACTGATAGGCATTTCCACAACTTATGTGCGAGACTCAGGTCATTTTGTCGAGTTGATAAAGGATCTGACTATTGGAGAGGATGAAATCATGGTGAGTTTCGATGTTGTTTCTCTTTTCACTAATGTCCCCATAGCCGATTCCATTGCGGTAATAAGAGATATCGCACATGGTCCCGTAGACTGTAGTATCTCAAAAAAATGTGTTTTTGAGTAATTATTCCATTATGTAAAGGAAAATTGACTGAATCAAATGAAAAACAAATTTAAATGTAAACGTAGTCCTAAAATTTATTTTTTTTTGGTTTTTTAAATTCCCATTTTTTAAAATTTAAATTGATTTTGTGGAAAACAAACCTATCTCTATCTTTTATTATTGCAAAAAAAAAAAAAATGAAGCAAATGATCTGTAAATTATTATCAAAAGAGTAATAAATTGAAATATTACTGTACAGACAACAGAAAAAACAATTATTCATAAACAATTATTTTGAAATGAAAACTTTGAATGCGTTTTTCTCAAAATGGCCGATTTTGAGATACTACAGTCTACGGGACCATGTGCGATGATCCAGGACTTAGATATAGATGAAAACTACCTGGAACTCTTAGAATTTTGTCTAACAACGGGATATTTTTTGTTCAATGGCGAATTCTACCTACAGAAAAACGGTGTGACCATGGGCTCGCCCATTGCGCCGATCGTAGCGGATCTGTGGATGCAAAACATTGAGCAGAAAGCACTTTCGAAAGCCACCTCAAAACCAAAAGTGTTTCTTAGGTATGTCGATGATACGTTTTGCATCATAAAAAGAGAATACCTAGACCCATTTTTAACACTTTTGAATTCGATTCACCCAAAGACAAAATTCACTATGGAATCGGAGTCCGAAGGTTCTTTAGCATTTTTGGATGTGCGGATCATTAGGAGAAGTGACGGTAAACTCGCACACACGGTTTATAGGAAAAACACCCACACGGACAAATACCTACATGCCAGTTCGCACCATTGTCCTGCGAATTTAAGATCAGTGGTTTCATCTCTAATTCACAGGGCGCATCGAATATGTGATCCCGACCACCTGGATGCCGAACTGAAACATGTAGATGAGGTGTTGAAGAATAATGGCTACAACAAGAAACAACGGAAACAAGCGCCTAAGAAACCACTACAGCCAGAGAGCGGAAATCCCGAAAAAGTGGCTTTTCTTCCATACTTACGTGGGGTGTCAGACAGGATCAGCAAGGTACTCAAAGCACAAGACATCAAAACAATCCAAATACCACCTACAAAAATTAAAGGGTACCTTAGATCTCCTAAAGATCGTATACCCTTAGAAAATTGCGGTGTCTATGAGGTACCTTGCAGTTGTGGCAGCTTCTACATAGGACAAACTAAACGGAATATTTCGGTGCGGTTGCAGGAACACCTCTCAGCCATAAAAAACAACAAGAAGGAGACATCGGCTATTGCTGAACATACCATGGATAATAGTCAAAATCACTGGATACGTTTTGACCAAGCACGTATCGTGGCCACAGAAAAACGATATTATCCACGTTTAGTTCGAGAAGCAATCGAAATTAAACGCAGGCCTACGTTTAATAGAGATGACAGCCTAAAATTATCCGAAACTTGGAATCCTGTGTTGAAATTGCTGCGACCGTTAAAGTCCATCGATAAACCGGACGACACAATCAGTACAGTTTGCCAACAAACGGTCAACAGGCACCGTTATAATTTGAGAAGCCGTCCAATGTTTTAAGCAAAGCTTGAACCAGTCCTCGAGCGACCATGGTTACCACATGCGCTAACCGAAACGTCTCGGCAAATAAAAAGTAAGTTTTACTTCTTTTTTAAAATTTACGCGGTTAAACCGAAAGTCCTTAATTAATTTTATTTTCATTTTCATTTAAATACAAAACAAATTTATCAAATCATATGGAGATAGAAATTTTCCGTTTCTCCTAATCTGGCAGTTAGAAAATAGATAATTAAAAATTAAAACCAAAAAAAATAAAATAAAATTATTTTTTAAACAAAATTTAGTATGTAAAGGGTGTTTTTTTTAGATGTGTGGTTTTCAATCTAGCACTACTTTTTTCGGAGTTGGTCTTTTTGACAGTTGTCACTTGATTTATGCTCAGTTTGGTTTGCCATTTCGTCAAACGACCATCAAGCGCGTCGCACGTTCGGTGAATGGGCCCAAAACGAGATGGCCACCGATCCCGATTTTCACAAGAAAATTTTGTTCAGCGATGAAGCTCACTTTTGGTTGAATGGGTACGTCAATAAGCAAAATTGTCGCATTCGGAGGGATGGTAATCCACAAGCCATTCTTCAGACGCCGTTACATCTTCAAAAAGTCACTGTTTGGTGTGCTCTATGGGCAGAGGGAATCATTGGTCCATATTTCTTCAAAAATGAAGCCGGCCATAATGTTACAGTCAATGGGGAACGCTATAGAGCCATGATTAATGACTTTTTCGTGCCTGAATTGGAGGATGTTGATGTGGACGACCTTTGGTTCCAACAAGACGGCGCTACATGCCATACAGCCAACGAAACAATCAATTTATTGAAGGAAACTTTTGGTGAGCGCATTATCTCGCGTCGTGGGCCTGTGGCGTGGCCTCCAAGATCGTGCGATTTAACACCGCTGGACTATTTTTTGTGGGGTTATGTGAAGTCGCTTTACTACGCAGATAAGCCCGAGACGATTGACGCCTTGGAAGAGAATATTCGGCGCGTTATTGCTGACATACGGCCCCAATTGCTGCAAAAAGTGGTCGAAAATTGGGCCTCTCGGCTGGAATTTATTCGAGCCAGCCGCGGCGGCCACTTACCCGAAATCATTTTTAAAACATAATGGCAAACCCTTATCTTTATAATAAAGCTAAACTCTTGGCCATAACATTAAATTATATGCGTTTTATTTCTTCTTGAAAACCACACGTCTAAAAAAAACACCCTTTACTATAGATCCGATCAAAATATTTTTTATTGCAAAAAGTTCACAGGAAAATATTATCAGGTTGGTATGTATTTAAATATCAGTTGTGGTCAACACAAAACTTTCTTCTACAAAATCTACGACCCTGTGCAATTTACGTTATAGCCCTGTCGTATTGTCAACCCAATACAACCTCCCAATAAATTGTTGGTTCATCCAAAAATATTAAAACGTACAAAATTTGAGATAACTTGAGAACTGTAAAAGATATCAATTTACGGTAAATGGTAAAAATGTAGAAAATGTTAACATCTTTAATTATTCTTTTAACTGATTTGTCGAAAAACCGTTAGTTTGCAAATTATTCGCAAAAATCTGATTTTTTACATATTAATGAAAATATCTCAATAACGGTAAAATATAACGGATAACGGTAAAAGACAAAATTGTGTAGAATGCCATTCTCATTAATTCACTTCATACATTAGTCAGCAAAAGCCCGTTAATTTTCGAGATTATAGCAAAACACTGTTTTTTTTTTTGGAAATAACGGTTTATCTCGATAACAGAATGAGGTATCGAGTTATAGCTAAAGACAAAAGTGTGGGAAATTTTATTTTCTCCAAGTTTTGTCATACTTAAGGCCACTAAAAAACGCGTAGTTTGGGAGTAAATCGAGAAAAACAAAATTGCGATTTTTGAAAAACCGCCATTTTGGATACTTCCGGTTAACGGATTTCCACCAAAAGTTGATAGGATCGTCTCATTTCAGGACCCAACATGCCTATAAAATTTCATGGCGCTAGCTCCATTAGTTTTTGAGAAATCTTGTACACAGACTGACAGACAGACTGACAGACTGACAGACTGACAGACTGACAGACAGACTGACAGACAGACTGACAGACAGACTGACAGACAGACTGACAGACAGACTGACAGACAGACTGACAGACAGACTGACAGACAGACTGACAGACAGACTGACAGACAGACTGACAGACAGACTGACAGACAGACTGACAGACAGACTGACAGACAGACTGACAGACAGACTGACAGACAGACTGACAGACAGACTGACAGACAGACTGACAGACAGACTGACAGACAGACTGACAGACAGACTGACAGACAGACTGACAGACAGACTGACAGACAGACTGACAGACAGACTGACAGACAGACTGACAGACAGACTGACAGACAGACTGACAGACAGACTGACAGACAGACTGACAGACAGACTGACAGACAGACTGACAGACAGACTGACAGACAGACTGACAGACAGACTGACAGACAGACTGACAGACAGACTGACAGACAGACTGACAGACAGACTGACAGACAGACTGACAGACAGACTGACAGACAGACTGACAGACAGACTGACAGACAGACTGACAGACAGACTGACAGACAGACTGACAGACAGACTGACAGACAGACTGACAGACAGACTGACAGACAGACTGACAGACAGACTGACAGACAGACTGACAGACAGACTGACAGACAGACTGACAGACAGACTGACAGACAGACTGACAGACAGACTGACAGACAGACTGACAGACAGACTGACAGACAGACTGACAGACAGACTGACAGACAGACTGACAGACAGACTGACAGACAGACTGACAGACAGACTGACAGACAGACTGACAGACAGACTGACAGACAGACTGACAGACAGACTGACAGACAGACTGACAGACAGACTGACAGACAGACTGACAGACAGACTGACAGACAGACTGACAGACAGACTGACAGACAGACTGACAGACAGACTGACAGACAGCCTGACAGACAGCCTGACAGACAGCCTGACAGACAGACTGACAGACAGACTGACAGACAGACTGACAGACAGACTGACAGACAGACTGACAGACAGACTGACAGACAGACTGACAGACAGACTGACAGACAGACTGACAGACAGACTGACAGACAGACTGACAGACAGACTGACAGACAGACTGACAGACAGACTGACAGACAGACTGACAGACAGACTGACAGACAGACTGACAGACAGACTGACAGACAGACTGACAGACAGACTGACAGACAGACTGACAGACAGACTGACAGACAGACTGACAGACAGACTGACAGACAGACTGACAGACAGACTGACAGACAGACTGACAGACAGACTGACAGACAGACTGACAGACAGACTGACAGACAGACTGACAGACAGACTGACAGACAGACTGACAGACAGACTGACAGACAGACTGACAGACAGACTGACAGACAGACTGACAGACAGACTGACAGACAGACTGACAGACAGACTGACAGACAGACTGACAGACAGACTGACAGACAGACTGACAGACAGACTGACAGACAGACTGACAGACAGACTGACAGACAGACTGACAGACAGACTGACAGACAGACTGACAGACAGACTGACAGACAGACTGACAGACAGACTGACAGACAGACTGACAGACAGACTGACAGACAGACTGACAGACAGACTGACAGACAGACTGACAGACAGACTGACAGACAGACTGACAGACAGACTGACAGACAGACTGACAGACAGACTGACAGACAGACTGACAGACAGACTGACAGACAGACTGACAGACAGACTGACAGACAGACTGACAGACAGACTGACAGACAGACTGACAGACAGACTGACAGACAGACTGACAGACAGACTGACAGACAGACTGACAGACAGACTGACAGACAGACTGACAGACAGACTGACAGACAGACTGACAGACAGACTGACACACAGACTGACAGACAGACTGACAGACAGACTGACAGACAGACTGACAGACAGACTGACAGACAGACTGACAGACAGACTGACAGACAGACTGACAGACAGACTGACAGACAGACTGACAGACAGACTGACAGACAGACTGACAGACAGACTGACAGACAGACTGACAGACAGACTGACAGACAGACTGACAGACAGACTGACAGACAGACTGACAGACAGACTGACAGACAGACTGACAGACAGACTGACAGACAGACTGACAGACAGACTGACAGACAGACTGACAGACAGACTGACAGACAGACTGACAGACAGACTGACAGACAGACTGACAGACAGACTGACAGACAGACTGACAGACAGACTGACAGACAGACTGACAGACAGACTGACAGACAGACTGACAGACAGACTGACAGACAGACTGACAGACAGACTGACAGACAGACTGACAGACAGACAGACTGACAGACAGACTGACAGACAGACTGACAGACAGACTGACAGACAGACTGACAGACAGACTGACAGACAGACTGACAGACAGACAGACTGACAGACAGACTGACAGACAGACTGACAGACAGACTGACAGACAGACTGACAGACAGACTGACAGACAGACTGACAGACAGACTGACAGACAGACTGACAGACAGACTGACAGACAGACTGACAGACAGACTGACAGACAGACTGACAGACAGACTGACAGACAGACTGACAGACAGACTGACAGACAGACTGACAGACAGACTGACAGACAGACTGACAGACAGACTGACAGACAGACTGACAGACAGACTGACAGACAGACTGACAGACAGACTGACAGACAGACTGACAGACAGACTGACAGACAGACTGACAGACAGACTGACAGACAGACTGACAGACAGACTGACAGACAGACTGACAGACAGACTGACAGACAGACTGACAGACAGACTGACAGACAGACTGACAGACAGACTGACAGACAGACTGACAGACAGACTGACAGACAGACTGACAGACAGACTGACAGACAGACTGACAGACAGACTGACAGACAGACTGACAGACAGACTGACAGACAGACTGACAGACAGACTGACAGACAGACTGACAGACAGACTGACAGACAGACTGACAGACAGACTGACAGACAGACTGACAGACAGACTGACAGACAGACTGACAGACAGACTGACAGACAGACTGACAGACAGACTGACAGACAGACTGACAGACAGACTGACAGACAGACTGACAGACAGACTGACAGACAGACTGACAGACAGACTGACAGACAGACTGACAGACAGACTGACAGACAGACTGACAGACAGACTGACAGACAGACTGACAGACAGACTGACAGACAGACTGACAGACAGACTGACAGACAGACTGACAGACAGACTGACAGACAGACTGACAGACAGACTGACAGACAGACTGACAGACAGACTGACAGACAGACTGACAGACAGACTGACAGACAGACTGACAGACAGACTGACAGACAGACTGACAGACAGACTGACAGACAGACTGACAGACAGACTGACAGACAGACTGACAGACAGACTGACAGACAGACTGACAGACAGACTGACAGACAGACTGACAGACAGACTGACAGACAGACTGACAGACAGACTGACAGACAGACTGACAGACAGACTGACAGACAGACTGACAGACAGACTGACAGACAGACAAATAGACTGTCTTAATTGATATTTTATGAAATAACTGAAAATGCCTATTTAAATCGTATTTTTTGTTGTTTTAAATCAGGCAAACCTCTTTTTTCTGATCGGCCTTTCAGAATTTTCAAGCATACAGAGCAATGCTTTTTATCATTTTTTTTAGAAAGGGAAGGGGACACCAAATATAGGTTTTGCCTCGAATGCCACTTTGCATTGCGCTGCAGGTCGCAACCCAAACAGCATCGAAAAGTACGGGAACATGAGATTTGTTCTTTGCGACTTGAAAGAGTAGAAATTTACACAATCGGGATTAAAAATTTACACCTATAATTCACATCCGCGTAAAAGAAGCGAAAGAAGTGACGAGCACGATCTTTGGGGCAACATTCGCTTCATGAAAATCCTGCGGCGATAGAGCAGCATTTGATGGTTTTCGGGCCGAAATAGTGATTGGCTGTGGAGCCTGAACGTCAGTTTAATTTTGAAGAAGCGTGTGATGGAAAAAGTGACGAAACTGCTACCACTAAAGTTTCATTAAAGCTCCCCGTCTGAGAAACACCAAAAAAAATTGATGCCTTCAGCCGCCATATTTCTCACTGACATTTGATGGAAACGATTTCGTTTCGAGAATTAAATTTCTTATTTCAGGCGAATGACTGAAGGATATTGCATAAAAAGTGGATAGCATACATTTTTGAAACAGCATAATTTTATTGGCATCAAAATTTCATTGCAAAAGAAAAAAAAATTTTACCGATAAAATAAAATTAAAGAAATTTTTGATTAAAAACAAAATAATTCGATGGCCCATTAAAATCTGTTTAAATTTCAGATCCAATATTGTCGAAAAATTTTAATGGCAATTAAAATCACGACATGCAACCGGAAGAAAAGTCCATTATAAAATAACACTCCACAAAAGTTTCCATTAATTTGTCGCCATTAGATTTTTCTCGTTCGTCTTCTGCTTACGTTTTTATTTGTTCATCTCTGTTTACTAGCAAGCATTCGAGGGAGAAAGAAAACCCGCTCGATGATTTGTGTAATTGTGTGATATAATGCCGTCAGATGACGCTCGCGCATGAGGCAACTAATTACGTCCCTGTCGTTATAATTGCGACGTAGCAAACCGCAGAAAAGTGTTCCCCACTATGTGTGTCGTTGCGCGTCTCATACGCACAACTAAATACGTATTTGCGACATAAACTGCTTATCGCCGCGATCTGCATGGTGACGAAATATGGGGATAAACACCATAATTGCTACTTAAAATGCTATTTGGGAAGTTTAATTAATGACGAACCACAACATTGACCTATCATCGATTACTAGCCGTTTAGTTTCGCAGCCTTACCATTTATAATAGTTTGCATGGAAAACACCTACAATAAAATAAAAATAGTGTAGCTTTCTACTTAAAGGTATATATTTAGACTCGATATCGCTAGTAACTCATATTCAACAATTTTCGCGTCCAGAGATTTGTCAAAAAATTTCGCCTGAGACGTATATATGCTTTGATAGTACGTAAACTTTTAAGTGAAAGTCGAATGTCCATTTTACTATGAAGCTTGGGCCATGTGCATCCAAGCATGAGACATATGCCATTTTGAAGCATATATGTATACTACTTACTGTGAAGGTTTTTACGAAAATCGTAAGTGGGAGTTCGTAGATTTTACATACAAAGTTTGTATGCATATGTGAAAAAACTGTCCATAATTTCCTCAGGGATGACTTTATCATAGTGAAATGTTGGATCAAGACCTATTACTATTTCATAGCGAACATTTTTTCTGAAGATTTCACTCTTCCATCTCCACCCCCCAAAAAGCCTACCACACAAAAGTTAGTTTTTTGATGAAGATAGTCTTGAATCCTAGAATTATACGATTCTTAAAAGGAAACTGCTACGGACAGACTTAATATAACCAACAACCACTAAAGACATTTACCCCTTAACCCCATCCCTTAAGAGAACGTTCATACAAAAACGCATTTTCCCACAACAATTTTTATTTTCTAAAAGGCTAATATTCTCATTTGAGTTATGAATATATCATCGTTTTTTAAGAGTTCTTAATATTAGCAGGCAAATATACGTTGTCCTCTCAGGTAATTTATTTGTGTCAATAGCTAGAATTTTGTTGTTTTTAATTTCAACTTTTCTTATGTCTAAAAAGGTCTTGAAAATTGAAATAAAATATAGAAATGCTTTTCCCAGGGAGATTTACTAATCATGCCAATCGCGAATATCTAAATATGTGTGAATGTGTATAAATATGTGTGAATGTGTATAAAAATGTGTGGATGTTGGAGTTATAGAATTCAAAATACAATAATTTATACAATTAAAAAAGGTATGGCACAGTAAAATTGTATACATTTTTTTGAAGTCATACTTTTTTTTATTAAAGTAAATAACCCGATTGATACATTATTTAAAAAAAACTCATGTTGATGGTGAATATAGGGCCTAACTATTAGCACTAAAAGAAGAACATTAAGTATTTTTTTTTGTGATGCGGCCCGCGGTTTGATATAGAAAACTCAATGTGGTGGTAATTGAGTTTGTCAGTCCAGTTTTACACTTAGCAAAATAGGCTTATTAAAATGAATATCTTATGTACTAAGTGTTATTAATTGTAATTTCCCACAAATACGAGTTTTGCAATTTTAACGGTTTTATACTGTTATACGAAAATTGCGGGACCTATAGCATTTCCTCGATACACGATTTTGTGTTTTCTTCCAAAGTAATTTTCAGAACATTTCAATCATTTCATTAAGCATGATTTTGGATTATCCGAGAAGATTGAGGAAGAAAACCCAAAGGCCCGAAATTTTAGAATTACACATCTCTTCATATACTCGTAAATACAAGTTCTACATTGTCTCCAGGCTATGTAAAATTAACATATGTATAACTAAAAGAGAAATAATATCAAAATTGATTTAAATCGATACAAAGAAACTTTGATTGTTTTAAACGTAAATAATGTGATTTCCGTATATAAAAATCCTTGAACATTGTTTAATATAACGGTGTAAAATTCACGATAAACTATATCAAATCATCAGCCAAGTTGGTGCCACTTTGCCGCAATTAATAGCTCGCCCCTGTTAGTTATATTCGATGACAAAATGCTGATGAGGTAGAACTTCCTTGTTCGGAGCACTGCTACAAGGGCAAATTTATAACGAACGATGACTCTATCGCTCGAATATTGAATTATCGTTTACCGTAAACGACGCTAGACAAGATGGAAAAGGAAATCAAAAATCTTCAATAAAAATATACCGCAATATAATCTAGATATATTCATCTTGTGTCGATCTGATGTTTGTATTTCCACCTTCGACCACTATTTGTCAATAGTTTATCAACGCAGGTTTTTTATATGTGTCTATAAGGCGAAGAAAGATAAAAAAAACTAGTTTAGCCCTGAATTTGTCAAAGATATGAATCACAAATTCGCACGGCATAGTAATCACTTGAAGAAATTAACGTATCATCAGACATCCGTCTAACCGAATGTTGAATGAGATAGTGTTGTACAAGACAGAAAGAATACATTATAAAATCACACAAAACAGCATCGAATGAAAAAGAAAAACATTTTTTATATGAGGGCATATTTGACATGCCGTAATAATATTGGAAGTCAATTTTTTGTGCAATAGTGGCACATGTGGAGTTAATTTATATTTCAAACATTATGTGTGACCTTTATTTACATTGTGATCCGATACTCGACGCGAATTCCCCATGATAATTACTTTCTCGGCTATAGGCTCCAAAGGTTAATTGCCCCAAGTTCGTTTATGTCTATAGTGTATGTTTACTTACCGAAAGTCAACGTTTCGCGTCTTTCCGCTGTCAAAGGCGGATCGCGCCCTTTGCATGACCTAAAATTTAAAAAAAAATCATAATTATCATCCGGTTAATTGCACGGCTCAATAAGATATGTTGTTAGATTTTAATCATGAAGTCTCATTTTGTTAATCTCAACTCAAACAAACAAGTCTATTGCTTTGAAAATTTAGCTGGACTGAGCAGTTAAGATAATTAAAGTAGAAAGTACTCACTTCGTCATAGTTGGCCATTGTTCCAAAGTTGTGGATGTTATCTGCAAAATAAAAAACGGCAATTTAAAACCACGAAACAACCACGAAGCGAAAAAAAAACTATAGCTTTAACACTCTGATTTTAATTATTTCCTTAATTAGCACATAAATAATTAATTGTGGAAATTGCAAAATGAGGCGAAAAAGATTTTTGCACATTCATCTGGCCACAACAAAAGATCAACGGATCTTCCGGAGAAATTGTTTTTATCTGACGTCTACTAATAAATTGAGACCTGTTCTATTTGTTGATTAATTTTTGTTCTTTTCACTTAGCACAAACTAAAGGAAACATACTCCACGAACTATCTTTTCCTATAATTTCCGTCAATTAAAACTTTCACACTCAACAAATTTGGGACAGCTCGCAGTCCACTCGAAATGGAGCTGTCAAATGTGTTTCAGATGTTGCCAGCATAGCTTTTTGTATATTTTGTGATTTTCACTGGAATAATATTTTCAACTGGAATATTTGTCTGGAACATATGTTTTGGGCGGTGTTTTTTAAATTTGAATATTACCGGTGCTAAATTGTACAAAACTATTAACAAATATTAATTAAACTAGGATGCATCCATAAGTGATGTTTACGAATTGAGCTGAGCGAATTTTTATTTGAAAAATGAAACAATTGTTATTAAGTATTCATTTTGTACCCGAATATGGGCCAGATACTCGATACCCTAGCAAGCAAGCAAGCAATGATTTTTTGCTGAATAGCAAGAAATGGCATACTCGATCAATTTTCTCTGGCAAGCAAGGAATAAATCAACGAAGAATTTGCGATAAAACCCGCCATTTTTGCTAGCTAGCAAGTTGCGATTTGCTAGAGAATCGACTATCTGGCCCTATATTTGCCAAAAGTGATATTAGTCAAAGTTCCTTTGTTAAAAATGATTGTCCTATGGAGCAATGGCGACCTACCTCTATTTCCGTGAAATATTATTACTGTAGTTTTATAGACAAATAAAAACTACAAGAAAACATTTTTTACACCAAAATTTAAGTCAAATGTTGCATCTAAACAAATAAAAACAAAATATCTGTATCGATATTTCAAACAATAATGTCAAAACATGTTTTAAGCTCTAAAAGTCTCTTGCGATTTACGTTAACCGCGCACTATGTCCGTCTGAAAGCTAATATCTTTTATGGCTGAAAATCTCTAATACTCGTAAAATCTCTGACAAGCAAAAGATGTAGAGGCGGCACTGTTCACATTCTCAAGGTCTAATTTATAATAACGTATAATTTTTGTTATTCATTATAGTTTTCTGTTCACTTTCCACAGCCATTCTTAATCCAAAACATGTGAAGCATATATTGCAAAAAAAATTATTTCAACAACATGCAAGGTTTTTTTGTTCTTAGCGTACATTTTAATTCCCTTGTACTAAAAATAATAACACAATTGCTAACGTTTTTCCAAACCCAAATGCATAACTATACTCTATATCGCACATGGTCCCGTAGACTGTAGTATCTCAAAAAAATGTGTTTTTGAGTAATTATTCCATTATGTAAAGGAAAATTGACTGAATCAAATGAAAAACAAATTTAAATGTAAACGTAGTCCTAAAATTTTTTTTTTTTTGGTTTTTTAAATTCCCATTTTTTAAAATTTAAATTGATTTTGTGGAAAACAAACCTATCTCTATCTTTTATTATTGCAAAAAAAAAGAAAATGAAGCAAATGATCTGTAAATTATTATCAAAAGAGTAATAAATTGAAATATTACTGTACAGACAACAGAAAAAACAATTATTCATAAACAATTATTTTGAAATGAAAACTTTGAATGCGTTTTTCTCAAAATGGCCGATTTTGAGATACTACAGTCTACGGGACCATGTGCGATATATGAAAATAAGGCACGAGTTCAGTTTAGCGACAATGACGCTAGAGATTTTTGGTATATAGGGAGGGGTAGATAGAAGCATCCCCTATCCAAAATGGGTATTTTTAGCCGTCGCTCGCCCCGCTTACCCCCTCCAGGGGTCCTCAAACTTTGTATGAAACTTTTTTTTGGGGGGTGGTAGGGGGTGTGTGGTACCTCAAATGAAAGGTAATGAAGAGTGCATTCCAAAAATATATAGCATGATAATATCCTCCCTCACCCTTCGATTTATACCTCACGGAAAAAAGTGGAATTCGTGAAACGAGGGGAAAGACGACTTTTTTTTTTACCAAAAACTGCGCTTAATACTCCAGGAGCGCGTTCGTCGTTGCAAAATAGTCAGCTATAGTTGACTATTTGTGACTATCGGTCGTTCGTGAACGCCGTAGCTGACTACGTAGCTACAGCTCTGGTCGTTCGTGGATGCCAATAGTCGACTACGGTAGTTGACTATTTCTGACTATGCTCGGTGAGCAGAGTTAGAAATAGTCAAGCCACAAACAAGTATATACAGATAACCAATGCCCATAGTAGCATCTGTACCCATTTTTAGCTCGTAGCCGACAGTCGTAGCTGACAAAACGCAATAAGAAAATGCCAAATCGAACCGACTGCGATCGTTTGCTAGATATCCTCATAAGCTAAATTGGTTTGCAGCTCAAGTTTTTTTTCGTCAGAAAAGTGAGGTTAAATGAAAATTTTAAAATGAAATTTTGTAATTAAAACTGCGTCAGCAGTCATTTCAAACCACTTTTATAAGGTTTGCGAACCGAAATTGTGCTAGTAAAAGTAGTTTTGTTGCAAAATTCCACTTTTTTCGATGGGGTATAAATCGAAGGGTGAGGGGGGAAACCTTACCATGCTATATATTTTTGGAATGCACTCTTCATTACCTTTCATTTGAGGTACCACACACCCCCTACCACCCCCAATAAAAAAGTTTCATACAAAGTTTGAGGACCCCTGGAGGGGGCGGGGGGGGGGGGGGCGAGCGACGGCTAAAAATACCCATTTTGGATAGGGGATGCTTCTATCTACCCCTCTCTATACACGAAAAATCTCCAGCGTCATTGTCGCTAAACTGAACTTTAGCCGAAAATAATATAAAAACATGCCGTGTTTTTCGTATGCAATATATTTTTTGTATTGGTGTAAATTAAGCTATAGATAAAAAAATTTAAGACAAAAACTTGATTTTTTTTCAACTTTAGTCACTGATTTATATACAATGGACAAAGCCTCCGAGCCGAAAAATAGCACGGCAGCAGATTTAACATGGGAATTCAGTATCCCCCAACCTAATTGTACTCGTAAACATTTTGCGTTATACAAATTTCATGTCAATTCACCTGCAGTCATGTTCAAATTACATGAAAATTACACAGATAGTTAGTCTTTACCTGCTAAATCTAGTATGCACATTCGGTTCTTCAAAAATGCGAAAAAAAATCAGTGCAAAACGCAAATATTACACTTTTTCACTTGAAAGTTAAAGTTGAGAGTCCCCTGCTGTGATTTCTGCAGCAGCCAGCTGTCATTTATGCCAAACACATATCTTGATCTTTCTTTCTCTTACCGATCGCCTTGTTTATCACACGAGAATGAAAGATTGCCAACTCGTGTTTTATGTGAATGTCATCTGATAGTATTTTGGCGCGAATTTATTTGAATGTGTCGCGATGTGAAAAGTATAATAATAAGTTTGAAGTGCAATTTTAATTTTTTAATTAGAATCAATCATACATGTCCTTTGATATAGACACGTTTGCTTTATACACTCCATTTGGCATTTTGAATGAAGAATATTTCAGGAACTATTCAACATAACCTCAAACATCAACACATGATTTGGTTAGTTGGTCACCCTATTTCTTCAAACAAGGTTGCCAACACATCCCTATTTACTCGTCAAGGTTGGTAATGTATCAGGGGATCCCATTAGAAAGAGAGAGTCGAAATGTGCGAAAGAGAATCTATCTGTGTTTCGCGCTATTTGATTTCTTAGCGTATTATCATAGTTTAGAGATATATAGTTACGAAACGCGTAAGAAATTTTTTCCTGAAGAAGAGTACATTATCGTCTGTTTCATTTGATTTGTAAAGACACTAATTGCTTTTGTGTGAGAAATGCAAAACTCTCGGGATATTTCGTATTGTCGGCAGAACATTCCGCAACAAGGCATTTAAAATGTTCATTGCCAGGCATTTTTTTTTGTTTAAGCAACCTAACAAGTGAAATAACAGTGTTTTTTTTTTTGCTAAAAAAGCAGGTGTCTGTCTCGTAGAGACGGCCAGAAGACGTGGAACCGCCTACAACGATCGCCAATAGATATTTAAGTAAGAAATTTTAGTGAAAAGGAAATTAAGGAAACAAATTTTTATTTAAAACATAACAAAAGCTATAATTGCCAATCTGGCAATTATTCAAAATCCATATGGTGATTTAACTGAACGGCGAACAGTTGTATCAAAATTCCAGTTTGAAGTCAAACTTTCTAATTAGATTTTTTTTAAATTTATTCCAATCGGATTTTGATGTGTGGCAGTTTTATGTAGAATCATATCCTAAATAACTTTTGTTCTTGGACTTTTTTGATAAGATGCACCGTTTTTGAGATATTCGGTTTCACCATACGGGTATAATAATTTTATTCATAATTGGTTTATGATAAGAGAAGTGTGAAATTTGTTTATTTATTTTTATATATTTATATTTATATCATAGATACAGTGTTCAAAACGCTCCCATTTCTAGTCTTTCGTTCAAATTAAACGAAGGTTTTACATAAATTTACTATTTCATCGATTCTACTACTATTTTTCGGCCGATTTACTACGATTTCGAAAATCAAAAGTCAGAACCCTGAACAGAATTTTAATGCTGGGAGCGAAATATCGCTCTTTTACTAATGAAATATATCATACCCAACAGCCATCGCTCGAGGCTTTCATTCATTTTTATGCGAGACCCACAAACCGCTTTGAACAAGAAGCGAAAACTTAAATAGAAATCATTTTCGTTCCCAAGAACGAGAGTCGGAAACCACAGCAAACGCTTTTGGCGTTAAGAGCGAAATAACATGACATTCAATACATCAGATTCAATACACATAAAGGAGGAGCATAAAAAAAGTATAAATGTGAAATCTGTACTACAAGCAGCTTAGCATAGCAGCGGCAGTAAAAATTTTGATTTTGATCTTTAAAAAAATAATTGAACATAGTTTAACATAACAAAATACCCTAAACAATGCTTTAATGTAGGCCTCATCTTATAACACAGTTTCTGTTCGGATGTCACCACAAACTATCGAGTATCATCGATCAAAAATTTTAATTTTTCTTAAATTACGTCCACTGTAGTCCAGCTTTTTACTCAAAAAATCAAAATTGGGTCACAAATGCATTTAACCCTTTCAGTCACCACGTACACTATAGTGTACACACTTTTTACCAAGTCAAGTTATGAGTTATGGCTTCTGAAAAGTGTGTACACTATAGTGTACGTGGTGACTGAAAGGGTTAATGGGTTTAAAATTGACTAGGCGCTATCTAGCCTGTAGCTTTGCCACTGCCTGTTGTCCTGCTATTTATAAAATTAATAGTTTCGAACTATTGTAAAACGGTTTTTTTTTGTTACGCAGGACAATTATTTATTTGAACTGCAATTCATACGCAGGTTAAAACATACTTGCCCTGCGTTTCTTAAGCAGGATAAACTAACAATTAAAACTCGGATATTAGGAGTTTTACGCTCATTTACATTGCCATACTATTTCAAAAACTCTTATGGCGTTTTCGACTGGCATGCTCTTTTTGCTCTGAAGTTGCTCTAAAGTTGCTCACTCTGAGAACTTGTGTTCGACTGAGATTTTTTGATCGCTCGAAAAAGAGTTACGTGTTCGAGTGACGAAAGTAGTCCGCAGTGTTGCCGAAAGTTCAAGAGCATAATTCCCTGTGTGTAGGTACAACACGTATGATTTTTCCCTACTTGGAGAGTCATTTTTCCCTACATTTTTCCCTACAGCAAAAACTTTGGAATAGGAATGTACTTTATAGGAATGTACTTTATAGGAATATCCAGGGATGGGAAACGTTATCGTAACGTAACGAAAAAACGAAATTATTTTCGGGCTTTTTCTTCAAAATTACGTTATAACGTTATAAAAATTTAATTCCGTTACAATAACCAAAAACGTAACGAAAAACGAAAAAATATTTAACGTTTTTTCGTTATTTATTAATTTTTCCTTGTTTTGTTCAGTATTATTTTTTTGTGATATTTTCCACAAAAGTTCATCAAGTATAGCCCCACAGACCTGCCACCTGCATAAAATATAATTAAAAATATTGGAGTAGTATTTTTAATCGTATTTTGATTCTAAATCGGATTTTGTTTTGGCCCGATTCCCTCTATTTCTGAAGATACGAATAAGGAAATCTTTTAAGCAACTTTTTTGGTATCGAAAATATTTTCTTTTCAGTAAGTAGAGTGAATTTCTCGAAAGCAAAGTCCGGCTCAAAATGAGCGACGTCAAAATAGCCTAAAATTCAATATCATACTAATATATAAAAATGAGTTGGTGTCTGCCTGTCTGTTCCTCTTTCACGTAAAAACGGCTGAACCGATTGACTTGAAATTTGGCATGAGTGTCTGTGGTAGTTCTGGTTCCAACATAGGCATACGGAAAAGTACCGCGAGGGGTGGGGGGAGTAAGGGGACGGGGTAAAGTGATCTCGAAACTTAGCTCTTCCTCTATGTTACTCTTTCGCGGGGAAACTACCGAGCCGATTGGCCTGAAGTTTAGCTCCAACATAGGCCATCAAAAAAAACTTAACCCGGCAACGACGGGTATGCAAGCTAGTATTTGATATTGACACAAAACATGTCGTTTTTGTTGGGCAATTTTTTTTTAATGAACAAAACTTTTGTGCGATTTTTTTTCTTTTATGTTTTTTATTGATTTCTTAACTTAATAATCACATTTTTTTTTCGTTTTTATTTGTATTTTCTTTTTGCTAAGTTTTATTATTTTTCATAGAATTTATTTTTATGGAAACTGAACTGAATTACTTTGTGATAAACTATTATTAAAGTGCGTTTTTTTGTTTTCAGTTTTAATACAATGTGTAACGAAATAATAACGTTAAAACGTAACGAAATTAAATTTTTTATCGTTACAAAACGAAATAACGTAACGAAATAAAAGTTTAATTTCGTTACGAACGAAATGTATAACGTTATGATTTTTTATTTCGTTTCCCATCTCTGGGAATCTATATATATAAAAATGGATGTTTGTCTGTCTGTTTGTTTGAGATTACAAAACTCAAAAACTACTGGACCGATTTTTACGCGGTTTTTTGCAAAATAATCTCCGTTGCCAGGAGCAGGTTTTTATGTATGTTAGATTTTTTAAATTCAAAGCAGAAGGCCCTGTAAGGATAACGAAAATATCCTTTTTCCCATTTTTACCCGGAAAAATTGGCATTATAGGGTTTTTGGAGTCGCTGATCACGAATCCGATATTAGATTTTCAAAATTCGAAACGGAAGGTCCTATAAGGATAACGCAAATATCCTTTTTCCCATTTTTCCCCGGAAAAATTGGCATTATAGGGTTATTGAGGTCGCTGATCACGGCTCTGTTGTTGGAATTTTAAAATTCGAAACGGAAGGTCCTGTAAGGATAACGGAAATGTCCTTTTTCCAATTTTTCTTGCAAAAACAGGTTTTGGGAGGTTTTCAGGGTTGCTTATCACGAATCTGGAGTTGGAGTTTCAAAATTCGAAACGAAAGGTCCTGTAAGGATAACATTTTTTCCCAAAACTTTTTAAGTTATTTGTGGTTTTTTGGCATTCTAAAATTTATACAAAAAACTTTTAGCTGCCAACGAAGGGTCTGCTAGTTATATATAAAAATGGATGTTTGTTTGTCTGTCTGTTTGTTTGAGATTACAAAACTCAAAAACTACCGGACCGATTTTTACACGGTTTTTTGCAAAATTATCTGCGTTGCCAGGAGCAGGTTTTTAGCTATGTTAGATTTTTAAAATTCAAAGCAGAAGGTCCTGTAAGGATAACGAAAATATCCTTTTTTCCATTTTGCCCCGGAAAAATTTGCATTATTGGGTCTTTGGGGTCGCTGATCACGAATCCGGTATTAGATTTTCAAGATTCGAAACGGAAGGTCCTGTAAGGATAACGCAAATATCCTTTTTCCCATTTTTCCCCGGAAAAATTGGCATTATAGGGTTATTGAGGTCGCTGATCACGGCTCTGCTGTTGGAATTTTAAAATTCGAAACGGAAGGTCCTGTAAGGATAACGGAAATGTCCTTTTTCAAATTTTTCTTGCAAAAATAAGGGGTTTTTTGGATCCGATATTAGATTTTCAAAATTCGAAACGAAAGGTCCTGTAAGGATAAATACCATTTTCCTCGGAAAAATCGGCATAAGGGGTTTTTTGGGGTCGCTGATCACGAATCCGGTGTTGGAATTTCAAAATTCTAACCAAAAAGTCCTGTAAAGTAATCGCAAATGTCCTTTTTCCAATTTTTCTTGAAACAATTGGTACTAAGGGGTTTTCGAGGTCGCTAATCGCGAATCCGGTGTTCGATTTTTCAAATCCTAAACGGAAGGTCCTGTAAGGATAACATTTTTTCCCAAAACTTTTACAATTGCGCAATTATTCGTAATTCGAAATTCATTTTTTCATTCCTTGGTCTTGATTATTCTTTATTTCTTTCATTTGAATTTTGACAGTCAGTGAGCTAGATATAACATTTTTTGTACCCAATTATCATACAAGCAACACAGCATACGAACTATATTTCCTAATACTTGCTTTAAGTGAAGAAATTTAGATTTTATGACATCCCCATAAGATTTCATTTTGAATCAACCACTAAATTTTGTAGGCGAGCTGCCGACAAAAGTTAAATTCGATTGAAATTTTTACGGCTGCAAAGTTGGTCCGATTGATTGTATTTAGAAGCATAGAATCCTATGAGTTTAAAATCTGAAATGTCGCCGTAAACGTTGTGTTGGGCCAATTGTATTTTGGGCTTAAGTGAACGGCGAACAGTTGTATCAAAATTCCACTTTTAAGTCAAACTTTTCAATAAGATTTTTTAAAATTTATTCCAATCGGATTTTGATGTAGAATCATATCCTAAATAACTTTTGTTCTTGCACTTTTTTGATAAGATACACCGTTTTTGAGATATTCGCAAAAAACCTTTTCGTTCGTATTCTATTGGTCCATTTTTTCACATTAACGAACTCTAGCCCTTGCGCCCGCAAGTCTCTAGCTCAATCCATGCGCCCGCAATCGGCGCCACAGACGGACGGACGGACGGACATGCAAAATTCAATTTTTTTATCATTCTAAACACACTAGTTTAATTCATTTTTGTGTGTGAAGACGGGATCTTGGCGTTACAAACGGTAAGGCAAAGTTAATATACCCTTTAGTTTCACCATACGGGTATAAAAAATTGAATTTTGCATGAATTTTGAATATCTCAAAAACGGTGCATCTTATCAAAAAAGTGCACGAACAAAAATTATTTAGGATATGATTCTACATCAAACTCCTATACATCAAAATCCGATTGGAAAAACTTTTAAAATTTTTTATTAAAAAGTTTGACTTCAAAGTGAAATTTTGATACGACTGTTCGCCGTTCACTTAAACTGCGAACAATGCCATATCACCATACGGGTTTTCAATAATTGCCAGATTGGCAATTATAGCTTTTGTTATGTTTTTTTTGTGAATATTGGAATTTCCCTACAAATAGGTGAATTTTGAGAAAATTTCCCTACGCTTAATTTTAGGTTAAATTTCCCTATTGTAGGGAAAAATCCCTACGTTCGGCAAGACTGGTACTCCGTATGTGAGCACTAAGGCCTATTTACACGGGAAAACTTTAAGCGGCGACTTTTCTTAAGTATAGGCGAGACAAGTGAGGGAAGCGGTGGCCCCTCACTTCTCTCGCCTATACTTAAGAAAAGTCGCCGCTTTAAGTTGCCGTGTGTAACATAGGCCTAAAAGAGCATTTTTCGAGCAATTTTGTGATCTGCCCAGTGTTGCCGAACGTAGGGAAATTTAACCTAAAATTAAGCGTAGGGAAATTTTCTCAAAATTCACCTATATGTAGGGAAATTTTCTCAAAATTCACCTATTTGTAGGGAAATTCCAATATTCACAAAAAAAATGTTTGGCATTTTTTATACCCGTATGGTGAAACCAAAGGGTGTATTAAATTAGCCTTACCGTTTGTAACGCTAAGACCGTGTCATCACACACAAAAATGAATTACACCAGTTTGTTTAGAATGAGAAAAAAATTGAATTTTGCATGTCCGTCCGTCTGTCCGTCTGCGGGCGCACGGATTGAGTTAGAGACTTGAAATTTTACGCAGATTCATTTTTCGTAAAATACAAGGCTAAGTTCGCTAAAGGGCAAAAATGGAAATTATATTATATTCCTATATAGTACATTCCTATTCCAACATTTAAATTTAATCATTTTTACTGTAGGGAAAAATGATTCTCCAACTAGGTAAAAATCATACGTGTTGCACCTACACATAGGGAATTTTGTTCTTGAACTTTCGGCAACACTGGATCTGCCTAGTGTAGTCAGATTTGAGTTGCTCTTTTGAGGTTAAGGCTAACAAAATCGTGTCAAATTGAAAATGGAAAATATTCTTGTGGTTGATTTCTTGGATTCTTCTTCATCTAGTGAAGAAGAATTTCATTTGATCACAAATATATTAGGACAGTGCCCAGTTAAGAGGAAAATCCCAAAATTAAATACTTTCGTGTCATTAATTGACGCGTATGATGATATCGAAAAATAATTTCCAAGAATATTCTTGCTGGCGAGCCATCAAATGTCAATGTTTATTTGTTTTTGTTTTTTTTTTTCGTAAATATAGTTTTGAAGTTTTCATGTTTGAACTATTTCTCCCTTGTTATTGTAACTTGTTTATAATTGAAATTATTTGTGAAAAAGTGTTTTTGGAAAGAAGAAAAAACTATCTTTTATTTTATGGATTGCCCACAATACATCATTGACGTCCGTCAAGTTAGCACTACAACTTTTGAAATTAGAAAAACTTTTTATTGGATTAATTGTCGCTTAATTGTCGTAATTTTGTCGTAAAAGAAAAAAAATTGTCGCGCCCATATTTTTCAAAAAAAGCGTGTGTAGTGCTAACTATGTAGCATAGTTAGCACTACACACCCTAGAAATCGGGTAATTCGCACGTTGAACTGGAAACTAATGATTGGATTAATTGTCGCTTGACCGTTATGATTTAGTCGTAAAATAAAAAAAACCCCGTCCCGAATAATTTTTCAAAAATTACCCCGTTTAAAGCCAACTGATGGTCTAGTTAGCATTACACACCCCAGAACTGGGGTAATTCGCACGTTGAACTGGAAACTAATGATTGGATTAATTGTCGCTTGACCGTTATGATTTTGTCGTAAAATAAAAAAAAACCCGTCCCGAACAATTTTTTAAAAATTACCCCGTTTAAAGCCAAGTGATGGTCTAGTTAGCATTACACACCCCAGAACTGGGGTAATTCGCACGTTGAACTGGAAACTAATGATTGGATTAATTGTCGCTTGACCGTTATGATTTTGTCGTAAAATAAAAAAAATCATCGCGCCCATATTTTTCAATAAAAGCGTGTGTAGTGCTAACTATGTTGCATAGTTAGCACTACACACCCTAGAAATCGGGTACTTCGCACGTTGAACTGGAAACTAATGATTGGATTAATTGTCGCTTGACCGTTATGATTTAGTCGTAAAATAAAAAAAACCCGTCCCGAACAATTTTTTAAAAATTACCCCGTTTAAAGCCAAGTGATGGTCTAGTTAGCATTACACACCCCAGAACTGGGGTAATTCGCACGTTGAACTGGAAACTAATGATTGGATTAATTGTCACTTGACCGTTATGATTTTGTCGTAAAATAAAAAAAAACCCGTCCCGAACACTTTTTTAAAAATTACCCCGTTTAAAGCCAACTGATGGTCTAGTTAGCATTACACACCCCAGAACTGGGGTAATTCGCACGTTGAACTGGAAACTAATGATTGGATTAATTGTCACTTGACCGTTATGATTTTGTCGTAAAATAAAAAAAAACCCGTCCCGAACACTTTTTTAAAAATTACCCCGTTTAAAGCCAACTGATGGTCTAGTTAGCATTACACACCCCAGAACTGGGGTAATTCGCACGTTGAACTGGAAACTAATGATTGGATTAATTGTCGCTTGACCGTTATGATTTTGTCGTAAAATAAAAAAAATCGTCGCGCCCATATTTTTCAATAAAAGCGTGTGTAGTGCTAACTATGTTGCATAGTTAGCACTACACACCCTAGAAATCGGGTACTTCGCACGTTGAACTGGAAACTAATGATTGGATTAATTGTCGCTTGACCGTTATGATTTTGTCGTAAAATAAAAAAAACCCCGTCCCGAACATTTTTTTAAAAATTACCCCGTTTAAACCAAATGATGGTCTAGTTAGCATTACACACCCCAGAACTGAAGTAATTCGCACGTTGAACTGGAAACTAATGATTGGATTAATTGTCGCTTGACCGTTATGATTTTGTCGTTAAATAAAAAAAAACCCGTCCCGAACAATTTTTCAAAAATTGCCCCGTTTAAAATCAAGTGATGGTATAAATTTCTTCTTTAATTTTTCCGTTTTCTTCCCATTTAATGGATAAAATTACACAGCAATTGGCATTTTCAAAGCGAATTTGCATTTTTACATCAAATCCCACAATTTGAATTGAAAATCTTTCAAAAATCTATTAAAAATCATTGAATGAAATCAAGTTTACATTGAATGTCCATTTGCTTGTTTTTCCCCATGAAAATTTTTTCGATTTTAAACGAAATTTTTTGATTTTCCGAATGACTTTAGCTAGAGATTTGAAATTTTGCACAAATGCGAGTAACGTTAAGAGAAAGAATTCGTAAAAAAATGGGGAAAATCAGATGACTCCTTCCCCCCTTCCCGCTGAAAATTGAAGTTTTTGGCGATTTTCTCGAAAACGGTTCATCGTATCAACAACGTTGCAAAAAGAAAAGTGTTTACAATGTAATTTTACATAATTCGGCTATATACCAAAATTCAATATGAGCACTCTTTCTCCCCGTTTTTAATTTTTCAATAAAATTTGTGCCACTATGGATTAGTTTTCGGTTCACTACACGAAAGTAGTATGAAATAATACCTTTGTATCTTCAAAGAAGTTGTAGAAAATTGTATTCAGCATCTAACAGTAAAAAATTTCATTAAAATAAGTAACCAAAAAAGGAGTTTTTTCGAATTTACCGAATCTTTTGCTCGTCCTGAAAAAAATTGTATGAAATATTTGGCTCGCGACACTTTTTTTGAAAATTTCAGACAATTCTCCTACATTTTGCTGTAAAGAGTGTGCACCTACGATAAACAGGTCAAAAGATATGAATTTTTGAAAAAAAAATTGATTTCATGCAAATCTGCAATGGAAAAAACCTTCGAAGAAAATCGAAAACTTTTGAGCGACATAAAACACCAAAAATATCTCGCTCGACTTTATGATATATGAGAGAATTATGTAAAATTGTATTCTAAACACTTTTCTGTTTGCAACGTGGTTGATACGATGAACCGTTTTCGAGAAAATCGCCAAAAACTTCAATTTTCAGCGGGAAGGGGGGAAGGAGTCATCCGATTTTCCCCATTTTTTTACGAATTCTTTCTCTTAACGTTACTCGCATTTGTGCAAAATTTCAAATCTCTAGCTAAAGTCATTCGGAAAATCAAAAAATTTCGTTTAAAATCGAAAAAATTTTCATGGGGAAAAACAAGCAAATGGACATTCAATGTAAACTTGATTTCATTCAATGAGTTTTTATAGTTTTTTGAAAGATTTTTAATTCAAATTGTGGGATTTGATGTAAAAATGCAAATTCGCTTTGAAAATGCCAATTGCTGTGTAATTTTATCCATTAAATGGGAAGAAAACGGAAAAATTAAAGAAGAAATTTATACCATCACTTGACTTTAAACGGGGTAATTTTTGAAAAATTATTCGGGACGGGATTTTTTTTATTTTACGACTAAATCATAACGGTCAAGCGACAATTAATCCAATCATTAGTTTCCAGTTCAACGTGCGAATTACCCGATTTCTAGGGTGTGTAGTGCTAACTATGCTACATAGTTAGCACTACACACGCTTTTTTTGAAAAATATGAGCGCGACAATTTTTTTTCTTTTACGACAAAATCACGACAATTAAGCGACAATTAATCCAATAAAAAGTTTTTCTAATTTCAAAAGTTGTAGTGCTAACTTGACGGACGTACATCATTGGGCTGAGTGAATAAAAATCAAGTCAGTGTTTTAAGTTTTAAGCAATAGTAAAAGCATTTACTAGAAGTAAAAGTTTAATCTAAAAGTATTTGCTAAATAAAGAGTGAATAAAAACATAACAAAAGGTATAATTGCCAATCTGGCAATTATTGAAAACCCGTATGGTGATTTAAGTGAATGGCGAACAGTTTTATCAAAATTCCACTATGAAGTCAAACTTTCCAATAAGATTTTTTAAAATTTGTTCCAATCGGATTTTGATGTATGGGAGTTTTATGTAGAATAATATCCTGAATAACTTTTGTTCTATGACTTTTTTGATAAGATGCACCGTTTTTGAGGTATTCGCAAAAATCGTTTTCGTTCGTATGGGGGGTACCCCCCCCCTAATGGTCCATTTTTGCCCATTAACGAACTTAGCCTCGCATTTTACGAAAAACGAATCTGCGCAAAATTTCAAGTCTCTAGCTCAATCCGTGCGCCTGCAATCCGCGCCACAGACAGACAGACGGACGGACAGATGGACAGATGGACGGACAGATGGACAGATGGACAGACGGACAGACGGACGGACGGACGGACATGCAAAATTCAATTTTTTTTTATCATTCTAAACACACTGGTGTAATTCATTTTTGTGTGTGATGACGGGATCTTGGCGTTACAAACGGTAAAGCAAAGTTAATATACCCTTTGGTTTCACCATACGGGTGAAGTAGTAAATGCTAAAATGTCAGTACATACTAGCTAGTATTTACTTTTAGGTAGCTGCTAGGCTTAAATTATCGTAATTCGAGAAGGATTTTAGATGACCATAGTTAATATTTGCAAAAATAATTTCTCGTAAAAAAATAGTGTTAGTGGTAATAGAGCTCAAGATTTATGTTAATTAACGTGTATTTTTCAAAAAACTTTGTGTGTGAAATGGCTGAACATTTCAGAATTATTATTTTGTTGTTTTCTTCCAAAAAATAGCCATGGGACACAATTTATACAAATTGATGATAAATTTCCTGTCATAAACTCGGCCATTTCTTTAAAATTTTGAGTTTAATTTATTTTCAAGCTGCTCCAAGCTAGCTTAAGATTTATGCTATAAATTTTTTTAGCGCTTTTGTGGAATAGCAAATGCTTCTAACTTTATTCACTTTTTTCGTACTTAAACAGCCTAAAATGCTAGTAAAAGCAGGTAAATCTCTTTCTAGGGCCTTTATGCTAGAACCCGGCGTCAGTGCTTAGTCGATTAGCTGGCTAAAGTAAATATTCAAGAGCCATGGAAGAAAATGTTGATCATGTTGTGGACTGATAGGTTTGGATTTATTTAAAATTTACATGCGGCTAACGGCAATTCTGGCGAACTCGTACCCCCGCCCTCCTCTGTTGGATATAATGAAATTTCTTACAGGGCTCACAGATACAGTGTGATCAAATTCTTCCCGAGTGTGATCAAAGATGGAAATTACACAAGAAAATTTTCTTAGAATGCCCGAAGGATCCCTCTCTGATTGTGCCCTCCACAGTGCACTTACACACACACAGGATCCCAGTTAATACTCAAGTTCTGTGATGTCGATGGAATTTCTCTATTGTCAATTTGTACATTTATTTTAAGTGCGCCAAGGGCTTATAAATTTGAATTAGCTCAACAGGGCAACATATTCAATTTTATTTATCTAAGAAATAAGTGTTTGGCGATTGCGATAGCAATTACGATTGACGATTGGCCGTTGACGTTTTCCTATCACACTGACAATGATATGATTCTCGATCGCCATTGCTTGTACTCCAAATCCTCAGTCCAGGATTTAGTTTTCGGTGGCGTCTTTTTGTGTTATCCTTTCCAACAAACGTTTAACTGAAGCTATTTAATAAAACATCAACAAACATCACATTCAAAGCACAGCAATCGGCCGACTGGGCACTGATAAGTACTACGATTGGCAATCGGCCGATTAAAAATAGAAGTGAGTCTAAAAATAATGATTACTGTATAGTAATCTTAAATAAAAAAATATATAAACTAAAACTTCACTTTTTGCATTTAATAAACTTTATTTCCACTAAAATACTTATGAATATGAATTTGAATCACTTAAAAACTAAGTAAAAGATGTGATACTTTCGACGAATGCCTTTCAACTACGCCAATAATAATTCATCTAATTGTTCTTCATGATCGTAATGAATTCGTACGTGACGATAAGGGTTTTTAAATTGTGCTGACTATTTTGTCTGCAGCGATTCAAGGAATCGCTAATTTAAATGATTTGCACTGGATCATGTGTGGTCTCGGATTCATGGGATGGAGTATTGGGTGTAAATGGATCATGTGTGGTCTCAAGTAAGGTATTGGATATAACATCTAAACTCACAATCGTAATGGAAATCGTTGAAAGCTTTGATTTCATCAGTTGAGAATCCCAATAGCAATCGTAATCGCAACCGTCAAGGCCATTACACTTGATTTACTTTAGTAGCCAATATCGTCATAAATGAAAAATATTGGCTCCTGTACCGCATAGGAAACGTTCCCATAAAATATGGGAAAGCGATTATAGGACTGGTTGCACCCTTTTGTAGCAAAGGCTTCTATAAATATTGGAACTAGTCCTAATTTTCGTGGAATCATTACTATGTAAGTATATAGGGCTGAGACAAGAATGGACATTTTCCAACAAGCACCCGTTTCTAGTTTTTACTGGAGACATTCCTATACTGAGGGGGAAACAATGCTATATTATGGAATGGAATCGTTCCCATTGTTTTTAGAAATGACTCCAATATTATGTAGAAATTTTGATGTATGGAACTTTAATGTAGAATCATGTCCTAAATAACTTTTGTTCTTGCACTTTTTTGATAAGATGCACCGTTTTTGAGATATTACGAAAAAACGTTTTCGTTCGTATGGGGGGTACCCCCCCTAATGGTCCATTTTTGCCCATTAACGAACTTAGCCTCGCATTTTACGAAAAACGGATCTGTGCAAAATTTCAAGTCTGTAGCTCAATCCGTGCGCCCGCAATCCGCGCCACAGACAGACGGACAGACGGACGGACAGACGGACGGACAGACGGACGCACAGACGGACGGACGGACATGCTAAATTCAACTTTTTTCATCATTCTAAACACACTGGTGTAATTCATTTTTGTGTGCGATGACGGGATCTTGGCGTTACAAACGGTAAGGCAAAGTTAGTATACCCTTTGGTTTCACCATACGGGTATAAAAAGTAGTCAATCCTATTCGGAAAATGAGAATATCTCGCATATATAGGAGAGAGTCCAATAATCAGTAAAGATGTTACAACGTGTTATAGGATTCATTCCTTTCATCTCCGGTACAAAATGTTGCCCAATTTTTTGCCGTAACCAGTCTAGCATACACAGTAATCTCTCCCATAGAACACGTACCATAATTTTAGGAATTATTACACAAAAAAAAGAATACTGAAATTTTTTTGTTGGAATCTGTCCTAAAAAAATTGGGAAGTGTCACAATTTTTGACGTGGATACGTCTTAGATTTTGGTTATAGTGGTACAAATTAGAAAATCTGCCTTGCTGGCATGATAACAAATTTGCAATCGATGATACTCTATAGTTTGTGGTGACATCCGAACAGAAACTCTGTTATAAAATGCGGCCTACATTACAGCATTGTTTAGGGTATTTTGTTATGTTAAACTATATTCAATTATTTTATTAAAACATAACAAAAGCTATAATTGCCAATCTGACAATCATTGGAGACCCGTATGGTGATATTCGTATCAAAATTCGAACAGTTATACCAAAATTCCACTTTGAAGTCAAACTTTCCAATAAGATTTTTTAAAATTTATTCCAATCGGATTTTGATGTATGGGAGTTTTATGTAGAATCATATCCTAAATAACTTTTGTTCTTGGACTTTTTTGATAAGATGCACCGTTTTTGAGATATTCACAAAAAACGATTTCGTTCGTATGGGGGGTACCCCCCCTAATGGTCCATTTTTGCCCATTAACGAACTTAGCCTCGCATTTTACGAAAAACAGATCCACGCAAAATTTCAAGTCTCTAGCTCAATACGTGCGCCCGCAATCCGCGCCACAGACAGACGCACAGACAGACAGACGGACGGACATGCAAAATTCAATTTTTTTATCATTCTAAACATACTGGTGTAATTCATTTTTTTGTGCGATGACGGGATCTTGGCGTTACAAACGGTAAGGCAAAGTTAATATACCCTTTGGTTTCACCATACGGGTATAAAAATAAAATCTAAATTTTCACTGCCGCTGTTATGCTGTGTTTGCTGCTTGTAGTACAGATTTCACATTTATAATCTTTTTATGCTTTCTTTGTGTGTACTTTTTTATGCTTTCTTTGTGTGTATTTTTTTATGCTTTCTCTTTCGTTCTCTAAAGAGAGAAATTTTGAGCTTCGCGGTACTGTTTGTAGGAGTCGGAACGATCGATGCACATTTTTCGCTCTAAATGGAAGCATTTTGAACACTGTATGTTATTTATTTCATACTTCTCTTATCATAAACCAATTATAAATAAAATTATTTTTAAATAAAAATTTGTTTCCTTAATTTCCTTTTCACTAAAATTTCTTACTTAAATATATATTAGCTATCGTTCTAGGCGGATCCACGTCTTCTGGCCGTCTCTGCGAGACAGACACCTTCTATTTTTTATAGGAATGACTCTCATATTTGGCCATTATGCCATTTTTTCTCATAAAAAGTCCCATTTTTATATGGAGTATGCAATTTTGGTGGAACGGTTCCTATATGTTTTTTCCGTGTAAGATATGGATTTTTGGTGGTTGTATGTTTGAGATGAATTGAAGAGAATAATTTCCCACAATTTTGTTCTCAACTAAATAGTGGACACGAAAAAGTTGAGTGAAGTCGAAAAAATAAACCTAAAATTTTCACCGTTTCGGTACACATTAGAAGCTGATACATATTAAAAGACTTTTCCTTATATGCCTGCAGTATTAAAAAGATTTCAATTTTTCATACGATTAAAACAATATGAACATTTAAAAAGAAAAATGCTGTACCTTGACAAAAAGATTGAGTCCAGTGTTACTTTCGCTTAGATTTGCCACTTCCACATTTAAAATGTACAATTATCATTGGAAAGTAAAAAAGCAATCCATATCTTATCATAAGTTTGAACTAAAATGAACTTTGAATTTAAACCCATGATAAGATTCGATTGCATTAAAAAATTTGTAACTTGGTCGCATATCTAACCTTGGGACGAGTTTTGAAAAACTTTTACAAACTAGTAAGTATTATCACAGATATCAACATATTCCATAGCGTCCCGGAGCGTTCAGGGGTAGATCGCCAAAGGAACACGTTTTGGCGAAATCTAAATAAATTTAAATCTAAAACATAACAAACGCTATAATTGCCAATCTGTCAATTATTGAAAACCCGTATGGTGATTTAAGTGAACGGCGAACAGTTGTATCAAAATTCCACTTTGAAGTCAAACTTTCCAAAAAGATTTTTTAAAATTTATTCCAATCGGATTTTGATGTATGGGAGTTTTATGTAGAATCATATCCTAAATAACTTTTATGTAGAATCATATCCTAAATAACTTTTTTGATAAGATGCTCGGTTTTTGAGATATTCGCAAAAAACGATTTCGTTCGTATGGGGGGTACCCCCCTAATGGTCCATTTTTGCCCATTAACGAACTTAGTCTCGCATTTTACGAAAAACGGATCTGCGCAAAATTTCAAGTCTCTAGCTCAATCCGTGCGCCCGCAATCCGCGCCACAGATAGACAGATGGACGGACATGCAAAATTCAATTTTTTTTTCATTCTAAACACACTGGTGCAATTCATTCTTGTGTGTGATGATGGGATCTTGTCGTTACAAATGGTAAAGCAAATTTAATATACCTTTTGGTTTCACCATACGGGTATAATAAAACTCAAGAGAATTGATGTGGGAATTTAGTCCTCAGAAGTTCTGCGTAAGAGAAGTGCCACCTCGCGGAAATTGTTGATTATAACTACTCCTAATCTACACCTAGCATCGGGCTGGAGTCGTTCAATACAGCGGTTGCTACTCCTGGAGTGCTACCGCAAGGCCAATGGAAAACGCCTATTGATTGATACCACAGCATATCATATAGATAGCACTATTTCAAAGTAAATTTAATATCTAACTAAGCAAATAAAAAAATGCACTTGCTACATGTGCTTAAAAAAAAAACAAAAAATTTTAATAAATAATTATAAATAAACAGTAATAAATAAATTATACAAAAATTAATATTGAAACTTTTACTAACAATGGCCACGGTTTGAACACAAACGAAATGAAAGTGACTAATCAAAAGTTGAAAAACAAAATTAACAGGAAGTACAAAAACGGTTTATTTATTTTTTATTTTGGATATGGTGTTGTTTTTAATTGTATGTGTGAATCAAGCTAATTTATAAATCGTGTTCGTTTATTTTCTCGATCTATTATTTAATGTGTCAAATTTTCGTTTTTTTGTGTTTGTGTTATCTAATAATGCACAATATACCGCAGCAATTTGATCGGTATCCCTTTTTACGTTATAGGTGTTTTCTTTATATATGTGCAACATTTCCATAGTTAGTCTTTTGTTGTTATTAGTAACCGTTTGTAAAATTTTTGTGTTTTCAAAATCAGGCGTATGTCCCAATTTTATGCAATGATCGACAAGTGCAGTTTGCGGTGTTGATGGTTCAATATCTTTTCTTTTTCTTTTTATATCGTTCTTATGGTTATTTAATCTTTTTTCTAGATACTGTTTTGTTTGTCCAATATAACTTTGATTGCACGTCTCATGGTCAATGACATTTCCTAAACATGGTATCTTATATACCACGTGAGTTTTTCTATTTTTGGGAACGGGATCTTTCAATTTAGAAAAAACAGAGCATAATGTGGATTTTGTTTTATATCCCAATTTGACGTTGGGTATATGGTTTTTTAACACTTTTACTATTCTATCTGTAACTCCACTAGTGTACGTCAGACTTCTATAAACGTGTTCATTGTGATCTTGATTATTGTTAATATTATTGTGAGGATTATCATTGGTAATTGTTTGTATCATTAATTTATTTATTATGTTTTCTGGGAAAAACAATGTCATTACAAGCAAAAAACAACCAAATTTGTAGAATACTATACAACGCTAAACTAATAAATGTACATGAAAAAAACCAGATCTCACAATACAATCCCTCTCCACCTAAACTTTATTGCCTTCCAAAAGTTCACAAACAAAACATCCCACTCAGACCAGTAGTTGCAACCAGGGTTGGGACTTGAGGATGTGTAAAAGGTACTATTTTTGCCCAAAAATGGTACTAGATTGAGATAATGTGGTACTAGATTTTTTTTTAACTATCGTGTAATCAAAATCGTTTTTTTATGCTTATTACATAGGAGTCAAGAAAAATCTAAATCTCGTAATTTTAGAAAAAAAAAATCCTTAACCCATATGGATTGACTTTTGCGCTGTAAATATAACCGTTCTCGGTCAAAAAATACTCTAGAAAAACTCCAACAAATCAATAAAAGTTGTCTAGATGTATTTGTTTTAAATTTTCCCTTTTATTTCAATGTTAAATTTTTGTATAAACTCATTCTAAAAACTTAAATTTCGAGAAGTATTTTGAGCTATTGCTAATATAAATCATATTTCCATGGCCTACGATTGATTTTCATATCTCACTTAATAAGACGAATTCAGTATTCTTTAATTAAAGAGTTGTGGCGGGATCATTTAAAAAAGTACTTTTTTTTCTAATACATAAAAAAGTGATGGTTTTTTAAAGAGAGCTATAAATTCAGATAAAATCATTTTTTATTTGAACCATGAGAAGGTACCAGATTCATGGGCTGTGGTACTAGGGTACTAAATGAGTCAAAAAGGTACTAGATCTAGTACATATGTACTAAAGTCCCAACCCTGGTTGCAACTATTAACACACCGGGTTCCTACCTATCCAAAATGATCGCACACATTCTCCAATCTTTAATAGATAAAAACAAATACAATATAAAACATAACAAAAGCTATAATTGCCAATCTGGCAATCATTGGAGACCCGTATGGTGATATTCGTATCAAAATTCGAACAGTTATACCAAAATTCCAATTTGAAGTCAAACTTTCCAATAAGATTTTTTAAAATTTAATTCCAATCGGATTTTGATGTATGGGAGTTTTATGTAGAATCATATCCTAAATAACTTTTGTTCTTGGACTTTTTTGATAAGATGCACCGTTTTTGAGATATTCACAAAAAACGATTTCGTTCGTATGGGGGGTACCCCCCCTAATGGTCCATTTTTGCCCATTAACGAACTTAGCCTCGCATTTTACGAAAAACGGGTCTGTACAAACTTTCAAGTCTCTAGCTCAATCCGTGCGCCCGCAATCTGCGCCACAGACAGACAGACGGACAGACGGACAGACGGACAGACAGACGGACGGACAGAGAGACGGACAGACAGACGGACAGACAGACGGACGGACATGCAAAAATTAAATATTTTTATCATTCTAAACACACTGGTGTAATTCATTTTTTTGTGCGATGACGGGATCTTGGCGTTACAAACGGTAAGGCAAAGTTAATATACCCTTTGGTTTCACCATACGGGTATAAAAACTCTATAGAATTTAAACACAAAATATCCAAACTAACAATAGGTCCTTCTGAAACAATGATCAGTTTTGATATTGTTTCATTGTTTACAAGTATACCAACAAATTTAGCACTTCAAATTATCACTGAAAAATGGAATTTAATCGAAAACAAAACATTCATTCCTAAAAACCTTTTCTTTCAAATTTTGAGATTTTGCATGTTAGATGCTCATTATTTTTCTTTTGACAACAAAACCTGTTTTCAAATAAATGGAATGCCAATGGGTAACCCTTTATCTTCGGTCATAGCAGATATAATAACTCAAGAACTTTTGGATTGCGTTATAAATAAGTTACAATATACACCCAAAATTTTAGTAAAATATGTAGATGACATTTTTGCTATCATTCCGATTTCACAAATAGAAACTACACTAAATGAATTAAATAATTACCATCCCATGTTACAGTTTACAATAGAATTAGAAAAAGACAACAAACTGCCCTATTTAAATGTACTTAATATTAGAAACAATTACGTAATAGACACAAATTGGTATTGCAAACCTACTTGTTCAAACCGCATTTTAAATTTTCTCTCGAATCATCCATACCAACAAAAAATTAATACGGCGAAACAATATATAAACACATGCCTCACACTTAGTTCCAATGGCTGCGTTCAGACGCAGTGGAAACTGGTTGACTTCACCAAGTTTCCACTCGATTTTACGGGCCAGACGCTATCGGGTGTATGCGGGGAATTCACCTGCTGGCTAGGCCGGGTCATAGATTAATACAACTACTATATGTACACGGAGAAAAAAATTATGGTTGAATATCATTGGGAGTACTATAAGAATTATTGGGGGAATCAAAATATAATCAGACGAATCAAAATGTTATCAGACGATGACTTCCAATTAGTATTATGTTTAGTTTTCCAATCATAATTATGTTCCCTGACAAGGGAAATTTTAAAAATTATAATGTAATTGGGAGAACAATAATATCTAACCACTATTTGATTGGAATGAATAAAAATGTGTTTGCATGTCAACATATTGTTGTAAATTCCGCGTCTCAACATAATTATGATTGACGAACACAATAAGTGGGGAAATCTTGAAGCGGCCGAATTAAAAATATGATGCCTCTGATCATATCTGTTTAAAATTAAAGCGTATAATTCGCATGAGATTTGTAGCATGGTCGTATAAATACTCAAGTCTAGTTGAAAAATCTCAAGTCCATAAATCCTGTTAGAAACAGGCCTCCAGCGGGATAGCACACATGTGCTTAACCTGATGGAAGGAATTTTTCGGATGTGAAAATATCCAAATTTTATTTTAAAAAAATAAAATTTTATTTAAAAAAAATTAACAAATTTTAATATTATTTTTAATATTTGTTGAGATTAATCATAATTATTGTAGCGCCAACCATATTATGTTCGCCCCAAACATATTATGATTGGAGAAACGACAAAAAAATTTGGGAATCCAAACATATTTTGGTTGCCCCAAACATAATATGGTTGGTGAATTTGAAAATATTGTTGTACAGCTAAACATATTGTAATCAAAATATCATGATTTCTCCTATCAGTTTTAAGCATAATGTGGTTGGAATCACAGTGTCGGCAAACATAATTGTAATGGAAAAAATTTCCTCTTGGGGAAATTTCAGCCAACCATAATTGTAATAAGAATCCCCCAAACATAATTATGCTGGCTGCATTTTATGATTGGGGGAATCATAATTTTTTTCTCCGTGTAGATGGGAAAATTCTAAGACCACGATTAGACGCAGACACACTGAGCTTTCACACTGAACCTCTCGTGATTACACAGGTTGAGCTGAACCCAAACGAAAATGAAACGAATGGAAATTGGGCAATTTTGTTTTTAATTTCGTGTTTGTAAAAAGTTTGTTTTTGTATTTAATTTCGTGTTTGTGAGTGTCAGATACACCGGGGTGTTGCTCGTATGCTTCAATCAAAACCGTTGTCTGACTTTTATTCCAGTTTGCCATTGAATAAACCAATTTTAGCTAAACAACATGTACGCACTCTACGACGATCACAGAGTAAATGATTTTTTTGTAACAAGTGGAAATGAATCAGCCAATCAGCATTCGTTTTTATTGAATACCTAAGTCATTTGAATACATAAGCATATACATCTTACATATTGGCAATACTGCGTCTAAAACCAACATCAAAACAAAGTTCGGTAATAATAAAAAACAACGAAAACAGATAGTTTTGTGAATTTATTTCAAAATTTGCGAAGTTCAAATGTGAATATCGGTAATATATACGGGTTTCTTTAAGTTTTGGTGATTTTCTGCTCGCAAATAATATAAAAATATACGTTTCTGCCGGTGCTGGAACCCTAAAAAATTTTCTTCCGGGATTTTTCTTATTGTCTGCTAAACATTCCCTAACAAGGCATTGAAGAAACTCTTTTGGGGACATTTTAGTGTTCATTTGTGGCAAAAGTTATTAAAAATAATCACTGTTAACAGGTGAAATCAGGATATTTGTGGTGCATATGACGTATTGCATTGGAGACAGATTAAAAATGTAAACATTCCGCTGTCGGGAGGTCGTTGGTGTTAGTGTCGTGAACAGCTTTTGTGAGCTCTTCTTGCGTTGCATTTATGCCTGTGAGGAAGAAAGAGATTTCCCACATCGCAAAATGGTGTTTTTTTAAATTTTTATCGCTTCTCGTTTTACTCGCATTAGGTAAACGAGAATTTGCGTTTAATTCCCATCTATAGTAATTGTATTAATCTATGGCCGGGTGAACTTGGTTGAAAACACATACACACATAGAGTTCAATGGTGGCGATTCACAAAATTTTTCTAGCTACACGCACACATTGTCATAACATGTGTAAATACACTGCAGCGCAAAAGTTGAAAAACACTACGTGAGAACGCAAGCAGGTTTTTTCACCCAGAGTAACTTGGTTGACTTCAACCAGTTTCAACCTCGTCTGAACGCAGCCAATAAATTCCATAATGAAAATAAAAACAAATTAAAAAAGATTTTGGTGCAAAATAATTTCCCAGAAAACATAATAAACAAATTAATGATACAAACAATTACCAGTCATAATCCTCACAATAATATTAACAATAATCGAGATCACAATGAACACGTTTATAGAAGTCTGACGTACACTAGTGGAGTTACAGATAGAATAGTAAAAGTGTTAAAAAACCATATACCCAACGTCAAATTGGGATATAAAACAAAATCCACATTATGCTCTGTTTTTTCTAAATTGAAAGATCCCGTTCCCAAAAATAGAAAACTCACGTGGTATATAAGATACCATGTTTAGGAAATGTCATTGACCATGAGACGTGCAATCAAAGTTATATTGGACAAACAAAACAGTATCTAGAAAAAAGATTAAATAACCATAAGAACGATATAAAAAGAAAAAGAAAAGATATTGAACCATCAACACCGCAAACTGCACTTGTCGATCATTGCATAAAATTGGGACATACGCCTGATTTTGAAAACACAAAAATTTTACAAACGGTTACTAATTACAACAAAAGACTAACTATGGAAATTTTGCACATATATAAAGAAAACACCTATAACGTAAAAAGGGATACCGATCAAATTGCTGCGGTATATTGTGCATTATTAGATAACACAAACACAAAAAAACGAAAATTTGACACATTAAATAGTAGTCCTGATCGAGAAAATAAACGAACACGATTTATAAATTAGCTTGATTCGCACATACAATTAAAAACAACACCATATCCAAAATAAAAAATAAATAAACCGTTTTTGTACTTCCTGTTAATTTTGTTTTTCAACTTTTGATTAGTCACTTTCATTTCGTTTTAGTGTTCAAACCGTGGCCATTGTTAGTAAAAGTTTCAATATTAATTTTTGTATAATTTATTTATTACTGTTTATTTATAATTATTTATTAAAATTTTTTGTTTTTTTTTAAAGTAACTGGCAAGAAAATGTTTCACTAAACTGTTTATTTCTGTTTACTAAATGTTAAATATTTTAAACTATAAATTAACGTAAGTGACTTCTCATAAGTGTGATTTTCTATTATAAACATACATATAAATAATTGTTCCAGTACATAGCTCCTGAAGATCGTGAAATAAATTTGCCGAAACGTAGAGCAGTAAAAAAGTTAAATACCAGCGTTTTATTTTAATTTAAAATTTCGACCGAAAAGCCTAGGTATACATCACAAAAATAATTATAAAATAACGGTCAACAACAAAGAAAATTGCATATAGATTTTCTTGCAGCACATGTAGAAGAATTAGTATCTAATATATATAAAAATGGAAGTTTGTTGGTTGGTTGGTTTGAGATTACAAAACTCAAGAACTACTGGACCGATTTTTACGCGGTTTTTTGCAAAATGATCTGTGTTGCCAGGAGCAGGTTTTTAGCTATGTAGATTTTCTACTCTATGTTTTTCTACTCTCTCTATGTAGATGGAAGGTCCTGAAAGGATAACATAAATATCCTTTTTTCCATTTTTCCCCGAAAAAATTGGCATTATGGGGTTTTTGGGGTCGCTGATCACGAATCCGGTATTAAATTTTCAAAATTCGAAACGGAAGGTCCTGTAAGGATAGCGCAAATATCTTTTTTCCAGTTTTTCCTGGGAAAAATCGGCCTGAGGGGGTTTTCGAGATCGCTGATCACGAATCCGGTGTTGGAATTTCAAAATTCTAACCGAGAAGTCCTGTAAGGATAACGCAAATATCCTTTTTCCAATTTTTCTTGAAACAATTGATACTAAGGAATTTTCGAGGTCGCTGATCGCGAATCCGGTGATCGATTTTTCAAATGCTAAACGGAAGGTCCTGTAAGGATAACGGAAATGTCATTTTTCCAATTTTTCTCGCAAAAATAGGCTTTGGAATATCACGAATCTGGAGTTGGAGTTTCAAAATTCGAAACGGAAGGTCCTGTAAGGAAACCATTTTTTCCCAAAACTTTTTAAGTTATTTATGGTTTTTTGGCATTCTAAAATTTATACAAAAAATTTCTGGCTGCCAACGAAGGGTCTGCTAGTACTTTATATTAGCCGCCGCGGTCCCGTTCTATACCAGTCTCCATATAACTATTAAATAGTTTTAGAGGTCGCTGATCACGAATCTGACGTGAATATTCTGAGGTTAAAAACAGTACCACAATGTGATTAACACAAGTTTAAATTTGGCACTTTTCGATGTGTCAGTCTGCCAGTCTGTCTGTCAGTCTATCAAGTCTGTCAGGTCTGTCAGGTCTGTCAGGTCTGTCAGTCTGTCAAGTCTGTCAAGTCTGTCAAGTCTGTCAAGTCTGTCAAGTCTGTCAAGTCTGTCAAGTCTGTCAGTCTGTTAGTCTGTCAGTCTGTCAGTCTGTCAGTCTGTCAGTCTGTCAGTCTGTCAGTCTGTCAGTCTGTCAGTCTGTCAGTCTGTCAAGTCTGTCAAGTCTGTCAAGTCTGTCAAGTCTGTTAGCCCGTCAGTTTGTCATCTTCCGTCAGTTTGTAATCTTCTTAACCGTTGCATCACCCGACAATGGCCCGGCAATTTTCGCCATTAACTTTTACTAGTATTAAGGCCCGTCATATGATGGGTGACTGCAATTTTGCTGGGAATTCCGTAAGGTTACAGGTGATTATCGGTTCGACGACTTTTCAAGTTAATCATCTTACATGAAGCGATCAACTTAAAAAGCCAACGAATTGACAGTTCCACGAAATTTCCACCAAGATTGCAGTCACCCGTCATATGATGGGCTTTAATTCTAGTTTAAATATATTAATATAATTTTTGTTTTAAAAAGGAGTTGAATTCAAAACTAATATTGCTCCAAGTTTTCAATTCCGAAATTTTGACGTTTTTCGTCCAAAAATATTTTGTTTGTAAAATTTTATGCAATGTTAGAAATTATATTTCGGTGGAGGAAGTATGTAAAATAGAAAATGACGGATAAAAGATATTGAAAAAATGAGTTCTAGTTAAAGAGACAGCCGGACTATGGGGTTTTTGTTTTGCCTACTGATTCTTTCTTTCCACACACTGGTGCAGAAATACTCGTCATTCACCTTCATTTAGCGCTGTCAGAATCTCTATTTGTCAAAAGTGAACCTCTGAAAAAAGAGAACTTCTATAGGAAATTAACAAATTACAATTATTCACCGACAGACACGACATAGTTATTTTGCAACATGACAACGCACGACTCCATGTTGCAAATGTTGTAAAAAACTACCTGGAGAACCTCAAATGGGAAGTCCTACCCCACCCGCCGTATTCACCAGACATTGCCCCCTCCGATTACCATTTGTTCCGGTCGATGACACATGGCCTGGCTGAGCAGCGATTTTCTTCTTATGACGATACCAAAAAAACTTTTTGAAAAAAAGTAAAAAAAACCGACTTAAAAATGCACTAAAAAGGAAAAAATAATTTTTTTTTGGAAGTTGGTGCCAAAATAGAAACAAACAATTTGATCTCTTTTATTGTACAATATATAAAATTAAAAAATTTCTAATAAATAAAATTATTATTTATTGAATTGTACCAAAAGTTTTTGTTTTCTAATAAGTCACAGAGATGAGATTCAAACCATTATTTTTTTACAGCCTACTTACATAAGCTATAATTGCCAATATAAACATAACAAAAGCTATAATTGCCAATCTGGCAATTATTGAAAACCCGTATGGTGATTTAAGTGAACAGTTGTACCAAAATTACACTTTGAAGTCAAAGTTTCCAATGAGATTTTTTAAAATTTGTTCCAATCGGATTTTGATGTATGGAAGTTTTATGTAGAATCATATCCTAAATAACTTTTGTTCTTGCACTTTTTTGATAAGATGCACCGTTTTTGAGGTATTCGCAAAAAACTTTTTCGTTCGTATGGGGGGTACCCCCCCTAATGGACCGTTTTTGCCCATTAACGAACTTAGCCTCGCATTTTACAAAAAACGGATCTGCGCAAAATTTCAAGGCTCTAGCTCAATCCGTGCGTCCGCAATCGTGTTCACAGACAGACGGACGGACGGACGGACATGCGGAAATCAAAATCTTTTGTCATTCCTAACACACTGGTGTAATTCATTTTTGTGTGTGATGACGGGATCTTGGCGTTACAAACGGTAAGGCAAAGTTAGTATACCCTTTGGTATTCCATACCATACGGGTATAAAAATTTCAGCGGTATTGTTCCTTACTTGGCACGTTGCCCTTAACCCCCGTCAACATTAACAAATATTCTTTTGTTTTTGGGTAAGCTCCGTTAAAATTAAAAAAATATTCTTTTGTCAGATGTCGTCACGAAAGATAAAATATTTTCATTTGGATAGCAGTAATAGAATTGGTGATAGCTGTAAAAGTAACACTCAAGAAATATGAATAGAAGTCCTCTTTAAGTTTCTATTTTGGCCCCAACTTCCAAAACAATTATTTTTTCCTTTTTAGTGCACTTTTAAATTGTACAATAAAAGAGAGCAAATTGTTTGTTTCTATTTTGGCACCAACTTCCAAAAAAAAATTATTTTTTCCTTTTTAGTGCATTTTTAAGTCGGTTTTTTTTACTTTTTTTCAAAAAGTTTTTTATTTTATAATTTTTAGTGACTTTTGGTATATACATATTATATAGATATATTTAATGTTAGGAAATGGGTAGAGCTGCGGCCCGCGTGCGAAAACGGCGTTACGAATCGATAGCCGTCAACCCCCTTAGTGACACTGGAAAGTTTCATTAAGATCGGACCAGCCAATTCGAAGATACCAGGCGAGGGGTATCGAGGGGAGGGAAAAGTCAGGTTTTGTAGTGGAAAATCAAACCCCTTAGCCTTCTTAGTAATACTGTAAAGCTTCATTAAGATCGGACCACCGAATTCGAAGATACCAGGCGAGGGGTGTCGAAGGGGAATTTTCTCAGAGGGGATACCTATCTAGATCGTATTTTTGTCCCCGAAAATCCCTAACACGTTAAAATCGTTAGGCCTGTTTTCGAGATCCATTGTGCAGACAGACAGACTGACAGACAGAAGGACGACAGTCCTCGTATTATATTATAGGATATACCTATTTAATGTTAGGAAATGGGTAGAGCAAAACTTTGATCGTTCCAAACAGCGAATTTTTAGGGATGGCAACAGTAAGTTGTAAACTAAATTTTAGAGGTCGACAGCAAAAATTTTGGGGGTCGTCACCAACATTTTTTAGATCGACAGAAACCTTTCGTTAACCTTACAGACTTCTAAACATTAGAATTGGATTAGGCGACCCTAAAAACCGCCATATGTGTTTGTTTTTTATCTGGGAAATTTGAGGGTTGAAGGATTCGCTGCCCCCCAAAATATACGCATAAAAATTTTCAGACCGATCAGACCATCCGATTAGGGGACAGGGGAGGGGTTAAGAAGCGAAAGGGGTAGGGGAAAATAGATAAGGGGAAAACACTAGCCGTCCCCCAAAAAGGTACGCATACAAATTTTCAGACCGATCGGACCATCCGATTGGGAGTTGACAGGGGAGGGGTTAAGAAGCGAAAGGGGTAGGGGAAAATAGATAAGGGGAAAACACTAGCCGTCCCCCAAAATGTGAGCATACAAATTTTCAGACCGATCGGATCTTCCGATTGGGAGTTGACAGGGGAGGGGTTAAGAAGCGAAAGGGGTAGGGGAAAATAGATAAGGGGAAAACACTAGCCGTCCCCCAAAATGTACGCATACAAATTTTCAGATCGATCGGACCATCCAATTGGGAGTTGACAGGGGAGGGGAAGGCCGGGAAACGTCGGAGAGAGGGGAAATTAAAATGGGACCAACTAGGGAGTGAACTCTGTCATCCACCAACGTTTCAACAAAATCCATGCAACGGCACCCAAGTACTGCGTGAACATACAGATATAAAATAAATAAATAAAGTTGGACCAAAACGAATTGATAACCTCCTCCTTTTTTAACCGACTTCCAAAAAAAAACTTTTTAAAAAAAAGTAAAAAAAACCGACTTAAAAATGCACTAAAAAGGAAAAAATAATTTTTTTGGAAGTTGGTGCCAAAATAGAAACTTAAAGAGGACTTCTATTCATATTTCTTGAGTGTTACAAATAATTTTATTGTAACAAGAATTGTTAAGACAATCAAAAGCTTTTTACAGTTGTCGAGTACTTTTATGTACAATAGACTCGCGGTTAAAATATCACAATGACTATAATTTTTACATCCCGCGTTTCGTTTAATGCATTGCAAATATTCGATGTGATAAAAATAAATTTTTTATAGTGACAAGAATCGATATTCAAAATTTGGGGAATATAAAACCCATTCAATATGTATTTTAATACTTTTAGATTGTACAATAAAAGAGAGCAAATTGTTTGTTTCTATTTTGGCACCAACTTCCAAAAAAATTATTTTTTCCTTTTTAGTGCATTTTTAAGTCGGTTTTTTTTACTTTTTTTTAAAAAGTTTTTTATTTTATAATTTTTAGTGATTTTTGGTATATACATTATATAGATATATTTAATGTTAGGAAATGGGTAGAGCAAGTAAAGCCGCAGCCCGCGTGCGAAAACGGCGTTACGAATCGATAGCCTTCAACCCCCTTAGTGACACTGGAAAGTTTCATTAAGATCGGACCAGCCAATTCGAAGAAACCAGGCGAGGGGTATCGAGGGGAGGGAAAAGTCAGGTTTTGTAGTGGAAAATCAAACCCTTTAGCCTTCTTAGTAATACTGTAAAGCTTCATTAAGATCGGACCACCGAATTCGAAGATACCAGGCGAGGGGTGTCGAAGGGGAATTTTCTCAGAGGGGATACCTATCTAGATCGTATTTTTGTCCCCGAAAATCCCTAACACCCAAGTTTCATGAAAATCGTTAGGCCTGTTTTCGAGATCCATTGTGCAGACAGACAGACTGACAGACAGAAGGACGACAGTCCTCGTATTATATTATAGGATATACCTATTTAATGTTAGGAAATGGGTAGAGCAAAACTTTGATCGTTCCAAACAGCGAATTTTTAGGGATAGCAACAGTAAGTTGTAAACTAAATTTTAGAGGTCGACAGCAAAAATTTTGGTCACCAACATTTTTTAGATCGACAGAAACCTTTCGTTAACCTTACAGACTTCTAAACATTAGAATTGGATTAGGCGACCCTAAAAACCCCGATATGTGTTTGTTTTTTATCTGGAAAATTTGAGGGTTGAAGGATTCGCTGCCCCCCAAAATATACGCATAAAAATTTTCAGACCGATCGGACCATCCGATTAGGGGACAGGGGAGGGGTTAAGAAGCGAAAGGGGTAGGGGAAAATCGATAAGGGGAAAACACTAGCCGTCCCCCAAAAAGGTACGCATACAAATTTTCAGACCGATCGGACCATCCGATTGGGAGTTGACAGGGGAGGGGTTAAGAAGCGAAAGGGGTAGGGGAAAATAGATAAGGGGAAAACACTAGCCGTCCCCCAAAATGTGAGCATACAAATTTTCAGATCGATCGGACCATCCGATTGGGAGTTGACAGGGGAGGGGTTAAGAAGCGAAAGGGGTAGGGGAAAATAGATAAGGGGAAAACACTAGCCGTCCCCCAAAAAGGTACGCATACAAATTTTCAGACCGATCGGACCATCCGATTGGGAGTTGACAGGGGAGGGGTTAAGAAGCGAAAGGGGTAGGGGAAAATAGATAAGGGGAAAACACTAGCCGTCCCCCAAAATGTACGCATACAAATTTTCAGATCGATCGGACCATCCGATTGGGAGTTGACAGGGGAGGGGAAGGCCGGGAAACGTCGGGGAGAGGGGAAATTAAAATGGGACCAACTAGGGAGTGAACTCTGTCATCCACCAACGTTTCAACAAAATCCATGCAACGGCACCCAAGTACTGCGTGAACATACAGATATAAAATAAATAAATAAATAAATAAATAAAAAAAATAAATAAATAAATAAATAAAGTTGGACCAAAACGAATTGATAACCCAAGTACTGCGTGAACATACAGATATAAAATAAATAAATAAATAAATAAATAAAAAATAAATAAATAAATAAATAAAGTTGGACCAAAACGAATTGATAACCTCCTCCTTTTTTGGAAGTCGGTTAAAAAAAAGGAGGAGGTTATCGATTCGTTTTGGTCCAACTTTATTTATTTATTTATTTTATATCTGTATGTTCACGCAGTACTTGGGTGCCGTTGCATGGATTTTGTTGAAACGTTGGTGGATGACAGAGTTCACTCCCTAGTTGGTCCCATTTTAATTTCCCCTCTCCCCGACGTTTCCCGGCCTTCCCCTCCCCTGTCAACTCCCAATCGGATGGTCCGATCGATCTGAAAATTTGTATGCGTACATTTTGGGGGACGGCTAGTGTTTTCCCCTTATCTATTTTCCCCTACCCCTTTCGCTTCTTAACCCCTCCCCTGTCAACTCCCAATCGGATGGTCCGATCGGTCTGAAAATTTGTATGCGTACCTTTTTGGGGGACGGCTAGTGTTTTCCCCTTATCTATTTTCCCCTACCCCTTTCGCTTCTTAACCCCTCCCCTGTCAACTCCCAATCGGATGGTCCGATCGATCTGAAAATTTGTATGCTCACATTTTGGGGGACGGCTAGTGTTTTCCCCTTATCTATTTTCCCCTACCCCTTTCGCTTCTTAACCCCTCCCCTGTCAACTCCCAATCGGATGGTCCGATCGATCTGAAAATTTGTATGCTCACATTTTGGGGGACGGCTAGTGTTTTCCCCTTATCTATTTTCCCCTACCCCTTTCGCTTCTTAACCCCTCCCCTGTCCCCTAATCGGATGGTCCGATCGGTCTGAAAATTTTTATGCGTATATTTTGGGGGGCAGCGAATCCTTCAACCCTCAAATTTCTAATGTTTAGAAGTCTGTAAGGTTAACGAAAGGTTTCTGTCGATCTAAAAAATGTTGGTGACCAAATTTTTTGCTGTCGACCTCTAAAATTTAGTTTACAACTTACTGTCCCTAAAAATTCGCTGTTTGGAACGATTAAAGTTTTGCTCTACCCATTTCCTAACATTAAATAGGTATATCCTATAATATAATACTAGGACTGTCGTCCTTCTGTCTGTCAGTCTGTCTGTCTGCACAATGGATCTCGAAAACAGGCCTAACGATTTTCATAAAACTTGGGTGTTAGGGATTTTCGGGGACAAAAATACGATCTAGATAGGTATCCCCTCTGAGAAAATTCCCCTTCGACACTCCTCGCCTGGTATCTTCGAATTCGGTGGTCCGATCTTAATGAAGCTTTACAGTATTACTAAGAAGGCTAAGGGGTTTGATTTTCCACTACAAAACCTGACTTTTCCCTCCCCTCGATACCCCTCGCCTGGTATCTTCGAATTGGCTGGTCCGATCTTAATGAAACTTTCCAGTGTCACTAAGGGGGTTGAAGGCTATCGATTCGTAACGCCGTTTTCGCACGTGGGCGCAGCTCTACCCATTTCCTAACATTAAATATATCTATATAATATGTATAATACCAAAAGTCACTAAAAATTATAAAATAAAAAACTTTTTAAAAAAAAGTAAAAAAAACCGACTTAAAAATGCACTAAAAAGGAAAAAATAATTTTTTTTGGAAGTTGGTGCCAAAATAGAAACAAACAATTTGCTCTCTTTTATTGTACAATCTAAAAGTGCACTAAAAAGGAAAAAATAATTTTTTTGGAAGTTGGGGCCAAAATAGAAACTTAACCTTCATCCGTCCCTCAAAAAAAATCACACTAAAGTTCCTCGGGTCTTTTTTGACCCATAAAGGTTTAGTGTATACAAAAATCAAAAAACGAGTTTTTTTTATATTTTTCGAAATTTTTATAACATACAACAACATATGATAACCCAAAAGATTTATATATTGTTCTAATGAACTCTCCCCGAAAATAGCGGTCAAAAAACTTCATACAAAAATTGAGAAATATGGCAGTTGAGTTTTTCCCAATTGACATCCAACAAAATCGGTTTCTTATACTCGAGAACTCACCCCGTTCGGTCAAAGATTTTAGATCCGTATTCTAGATATAGTTTACAAACACTAACTAATATAATATAATATGACTAAATTAAACATTTCTTATACGAATAACTGCCTTGGGTCATTTTAGACCCGAAGGTCTTTAGTGTGACTATTTTTGTAGCAGTGTAACGGGTAATCGGAAGTTGCCAAATTTTTGCATACTGCTAGTTTACAATAAATAAGGCAAAGTAAAAAAATTTCAGGCTCGTATTATAAATACTTTTAAAGGTACAAGGAAACTAATTTCTGTTTGGGTCAAATTAAACCCGAGGGACGGAAGAAGGTTAAAGAGGACTTCTATTCATATTTCTTGAGTGTTACTTTTACAGCTATCACCAATTCTATTACTGCTATCCAAATGAAAATATTTTATCTTTCGTGACGACATCTGACAAAAGAATATTTTTTTAATTTTAACGGAGCTTACCCAAAAACAAAAGAATATTTGTTAATGTTGACGTGGGTTAAGGGCAACGTGCCAAGTAAGGAACAATACCGCTGAAATTTTTATACCCGTATGGTATGGAATACCAAAGGGTATACTAACTTTGCCTTACCGTTTGTAACGCCAAGATCCCGTCATCACACACAAAAATGAATTACACCAGTGTGTTAGGAATGACAAAAGATTTTGATTTCCGCATGTCCGTCCGTCCGTCTGTCCGTCTGTCTGTGAACTCGATTGCGGACGCACGGATTGAGCTAGAGCCTTGAAATTTTGCGCAGATCCGTTTTTCGTAAAATGCGAGGCTAAGTTCGTTAATGGGCGAAAATTGGCCATTAGGGGGGGTACCCCCCATACGAACGAAATCGTTTTTTGCGAATATCTCAAAAACGGTGCATCTTATCAAAAAAGTGCAAGAATAAAAGTTATTTAGGATATGATTCTACATAAAACTTCCATACATCAAAATCCGATTGGAACAAATTTTAAAAAATCTCATTAGAAACTTTGACTTCAAAGTGTAATTTTGGTACAACTGTTCACTTAAATCACCATACGGGTTTTCAATAATTGCCAGATTGGCAAATATAGCTTTTGTTATGTTTATATTATGTAGGTAGGCTGTAAAAAAATAATGGTTTGAATCTCATCTCTGTGACTTATTAGAAAACAAAAACTTTTGGTACAATTCAATAAATAATAATTTTATTTATTAGAAATTTTTTAATTTTATATATTGTACAATAAAAGAGAGCAAATTGTTTGTTTCTATTTTGGCACCAACTTCCAAAAAAAAATTATTTTTTCCTTTTTAGTGCATTTTTAAGTCGGTTTTTTTTACTTTTTTTTTGGAAGTCGGTTAAAAATGGGTCGATGACTGGATTGCCTCAAAAGACCAAGACTTTTTCCAGCGTGGAATCCGCATGCTACCTGAAAGATGGGAGAAGGTCGTAGCTGCCGATGGACAGTATTTTCAATGATCTGAGTCTGATAGTGTTCTCAAAATAAACTCTTGATTTTTATAAAAAAACGCTCATTTTCAATGCATACTCCCAATAGAATGACTGTACCTAATCTATTCATAAATACTGAAACAAGGAAAAATTTGATGCCAAAAAAAGCATTGATATTTTTCAGAAGAAAAAAATATCTTTATTGGGTCACTCAATAGCCACAAATCATAGAACACATTATTCAAAAAGGCCGCCATTTGATTTAACACCAGCCCTTTAACGATCGAGTCAATGTGCGTTTTCATTTTTGACACGGTGCTAGCACCTTACGCCTGGTGCCAAGAAAAACTGTTCGAATTTGCCACTTTGGCGTCAGATGATTCTGACACCGGCTGTTCGAGTTTAGCTCTTTTGACTCTTGGTGGTAGCACCGCTGGACCTAGTCTTGGTACGGGAGCAAATGACACCAAGAAACGGTCGGTCGTTATTTTGAATCTTAAAGTTTTTTTTTTGCAGACAAAAATCATGTTAGAAGAAAGGAAATGTGAAAGTCTCGACGGGTAATTATTTATCAATCAAAACGAGCATGCTAAACAATTGGCTAAATGGTAAAATATGATATTTTTTGGAAATAGTAGATGACTTGATTAAAACTGAACTGTCCCTCAAATTCTATAAATTCGATTATGCCTGTGTTGATTTATATTAAATCTCGTGAGCGAAGAAAGTCACTGTTCTTAGGTTGTGCGGCACTAGATTCTCCAAATAGCAAAGCTCATATAATTAAAATAATCTCCATATCTTTAGCTTCCAATTGTGCAGCATAATAATCATCAAATTCTTTTAATAATTGATGAATAACAGCAAAACTTAATCCAAGAATTGACCGGCGATCTCCCATTATGAAGGTTTTGACAGTTCTTCACTTCGGCATACTCGAACACGGGGACAGCACTCTTGGTAGCAGACTTCATTTTTGACAGGTAGCAATTGCTTCGGTGCCATGACTCCGGTGCCAAAAACAAAAACGCCCAATATGGCTGCAAAATATGCGCTCGATGTATTGGAAAGTTCTCCAATGGATCTAAAGGACTCAATATCTTGGTGCCTTTTTGGAAAATCATACTCTCTACAGTTAAGGTTTTGACTTATTTAAAAATCGAGAATCGAATTTTCAGCAGGATTCAGCTGCGGCTCATAAAGCCAAATGACCACAAAAATTGCTCTAAAATCAAATTCATGATTTCATCAGAAGCGAAGAGTGGCTCTCCAGAAGTCCTGCTGAACTATAAACTATGATCTGTTTTAGAGAATATGGTGTGCTAAAAAATACCCAACATTGAATCCATGCAGAAGGAACCTAACCAGAGTATTGTCAACTTTCCAATAGATCAATCGTGTATTTTGCAGCTTCACCTCATCCGATTGACTTGAAATTTTGCACACATACGTAAGTCCGATGACAATACAATATTTCCTCTACTTCGTCCTTGCGCGGATAAGGGAACTTCGTCCTTGTGATGATAAGGACGATAAAAATGGTCCTATTTCCTTTCTTTCCACTTTTCGGTGTGGGGTTCAGTCCAACTTCGTGTAATCACAAAAGGTTCAAGCAAGTGGTTCACTGAGTCTGTGTGTCCCATGATTTGTGGCTATTGATGTGTTTTGACTATGAATTGAATACTTTTTCCTATTTTCTCGAAAACGGTGCATAGTATCAAAAAATTTATAAAGACGAAATGTATTTAAAATATTATTTGACATAACCGTTCCATACATCAAAATCCAATATATTTTGTCTCTAAAACTTTTTCGATACAACCCAAGTGATCGGTATCGAGACTCTATTAGTGGCTCGCCTGGCTCCTCACAACGATAACATTTTTATTCAAATTTTACGAGAATACAATCAATGTATGAACATTTTTACTCGACTCTCACGTCTTGGTTGACGACGGCCACTTCGGCAGCCGAAATCAAACGATTGACTAACAACAATGATTACCGAATATAGATGGGAAGTAAACGGAAGTTTCCGTTTAACTACGGCAGAGAAAAGAGATGCGCGATAAAAAAAAGTCACCCAGCAACACCATCTTTCCCTTTTACACCTTCATGTCATATGGAATTGAAGTAAAAACAAGAAACTTGTCGTTTAGTCAGGGCTAAACCAAGCGAGATTTTCATATCCTTATAGCGGTCAAAAATTTGTATTATATTTACACAACCCTTGCACCAACACCATCATGCTTCCGACAGCGGCCTGACAGTTCGCGAAAATGTTCAAGCAAATTACGACACTTTTTTATTATTTAAATCGCGAAATACACTAAAAATTAACGAAATTAACACGAAAACTAAATTTTCCACCGAAATTGGTGGTTTGTTTTGATTTTTAACTAACTGACTGCTGAGAATCAAATTTGTGTATTGCCATTGTGCGATTTTTTTATGGTTTTTCCGAGGCGCGTTACAACTAATTACGCATTACAACTGAGATGTGGGAACACTTGAGATGAGGCCGCACACATAAATAACTCAGTATTCACACAGAAATTGAAACCGCCGGCATGTCTCTAGTTGTCCCTCTCTCAAACCAAATATTTTAGGAGAACTTTCTTATCTATATTAGCAAAGATTAGAGACTTACTAAAGATAAGACACAAACGTGGTTTTCCGTTTGCCGCCTGTAGAAAGAAGTAGTCGACAGCATCATTCCGTAGTCGACAGCATAATTTCTCTCTTTTTATCATTTAGCTCAAATGGACTTGTTGAAAAAAATCATTTTGTAATACTCGCACAGAACAGACCAAAATATTGGACCAACACATACACAAGGGCCGACAGCGGCCTTTCACAATTTCTTCAACTGGCAATGGCGATAGGATTTTTTAGCAAAAAAAACACTTTTATTTCACTTGTTACGTTGCTTAAACAGAAAAAATGCCTGCCAAGGAACATTTTACGGAATGTTCTGCCGACAATACGAAATATCCCGAGAGTTTTGCATTTCTCACACAAAAGCAATTAGTGTCTTTACAAAGCAAATGAAACAGACGACAACGTACTCTTCTTCAAGAAAAAAATTCTCTCGCGTTTCCTAACTATATATCTCTAAACTATGATATTAGGTAATCATTGCTAACAATCGATGGAGCGAGCCTACGACCAGTATTGCCGAAAGTAGGGATTTTTCCCTACAGTAAGTAAATTTAACCTAAAATTAAGCGTAGGGTTACGCCAAGCTCCCGTCATCACACACAAAAATGAATTACACCAGTCTGGCGTCTCCGTCCGTTCGTCTGTCCGTATACGAATGAAAATGTTTTTTGCGATTATCTCAAAAACGGTGCCCCTTATCAAAAAAGTTCTAGAACAAAAGTTATTTAGGATATGATTCTACACAAAGCTGCAATACATCAAAATCCAATTGGAATACATTTTAAAACAGCTTATTGGAAAATTTGACTTCAAAGTGGAATTTTGATACAACTGTTCGCCGTTCATTTAAACTTCGAACAATGCCATATCACCATATGGGTTTTCAATAATTGCCCGATTGGCAATTGCAGCTTTTATTATGTTTTAAAATATGTTTTATAATTTTATATTATATTCCTATACAGTACATTCCTATTCCAAAATTTAAATTTCATCGTTTTTACCACGGCATAGAGACAACCAAGGTATGCCATAAACTCAAATCTGACGTTTCGTTGCAACGTTACTTGTGCCGATTAGGTCGTCAAGTTCAGAAGGAATTTTGTTTTGTGGATGGTTATTTAAATTTTTGTGCGATCTAAATAAGATATTTGTAAATTAGTGGACTGATTGCATTAAATAGTGATCAATAAACATAAAAATTAATTAAAAAAAGTCGGCACAAATGACGTCAAACCTGACTATCAAAAGTTCATGGCATACCTTGGTTGTCTCTATGCCGTGGTCTTTACTGTAGAGAAAAACGTAGGGAAAAATGGCTCTGCAAGTAGGGAAAAATCATACGTTTGTACCTACACATAGGGAATTTTGCTCTTGAACTTTCGGCAACACTGCCTACGACAGTCATTTAGTATAATTTCTGTTGTTGATGCGTGCGGATGTATAAATTTGCTCCCCAAAACCTTTTTGGTTTCCCTTTAGGCGGAACAAATGATTCTGAAATTGCATCTATAAAGCCGTCCTTCATTGTGTCTTTTAATATTGCTAAAGCGAAAAAGCCATTAACTGATGGTGAATTTTTCAAACAAAATATGGAAGAAGTTCTGAAATGTTACGGGCCAAAAGGTAAAGAATTCGCCGAAAAAGTTAAGATCGTTTGCCTACCCCCCGAACGGTAACTCGAAGAATTGAAAAATTGAATGAATTTGTTGTTAATGGTTTGAAAATATTATTGGCTTCTTCTGTTTATGTTTCAATAGCGCTTGACGAATCTACTGACCGTTCTAATATAAGTCAGTTATTAATATATGTAACCGTTCCGTTCTAATATAAGTCAGTTATTAATATATATATGCAGGAGAAAATGTTGAGTTGTGTTAGCCTCCATGGAACGACGAAAGGATGGATATTTATAACGCAGTAAAAAATGTATTGGAAGAATACAAAATTTCAGGAAAACTTTCTTCGGTGTGCACAGATGGCGCCCCTTCGATGATAGGAAAAAGTAACGGTTTCATAGGTTTGCTGAAACAAAATGGCATTAACGTAATCTTGGTGTATCCTGGTGTATTGCATTGTGCAATACACCAAGAAGCCCTTTGTGCCAAAGCAGTATCTTTGAAAACGACAATGCATTTTGTTTCATCTCTTGTAAATCGATTGAAAGGGGGCCATAATGCTTTGACTAATCGTCAACTTAAAACCTTTTGAGCAGAAGTTGATGCCGAATATGGTGATCTACTGCTATATACAGAAGTTCGTTGGCTAAGCCGAGGAAAATGTCTGCAACGATTTTTTGCAATTAGAAACGAACTGCCGAGCTTTATAGGAAATATCAATACAATAAATAACAATAAAGTATTGCAAGAGAAAATTCTTTCTTCCAAATTTAAAATTTCATTGGCCTTTCTCACCGACATATCAGAAATATTGAATGAAACTAATTTGAAAATGCAAGGTAAAAATAAAACAGTTTTTGAATTAGTCGCCGCAATAAGTGCTCTAAAGAAAAAACTGTCCATTTTCAAAAATTGTCTTTTAAATAATAACTTGCACCACTTCAAATGTTGTTTGGCAATTCTGAAGAATGCGAAAATGTCGACTTTTCTGGTTTTGCTGATTGAACTTGATCTGGTTGAACTTGAAACTCTGATTACACAAATAGACAAAAGATTTGTGGACTTCCAAAAAATAAGGGAAGCTAGTGAAGTTTTCACTAACCCCATTTCATGTCGAATTGAGGACCAGCCTTTGGAATGGCAATTGGAATTGTGCGATATTCAAGAGGACATTTCTTTGAAAAATATCGTTAGAAATGGCATAGACTTTTGGAAAAACGTCCCTTCTGAAAGATATCCAAAGTTGCATAATGCCATGTTAAAATATTGTTCCATGTTTGGAAGCACTTATGTTTGTGAAAGTGCTTTCTCGACCCTAAAAAACATTAAAACTGAACATAGAACTTCTCTATCCGACATACATTTAGTGGATTTGCTTCGTTTGTCATTACCAGAATCTTTCGAAATAGATTTCGATGTCCTTAGTCAAGGCGAACTGAAAAGCCAGATACCGATTTAACTTCGAAATGGCAGAGGCGAGGGGGCCTGCCAGATATCAAACTCCCCGATTTGGCTTTGAAAACTTGTGGGCGAGGGTAATTCGTCCCCATCACATTCACATGTATCTATGGGTGGTATGGCTTCAAAATCATTACGTATGGCTGGAGTATAAAAGTATGAAAGAAACAGTTTTGAAACAGTATTTTTTTCACAATTTTTATGAGCTTTTTATGCCCTAAATACATGTGCAGATTTTCTGCATGCAGAGCTGCATGCATATCTGCAGCTAAGACTCATGAGCAGATTTTTTTGACATTTCATCGCATCGGCTGCTGTCAACAATGGAAGAAGAATTGGTCAATTTTTATATTGGAAATGGATGGATCACCTTTGGAAATTGATGGATCACCTCATGTTTCTGAAAGACATAGATAACGTCAACACAAAGTATTGAATATTTTCTACTGGACTTTCCTTTTCCTTTTCTTTCCTTTTCCTCTGTGTACGAATTTAGTCCATAGTCTCTTTGCTAACAGTCGATTTTGCCAAACACCAAAAAAGAATCCTCGGTTGGCATCACTAATTCTGCGCAGAGAAAGTTGAATTTGAGATACCATGCAGCTCTGCGCTGCATGCAGAATTTACATGTGTTCCACTTCATATAAATGTGTGTATTTAAATTCCGCTGCATGCAGAATTCTGCACATGTGTTTAGGGCATTAGTCTTTCAAGTTCATCAATAGCTTCCCTATCAGGTAATATAATGCGCTTGTTTTTTCGAAGCACAGAACCGGAAATACGTCCTCACAAGTTTTTTTTGCACGACGGAAGTAATTATTTTTTTGTAATCGCCTCATGATAAATTGTGTAGTCCACTGTTCTTAAACGTCTCCATCAAAAGCGAAAGAGCGTAAAAAATGAAAAAGATGCGTTTTCTCATTTTGTGTTATAGTATATGAAGAAACATAAAATTTCTTCGAGTAATAGTAAATCACTACATACATGGTGCCGAGGCCTGCACTCAGTGTTGCCGAACGTAGGGATTTTTCCCTACAGTAGGGAAATTTTACCTAAAATTAAGCGTAGGGAAGTTTTCTCAAAATTCATCTATATATTTACAAAAAAACATAACAAAAGCTACATAACAAAATTCTACTTTGAAGTCAAATTTGTCAATAAAATTTTTTAAAAGTTATTCCAATCGGATTTTGATGTATGGGAGTTTGATGTAGAATCATATCCTAAATAATTTTTGTTCCAGAACTTTTTTGATAAGATGTACCGTTTTTGAGATATTCAAAATTCATGCAAAATTCAATTTTTTATACCCGTATGGTGAAACCAAAGGGTATATTAAATTTGCCTTACCGTTTGTAACGCCAAGATCCCGTCATCACACACAAAAATGAATTACACAGTGTTGGGCAAAACGGCGTAAAAAACAGTTTTTTACATTTTTCACGTAAAAAACTGGTAAAAAACGTAAAAAACCGTAAAAAACTGTAAAAAACCTAAAACATTGATGATAAAAATTTTAATAAGTAGCAATTCACTAAATATAGTAATTATTTGTAAATAAATCACCTTAGAACAATAAAAAGGTTAATAGTCTTCAGCAAACACAGAACAGTATTCAAAAGCATTTCCAAATTGCACTCTTGAAAGTGAAAAAGATTTTAAACTCGGAGTTCAAAAACTGTTTATATCTTTTCATTACATTACGTCCGCCTACTCATTTTAACGTTAATTAATGTGAATAATGTGGAGAGATTTGCGACATATGGGCTATTTTAAAGAAACATATTTGGACTAGTTCTTGCAGCAACAAGCGTAATTTTAAAGTTTGCATCAAAAAATCGTTTTTAAACACAAGGAGACTCATTCCGAAGGCCGGAAATTGAAACACAAAATGTATAGCAGAGCCTTGACAAGATTTGAACTTTCGTTTCGAAGTTCCCTTCGTGGCTTTACTTCCGCTAAAAGCCCTTTGATGGTTTAAGCCTAGTACGCAGTTCGAGTAAAATGAAATTTCCTATACAAATTTAACACTGAGCTTAAATTTAACCTCAGAAATTTTACCAAGCGGTACGCAGTTCGCTGGTAAAATGATGTGAAAAACTCATGTTGCAATGTTGCCTACACTAGATGGCGTTGAAAGTCTCCACTTGATTTTACCAGCATTTTAACTGTTCGGTACATTAAATTCGAGGTAAAAATTTGACAGATGAAAATAATAGAGGTTCTGTTTCCAGTTTTCTTAACGAGTGTGGTTTTTTAATTTAAAAAAATGGAAGAATATTTGATTTCTCCACAAACAGTTTTTACTTCGGTTTTAATGTGCCAATTTGGAGACCGCGTTAAAATTTCATTTTACTCGAACTGCGTACTAGGCTTAAACCATCAAAGGGCTTTTAGCGGAAGTAAAGCCACGAAGGGAACTTCGAAACGAAAGTTCAAATCTTGTCAAGGCTCTGCTATACATTTTGTGTTTCAATTTCCGGCCTTCGGAATGAGTCTCCTTGTGTTTAAAAACGATTTTTTGATGCAAACTTTAAAATTACGCTTGTTGCTGCAAGAACTAGTCCAAATATGTTTCTTTAAAATAGCCCATATGTCGCAAATCTCTCCACATTATTCACATTAATTAACGATAAAATGAGTAGGCGGACGTAATGTAATGAAAAGATATAAACAGTTTTTGAACTCCGAGTTTAAAATCTTTTTCACTTTCAAGAGTGCAATTTGGAAATGCTTTTGAATTATTTTCTGTGTTTGCTGAAGACTATTAACCTTTTTATTGTTCTAAGGTGATTTATTTACAAATAATTACTATATTTAGTGAATTGCTACTTATTAAAATTTTTATCATCAATGTTTTACGTTTTTTACGTTTTTTACGTTAAAATTGAGGTTTTTTACGCGTAATTTTTTACACGTAAAAAACTAGGTAAATTACTTTACGTAAAAAACCGGCACAACACTGGAATTACACCAGTGTGTTTAGAATGATAAAAAAATTGAATTTTGCATGTCCGTCCGTCCGTCCGTCTGTGGCGCCGATTGCGGGCGCATGGATTGAGCTAGAGACTTGCGGGCGCAAGGGCTAGAGTTCGTTAATGTGAAAAAATGAACCAATAGAATACGAACGAAAACGTTTTTTGCGAATATCTAAAAAACGGTGCATCTTATCAAAAAAGTGCAAGAACAAAAATTATTTAGGATATGATTCTACATCAAACTCCCATACATCAAAATCCGATTGGAATAAATTTTAAAAACCTTATTGAAAAGTTGACTTTAAATTGGAATTTTGATACAACTCTTCGCCGTTCACTTAAATCGCCATACGGGTTTTTAATAATTGCCAGATTGGCAATTATAACTTTTGTTATGTTTATTTAATCATTTGCTTATAAATAAGAATCAGAATTATTCTCATTGAATAATCATTGTATAAATGAATTAATTTTGTTATTGTTATATTTCTATTTTTTTTAAATATGTTTTTTAATTTTATATTATATTCCTATATAGTACATTCCTATTCCAAGTAGGGAAAATTGTAGGGAAAATGGCCCTCCAAATAGGGAAAAATCATGCGTGTTGTACCTACGCATAGGGAATTTTGCTCTTGAACTTTCGGCAACACTGCCTGCACTAGACGCTCAATCATGCACCCAAGCATCAGTTAATTCGAAACAGCCAAACCGACAGCACACAGCACAAATTTGAATTTAAACAATTTTTGTCCTTATATTTTTCACTTTTCGTCATCCACAACTCACTTCTTTGTATATATAACTCGAAAAAGGTTCCCAAAAAACTTTGTGTTTTATATGCGACATCTTTTCACTACTAAAAATTCCCCTGAAATGACGAAATGATTGACAGCATCGCCATACACGTTCAAGCATGCTGTCATTCACAAAGCTCCCTTGAAAAATATCAAAATGATTTTGATATTAGCCAGCATGCTGTCAATCATGGAATTTCCATGACAGCATCACCATAGACGTTCAAAATGCTGTCACAGCATGCGATTATTGACTGCAAGATTGAACGTGTATGGGCCGCTTTAGTGCAATTAAAAACATTTTGTGATGAGAACTTAATTCTATAAAAATATTGAAACAACTTAAGAGATATATCTCACAAGTTGTAAGGGCCTAACTCGACTTTGGTCGTTTTCAATGTTTTTACAGAATTGTATTCTCCTTCTAAAATGCTTTTAATTCCACTGACCCATTAGTTTTTATGACCATAGAAGGTTTTTGAATTCGGTTTGATAATTTTTTGCCATTGATAGCTTTTTACTAAAATGCTTCTCCTGAAAAATCAAGAAATTCGACTTGAGCCCTTATAAGTTTTCACATAAAAAATAAAATTTTAAAAAATAAAATAAATATTTATCTCGGATTTATTTCTGATACACAGCCCGCAAATATTTTTTTTCCTTTTTATTACATAAAAAAGGCTTTTTTCCAATTTTTATATATTCTTTAAAAAATTAAGAAATCAAGACAGACACAACTAATTGTAGCCAGTATAGTTTATTTAATAGAATAGAATTTTTTAAATTAAATTGGTGGCAATAAACATTATTATTATTATTGTTGAACATTTACTGGTACTTTTTTTAGGTTTACAAATTTTTATCTAAATTTATGCACAAGAGACAAATTTTTCCAACGCAATTTGTAAATGTTTTGACACAAACCGGTAACGTAAGACCTTGAAATAGATAAGAATATCAAAATAATCAACACTAAAGCTTATGCTACTCGCGAAACTTTCTAACTTAATAAGTTTGAACATAATAATAAAAAATCAATTATTTTATGATGACAATATCAAAAGCACAAAAAAAAATTACATGAAACACACAAAATAAGTAAAAAAATTGAAAGTGGAAATAACTTCAACAAAAACAAAAAAGATTTTAATTTTGGTTTTTAAATATTTATAAATAATATTTCAGCTAACCTTACAGGAAACAGTAGAAATAAGAAATTATCATATATGTGGACTGCAGCCAACTGCTTTTTTATGAAGCTCGTACTCAACTAAAGTTGTGTGTATTTTGGATTGGTTCGCGGAAAATATGGAGTAACTTATCGTTAGAGAATGATCGGCACTTTTACTGCCTGTATTTACTGAAAAGAACTTAAACATATACAAGAGACATTAATATTTATTGTAAACGGAAAAGCGGTCTAAAAAAAGCCTAATCATTCAAGTAGCTGATGGCAATCAGGGCTGAAACTTTGAACTTGGTGATCATTAGGTTTATAAAACTCTTGCAGCACCATTTGAAAATTAAAAAATATATAATAATAATGACTGCTTGAAAATCGGAAAATAAAAGCAAACGTTTTTTGATTTTTTATAGGGTCACCTTGAATATTTTATATGAGAGATTTGAGTAAACATTCTAGATTTGTTATTATCTTTTTGATTTTGATGACGTTGAAAATAAAAATAAAGGTAAAGGAAATACTTTTATTTTTATTTTCAATGCGATCAAAATCAAAAGTATAATAAAATATCAGTTGTGATCAACACAAAACTTTCTTCTACAAAATCTACGACCCTGCGCAATTTACGCTAGAGCCCTGTCGCGTTGTCAACCTAAGACGACCTCCTAATAAATTCTTGGTTCATCCAAAAATATCAAAAACGTACAAAATTTGAGATAACTTGAGAACTGTAAAAGATATCAATTTACGGTAAATGGCAAAAATGTAGAAAATGTTAACATCTTTAATTATTCTTTTAAATGATTTGTCGAAAAACCGTTAGTTTGCAAATTATTCGCAAAAATATGATTTTTTACATATTAATGAAAATATCTCAATAACGGTAAAAGATAACGGATAACGGTAAAATACAAAATTGTGCAGAATGCCATTCTCATTAATTCACTTCATACATTCAGTCAGCAAAAACCCGTTAATTTTCGAGATAATCGCAAAAAACTGTTTTTTTTTGGAAATAACGGTTTATCTCGATAACAGGTTGAGATATCGAGTTATAGCTAAAGACAATAGTGTGGGAAGTTTTATTTTCTCCAAGTTTTGTCATACTTAAGGCTACTAAAAAACGTGTAGTTTGGGAGTAAATTGAGAAAAACGAAATTGCGATTTTTGAAAAACCGCCATTTTGGATACTTCCGGTTAACGGATTTCCACCAAAAGTTGATAGGATCGTCCCATTTCAGGACCCAACATGCCTATAAAATTTCATGGCGCTAGCTCTATTGACAGACTGACAGACAGACTCACAGACAGAACGACATTTTTTTAATATGACTCCAATCGACTCAGGAGTGATCGGGCAATGTTTTTAGGCAAAATTAAGACGTCGAAATTTTTCATGAATACAATACTTTATTATACTCCGTAGAAGAAAGTAAAAATATCAGTTGTGGTCAACACAAAACTTTGTTCTACAAAATCTACGACCCTGCGCAATTTACGCTAGAGCCCTGTCGCGTTTTCAACCTAAGACGACCTCCCAATAAATTCTTGGTTTATTCAAAAATATCAAAAACGTACAAAATTTGAGATAACTTGAGAACTGTGAAAGATATCAATTTACGGTAAATGGCAAAAATGTAGAAAATGTTAACATCTTTAATTATTCTTTTAACTGATTTGTCGAAAAACCGTTAGTTTGCAAATTATTCGCAAAAATATGATTTTTTAGATATTAATGAAAATATCTCAATAACGGTAAAAGATAACGGATAACGGTAAAAGACAAAATTGTGCAGAATGTCATTCTCATTAATTCACTTCATACATTCAGTCAGCAAAAACCCGTTAATTTTCGAGATAATCGCAAAAAACTGTTTTTTTTTTTTTTGGAAATAACGGTTTATCTCAATAACAGGTTGAGATATCGAGGTATAGCTAAAGACAAAAGTGTGGGAAATTTTATTTTCTCCAAGTTTTGTCATACTTAAGGCCACTAAAAAACTCGTAGTTTGGGAGTAAATCGAGAAAAACGAAATTGCGATTTTTGAAAAACCGCCATTTTGGATACTTCCGTTTAACGGATTTCCACCAAAAGTTGATAGGATCGTCCCATTTCAGGACCCAACATGCCTATAAAATTTCATGGCGCTAGCTGTATTAGTTTGAAGTGGATGGATTAATCCAAACTTCTTTATTACTTTCTTCTACGGAGTATAATAAAGTATTGTATTCATGAAAAATTTCGACCTCTTAATTTTGCCTAAAAAACATTTCCCGATCACTCCTGAGTCGATTGGAGTCATATTTAAAAAATGTCTTTCTGTCTGTCAGTCTGTCAGTCTGTCAGTCTGTCAGTCTGTCAGTCTGTCAGTCTGTCAGTCTGTCAGTCTGTCAGTCTGTCAGTCTGTCAGTCTGTCAGTCTGTCAGTCTGTCAGTCTGTCAGTCTGTCAGTCTGTCAGTCTGTCAGTCTGTCAGTCTGTCAGTCTGTCAGTCTGTCAGTCTGTCAGTCTGTCAGTCTGTCAGTCTGTCAGTCTGTCAGTCTGTCAGTCTGTCAGTCTGTCAGTCTGTCAGTCTGTCAGTCTGTCAGTCTGTCAGTCTGTCAGTCTGTCAGTCTGTCAGTCTGTCAGTCTGTCAGTCTGTCAGTCTGTCAGTCTGTCAGTCTGTCAGTCTGTCAGTCTGTCAGTCTGTCAGTCTGTCAGTCTGTCAGTCTGTCAGTCTGTCAGTCTGTCAGTCTGTCAGTCTGTCAGTCTGTCAGTCTGTCAGTCTGTCAGTCTGTCAGTCTGTCAGTCTGTCAGTCTGTCAGTCTGTCAGTCTGTCAGTCTGTCAGTCTGTCAGTCTGTCAGTCTGTCAGTCTGTCAGTCTGTCAGTCTGTCAGTCTGTCAGTCTGTCAGTCTGTCAGTCTGTCAGTCTGTCAGTCTGTCAGTCTGTCAGTCTGTCAGTCTGTCAGTCTGTCAGTCTGTCAGTCTGTCAGTCTGTCAGTCTGTCAGTCTGTCAGTCTGTCAGTCTGTCAGTCTGTCAGTCTGTCAGTCTGTCAGTCTGTCAGTCTGTCAGTCTGTCAGTCTGTCAGTCTGTCAGTCTGTCAGTCTGTCAGTCTGTCAGTCTGTCAGTCTGTCAGTCTGTCAGTCTGTCAGTCTGTCAGTCTGTCAGTCTGTCAGTCTGTCAGTCTGTCAGTCTGTCAGTCTGTCAGTCTGTCAGTCTGTCAGTCTGTCAGTCTGTCAGTCTGTCAGTCTGTCAGTCTGTCAGTCTGTCAGTCTGTCAGTCTGTTAGTCTGTCAGTCTGTCAGTCTGTTAGTCTGTCAGTCTGTCAGTCTGTCAGTCTGTCAGTCTGTCAGTCTGTCAGTCTGTCAGTCTGTCAGTCTGTCAGTCTGTCAGTCTGTCAGTCTGTCAGTCTGTCAGTCTGTCAGTCTGTCAGTCTGTCAGTCTGTCAGTCTGTCAGTCTGTCAGTCTGTCAGTCTGTCAGTCTGTCAGTCTGTCAGTCTGTCAGTCTGTCAGTCTGTCAGTCTGTCAGTCTGTCAGTCTGTCAGTCTGTCAGTCTGTCAGTCTGTCAGTCTGTCAGTCTGTCAGTCTGTCAGTCTGTCAGTCTGTCAGTCTGTCAGTCTGTCAGTCTGTCAGTCTGTCAGTCTGTCAGTCTGTCAGTCTGTCAGTCTGTCAGTCTGTCAGTCTGTCAGTCTGTCAGTCTGTCAGTCTGTCAGTCTGTCAGTCTGTCAGTCTGTCAGTCTGTCAGTCTGTCAGTCTGTCAGTCTGTCAGTCTGTCAGTCTGTCAGTCTGTCAGTCTGTCAGTCTGTCAGTCTGTCAGTCTGTCAGTCTGTCAGTCTGTCAGTCTGTCAGTCTGTCAGTCTGTCAGTCTGTCAGTCTGTCAGTCTGTCAGTCTGTCAGTCTGTCAGTCTGTCAGTCTGTCAGTCTGTCAGTCTGTCAGTCTGTCAGTCTGTCAGTCTGTCAGTCTGTCAGTCTGTCAGTCTGTCAGTCTGTCAGTCTGTCAGTCTGTCAGTCTGTCTGTCAGTCTGTCAGTCTGTCAGTCTGTCAGTCTGTCAGTCTGTCAGTCTGTCAGTCTGTCAGTCTGTCAGTCTGTCAGTCTGTCAGTCTGTCAGTCTGTCAGTCTGTCAGTCTGTCAGTCTGTCAGTCTGTCAGTCTGTCAGTCTGTCAGTCTGTCAGTCTGTCAGTCTGTCAGTCTGTCAGTCTGTCAGTCTGTCAGTCTGTCAGTCTGTCAGTCTGTCAGTCTGTCAGTCTGTCAGTCTGTCAGTCTGTCAGTCTGTCAGTCTGTCAGTCTGTCAGTCTGTCAGTCTGTCAGTCTGTCAGTCTGTCAGTCTGTCAGTCTGTCAGTCTGTCAGTCTGTCAGTCTGTCAGTCTGTCAGTCTGTCAGTCTGTCAGTCTGTCAGTCTGTCAGTCTGTCAGTCTGTCAGTCTGTCAGTCTGTCAGTCTGTCAGTCTGTCAGTCTGTCAGTCTGTCAGTCTGTCAGTCTGTCAGTCTGTCAGTCTGTCAGTCTGTCAGTCTGTCAGTCTGTCAGTCTGTCAGTCTGTCAGTCTGTCAGTCTGTCAGTCTGTCAGTCTGTCAGTCTGTCAGTCTGTCAGTCTGTCAGTCTGTCAGTCTGTCAGTCTGTCAGTCTGTCAGTCTGTCAGTCTGTCAGTCTGTCAGTCTGTCAGTCTGTCAGTCTGTCAGTCTGTCAGTCTGTCAGTCTGTCAGTCTGTCAGTCTGTCAGTCTGTCAGTCTGTCAGTCTGTCAGTCTGTCAGTCTGTCAGTCTGTCAGTCTGTCAGTCTGTCAGTCTGTCAGTCTGTCAGTCTGTCAGTCTGTCAGTCTGTCAGTCTGTCAGTCTGTCAGTCTGTCAGTCTGTCAGTCTGTCAGTCTGTCAGTCTGTCAGTCTGTCAGTCTGTCAGTCTGTCAGTCTGTCAGTCTGTCAGTCTGTCAGTCTGTCAGTCTGTCAGTCTGTCAGTCTGTCAGTCTGTCAGTCTGTCAGTCTGTCAGTCTGTCAGTCTGTCAGTCTGTCAGTCTGTCAGTCTGTCAGTCTGTCAGTCTGTCAGTCTGTCAGTCTGTCAGTCTGTCAGTCTGTCAGTCTGTCAGTCTGTCAGTCTGTCAGTCTGTCAGTCTGTCAGTCTGTCAGTCTGTCAGTCTGTCAGTCTGTCAGTCTGTCAGTCTGTCTGTCAGTCTGTCAGTCTGTCAGTCTGTCAGTCTGTCAGTCTGTCAGTCTGTCAGTCTGTCTGTCAGTCTGTCAGTCTGTGTACAAGATTTCTCAAAAACTAATAGAGCTAGCGCCATGAAATTTTATAGGCATGTTGGGTCCTGAAATGGGACGATCCTATCAACTTTTGGTGGAAATCCGTTAACCGGAAGTATCCAAAATGGCGGTTTTTCAAAAATCGCAATTTCGTTTTTCTCAATTTACTCCCAAACTACGCGTTTTTTAGTGGCCTTAAGTATGACAAAACTTGGAGAAAATAAGTCTTTAGCTATAACTCGATATCTCCACCCGTTATCGAGATAAACCGTTATTTCCAAAAAAACAGTTTTTTGCGATTATCTCGAAAACTAACGGGTTTTTGCTGACTGAATGTATGAAGTGAATTAATGAGAATGGAATTCTGCACAATTTTGTTTCTTACCGTTATCCGTTATCTCTTACCGTTATTGAGATATTTTCATTAATATGTAAAAAATCATATTTTTGTGAATAATTTGCAAACTAACGGTTTTTCGACAAATCAGTTAAAAGAATAATTAAAGATGTTAACATTTTCTACATTTTTTCCATTTCCCGTAAATTGATATCTTTTACGTTATCTCAATTTTTGTACGTTTTTGATATTTCAGTCTGTCAGTCTGTCAGTCTGTCAGTCTGTCAGTCTGTCAGTCTGTCAGTCTGTCAGTCTGTCAGTCTGTCAGTCTGTCAGTCTGTCAGTCTGTCAGTCTGTCAGTCTGTCAGTCTGTCAGTCTGTCAGTCTGTCAGTCTGTCAGTCTGTCAGTCTGTCAGTCTGTCAGTCTGTCAGTCTGTCAGTCTGTCAGTCTGTCAGTCTGTCAGTCTGTCAGTCTGTCAGTCTGTCAGTCTGTCAGTCTGTCAGTCTGTCAGTCTGTCAGTCTGTCAGTCTGTCAGTCTGTCAGTCTGTCAGTCTGTCAGTCTGTCAGTCTGTCAGTCTGTCAGTCTGTCAGTCTGTCAGTCTGTCAGTCTGTCAGTCTGTCAGTCTGTCAGTCTGTCAGTCTGTCAGTCTGTCAGTCTGTCAGTCTGTCAGTCTGTCAGTCTGTCAGTCTGTCAGTCTGTCAGTCTGTCAGTCTGTCAGTCTGTCAGTCTGTCAGTCTGTCAGTCTGTCAGTCTGTCAGTCTGTCAGTCTGTCAGTCTGTCAGTCTGTCAGTCTGTCAGTCTGTCAGTCTGTCAGTCTGTCAGTCTGTCAGTCTGTCAGTCTGTCAGTCTGTCAGTCTGTCAGTCTGTCAGTCTGTCAGTCTGTCAGTCTGTCAGTCTGTCAGTCTGTCAGTCTGTCAGTCTGTCAGTCTGTCAGTCTGTCAGTCTGTCAGTCTGTCAGTCTGTCAGTCTGTCAGTCTGTCAGTCTGTCAGTCTGTCAGTCTGTCAGTCTGTCAGTCTGTCAGTCTGTCAGTCTGTCAGTCTGTCAGTCTGTCAGTCTGTCAGTCTGTCAGTCTGTCAGTCTGTCAGTCTGTCAGTCTGTCAGTCTGTCAGTCTGTCAGTCTGTCAGTCTGTCAGTCTGTCAGTCTGTCAGTCTGTCAGTCTGTCAGTCTGTCAGTCTGTCAGTCTGTCAGTCTGTCAGTCTGTCAGTCTGTCAGTCTGTCAGTCTGTCAGTCTGTCAGTCTGTCAGTCTGTCAGTCTGTCAGTCTGTCAGTCTGTCAGTCTGTCAGTCTGTCAGTCTGTCAGTCTGTCAGTCTGTCAGTCTGTCAGTCTGTCAGTCTGTCAGTCTGTCAGTCTGTCAGTCTGTCAGTCTGTCAGTCTGTCAGTCTGTCAGTCTGTCAGTCTGTCAGTCTGTCAGTCTGTCAGTCTGTCAGTCTGTCAGTCTGTCAGTCTGTCAGTCTGTCAGTCTGTCAGTCTGTCAGTCTGTCAGTCTGTCAGTCTGTCAGTCTGTCAGTCTGTCAGTCTGTCAGTCTGTCAGTCTGTCAGTCTGTCAGTCTGTCAGTCTGTCAGTCTGTCAGTCTGTCAGTCTGTCAGTCTGTCAGTCTGTCAGTCTGTCAGTCTGTCAGTCTGTCAGTCTGTCAGTCTGTCAGTCTGTCAGTCTGTCAGTCTGTCAGTCTGTCAGTCTGTCAGTCTGTCAGTCTGTCAGTCTGTCAGTCTGTCAGTCTGTCAGTCTGTCAGTCTGTCAGTCTGTCAGTCTGTCAGTCTGTCAGTCTGTCAGTCTGTCAGTCTGTCAGTCTGTCAGTCTGTCAGTCTGTCAGTCTGTCAGTCTGTCAGTCTGTCAGTCTGTCAGTCTGTCAGTCTGTCAGTCTGTCAGTCTGTCAGTCTGTCAGTCTGTCAGTCTGTCAGTCTGTCAGTCTGTCAGTCTGTCAGTCTGTCAGTCTGTCAGTCTGTCAGTCTGTCAGTCTGTCAGTCTGTCAGTCTGTCAGTCTGTCAGTCTGTCAGTCTGTCAGTCTGTCAGTCTGTCAGTCTGTCAGTCTGTCAGTCTGTCAGTCTGTCAGTCTGTCAGTCTGTCAGTCTGTCAGTCTGTCAGTCTGTCAGTCTGTCAGTCTGTCAGTCTGTCAGTCTGTCAGTCTGTCAGTCTGTCAGTCTGTCAGTCTGTCAGTCTGTCAGTCTGTCAGTCTGTCAGTCTGTCAGTCTGTCAGTCTGTCAGTCTGTCAGTCTGTCAGTCTGTCAGTCTGTCAGTCTGTCAGTCTGTCAGTCTGTCAGTCTGTCAGTCTGTCAGTCTGTCAGTCTGTCAGTCTGTCAGTCTGTCAGTCTGTCAGTCTGTCAGTCTGTCAGTCTGTCAGTCTGTCAGTCTGTCAGTCTGTCAGTCTGTCAGTCTGTCAGTCTGTCAGTCTGTCAGTCTGTCAGTCTGTCAGTCTGTCAGTCTGTCAGTCTGTCAGTCTGTCAGTCTGTCAGTCTGTCAGTCTGTCAGTCTGTCAGTCTGTCAGTCTGTCAGTCTGTCAGTCTGTCAGTCTGTCAGTCTGTCAGTCTGTCAGTCTGTCAGTCTGTCAGTCTGTCAGTCTGTCAGTCTGTCAGTCTGTCAGTCTGTCAGTCTGTCAGTCTGTCAGTCTGTCAGTCTGTCAGTCTGTCAGTCTGTCAGTCTGTCAGTCTGTCAGTCTGTCAGTCTGTCAGTCTGTCAGTCTGTCAGTCTGTCAGTCTGTCAGTCTGTCAGTCTGTCAGTCTGTCAGTCTGTCAGTCTGTCAGTCTGTCAGTCTGTCAGTCTGTCAGTCTGTCAGTCTGTCAGTCTGTCAGTCTGTCAGTCTGTCAGTCTGTCAGTCTGTCAGTCTGTCAGTCTGTCAGTCTGTCAGTCTGTCAGTCTGTCAGTCTGTCAGTCTGTCAGTCTGTCAGTCTGTCAGTCTGTCAGTCTGTCAGTCTGTCAGTCTGTCAGTCTGTCAGTCTGTCAGTCTGTCAGTCTGTCAGTCTGTCAGTCTGTCAGTCTGTCAGTCTGTCAGTCTGTCAGTCTGTCAGTCTGTCAGTCTGTCAGTCTGTCAGTCTGTCAGTCTGTCAGTCTGTCAGTCTGTCAGTCTGTCAGTCTGTCAGTCTGTCAGTCTGTCAGTCTGTCAGTCTGTCAGTCTGTCAGTCTGTCAGTCTGTCAGTCTGTCAGTCTGTCAGTCTGTCAGTCTGTCAGTCTGTCAGTCTGTCAGTCTGTCAGTCTGTCAGTCTGTCAGTCTGTCAGTCTGTCAGTCTGTCAGTCTGTCAGTCTGTCAGTCTGTCAGTCTGTCAGTCTGTCAGTCTGTCAGTCTGTCAGTCTGTCAGTCTGTCAGTCTGTCAGTCTGTCAGTCTGTCAGTCTGTCAGTCTGTCAGTCTGTCAGTCTGTCAGTCTGTCAGTCTGTCAGTCTGTCAGTCTGTCAGTCTGTCAGTCTGTCAGTCTGTCAGTCTGTCAGTCTGTCAGTCTGTCAGTCTGTCAGTCTGTCAGTCTGTCAGTCTGTCAGTCTGTCAGTCTGTCAGTCTGTCAGTCTGTCAGTCTGTCAGTCTGTCAGTCTGTCAGTCTGTCAGTCTGTCAGTCTGTCAGTCTGTCAGTCTGTCAGTCTGTCAGTCTGTCAGTCTGTCAGTCTGTCAGTCTGTCAGTCTGTCAGTCTGTCAGTCTGTCAGTCTGTCAGTCTGTCAGTCTGTCAGTCTGTCAGTCTGTCAGTCTGTCAGTCTGTCAGTCTGTCAGTCTGTCAGTCTGTCAGTCTGTCAGTCTGTCAGTCTGTCAGTCTGTCAGTCTGTCAGTCTGTCAGTCTGTCAGTCTGTCAGTCTGTCAGTCTGTCAGTCTGTCAGTCTGTCAGTCTGTCAGTCTGTCAGTCTGTCAGTCTGTCAGTCTGTCAGTCTGTCAGTCTGTCAGTCTGTCAGTCTGTCAGTCTGTCAGTCTGTCAGTCTGTCAGTCTGTCAGTCTGTCAGTCTGTCAGTCTGTCAGTCTGTCAGTCTGTCAGTCTGTCAGTCTGTCAGTCTGTCAGTCTGTCAGTCTGTCAGTCTGTCAGTCTGTCAGTCTGTCAGTCTGTCAGTCTGTCAGTCTGTCAGTCTGTCAGTCTGTCAGTCTGTCAGTCTGTCAGTCTGTCAGTCTGTCAGTCTGTCAGTCTGTCAGTCTGTCAGTCTGTCAGTCTGTCAGTCTGTCAGTCTGTCAGTCTGTCAGTCTGTCAGTCTGTCAGTCTGTCAGTCTGTCAGTCTGTCAGTCTGTCAGTCTGTCAGTCTGTCAGTCTGTCAGTCTGTCAGTCTGTCAGTCTGTCAGTCTGTCAGTCTGTCAGTCTGTCAGTCTGTCAGTCTGTCAGTCTGTCAGTCTGTCAGTCTGTCAGTCTGTCAGTCTGTCAGTCTGTCAGTCTGTCAGTCTGTCAGTCTGTCAGTCTGTCAGTCTGTCAGTCTGTCAGTCTGTCAGTCTGTCAGTCTGTCAGTCTGTCAGTCTGTCAGTCTGTCAGTCTGTCAGTCTGTCAGTCTGTCAGTCTGTCAGTCTGTCAGTCTGTCAGTCTGTCAGTCTGTCAGTCTGTCAGTCTGTCAGTCTGTCAGTCTGTCAGTCTGTCAGTCTGTCAGTCTGTCAGTCTGTCAGTCTGTCAGTCTGTCAGTCTGTCAGTCTGTCAGTCTGTCAGTCTGTCAGTCTGTCAGTCTGTCAGTCTGTCAGTCTGTCAGTCTGTCAGTCTGTCAGTCTGTCAGTCTGTCAGTCTGTCAGTCTGTCAGTCTGTCAGTCTGTCAGTCTGTCAGTCTGTCAGTCTGTCAGTCTGTCAGTCTGTCAGTCTGTCAGTCTGTCAGTCTGTCAGTCTGTCAGTCTGTCAGTCTGTCAGTCTGTCAGTCTGTCAGTCTGTCAGTCTGTCAGTCTGTCAGTCTGTCAGTCTGTCAGTCTGTCAGTCTGTCAGTCTGTCAGTCTGTCAGTCTGTCAGTCTGTCAGTCTGTCAGTCTGTCAGTCTGTCAGTCTGTCAGTCTGTCAGTCTGTCAGTCTGTCAGTCTGTCAGTCTGTCAGTCTGTCAGTCTGTCAGTCTGTCAGTCTGTCAGTCTGTCAGTCTGTCAGTCTGTCAGTCTGTCAGTCTGTCAGTCTGTCAGTCTGTCAGTCTGTCAGTCTGTCAGTCTGTCAGTCTGTCAGTCTGTCAGTCTGTCAGTCTGTCAGTCTGTCAGTCTGTCAGTCTGTCAGTCTGTCAGTCTGTCAGTCTGTCAGTCTGTCAGTCTGTCAGTCTGTCAGTCTGTCAGTCTGTCAGTCTGTCAGTCTGTCAGTCTGTCAGTCTGTCAGTCTGTCAGTCTGTCAGTCTGTCAGTCTGTCAGTCTGTCAGTCTGTCAGTCTGTCAGTCTGTCAGTCTGTCAGTCTGTCAGTCTGTCAGTCTGTCAGTCTGTCAGTCTGTCAGTCTGTCAGTCTGTCAGTCTGTCAGTCTGTCAGTCTGTCAGTCTGTCAGTCTGTCAGTCTGTCAGTCTGTCAGTCTGTCAGTCTGTCAGTCTGTCAGTCTGTCAGTCTGTCAGTCTGTCAGTCTGTCAGTCTGTCAGTCTGTCAGTCTGTCAGTCTGTCAGTCTGTCAGTCTGTCAGTCTGTCAGTCTGTCAGTCTGTCAGTCTGTCAGTCTGTCAGTCTGTCAGTCTGTCAGTCTGTCAGTCTGTCAGTCTGTCAGTCTGTCAGTCTGTCAGTCTGTCAGTCTGTCAGTCTGTCAGTCTGTCAGTCTGTCAGTCTGTCAGTCTGTCAGTCTGTCAGTCTGTCAGTCTGTCAGTCTGTCAGTCTGTCAGTCTGTCAGTCTGTCAGTCTGTCAGTCTGTCAGTCTGTCAGTCTGTCAGTCTGTCAGTCTGTCAGTCTGTCAGTCTGTCAGTCTGTCAGTCTGTCAGTCTGTCAGTCTGTCAGTCTGTCAGTCTGTCAGTCTGTCAGTCTGTCAGTCTGTCAGTCTGTCAGTCTGTCAGTCTGTCAGTCTGTCAGTCTGTCAGTCTGTCAGTCTGTCAGTCTGTCAGTCTGTCAGTCTGTCAGTCTGTCAGTCTGTCAGTCTGTCAGTCTGTCAGTCTGTCAGTCTGTCAGTCTGTCAGTCTGTCAGTCTGTCAGTCTGTCAGTCTGTCAGTCTGTCAGTCTGTCAGTCTGTCAGTCTGTCAGTCTGTCAGTCTGTCAGTCTGTCAGTCTGTCAGTCTGTCAGTCTGTCAGTCTGTCAGTCTGTCAGTCTGTCAGTCTGTCAGTCTGTCAGTCTGTCAGTCTGTCAGTCTGTCAGTCTGTCAGTCTGTCAGTCTGTCAGTCTGTCAGTCTGTCAGTCTGTCAGTCTGTCAGTCTGTCAGTCTGTCAGTCTGTCAGTCTGTCAGTCTGTCAGTCTGTCAGTCTGTCAGTCTGTCAGTCTGTCAGTCTGTCAGTCTGTCAGTCTGTCAGTCTGTCAGTCTGTCAGTCTGTCAGTCTGTCAGTCTGTCAGTCTGTCAGTCTGTCAGTCTGTCAGTCTGTCAGTCTGTCAGTCTGTCAGTCTGTCAGTCTGTCAGTCTGTCAGTCTGTCAGTCTGTCAGTCTGTCAGTCTGTCAGTCTGTCAGTCTGTCAGTCTGTCAGTCTGTCAGTCTGTCAGTCTGTCAGTCTGTCAGTCTGTCAGTCTGTCAGTCTGTCAGTCTGTCAGTCTGTCAGTCTGTCAGTCTGTCAGTCTGTCAGTCTGTCAGTCTGTCAGTCTGTCAGTCTGTCAGTCTGTCAGTCTGTCAGTCTGTCAGTCTGTCAGTCTGTCAGTCTGTCAGTCTGTCAGTCTGTCAGTCTGTCAGTCTGTCAGTCTGTCAGTCTGTCAGTCTGTCAGTCTGTCAGTCTGTCAGTCTGTCAGTCTGTCAGTCTGTCAGTCTGTCAGTCTGTCAGTCTGTCAGTCTGTCAGTCTGTCAGTCTGTCAGTCTGTCAGTCTGTCAGTCTGTCAGTCTGTCAGTCTGTCAGTCTGTCAGTCTGTCAGTCTGTCAGTCTGTCAGTCTGTCAGTCTGTCAGTCTGTCAGTCTGTCAGTCTGTCAGTCTGTCAGTCTGTCAGTCTGTCAGTCTGTCAGTCTGTCAGTCTGTCAGTCTGTCAGTCTGTCAGTCTGTCAGTCTGTCAGTCTGTCAGTCTGTCAGTCTGTCAGTCTGTCAGTCTGTCAGTCTGTCAGTCTGTCAGTCTGTCAGTCTGTCAGTCTGTCAGTCTGTCAGTCTGTCAGTCTGTCAGTCTGTCAGTCTGTCAGTCTGTCAGTCTGTCAGTCTGTCAGTCTGTCAGTCTGTCAGTCTGTCAGTCTGTCAGTCTGTCAGTCTGTCAGTCTGTCAGTCTGTCAGTCTGTCAGTCTGTCAGTCTGTCAGTCTGTCAGTCTGTCAGTCTGTCAGTCTGTCAGTCTGTCAGTCTGTCAGTCTGTCAGTCTGTCAGTCTGTCAGTCTGTCAGTCTGTCAGTCTGTCAGTCTGTCAGTCTGTCAGTCTGTCAGTCTGTCAGTCTGTCAGTCTGTCAGTCTGTCAGTCTGTCAGTCTGTCAGTCTGTCAGTCTGTCAGTCTGTCAGTCTGTCAGTCTGTCAGTCTGTCAGTCTGTCAGTCTGTCAGTCTGTCAGTCTGTCAGTCTGTCAGTCTGTCAGTCTGTCAGTCTGTCAGTCTGTCAGTCTGTCAGTCTGTCAGTCTGTCAGTCTGTCAGTCTGTCAGTCTGTCAGTCTGTCAGTCTGTCAGTCTGTCAGTCTGTCAGTCTGTCAGTCTGTCAGTCTGTCAGTCTGTCAGTCTGTCAGTCTGTCAGTCTGTCAGTCTGTCAGTCTGTCAGTCTGTCAGTCTGTCAGTCTGTCAGTCTGTCAGTCTGTCAGTCTGTCAGTCTGTCAGTCTGTCAGTCTGTCAGTCTGTCAGTCTGTCAGTCTGTCAGTCTGTCAGTCTGTCAGTCTGTCAGTCTGTCAGTCTGTCAGTCTGTCAGTCTGTCAGTCTGTCAGTCTGTCAGTCTGTCAGTCTGTCAGTCTGTCAGTCTGTCAGTCTGTCAGTCTGTCAGTCTGTCAGTCTGTCAGTCTGTCAGTCTGTCAGTCTGTCAGTCTGTCAGTCTGTCAGTCTGTCAGTCTGTCAGTCTGTCAGTCTGTCAGTCTGTCAGTCTGTCAGTCTGTCAGTCTGTCAGTCTGTCAGTCTGTCAGTCTGTCAGTCTGTCAGTCTGTCAGTCTGTCAGTCTGTCAGTCTGTCAGTCTGTCAGTCTGTCAGTCTGTCAGTCTGTCAGTCTGTCAGTCTGTCAGTCTGTCAGTCTGTCAGTCTGTCAGTCTGTCAGTCTGTCAGTCTGTCAGTCTGTCAGTCTGTCAGTCTGTCAGTCTGTCAGTCTGTCAGTCTGTCAGTCTGTCAGTCTGTCAGTCTGTCAGTCTGTCAGTCTGTCAGTCTGTCAGTCTGTCAGTCTGTCAGTCTGTCAGTCTGTCAGTCTGTCAGTCTGTCAGTCTGTCAGTCTGTCAGTCTGTCAGTCTGTCAGTCTGTCAGTCTGTCAGTCTGTCAGTCTGTCAGTCTGTCAGTCTGTCAGTCTGTCAGTCTGTCAGTCTGTCAGTCTGTCAGTCTGTCAGTCTGTCAGTCTGTCAGTCTGTCAGTCTGTCAGTCTGTCAGTCTGTCAGTCTGTCAGTCTGTCAGTCTGTCAGTCTGTCAGTCTGTCAGTCTGTCAGTCTGTCAGTCTGTCAGTCTGTCAGTCTGTCAGTCTGTCAGTCTGTCAGTCTGTCAGTCTGTCAGTCTGTCAGTCTGTCAGTCTGTCAGTCTGTCAGTCTGTCAGTCTGTCAGTCTGTCAGTCTGTCAGTCTGTCAGTCTGTCAGTCTGTCAGTCTGTCAGTCTGTCAGTCTGTCAGTCTGTCAGTCTGTCAGTCTGTCAGTCTGTCAGTCTGTCAGTCTGTCAGTCTGTCAGTCTGTCAGTCTGTCAGTCTGTCAGTCTGTCAGTCTGTCAGTCTGTCAGTCTGTCAGTCTGTCAGTCTGTCAGTCTGTCAGTCTGTCAGTCTGTCAGTCTGTCAGTCTGTCAGTCTGTCTGTCTGTCAGTCTGTCTGTCTGTCAGTCTGTCAGTCTGTCAGTCTGTCAGTCTGTCAGTCTGTCAGTCTGTCAGTCTGTCAGTCTGTCAGTCTGTCAGTCTGTCAGTCTGTGTACAAGATTTCTCAAAAACTAATAGAGCTAGCGCCATGAAATTTTATAGGCATGTTGGGTCCTGAAATGGGACGATCCTATCAACTTTTGGTGGAAATCCGTTAACCGGAAGTATCCAAAATGGCGGTTTTTCAAAAATCGCAATTTCGTTTTTCTCGATTTACTCCCAAACTACGGGTTTTTTAGTAAGTGGCCTTAAGTGTGACAAAACTTGGAGAAAATAAAATTTCCCACACTTTTGTCTTTTGCTATAACTCGATATCTCAACCTGTTATCGAGATAAACCGTTATTTCCAAAAAAAAACAGTTTTTTGCGATTATCTCGAAAATTAACGGGTTTTTGCTGACTGAATGTATGAAGTGAATTAATGAGAATGGCATTCTGCACAATTTCGTCTTTTACCGTTATTGAGATATTTTCATTAATATGTAAAAAATCATATTTTTGCGAATAATTTGCAAACTAACGGTTTTTCGACAAATCAGTTAAAAGAATAATTAATGATGTTAACATTTTCTACATTTTTGCCATTTACCGTAAATTGATATCTTTTACAGTTCTCAAGTTATCTCAAATTTTGTACGTTTTTGATATTTTTGGATGAACCAACAATTTATTGGGAGGTTGTTTTGGGTTGACAATACGACAGGGCTATAACTTAAATTGCACAGGGTCCTAGATTTTGTAGAAGAAAGTTTTGTGTTGACCACAACTGATATTTTTATATCAGTTTTACCAAAATCGTAGTTCTCTATCAACTTTTGGAAAAGTACCGTTAGCTATAACGGATACTTCCCATACAAAATTTTCAACGTATCCACTCTAACTCAAGAATGCGTTAAGCTATCGATTTGAAAATTTTTGTGCCTGAGTTTTACTAAAATCGTGGTTTACTATAAACTTTTGGAAAAGTACCGTTAGCTATAACGGATAACTCCGATACAAAATTTTTGACGTTTCCACTCTAACTCAAGAATGCGTTGAGCTATCGACTTGAAATTTTTTGTGGCTGAGTTTTACCGTAATCGTAGTTTACTATCAAATTTTGGCAAAGTACCGTAAGCTATAACGGGTACCTCCCATTCCACTTTTTTTTATGTATTTAATATAACTCATTCTTAATTTTGCGACTTCAAATATTTTGTGGATACGTTTTACCAAAATAATAGTTTTATACCAACTTCTAGAAAAGTAACGTGAGCTTTATTACGGTTCTCAGAAAATTAAAAAAAACAAAACTTTCCTCTCAAATATTTAGTTTAAAATGTCTTTCTCATATAAAAATTATCGTTTTAAAACTATACAATTGACCTATTTATTATCTAAAAAAGTTATGTAAATTTTAATAAATTTAGCTCTAAAATTATTTAAATAATTTTTTTTTAAATATGACATTTTAAAAATACAATGGAAGTACAAAATATTTTCTTCTTAACCTTTTTTATATATCGCTAATTAGTAGTCTCTTTGAAACAAATTTGTCAGCGGATCGTATTTTTTGTATAAGAAAGTAATGTGCTGGTCACATCAGATATTTTACTTTGTTTTTGTTGTTAACCGTTATTTTATAATTATTTTTGTGATTGTATAACTAGGCTTTTCGGTCGAAATTTGTATTAAAATAAAAACGCTGGTTTTTAACTTTTTTGCTGCTCTAGGTTTCGGTAAATTTATTTCACTTTGAATTTTTTTACTGTCACTCGACCAGCTGTTCAAAAAGTAATAGAATTCACACCGAAATGTACTAAATCTTTTATAATCCATTTTTTTGTGTTTATTCTTGACCGCTGGATGTTTTATAAATTCACAAATATCTTGGGGTTTCTCGGTCTAATTATTGAAAAATTTAGATTACTTCATATAATCTTTATTGCGCCTCTACGTTTCGCCTGCTGTCGCTAGGCATCCTCAGGAGGTCTTAACTGTTATAAAACTTTTTAATGATTAAGCTTCCAAAATGTTTAACAAAAATCACCTTTTTCACAATAATAACTTTTACAAATCGATATCAAGCAATAATAAATTAAATAAATTAACATAAATTAACAGAAAATCGAGGTCTACTCTCGTCCAAATCGTCAAATAAACTAACTTTAATAAAAGCTTAAATTTTTTTGTATTGTTATTGTAATAAAGCACAATAAACGTCGTTCACATTGTCAATATCTGTCCTTTTATTGATGCTGTTTTTGAACCTACAAATTTCTAACGCTTCAAGAGTCATTCTTTTGTAATAATGATTCTCTTTGTGCAAAATTTTTACCCTATCATAATTAGGAATATGGTTTTTGTTGACACAGTGTTCTGCTAATGCAGTTTTTTGTCCAGATTTTGACTTTATGTCTGATTTATGTCCCGAAATTCTATTTTTTAGACATTGACCTGTTGTGCCTATATATACAGCAGAACAACTTTCATTTTTGTTACCCTCACAAGGAATCTCATACACCACGTTGGATTTCATGTCTCTTTTAACTTTATCTTTGAGCTTTGTAAAGCATCTATTAAGTGTAATAGAGGGTTTAAAAGCTACAGAAAGCGAAGGATTAGATTTTTTTAAAATATTACCAATGTTTTCAGAGAGACCTGGTATATAACGTATGCTTCTGTAACTCCTTGTGGTGTCAACATTATCATCTGTTGTTCTGTTATCTTTATCCGTTATAAGAAATGTAATAAATAAACAAGTCACGGATAAAGATAACAGAACAACAGATGATAATGTTGACACCACAAGGAGTTACAGAAGCATACGTTATATACCAGGTCTCTCTGAAAACATTGGTAATATTTTAAAAAAATCTAATCCTTCGCTTTCTGTAGCTTTTAAACCCTCTATTACACTTAATAGATGCTTTACAAAGCTCAAAGATAAAGTTAAAAGAGACATGAAATCCAACGTGGTGTATGAGATTCCTTGTGAGGGTAACAAAAATGAAAGTTGTTCTGCTGTATATATAGGCACAACAGGTCAATGTCTAAAAAATAGAATTTCGGGACATAAATCAGACATAAAGTCAAAATCTGGACAAAAAACTGCATTAGCAGAACACTGTGTCAACAAAAACCATATTCCTAATTATGATAGGGTAAAAATTTTGCACAAAGAGAATCATTATTACAAAAGAATGACTCTTGAAGCGTTAGAAATTTGTAGGTTCAAAAACAGCATCAATAAAAGGACAGATATTGACAATGTGAACGACGTTTATTGTGCTTTATTACAATAACAATACAAAAAAATTTAAGCTTTTATTAAAGTTAGTTTATTTGACGATTTGGACGAGAGTAGACCTCGATTTTCTGTTAATTTATGTTAATTTATTTAATTTATTATTGCTTGATATCGATTTGTAAAAGTTATTATTGTGAAAAAGGTGATTTTTGTTAAACATTTTGGAAGCTTAATCATTAAAAAGTTTTATAACAGTTAAGACCTCCTGAGGATGCCTAGCGACAGCAGGCGAAACGTAGAGGCGCAATAAAGATTATATGAAGTAATCTAAATTTTTCAATAATTAGACCGAGAAACCCCAAGATATTTGTGAATTTATAAAACATCCAGCGGTCAAGAATAAACACAAAAAAATGGATTATAAAAGATTTAGTACATTTCGGTGTGAATTCTATTACTTTTTGAACAGCTGGTCGAGTGACAGTAAAAAAATTCAAAGTTTTGTTTCCTTTAAAGATTTTTTTTGCGGAGAAAGCTAAATAATTCGACTAAATGTCAGACAAAAATGATACCAACATCCATTTTCTACTTTGTTATTGTTGTTGACCGTTATTTTATAATTATTTTTGTGATTGTATAAGTAGGCTTTTCGGTCGAAATTTTTATTAAAATAAAAACGCTGGTTTTTAACCTTTTTGCTGCTCTAGGTTTTGGTAAATTTATTTCACCATTTTCAGGAGCTATATAGTTAATTGATACAGTTTAAAATATTTAACATTTTATGAACAGAAATAAACAGTTTAGCGAAACATTTTATTGTCAGTTAAATGGTCAAGGTTTGAACACTAATACGAAATATTTCGTAGAGTAGCAAAAAAGTTAAAAACCAGCGTTTTTATTTTAGTATAAATTTCGACTGAAAAGCCTAGTTATACAATCACAAAAATCCATTTTTTACATATCAACGTAATCCTTATAGGACCTTTCATTAGAGTTATTGAAATTGAAACGCCGGATTCGTAATCAGCGACCCCGAAAAGCCCTTAATGCATTTTTTTTCGAGAAAAATTAGAAAAAAGAAATTTTAGTTATCCTTACAGGACCTCCCGTTTAGAATTTTGAGATTCCAACATCCAACTCGTGATCAGCGACCACGAAAATCCCCTAAAGCCAGTTTTTCGGAGACAAAATGAGAAAAAGGACATTTGCGTTATCCTCACAGGACCTTCTGTTTCGAATTTCAAATATCTAACATAACTAAAAACCTACTCCTGGCAACGCAAATCATTTTGCAAAAAAACCGCGTAAAAATCGGTCTAGTAGTTTTTGAGTTTTGTAATCTCAAACAGACAGACAGACAAACAGACAAACATCCATTTTCATATATGTAGATTTGAAATTTCACTCGTAAAACGTCACACTTCAAATGTCATAAAAGATGATAAAATGATTATAAAAGGTACTATCCAGGAGCTTTTATGTTATGAGTCATAACAGGAAAAATTTTATGTTATAGCGCGTAACATAAAATGAAATTGTACTTACAGAATACCAATCGAGGTAATTATGTTATTTTAAGACATAACATAACATAAAATGATAAAATTTTCGTTATAGAATACGGCCCAATGACAATCTGTCATAAAAGAATGGACAAGTTCATACTTTTATGAGAGATTGTCATTTTTCTGACAGAAAAAATGACAAAAATGATACTATTTACACGATAATGACAATTTATGACAAAAAAAATGACAAATTTGTCATTCGTGTAAACGCAGCATAAATATATGCGTGTAATAAAATTTTCACAAAACTCTAAAATCGATACTTGACATTCTCCCTTGCTCCCGCTTAGTCCCGTGTTCCGGGAACATATGATAAAGTGAGGTGCGAAGCCAGGGGGCTTTGTGTTTTGAATTTTCTAATGTCTTTTGCTTAAATTCTTTGAACGAGCAAAAGTTATGTTTCCTGTTTTGTACAAGCCTATGGAAATGATGCAAACACGACAAAAATCTTAAAATATTTTGAATGGCTTTCAACACTAGACGAGAATTGACGACAAGGTCATACAACTATTTAGTACAGCGGTGGCCAACCCGCGGGCCGCATGCGGCCCGAGACGTTTGAAAATGCGGCCCGCCAAATGATTTGAAATTTACAAAAAAAAAATGTAACTAATAAAATACAAAATACTAAAACTGCTCATAAAGTTTATATGCATTTTTACAATTTAATTTTTATACCCGTATGGTGAAACCAAAGGGTATATTAACTTTGCCTTATCGTTTGTAACGCCAAGATCCCGTCATCACACACAAAAATGAATTACACCAGTGTGTTTAGAATGATAAAAATAATTAAATTTTGCATGTTTGTCCGTCCGTCTGTCTGTCCGTCTGTCCATCTGTCCGTCCGTCTGTCTGTGGCGCGGATTGCGGGCGCACGGATTGAGCTACAGACTTGAAATTTTACGCAGATTCGTTTTTCGTAAAATGCGAGGCTAAGTTCGTTAATGGGCAAAAACGGACCATTAGGGGGGGTACCCCGCATAACAAATGAAAACGTTTTTTGCGAATATTGTAGTGGCATCGAAATCATAAGTAAACAAAACAATCGATGACAAATTGCAATGCAACCATGAGTGTGCATGCAGTGGATCGCTTGTGTTGTGGTCTTCATGACTCAACATAAAGGCCACTTAATGTACAAGCATGCGATAGTCAAGTGCATTCGAATCGAAGATGAAATTTGATTCGGGTGACACAATTGACCATTTAATAATTTATGATTTCGAACCTAAGACAACAAAGTGCACCGTGAGAAAAAGTTTATTTAACATTTAAGAAAGAAATTATGTATTTTAAATTTAGGGCACTTATAGAATTATGTGCAACATTGTAAATAAGAAAGCGGCGCCTATAAAAGCCGTATTGACTCTAGGAAGAATTTAGAATTAAACATACGCTTGATTTGAGCTGTTCGTTTTATTTCTCAATATTCTGGCAGTCCTTTTGGACGCCTATTAAATTGATGACTCCTCCATCAGCAGGTTAAACAAAATATCGGAGCTATAGGCAACATCATAACACAAGTCAGTTTGAAGTAATATCAAACGTTTTATTACAATATCTCAAAAACGGTGCCTCTTATCTAAAAAGTACAAGAACAAAAATTATTTAGGATATGATTCTACAGAAAACTCCCATACATCAAAATCCATTTGGAATGAATTTTAAAAAATCTTATTGAGAAGTTTGACTTCAAAGTGGAATTTTGATACAACTCTTCGCCGTTCACTTAAATCACCATACGGGGTTTCAAAAATTGCCAGATTGGCAGTTTTAGCTTTTGTTATGTTTTATTTTACATAAGTACTACTCGTATATATACATTTACATTAACATAAGTCCATTTATACATATAACACATGGATCAATAAGTCCCGAGACTAACAATGAAAACAACATTTTTTTTGCCAAATTTTTTTTTATTCATCAATATAATCACCTTTTAGGGTGATACAATCGTTCCAACGCTTTTCCAATTTTTCAATACCATGTTTATAAAAAAAATTATCTTTCGCTTCAAAATAAGCTTCAGTTTCAGCGATGACCTCCTCATTTGAGCCAAATCTTTTTCCCTGGAGCATTTTTTTAAGATCAGCAAAGAGCCAGTAGTCACTGGGGGCTAAATCTGGCGAGTATGGGGGGTGGGGAAGCAGATGAAAGCCCAATTCGTTCAATTTTGCCATTGTTTTCATCGACTTGTGGCAGGGTGCATTGTCTTGGTGAAAAAGGATTTTTTTTCTCTGCATGTGCGGTCGTTTTTTTGCGATTTCCTCCTTCAAACGCACCAGCAAGTCAATATAATAATCACTGTTGATCGATTTACCTTTTTCGAGGTAGTCAATGAAAATCACGCCATGCGTATCCCAAAAAACTGACGCCATGACTTTGCCAACTGACTGCTGCGTTTTCGGACGCTTCGGACGTCTTTCGCCAGCTGTGCGCCACTCAGATGACTGCCGCTTCGACTCTGGAGTGTAGTGATGTATCCATGTTTCGTCCATGGACACGTAACGACGCAAGAAATCTTTTTTATTGCGAGTAAATAGCGATAAACAGCTTTCTGAATCATCGACTCGTTGCTGTTTTTGTTCCATCGAAAGCAATCGCGGCACCCACTTGGAAAAAACCTTTTTCATGCTCAATTTTTCATGAAGGATAGTAAATGCACTTCCATATGATATCTGTGTTATCTCAGCAATCTCACGGAGCTTCACTTTACGATCTTTCATTATAATTTTTGTCACTTCACTCACATTTTCCGGTGTAACGGCTTCCACAGGTCTACCCGAGCGTTCCGCGTCATTTGTGTCGGTACGACCACGTTTAAACTCGGCAAACCACCGACAAATCGTTGCTTTTGATGGACAAGAGTCCGGGTAACATTTTTCAATCCATTGTTTCGCTTGCACGGTGTTTTTACCCATTAAAAAACAATGTTTTATCAGAACACGAAACTCGGTTTTTTCCATTTTTTAAACAAACTACAAAACGACTTTACTCCAACCTCGATAACTCAGCTGTTTCTGGTCCGATCGACTTAAAATTTTGACACGTTTCAAGCAAAGGTTAGTACTCTAGAAAGACGTGGTTACTGGTTTACTACGAGCGTCATCTCTGGGTTAGTCTCGGGACTTATTGATCCATGTGTTATTTGTTTAGCAAATATTTTTTTCTTACCCCACGACTCTTTTCCAGATTAGATTTAAATCCAATCACGAAAAAGTCTAATGGAGACTCAAAAAATCTTGCATCATGATTTAAATCTCCTTACTGTCATGATTTTTTCGGCTACTGAAAAGTATGATTTTTTTGACATTTGTTCAGTCAAATTAGCTAGTTGGTTGCCCTGATTACTTCCTGGTTGACATTTCTAAGTACGCTATGAAGACACGATAAATATGAAAAATCATGACTGAAGATGCCCACGCGGTGATTTGTTTATTCGCCAAAATATGGAGTAGGGGAAAAAATCATGATTTTTAAAAGCCCAATGGAGTCGGGGGGTTATACTCAACTTTTTGCATTTTGTTCAAAATTTTATTTTTAAACCAAGTGACTGTTAAAAAACAACATAAAATGTTATTTGAAAATTTTACTAAGAAACAGCGGTTATTCTATTTTTTCATGTGCGGCCCGCCAAAAAAAATGAATCATCAGATTGGCCCGTGGAACGATTTGGGTTGGCCAGGCCTGATTTAGTACAAACTCCGTCAAATGGCACGGAATTTTAAATTGTATTTATTTTTATATCAAAATATAAAATCAAAATATAATTTATTTTAGATTTAAATTTATTTATTTTACGACATCTAATGCAAAATAAATAGCTTTTTTTACTCAAAAGCCATTTCACAATCAGCTCTATTATCAAATTATCAACAGGGTAGTCCACTTGCTTTTTCCCATAGCATTAAGTGAGCGATTTTAAGTAAAGAATGAAAAAATCAGATATACATCAAATTAAATAAATTCTCGCTTTTAATAAAAAAAAATAGTAACAAACAAGAGTTTTTTGAACAATTTTTTTCAATTTGTCTCAAATCTTCTTACAAATCATGTTTATATCGGGTATTAAAAAATATTCGATCAATCAGACATTGTTAGTTTCTTAGCCCTATTAGATAAGCCCGAGAAATATTTACTTAATTTACTCGTTACAAAATTTTTTTTGTGTGGATTTTTTAAGAATGCAAATAGTTATTGATCTTCTACAACAGTATTAGAAGGTCTGATTGAGGGTGATTACATTTCGTTTTGGTGTGTTTCATTACGTCTTTTGTGACGTATCTTTTTTGTTTAGACTGGTTGTTGCGTATTTTTTGGTCGTTGTTAGGGCTGCCATGGAACCTATTTGTGAAAAGAGAACCTTTGGGTTAAAAAAAGAGACATTGTATAGGAAATCACCCAAATGAAAAAAGAGAACTAAAAGAGAACTTTTTTTGAATGTGAAAATTACAGAACTTAAGGCCCAACTATGATAGACATAAGAACGCATATGTAAATGTCAAATTCCCAACGAATGTTGACATACATAGCTGTCAACATAAAAGCTAACCATAATAGGCATAGACTGACATAAGTAAAGTCAAATTCTTCTCGATAGTAACTGACAAAGTTGAAGTTAAAAATGAGTGAATTGAAAAAAATTAAAGAAATATTTGAAATTATGAAGTGCTTAAAAGAATTAATTGACCTAAAAGATGAACTGGATGGATACGACAGAAAGAAGCGTTCATGTGATGTACGAGAAATCAATCGCGACAGGAAAACGTACAGATACTACGTAGTCACCTTCTTAAAAATAAAAAGGCTTGATCCGGATCATTTTTTTATTCATACGAGAATGACCACAAATGTCTTTGACTATCTGTTGTCCTGCTTGAGTCCCTTTTTGGAAAAATTTTAGGTTATGTTCACTATTTACATATGCCAGTTCCATTTGTATCGAATTATTCATGCTTAACGAATGTTTAACGAAGGTTTGAAAGTGGCAACACTTTTGACACATGTCTATTGTGGGTATTAACACTGACTTTCTTATTCTGGAAATGACATATGCAGCTACATATGCGTTCTTATGTCTATCATAGTTGGGCCTTTAGAATGACTGCACAGAATTATTACAAAAAAGTGTAATTTTTCGTGCCTGTTATTTTCCGTATCTATCGAAAAAAAATGAAAATGTCAAAACTACAATATCAAATGTCAAAACCGGCTATTTCCTTAACCGCACAATTTTGATTTGTTTTGATTTTTACAGCTGTTCTTGCTGGCGCATACAATAAATAGCTTTACGTTACAATTATAATGTACCTACAGTTTCGCACTACACACAGAAAATTGTAGAGTAGAGTACTACTATACAATAAATAACGTGATCATTTTAATTCATAATGGAATTTTCGTGGAAAAATCTGTTTGGTTTTTTACGCATAGTATGAACCAAGAGTTTTCTGAAAAAAGAGAACTAAAGAGAACTGGCAAGGAAAAAGAAAGAGGAAAAAGAATGGGGTTAAAAAAAGAGAAAAGGTTCTCTTTAAAAGAGATATGATGGCAGCCCTAGTCGTTGTTCTGACGTATGGAACAGTAGGACACGAAAACCACTAAAATCCATGTTTACCGCTCCTTAAATTGTTTTCTTTTTATATTAAATGCAAGAGAAAATCATTTCAATCAGAAAAAGCATATTTCTTCCCTTCAACTATTGCATTTTCATATCATTGGCTTGACGCCACGACGGTTCGCACAAATGTGGCGAGAAAAGTAAACAGTTTTCAGTTCAGCCAATCACAGCCTGGTGCATCTGAAATTTTCGGTTCCGGTCGTCATAGCCTACGTGCCTCACCCCTACCATTCCCGCACTTCATCTTATCATCTCTTGGGTACGTAACGAAACACACCACATCCATTTATTTTCTGAGTTACTGGCAAATAAAAAACTTCCCTCGGTGCGTGTTTCAGCTTGAGCCTTTGTTTTCACAGGTGTGTGGATATTGAATACTATTCCCAGCACATTAAACCTATTATCCGAAAACTAAAAAAATCTAGCGGAGAAAAATCGAAACTTACTAATCGAAGTTGGTAATTTCATAGGCTTTTGCGATTTTTAACGTTATTGCCACAATATACGGGTCTAAAAACAATAATCTAGAAACCATTTAAAACCAAAATAAACTCCCATATTTTTTTTTTAAATCTATATAGATATCTTAACCGGATTATCAAAAAACAGATGATGTTAGAGGAACCGAAAAAAATGAATTAACGGATCTATATGTTAATTAATTTTTAAAATGAATTAACGTATAACCCTTTCAGACCCAAAAATTTTTTTCTTCCGATTGCTACAAAAATTGCTATACTATTATATTTCAATACCAGAATAACAAAAAAAATTAAAAAAAAAAATTTTGGGTCTGAAAGGGATAGAAGCTCTCGACAAAAGGTAACACGATCACTGCTTTTGGGATTTTGAGCGAAATTTTGAGTCTGAGCCGAAATATAAACGTATTACGTCACCTAACACAATCGTATACAGTGGGTCTGAAAGGGATAAACAAAAAAATGAATGAACGTATCTTCATTTTCGAAATGAATTAACGTATAGAAAAGAATGAATTAACGGAGCCCTGTCTATGCTCTCTATTGTCTATACAGGTCAGATTGGTTAAGAATCAACTCATTTCAGGTTCGAAGCTTCTTGAGTGTAAAGACCGGAATATGATTGGTCCGGCACAACATTTACGTTGACAAATCACGGCCACAAAGTTGTCCTCCAAATACAATTGATTTTGACAATTAGACTGTGAGCCACATATAGCATTTTTGGTTACCCATTATCATACATTATCATACATAATACGCAGCATACGAACTATATTTCCTGATACTTTCTTTAAGTGACAAAATTTAGATTTTATGACGTCCGCAAAAGATTTCATTTTGAATCAACGGTGAAATTCTGTCGGCAAGCTGGCCGACAAAAGTTAAATTCGATTCAACTTTTTACGACGACAAAGTTGGTCGGATTGATTGTATACAGAAGCATAGGGTGCCATGAATTTAAAATCTGAAATATCGCCGTTTTCCGAAGCTTTTTGAATAAAAAAGTTCAGATTAATTACAAGGCATTTTAATACAATTTTATCTCACCAATTTCTATAACAGCTGCTTCCTTTGGGCCATTTAATTTTCCAATTCTGCTGGAAGACACTGAAACAATAAAAAAATGTGATTTCAATTGCATTTTCATTTAGTGTGGCATAATATCGTATAAAAAAATTTAAGTCGAATCCTGCAAGCCGGACACATGCCTGAGCCGAACATTTTTCTAATTTTGGAGACGTTGTAAAAATGGCTGTGTTACCCTGAAACCGGTCTAGACGGGACAAGGCTCCGTGCTGTTCTGGCTTAACAGATTTCGGTAGACGGGGCATCAATCTATCTATACATCACAGGGAAAAAGTGATAATCTCACAAAAACGCTGGTAAAACCCAACTCTTATGCGGCTGGACTGAATTTTATTTTGCCATCAGACCTAATTCTACATAAGAGACTATAATAGATCTATAAATTTTGAAGCTTTAATAGATTTTTTTTTTTGTTTTCTCGATAAAAGGCTTTGCTGAATTTCAATTTTAATAAGTTAAGAGATTTACTACGGTGTCTTCATCTAACAGCACTTACTCACAAACGTCAATTTTTGTTGTTTCCCATAATTTTTTTCAAAAATGATCAAGTGCCCAAAACTATGGAAATTATCCGAAACTTGGGTAAAAAACACTTTGTGGGTCTTAAAAAGCATTTGAATAGTTTTGTACCTTTCAAAAATGCAATTCCATTTGAAATGAAAAACATAACAAAAGCTATAATTGCCAATCTGGCAATCATTGGAGATCCGTATGGTGATATTCGTATCAAAATTCGAACAGTTGTACCACAACTCCACTTTGAAGTCAAACTTTCCAATAAGATTTTTTAAAATTTATTCCAATCGGATTTTGATGTATGGGAGTTTTATGTAGAATCATATCCTAAACAACTTTTGTTCTTGGACTTTTTTGATAAGATGCACCATTTTTGAGATATTCACAAAAAACGATTTCGTTCGTATGGGGGGTACCCCCCCTAATGGTCCATTTTTGCCCATTAACGAACTTAGCCTCGCATTTTACGAAAAACGAATCTGCGCAAAATTTCAAGTCTCTAGCTCAATCCGTGCGCCCGCAATCCGCGCCACAGACGGACAGACAGACAGACAGACGGACGGACGGACGGACATGCTAAATTCAACTTTTTTCATCATTCTAAACACACTGGTGTAATTCATTTTTTTGTGCGATGACGGGATCTTGGCGTTACAAACGGTAAGGCAAAGTTAATATACCCTTTGGTTTCACCATACGGGTATAAAAATGATATAAAATATCAGTTGTGATTAACATAAAACTTTCCTCCGCAATATTTAATTCGGAATAAAAAAAAATAAAAAATTCTATTTAAAATGTTACGAAAAAAGAATTAGAGTTAGAGAATAAACATAACAAAAGCTATAATTGCCAATCTGGCAATTATTGAAAACCTGTATGGTGATTTAAGTGAACGGCAAACAGTTGTACAGTAATCCCCCGCTATACGGACGCTCGTTTTACGGAAATTCGAAGTTACGGACATGACTAATATAGGAACAAATTCGCTATACGGATAAAAAAATTCGCTATTACGGACAAAAAAAAATTTTTTTTGAATCACAGAAAAAAATCAAGAAAAAAACCTCCATAATTATGTTGTATTTATTGTAAATGTACATACAGGGTGGGCCAGAATAGACGCGGGGGTTTGAATTCTTTATAAATTTTTTATTTTAGCGAAACCTAAAATTTTTTTTTCAAATACATGTAGTTGATTGATGGGAATATTTTTGGTCTAAACATGGAAAATTATATCCCGCAAGTGGTGGCCATTTTCTGCTTCGCAAATCCGTGCTCTTTCCAAGACATTTTCCATAACCTTTCGTGTTATGGCCTCGATTTCACTGCGAATGTTGGTTTTCAATTGGCTGATGGTTGTTGGCTTGTTGACGTACACCTTTTCTTTCAAATATCCCCAAAGGAAACAATCTGGAGTCGTTAGATCAGGTGAACGCGGAGGCCAATTGAAATCGCTTCTTTTCGAAATAATGCGTCCGCCAAACATGTCCCGTAAAAGAGCCATTGAGCCCACCGCCCACCGGTTCGTTGTTCTATTGTGTACAGGTGCATTTTAAATTGCCCAAGTCTTCTTAACAAAATGCTGAAACAAAATTAAAAAAATAAAAATAAAAAAAAGTTATAAAGACTTCAAACCCCTGCGTCTATTCTGGCCAACCCTGTACTTAATTTCTCCGAAATTTCTGACACATTTTGTGTATACACAAAAGAGAATTAAAAAAAAGGCAATAAAAAACTGCAGTGCGGTGTATTTTTAAAAAATCTATTTGCTATTCTTAAGCGAGAACTTCATTTTGGCAGAGGCAGCAGCAGAGGCAGCAGCAGAGGCAGCAGCAGAAGCAGAATCTGCTTTCTGTCCCACAATGAAATTTGAATTCTGACGAAACTAGCAGAAACCTACGTAGAACCGGCTACGTTTTTTTTGCCCGCGGCATGATTTGTCCCATAATATTTTGTTGGTTTTAACATATTCAATTGATTTATGCTCCATTTCAAGTAGTATAAATATTTTTTTTTCTATAATTATATAGTTTTCTCATTATTCTAGTGGTTAAATAATTATTTTAATATATTATACTAATCTGTTTCGTTAGCCTCGCATTTTACGAAAAACGGATCTGCGCAAAATTTCAAGTCTCTAGCTCAATCCGTGCGCCCGCAATACGCGCCACAGACAGACGGACAGACAGACAGACGGACAGACAGACAGACAGACGGACAGACAGACAGACGGACGGACATGCAGAAATTAACTATTTTTATCATTCTAAATACACTGGTGTAATTCATTTTTGATCTTGGCGTTACAAACGGTAAGGCAAAGTTAATATACCCTTTGGTTTCACCATACGGGTATAAAAAATATTCAAGTCGCTAGCTCAACGCGTTCTCGAGTTTTTTAAGATACGTAAAACGAACAGACCGACAGAAAATGCACGGACATCATCATAATTTTGACTGAAACGGTTTTCGTACTGATCAGGAAAAATCTATCTGACCCCGTTCTCGAGTCATTCTCCGTCATTAATACTATACTTGTTGTCGGGAGCAGAAAGAAAAAACGTGTTCTCTATTCAACGACACTTTAATAATCGGGGAGAACAATAGTTGAGACTTACAAAGTAAGTGTTGCTAGCAGAGTTTTGTCATAAAGAGTATTGCCAACTTCAACACGGCCTCTCAAAACTATACTAGCATTATATCCGATCTACAAATAATTCTTTAAATCAAATTCTAATGGATTTACATCGGTTCTACAAAAATTCATAAAATAAAATTCAAAGTTTAATTTACATAATAAAGTTATTCAAGAAGTTAAATTCATTAATTTTTGAGTTAACAATTGGTGTTTTTTATACCCGTATGGTGAAACCAAAGGGTATATTAACTTTGCCTTACCGTTTGTAACGCCAAGATCTCGTCATCGCACACAAAAATGAATTACACCAGTGTGTTTAGAATGATGAAAAAAGTTGAATTTAGCATGTCCGTCCGTCCGTCTGTCTGTCTGTCTGTCCGTCTGTCTGTCTGTCCGTCTGTGGCGCGGATTGCGGGCGCACGGATTGAGCTAGAGACTTGAAATTTTGCGCAGATTCGTTTTTCGTAAAATGTGAGGCTAAGTTCGTTAGTGGGCAAAAATGGACCATTAGGGGGGGTACCCCCCATACGAACGAAAACGTTTTTTGCAAATATCTCAAAAACGGTACATCTTATCAAAAAAGTGGAAGAACAAAAGTTATTTAGGATATGATTCTACATAAAACTCCCATACATCAAAATCCGATTGGAATAAATTTTAAAAAATCTTATTGGAAAGTTTGACTTCAAAGGGGAATTTTGGTATAACTGTTCGAATTTTGATACGAATATCACCATACGGGTCTCCAATGATTGCCAGATTGGCAATTATAGCTTTTGTTATGTTTCTTGTTTAAATTTTTTGTTAAGATGTCAGCGACTATGTCATTGGTGGGAATATAGCTCAGTTGAATAGTTCCCTCTTTGTACAAATCACGAATGTGGTGAAATCGAATATCGATGTGTTTAGATCGGCTATGATGAACTGGATTAACCACTAAACGCTGCGCGCTTAAATTATCGCCATGAAGAACTGTAGGACCATCAGCTAGCTGTTGAAAACCGAGCTCTTTGATAAAACTTCTCAAGTATGTGGCTTCCTTTCAGTGATGCTATGTACCTTTAGTGAAATTCCCCTTTCCAAATGACGAAATCCCCCTTTTTCCCCTTTTTCAATGACGAAATTCCCCTCGTTTTTCCCCTATAAAAACAACGAATTTTAAATAAAGAATTCATTTATTAAAACCAAAAATTATTGTCCTCTGGACTAGGGATGTCAAAAAAGAACCGGTTAAACCGGTTACCCGGTGTTTTTGCTTCGGTTAACCGGTTTTTTTCGGTGTTTTTTTTGCACGGTTATACCCGGTGTTTTTTTTAAAAGCCAAAAACCGTTTAAAAAACCGATCATTCTTTTTTGTATGGAAACATAATTTTCAACCAATTTTCGTGCAACTGGTTTGTTAGAAACACTTCTTTTGAGCCACTCTAGAACAAATACAATATTATATTGCGCCATTTATGGTCTCTTAATAGATTATATGGCATTTCACGTCTTTTGTTTGTATTATAGTGTATTTGTTGTGTCTAAGACCTAACCTACCCAATTTGAACAAAACGGTTTTTCGGTGTTTTAATAACCGGTTTTTTGGACCCGGTTAAACCGGCCCGGTTTAAACCGAAGTCTTAAAAACCGGTTTAACCGAAAACCGGTTTTTTTCAAAATTTTGACATCCCTACTCTGGACTCATGTTAAAGTCTTTTAAGAGAAAAAAGCACAAATTAGGAAATAATTTTATATTTTGGAAAGCTTTAACAAAATACTCGTTAATTGTATTCCCGATAACAGCGTCACGGGTCTCCAACCAAACGTTAAATAAGATATGAAAAGAAGCCGGGATTCACAATTAGATAATAATCAAGGCAAGTCACGAATTTATAAATCAAGGTAGTTCCTTTGCTTTCGAGCTTAAAATGATCCTGTCCTCCTTAAATTCGGTAAAAATTATTTCCATATTTTGAATTTAAAAAAATATAAAAATATCAAAAAATGGAAAAAACGAAATCAAGTCGCGACTGGAACTCGATTTTTGTATTCCGGGCACTTTGCCACTGGTCCATGCATTCTTCTGGTGAATATTTGTCGAAATTAGAACATTAAGCCAAATTTTAAAGATGTCCAAGAAATTACCGATTTAATTGATTTTTACATAATTTAAACAAAACATTTCTGCTGATTTGCCATTTAATTGAAAATATATTTAGGGAATCCGAAAAACGAACAAAAAAGATGTGTCAATGAACTTTCATGGAAACTACTTTCGATCAAAGTCTTTTAAAGTAGTTTAAAGTAATTAATTTGAATAAGATGAGAAATGGTACTTTTTAATGTGCTTTTTTCAAAGCGGTTAAAAAGTACCTACACTGAAAAATCGGTTAAACGTACATTCCAAAGCCATCTTAAAGTGTTTTCGTTTAAAAGATTGGTGTGTACTTTACAATTGCAATAAAATAAGGGCATTTCCATAAGGGCATTTTTAAATAAGGGCATTTCCTTCACTCTTTACCTAAGCTAGGAATTGGACTGTAATTGTTTTTATTTATTTGTATTTTTACTTTTCCGTAATTTTTTAAAAGTATTTCGGATTTAGTTGAAAGGCGAAGATTTTCCCCTCGTTGTAAATCGTTTCCCCTAGTTTTGAAGCGTTTTCCCCTTTTCCCCTATTAACAATTTTTATAGTCAAATTCCCCGCAAAAAGGGGAATTCCCCTCGATATAGCATCACTGCTTCCTTTGCTGCCGTGGAGAGACCCATATGCGGCAGTCACACGACGCTGTTTTGCCAGCGCTGCTAGATATTGGGTTAGTAGCGCTGGCAAATAGCAACAGCAGGCAGCGTACTGAGAGGGTTCACACGATTTATAACTTAGTAGCGCTGGCAAACAGCAAAACCGTCGTTTGACATTTGAATTTGGGCGATTTTTTAAATAATAAACGTAACACACAAATTTAAATGAATAAACGTAAAATAACAACTTAAAATAAACAAACTTTTCCACTTATCAGATTTTTGACAGCTCAGTAACCATGCAACAGGGTCACGTGATCCCTAGTAGCGCTGGCAAAGTAGAACGGTCTCTACTTCAATAACGCTGCTAAAATCATCGTGCTGCTGCTGTTAGTAGCAGCCTACTAGGTTTCACACGGTGCTGCTGAAACGGCTGCTAACAGCCAAACAGCTAGCAGCGCTGGCAAAACAGCGTCGTGTGACTGCCGCAATATACTCCGCTTCGGTGCTGCTCAATGCCACTGAAGTTTGTTTCCGAGACTCCCAAGTTATTGCGGCACCAGCCATAAAAAAGGAGTAGCCAGTGTATGACTTCCTGTCAGTAGAATCACCAGCTCAATCCGCGTCAACAAATGCTTTCAGACATTCACCTGATTTCCTATAAGAAATTTGAAAGTTAATGGTGTTATTAAGGTATCTTAATACGTGTTTAGCAGCTGCTAAATGCTCTTTATGAGCATGAACATTGAATTGTGCGAGTTTACTTGCTGAATGTATAATGGACCGTATTCTATAACGAAAATTTTATCATTTTATGTTATGTTATGTCTTAAAATCACATAATTACCTCGATTGGTATTCTGTAAGTACAATTTCATTTTATGTTACGCGCTATAACATAAAATTTTTCCTGTTATGACTCATAACATAAAAGCTCCGAGATAGTACTTTTATAATCATTTTATCATCTTTTATGACATTTTACATTTGAGTGTGACATTTCACGAGTGAAATTTCAAGTCTATATATATAAAAATGGATGTTTGTCTGTTTTCTGTCTGTCTGTTTGAGATTACAAAACTCAAAAACTACTGGACCGATTTTTACGCGGTTTTTTGCAAAATGATCTGCGTCGCCAGGAGCAGGTTTTTAGCTATGTTAGATCTTAGAAATTCGAAACGGAAAGTTCTGTAAGGATCGCAAATATCCTTTTTCTCATTTTGTCTCCGAAAAACTGGCTTTAGGGGGTTTTCGTGGTCGCTGATCACGAGTTGGATGTTGAAATTTCAAAATTCTAAACGGGAGGATAACAAAAATTTCTTTTTTCTAATTTTTCTCGAAAAAAATTGCATTAAGGGCTTTTCGGGGTCGCTGATTACGAATCCGGCGTTTCAATTTCAATAACTCTAATGAAAGGTCCTGTAAGGATTACGTTGATATGTAAAAAATGGATTTTTGTGATTGTATAACTTAGCTTTTCAGTCGAAATTTATACTAAAATAAAAACGCTGGTTTTTAACTTTTTTGCTGCTCTACGAAAAATTCCGTATTAGTGTTCAAATCTTGACCATTTAACTGACAAGAAAATGTTTTGCTAAACTGTTTATTTCTGTTCATAAAATGTTAAATATTTTAAACTGTATCAATTAACTATATAGCTCCTGAAGATGGTGAAATAAATTTACCGAAACCTAGAGCAGCAAAAAAGTTAAAAACCAGCGTTTTTATTTTAATATAAATTTCGACCGAAAAGCCTACTTATACAATCACAAAAATAATTATAAAATAACGGTCAACAACAAAAACAAAGTAGAAAATGGATGTTGGTATCATTTTTGTCTGACATTTAGTCGAATTATTTAGCTTTCTCCGCAAAAAAAATCTTTAAAGGAAGCAAAACTTCGAATTTTTTTGACTGTCACTCGACCAGCTGTTCAAAAAGTAATAAAATTCACACCGAAATGTACTAACTCTTTTATGTTAAAGGTTCGTAAAATGAATGATAAAATTATTTTATTCAACCCTTACAGAATACGAATTTTTGTAAAATTTTATTTTCATTTTATGAAGAGAAAATTTTATCATCATAACATAACATAAAATGTAATTTTATGGGAAATTACAGAATACGGCCCAATATCAGGTCTCGATGTTAGTCCCAAAAACATTAGAGATCCAATTAACGATTGATATTTTTTCGCATCTACTTGTTCGCAATTGATACATTTATCGCACCTCGTAAATTTTTGACCCGGATCCATGGGAGTGTTACACTTTCGGGTATCTTCCATTTTAAAATCTTCCAACAAGCTTCGAATAAGTTTTTGCTGTGAAAAAGAAACGCTGTTTTCTGCTCTATTCCTGACCACCTCTAGGCTGAGGAAATAATCGACATGTCCTTTGTCAACTAGGTGAAATTCGAGACTTAAACGATGTTTGATTTGATTTAGGACCTCTATACTCGAGCACGCAAAAAGAATATCGTCGACGTACAGTGCCACTATATTTATCTCGTTTTTCCGCTTTGTGATGTAAACACAGGTGTCCGCATTGCATTTTTGGAACCCAATGTTTTGTAAAAAGTTATCCAGCCGTTCATTCCACTCTCGCCCAGCCTGCTTTAATCCATAAAGCGCTTTCTTAAGTTTACAAACCTTTCGTGGGTATTTTGCATCTGTAAAATTTTCCGGTTGAATCATAAAAATAGTTTCCTTCAAATTCCCATTTAGATAACCCGAAGTGATGTCTACTTGGTGGAGTTCTAAGTCGAACTCAGCAGCGAGAGCAAAAATAAGCCTTATTGACGAAAAACGAACTACCGGAGAAAATGTCCCATTGTAGTCGACCCCAAGTTTTTGACAGCAACCTTTTGCTACTAATCTGGCTTTGTAGCGCTCGATCTTTCCATTTTTGTCACGCTTTATATTAAAAACCCATTTTGATTCAATGGCGCGACAACCCTTTGCTAGGTCTACCAATTCCCATGTATTATTTTTCGTTAGACTGCTAATCTCTTCAGCTTATTGTAGACCCAATCTTAGATAGCGACATAAATTTAAATGAATTGGAAGTAGTCCTGAGAAAAACGAAAAACCATAAAGCGCCAGGAGAGGATCGACTCCCATATGAGTTCTTCAAAAACTCCACTAGTAAATTTAAAAACATGTTAGTTGAATATTATAACTCCCTGTTAGTTACAGGTGCAGTACCAAATAATTTTAAAAGAGCTATAATTTTCCCGCTACACAAGAAAGGGGATCCGTCCTTAAGCCTATAGTACACGGCATGTAAAAAGCCACATATAAATGTGGCTCTGACGTCACTAGAAGGTGTCGCATATTGGGTACACATTTCGTATGTGACACAGTGGTTGCATACGGGAAAAATGTGCTAGTACACGGCATGTGTCTTTTGTCCCAAAATCCATATGTCCATATGTAACCAATGTGGTCGCATATGCTGTGGTTACATTTGAGTGCACATATGAATGGTTGCATATATATCGCTAGTACACGGTATCCAACGCAGCATGCGTATATCGCATGTGCGCATCACAATTTCACATATATATGTGGTTTTCTAGTACACGATGTGCGACATGCAACCATTCGTATGTAGACGATTCATGTTTGACAGATCATTTTCATCATTTCAGTGTTGTGAAAATGTCGAAAAGAAAGTGGGCTGCTGTTGCTATTGTGGCCGCGCAGGTTTTGGAAAATGAAGAAAACGAAAACCGCCTCGAAATCCAAATTCCAAATTTGCATTCATATTTCTTTATTTTGAAAAACACACATAGCAAAACAAAGGGAAAAAAAGAAAATAAAATTAAAGAAAAACGAACGAAAATAGCCGAAATCAATTAAAATTGAAAATTAAAAAAAAAAAACCAAAAATAATACCAAAACAACGTGCTGCTAAAACAACAAAACACAAACATAACAAAAGCTATAATTGCCAATCTGGCAATCATTGGAGACCCGTATGGTGATATTCGTATCAAAATTCGTACAGTTATACCAAAATTCCACTTTGAAGTCAAACTTTCCAATAAGATTTTTTAAGATTTTTTCCAATCGGATTTTGATGTATGGGAGTTTTATGTAGAATCATATCCTAAATAACTTTTGTTCTTGGACTTTTTTGATAAGATGCACCGTTTTTGAGATATTCACAAAAAACGATTTCGTTCGTATGAGGGGTACCCCCCTAATAGTCCATTGTTGCCCTTTAACGAACTTAACCTTGCATTTTACGAAAAACGGATCTGCTCAAAATTTCAAGTCTCTAGCTCAATCCGTGCGTCCGCAATCCGCGCCACAGACAGACGGACGGACGGACAGACAGACAGACAGACAGACAGACGGACGGACGGACATGCTAAATTCAACTTTTTTTATCATTCTAAACACACTGGTGTAATTCATTTTTTTGTGCGATGACGATATCTTGGCGTTACAAACGGTAAGGCAAAGTTAATATACCCTTTGGTTTCACCATACGGGTATAAAAACTGAATGCTGAAATCAGGGTTGCCAACCATAGAAAAAATTTCCTTCTAAAAGCAGGATGAACAAACCCCTAAAATACTATTTATTAAAAAAATTAGTTAAAACTACTAAATATGTCAGCCTGAAATGTCATTCAAAAGTTACATATAAGGGCTACATGCGATCCATATGCTGTGTCAAGTTTTCGTGCAGACACATATATTGTGACTGCCACATTTATATGTAACCACTGGACAATATGTCACATATAGTCACAAACTGCATGTGCTAAGGTAGTACACGACATTCGAAAAAGCCACATATCCTTATGTGTCACGAGTGCCACATATAGTACACATTCGTATGTGTACCATATGTGTGTGTCACAAAGAGAGCTAGTACACGGCATGTGGCCATTGGGACCACATGGTGACGTCAAAATGACGTCAGAGCCACATTTATATGTGCTTTTTACATGCCGTGTACTATAGGCTTTAGTATCGAACTACAGGGCATAAGTTTTATGAATGCGATCGCAAAGATTTTCACAGGAATTCTCTTGGGTCGATTAACAGAATGGAGTAATGTCTTTGACCGCTTAGATTAATCACAAGCAGGGTTTAGACAGGGTTATAGCACAGTAGATAATATTTTCATATTAAAATCTGTGATAGACTATAATATTCAGAAAAACAGAAAGGTGTATGCATTTTTTATTGATTTTAGTTCCGCGTTTGATACTATCGACAGAAATCATTTGTGGTACAAGCTACATAATATGGGTGTATCGACACGGTTCCTTAATCTTCTAAAATCATTATACTCAGAAACTAAATCGGCCGTTTGGAATAATCATGCACTGTCTTCTTGGTTTACTTACGACAAGGGAGTTAAACAAGGATGTCTATTAAGTCCACTATTGTTTGCTTTGTTCATAAACGATATTGTCTCTTGTGCCACAAGTGGAATTCATTTAGGTAATGTGGAAGTAAAAATTTTATTGTATGCAGATGATGTAGTTATCCTAGCTGATTCGCGAGTGGCACTGCAGAAGTCAATAAATAGACTAAAAGAATTCTGTGATCTGTGCACGGCAAAAAATCCTGGAGTATTTTTCAATCCAAAGATTATATTGACGAAATCTTAATACATATTTTGGATTGGAATTTAATACATGAGAATTTTTGAAAATATTTTAGCCTTTTTTGCAGTCATATTTGAACAGTTTTTTATTATGTATCGAACTTAAGTACTTTTAACATTAATGTCTACAATTTAATCAAAATTTTAGACTTTAATACTGAATTAAACCAAAAATAAATTTATAAAAATTTCCAATCCATATTATTAGATTAGAATTTTCCATTGGATTACATATAGGTCCAGCGTAATCCAGTTTTGATTGGAATTCACTCCAAGATTTTTTGCCGTGTGGAACATATCGATCAATTTAGAAAAATCAAAAATAATGGTATTCCGAAAAAGCGGTAGACTAGCAAAAAATGAAAAATGGGCTTACGGAGGGTCGCAAATCGAGATCGTGAATGAATACAAATATTTAGGGCTGACTTTTACCACGGGTCTGTCTATGGTCAAACATCTCCACAAACGATTATCATTAGGAAAGTACGCTATTAATAATACATGGAAATCCTTTATTGGCCAAAAAGACGTTCCAACGTCAGCAAAATATAAATTATTTGAAAGTGTCATGAAGAGTATCGTATGTTATGCATGTGAAACTTGGGGATATCGGAGGTATGAAGAAGCTGAGAAGATTCTTCGATTTTTCCTTAAAAACCTCCGTTGGCTACCGCCATATACTCCAAACTATATGCTGCACCTCGAAACTGGGATTAGCACTCTTTTTCAGCATACATTTAAACTACATATATACTACCTGTTGAAAGCTATTAATTGCTATGATGAAAAAAGAATGCCTCATAAAATTGCGGTTCAGGTTATCGAGTCTCAAAAATGCTGGTTTACCGAGTGGCTCAGTTGGACAAATTCAGTAAACTTACCATCCACTAAATTGTGTACCCCACGAAACCTTGAAAGGGAAGATTTTGACATACTTTTGAAAGACTTGGACGAGAAAATATGGGCAGATCATTTATCACGCGCTCAAGCGTCACAAACGAGAATGCTTTACAAAACTCTTAGGTTTGACATAGGTTCAACAAATGGATATTTTACTGATTCGTTCACGGTTGCTGACATGTCGATAATTTTTAGAACTAGAGGGGAGCTCCTGAATCTAAATTATATACCGAACTTAAAATCTGAGTCGGATCTAAGCAGCCTCTGTCCTTTATGTAATATGCGCGAAGTTGAAAACATGCAACACTTTCTAGCCACTTGTCCTATACTACGAAAACACCGTTTGTTGTATTTCGAAAAACCGACTCTATTAAAGTCTGAACTTGAGGATTATTTAAACGGAAGAGACTGGACAAAATTGGCAAAATTTGTGAAAGATGCTTTAGCTTACAGAAATAAAATTCTGAACGAAGATTTTTAAATACATACCAACCTGATAATATTTTCCTGTGAAATTTTTTGCAATAAAAATATATTTTTGATCAAATCTATAGTACATACTAAATTTTGTTTAAAAAATTATTTATTTTATTTATTTAGTTTTAATTTTTAATTATCTATTTTCTAACTGCCAGATTAGGAGAAACGGAAAATTCCTATCTCCATATGATTTGATAAATTTGTTTTGTATCTAAATGAAAATGAAAATAAATTTATTATTATTATTATTAGGGGAAACTGGGGTATTCTGGACCACGGGGAATTGCGGACCAGCGTCATTTTGTTTCCCCTAGTAGTGGTTGGTAGCTGCAAATAACTGTAATCAGTTTGCCTCATGTTAAGCTAATTTTCCTAACAGTACTCGACTTGTGTATACGCACTATCACCTCGCTTCGATAGCAAATAGAAAAGTGATACTTCGAAATTTTTTTTTTCACTTTGTGTTTCGCTTAAATTTAACCACATTTTTCGAGAATCAACTCAAGTAAATATATTGATAATATTCGCGGAGCCTTAAGCATTCGACACTGACAAGAAATTTTGAAGTAAGTTTGCATTGTGTTACTAATAGCTGCAATATTGTAAAAAAAGAGCATTCGGGGAATTGTGGACCACTTTTGTCGGGGAATTATGGACCACTCAGTTCTTGACATTTGACAAGCAAACTTCGTGTATTTGATGCATATAAGTGTTTTTTCATGCAAAAACACAGCATTAGATTTTCGGCAATCATACTAATACATATATACAAATGAGTTGGTGTCTGTCTGTCTGTCTGTCTGTCTGTCTGTTCCTCTTTCACGCAAAAACGGCTGAACCGATTGACTTGAAATTTTGCATGAGTGTCTGTAGTAGCTCTGGTTCCAACATAGGCATACGGAAAAGTAGCGCGAGTTGTGGGGGGAGCAAGGGGAGGGGGTAAAATGATTTCGAAACTTAGTTTTTGCGCTATTTTACTCTTTCGCGGGGAAACTACTGAACCGATTGGCCTGAAATTTGGCATAGATGTTCGTCGGGGGTCCAGCCCCAACATAGACTCATTAAAAAGTTTTTAAGTTCTTTCCGGTTTTCTTCGTATTCTAAAATTTAGACAAAAAGCTTAACCCGGCAACGAGGGGTATACAAGCTAGTTTCTAAATCGGCCGTTTTGACATCGCCAGAGGATGTAAATGACCTTCGTGAGAAGGCTGATATGAAGCGAAAGAGATTGGAGAGAAAAGGTGATAAACCATAATCGAAAAAGCAAAAAGATCGTGTCAAATCGAAGACATCACAGAAGAAACAACCATCTTCAACCTATTGTGAGGTGGAAGAATACATCGATTTCTGCATAATTTGTAAGAAAAATATGCCAAAAAAAATGAACCGCCGAAATACCATCCATTGCAACGTGTGCGATCGAGCTGTTCACTTGGGATGCTCCGGAATGACTGCAAGTTACTGGACTTGCGAACATTGCGTTTCGGACTGAGTTTCATTGCAATTTTTCACTTCATTTCACTTTGTCTGTTATATAATAAATATATGAATCAAAAAAAAAAGTTTGTCTATCACATTTTTCCATATTTAATCGATTTACAAAGTGGTCCACAATACCCCGAGATTTTTCAAAATCGCAAAAACGCCATTTTTGCACCAACTGATAAAACTTGTATAATTTAATACAATTTGACCGAACTGCTGTGACCCAAAGAGAGGTTATTTATCGTACTACAAATTCAAGCTTTGAAATTTTCAGAAAAAGTTATTTTTTTGCGAGTTTTTAGCCAAAATGAAAATGCGGTCCAGAATATCCCAGTCTCCCCTATTATTATTAATCTCTTCATTCATCGAATGCAACCATTTGGCTTTGTCGCTTCTACTTAGAGCTTCCTTAACTGTACTTGGATTCGACCAAGATTTATCAGAATAATTTAGGAAGTTTAGTGAATTTGACCTTGGTTTTCTTGATCTCAAATTCATTTTCATCGTCGTTGAGCCCTCTGCCGTACTTTGCTCTCCTCCAGAAGCAATATTTGGTCGTTCCGCACCTTGTTCCTCTCGTTCCGCACCTTGCTCCTCTGCACCACCAATAATTATATTACTTGCCGTGTTGTGGTTAGATTGTGTGGATTTTATATCCTCTTCGGAACCAAACGCGTCATCAAAAGGTATCTCCTCGTCATGGGAAGAGCTGGAACCAGTCGTATCAAATTTTATTTGCTCGACCTGAGTCTCGGGATCAGTGTTCGGAAAAATCGAATCTAAACTAACACTATCTTCATCATTTTTATTAGAAATCTCATTACCGACATCCTCCAGAAACTTCACGTCACGACATTTATGTATTTTTCGCGTTTTGGGCTCATACAAACGGTATGCTTTTGATTCCGATGAGTACCCAACCATGACAGTTTCTAGGACTGAACTTTGATTTGCCTGGGCGCTTTTCTAACATTATGGCTTTTGATCCGAACTTTACAGACGGTTTTATACAGTTCCAAGCTTCACATGGAGTAATATTTAGTATTTTTGTTGATGAACGATTCCGCAAATATACCGAAGTGTTTACTGCCTCACCCCACAACGATTCTGGGATGCCCGAGCTTATCAATAAACACCGTGCCATTTCAACGATCGTCCTGTTGGAGCGCTCTGCAACACCATTCTGTTGTAGCGTGTATTGCACAGTTAGTTGACGTTGTATTCCTTCTTGGTTCAAAAAACGAGTGAATTCGCCACTCAAATACTCGGCGCCGTTATCTGTTCTGAGGGTTTTGATCCGTTTACCGGTTTCACGCTCGACTCGCGCTTTAAACAGTTTAAAGGAATCGAAAATACGCTTTTATTTTTTAGGAAAAATACGAAAATTTTTCGACTAAAGTCGCCAATAAACAACGCAAAATACCTGTAACCTCCAAGCGAAGTTGTTTTCATGGGACCGCATATGTCACTATGAATTAGCTCTAACACCTCGGAACTTCGGCTGGCTGAAGCTTTTGGAAATGGTAATGTATTTATTTTACTCTTAAGACACACTTCACAATCTAATTTGTCTTTACTGTTTTGTAAATTAAGTCCGCGCACCATATTGTTTTTTATTAACAAACTTAAGCTTTTGACCTTTAAATGTCCGTACCGACGACGATGCCAAGTTTCAAAGTTGTCAGACGACTTTTGAACGTTCAATAATTGCTTTGGATTTGCGCCGAATATAAATAAATTACCCTGTTTTTGTGCACTGAGCACATCCGCGCCCGTCGAGTCCCTTATTGTGGCACTCTTCTGATTCAGTTGTACCACGAAACCATTCTCTGTAGCTTTACTCAAAGAAATGAAATTTGTTTTTAAACCCGGTACGAAAAGAACATCGCGTAAAATTATTTTGGTTGTCTTCGTCTCAATTGAGACTTTTCCGATCCCCTTAGATTCGGTAAAATGTTCTGCCGCCAATTCAATATTTTCCCCATGCGGTTTAATTTCGGAAAACATGGTCTTATCACAACTCATGTGACAAGTGGCCCCGCTATCAAACACCCAGACATTTCTGTTTACATGTTCACACTGAGCTGCGTTTAAAATTGCAAACGATACCGTCATTTTGGTTACTGCTGCACTTTTAGTTTGACATGACGACGCATAGTGTCCAAACTTGTTGCACTTATAGCATTTACCACGTACCGTTCGATGCCCGTGGGGTTTCTTTTGTCTCTTCGTAGAGGAGAAAAACGCAGTTTCATTTTTACCGTTGTCATCCGAGTCATCTTCTCGCCTCTTCCCCTCTTCCAGTAGTTTCGTTTTTAGCTGTATTGGCGATGGCAATTCATCCCTCGACTCTATAGCAATTACAAAATTCTCGAAGTTTTTCGGTAGACTCGAGAGAAGAACAATTGATAACAATTCATCCTGGAGTTTTATGTCGATCTCTGATATTTTCTCACACAGATCGAAAAAATTGTTCAGATGACTTGACATAGACGAATTTTCTGCCATCTTTAAATTAACTAATGATTTAAAAAGTGTTACCTTTCTCGCCGGACCTCTTGGACTGTGTACCTCTTCCAGCTTTTTCCAAGCCACAGACGATTCCTTACAGTTTTTTATGTGCAATAACTGGGGAGATTTAACAGATAGAAGAATTGTCGCCAGAGCCTTTTGATCTTTTGCCGTCCATTTTTCCAGGTCATTTCCTGATGTTTCTGCAGGTTTACTCGTGGTGCCAGATACATAGTCCCACATTTCGCTATGTATCAGAACGGATCTCATTTGGATTTTCCATCCGTCATAATTTCCGTCATCCAGTTTATCGATTTGATAAAGGCCCGAACCCGAACTCATGATAAATAACTTTTACTTTACCGGTTAAAAAATCTGTGCATTTGGGCCCATAACCTTTGTTGTCGGGAGCAGAAAGAAAAAACGTGTTCTCTATTCAACGACACTTTAATAATCGGGGAGAACAATAGTTGAGACTTACAAAGTAAGTGTTGCTAGCAGAGTTTTGTTATAAAGAGTATTGCCAACTTCAACAATACTTTCCCTCCATGGCAGAGGAAAGTAAAAAAAAAAACAGAATCGACGGTATTCAATATATACGATATCTTTTTTAAACATTTTTGTATAATTTCTGTGGTAATTTGCCAAAACTTGATAACTACATTTTTCAAATTTTGAACGAAGCAATTTCAAAATTTAAAAAAAAAATATGTTATGATCAAATTTTTAGTTTGTTCGTTAATTAAACATTTGTTTTAAATGTTAATTTAAACTTTAAAATAACCAGCCAAAGGAAAGTTTTGTCATGTCATATTTTTTTTAATTTTGAAATTGCTTCGTTCAAAATTTGAAAAATGTAGTTATCAAGTTTTGGCAAATTACCACAGAGTTTAACCATGGAAAAATTATAATTATTTATATGAAAAAAAAAATTGGTAAACATAAAATGAATGAAGTTGCAGGCAATCGAGAACTTCAGCAAAGTGATTGTGTCACCAAAACAAAGGAATAATAAAAAAAAGGTCAATTTAGATTCTTCGAAAACAGTTTTTTCAGTTTTAAAACTATTTCTTTCAAATATATTTTTACAAGGGTTTCGTATCTCCCCTGGGTCCGAAAAACATGATCTTCACGGTAATAATAACAGAATACCGCAGCGCACTGGACTTATAGCAGGTTAATAAGTAGAAACTTCACGACTGATAAAAGCAAAAAACAAAGCAAAAAACAAAGCAAAACAAATGTAAAATTTATATTTGTTGGAAGACAATGGTGATTGAGTCATTCCACTCAAGCAAAGATTCGTATTTGGTGGCATTTGATGTGAAAAAGAAACAAATTTTCATTATTTTACAGAAAAAACATAAAATTTCGATCTTCTTCCCATATACCATGCAATTACAACTTTTTCCAATATTTTGACCAAAACATTGAACTTGTACAAGGCAAAAAATTTTCAGAATCACACTTTTTTGGAGCCATCCCCGAAACAAATTTCGCAAAATTTCAAATGCAACACAAAAGCTAGAAATCGTAAGAGCTCAACGGGAGTATATTTTAAGTTAATAGGTTTTTAAAGTTAGCATCGTTTGTTAACTTTTACCCAGAATAGCAAAAAGTCTTTTAAAAAATCATGTCAATTTTTGACATCTTTTATTAAATTTCTCTTAACGCCAATTAACAAGTTAATAAATGTCAATCTGTTATCTAGAATTGGGGGAATCATCTATTTTTTTCTGTGATATATTTTTTGGCAGTTGCATAGCTAAGTTATTATGGTGATATAATACTGTGAATAATAATAATAATAAAAGATGTATTTTTATATTTTATGTTTAACAATGTGCGTTATATCTATCACCTACCTAGGCATGAAATTTAGTCGCCTGCATAACTAAAACAGAAAGCGTTTTGAGTAATTGAAGACTTCGATGCAAAAACCGGTAATCTCAACTGTTTGAAATTTTTCAGGAAAAACAGCGGGGAATTTTTGGTATAGGACAAAGTTTACAAATACAATTTAAATTAAGCATGTGTTCTTACATCATTTTAATTTAAAATAAAGATTTTTTTCAAATGGGAAGAACATCATATGAGAAAAACAGTCTATATAGTGTGAACAAGCCTTTCTTAAAATATTTGATATTGTGAACAACTTCTTTAAAATTTTTCAGAAGTGGCTATCTAAAGTTAAGTGCACACGATATGATCACTGTTCATATTTTTGAGCAAAAAAGTGTCCCAAACGTGTTCATATCGTCTGAACACCATATTTTTGTGTTCATACGTATGAACACAAGGCATATGAACACATTTGAACATACCGTGAGCAAACGTATGAACACGACCTGTTCATACCGTGTGAACACTATTTTGGGACCGTATGAGCCCAATTTGTAAAATTCGGACGTATGATCACAGATATGAACACACTGTCACATTTGAACATGGGCTAAGTTTTCAACATGTTCAAATGTAAAATTTTGAGTCAAATTTGTACGTAAATTGATGTTTTCTGGTTTTTATTTGGGTCTAGTAGGTTTTAGATTTGTGGCGTGGATGGCTCAGTCAGCTAAGTGCTTGCCTTGTGATCCAATGAGCAGTGGTTCAAATCCCACTCAGGGTAAAATAATTCGATTCGAATTTGAACTTTTCTGTTCATGGACTTTAAAACACGGACCAGTTTGGTCTTCGCCTTCAAGCTCCCTGGCATATAACACAAAAAAAAAGTTTTCGACAGTTTTGTAAATTTGTTGTGTTGTGTGCTCAAATGTTCTTAAAAATTGTTCATATCTGTAATTTGAACAAAACGTTCATATCGTCTGAACAGTGGTTCATACGCGCAGAAAAATATGAACACAATGCATTTGAGCACATATGAACACACCTAAAAATTTGAAGCTTTGGGACAAAATGTTCATATCGTGTGAACACCTTTCATATATTGTATGAACATATGAGCATTTGAAGCTTATAAGCAACATATGCGTATGTTCATAAATATGAACAGTGATCATATCGTGTGCACTTACCTTAACTGTAATTGCACTTTTCTCCCTAAGATTTTTTTAAAGGGGTCCACCACAAAAACGATTGCGAGCTGTGGTCAATAATTAATCAGTTCAAATTTTAAATTTTTTTTATAGAAGTTACTCTTTATTTATTAACTTTTAGGCCTATGAAACTGGATTTGATACATCATCATCATCCTCGGCGCTACAGCTCTCGAAGAGCCTGGACCTCCTCAATTGAGGTTTCATAACAATTTCTTCCCCTGCTTCGCAGCTACAGTTTTTACATGGATTTCGAACCATGGATGAATTATAGCATTTGTAAGGTCTTTTTACGTTGCAACCCATTAATAGCAGAGACCGTGCTAGCAATCGAAACCGATGATGTCGTTAATACCAAACGGCAACTATAACTACTGCGTGCAACAGTCGGGAATTGAATCACCAACCTCTGGTATACGAGCCAAGTACTTTACCAGTTGGACTACGCTGGAATCTGATTTATTATATAAAAGTACCTTTTAAACAAACAAAAAAAAAAACAGAAAATAGTAGTTACTTACTTTTTTGTTCTCCATTTTTTTTACTCGTTTTCTTTTTTAGTACATCGTTATCTACCTCTCCATTAGTAGAAGCTTCTCCATATGAATTTCCGTCTCTTAATGGTTTTATTTTTTCCATTTCTGTAAAAAAAAATAAAAGTTATGACCTTTGAAAAGATTGTGGCTGGCAAAAAAATCGTTTTAGGCACATAAAACTCTTATAGTACCGATCTTCGTATGGTGGTCCAAAAGTCGATTCCATTGGTAAAAATCAAAATTTTTGTGATCACCGATTTGAATAATGAACATTATATATAATTTTATCTACATAAATATATATAATTTTATCTACTAGGTGTTTTTAAGCGGCGCCGGGTTAGGTATAACTGTCAAACTATCTGTCATTTTTATACCCGTATGGTGAAACCAAAGGGTATACTAACTTTGCCTTACCGTTTGTAACGCCAAGATCCCGTCATCACACACAAAAATGAATTACACCAGTGTATTTAGAATGATAAAAATAATTAATTTCTGCATGTCCGTCCGTCCGTCCGTCTGTCTGTCTGTCCGTCCGTCTGTCTGTCCGTCTGTCTGTGGCACGGATTGCGGGCGCACGGATTGAGCTAGAGACTTGAAATTTTGCGCAGATTCGTTTATGCGAGGCTAAGCATACGAACGAAAACTTTTTTTCTGAATATCTCAAAAACGGTGAATTTTATCAAAAAAGTCCAAGAACAAAAGTTATTTAGGATATGATTCTACATAAATCTCCCATACATCAAAATCCGATTGGAATAAATTTTAAAAAATCTTATTGGAAAGTTTGACTTTATAGCGGAATATTTTGATAAAACTGTTCGCCATTCACTTAAATCACCATACGGGTTTTCAATAATTGCCAGATTGGCAATTATAGCTTTTGTTATGTTTTTAATTGTCAATGTATTTTCTTCCCTGCTTCGCAGCTACAGTAACCAAGGATGTAAGGTTTGTAAGGTTTTTACGTTGCAACCCATTAACAGCAGAGGTCGTGACAGCAATCTAGACCGATGATGTCGTTAAGACCAAACGGCTACGGAATATGGGCTAAGTAAATTTTGCGTAAGTTATTATATGAACCAGTACAAAAACTTACACTGTTATCCGGGTGGGAGAGTTTCATAAGAAAATTTGGTAATGGTTCCAATTTTTTCTATCGGTGTGTATTTTTTATTACGCAATAGCCACGTGATAGTGCCCTTTCCTAGAGCTCAACAAGACAACCAACACATACAAAATCCCTAACTTTGCTCTCCGATTACTCCGAACTGGTACAGCCGATCGTACTGAAACATCATACAGGTAATTGCTCCATATAGGTATTTAATCGTACCGAATTTCTTTCACATCAGCTAAGTCGTTCTTGCAAATCCAGAACTCAGATTTTAGTGATCAGGAGTTAATTGACTGAATGATTGATGACCACAGCCTAAAAGAAAAATGGTGAAATACCCAGCGGAGATAATTACATTTTTGGAAAGCACGTTTGCCCAAGGAGTGCCTTTTGAGGTTTATATTTAAATCTTCCCCACCACCACACAGAAAGAAATAATTTTGTATTATTTACAAAATGGGTGTTGTTAAGCCTAACAAAAAAAATTCGTAAATATTACTGAAGTTTTGTATATACTACGAAAAAATTAACGAATATTTTTTCGTATAGTTACTAAAATTTGTTAATATTACGAAGTACATTTTGTCAAATCTGATTTGCATCATGGCGTCATTACGATACACAAGCTTTTCTAATAGTGGTCTCATTAGCCGCTGTAAGCATCCAATTCCCTGCTGTTAATGTTTGGATGCCTGCAGCAGGTAATTAGACTACTAGTAGAACTGCGCCACACTTGTGCATGACGAAAAAATGGCGACGATTTTGTTAGTCGATTCGCCAGTTCTAAAAACTCGATTTTAAAGCGATTCCAATAATTTTCCATAAAACTGATGCAAAAAATCAGTTTTTGGAAAGCATTTCTTAGTTTAGACATTAGTTGGAATGCTTTTTTGAAATATTTTTTATGCCAATTTTTTTCAGATTTCGATAATTTTTTCCCATTTTCGAAAAATACTAAACGCGAATAGTATTTTTTCGAGGTAACACAACAACATTCGTCGAGAGAATTCGTTCGTTTGAAGTTTTTGTAAGAAAAATAATTCAAAATAAATTATTTTCATTTCGCATCATATTGGCCGTCATAATACATTTCCTCCATACGAATATTCAATATAGAAACTATCAGAAACAAACAAGCATCTCTTAATTTTTGAAGTCATCACACTAAAACAATTTCCGCTCATTAGTTGCATATATTAAATTCTATGAACACACACTAAGCAAGAAACAGAAAGAGATTCCATATCAACAAGAGACATTTGTTTTTGTAATATTTACAAAATATTTGTAATATTTACAAAATATTTGTAACATTAACAAAATTTTTGTGAAACCGAAATACAAAAATACAAAAACTTAACAAAATTGACATCGTACCGATAACAAAATATTTTGTCGGCCCATGGGGGACAAATGGTTTCGTTATATTAACAAACGTTTTCGTAATATTTACATACTTTTTATTTTCTGTGCATACAAACCGTAGTCTTTTTTTGATCGGAAAACTTACAAAGACAAAAGTATTTAGAATATCATTTCACATAGCTCTTCTGAACATCAAAATTTAACCCTCTAACCGCGGGAAACGTAGAAATCGCGTTTCACTTATTTTATACAATCCCGCGGGTGGCGCTGTTATCGCGTTGCATATAAGTTTTAGGATATTTGAATACGCTATGTTTCCATTCCCACATTTTTGATATAATCCTTATAACTGTTATAAATAACGATTAAGAATAGCGATTTTATATAGAAAATTTGTAAAATCGTTCGCGGCTGGAGGGTTAATCCCCTCATCCTATCTCCCATCACTCCTACACCTAAAACTCTCTAAATAACGAAAAACAAAAAAAAACTATAAACACAGAAAACCTCAAAAAAGTGCCCAAACACAGAAAACCCAAAAAAAAAATGTCCATGCACTGAAAAATCCAGTTAATTGAAACATAGGTGGCTGAAATGTTATGATCACAACATTTCAATATTGGAGCCATTTCCGAGAGAACTTCAAAATGTTTTGGTCTTGTCCTTAGAGAAGCCTGATTGAAAGATCTATAAAAATTATATTCACAAAAATTACTTAAGCTGCCGAAAACAACACTTAATTACACCGTGTTTCTGGACAGGATTTACCTCTATACCATAGCAACTCACCCAAAATATGTATTACGGAACACGAATGTAACTGACAAAAGGCTACCAAAGTTGCAAAGATAATGATCAAAGTTTATGCTTGCTTTGTAATTTAAGAGTAAAAGAAGACGTGTTTCATTTTATTTGTATACGTCAGATATAGGAACGGAAATGCTACATAGTGTATTTAAACGACAAGAACTGGGAAATCCTTTTTGAATTTTAATAAATATAGATATTTTTTATTGAAGGAATACAATTGTTAACTGGAAGCTTGAGGTAGGTATATATTTTGTTTCTTTTTTTAAGCTGATTTATCTATAAAATTTTATTTATTTTTTCTTAGATAAAATGTAAGTGTTATTTACTGTGAAATCTACTTTAATTATTTAAAGGAAGCAGACAATTTCCTTATAAACATTACCTGTTGCTGAGGAGCATATTGGTAATTTGTAGCAAACTTTGATAAACAATGTGAACATTAATGCCGATTTTCTGCTCATCATCCATCATGTGGAAGAGATGGTCTTTTATTCGAAATAAGTTAAATCTTTGTTGTTTAATACCGCAAAAACTGATTACCACCTGAGAGTGCACTATTCTTAGTCTGCACAAAGAAAATGAAAATTCGTAGCACCCCTTCTCCAGTCCCCTCCCTATACAAATGGAACAGGTTTTTTTCTATTTTCATGAAAAAAATTGTCCAGATGGACGCCCCCGCACCCGATTTTGGAAATATCACAGATTTTTTTTTAATTGGGAAAATGGGAATATTCGGCCGAATATCTATTCGTTGCACCCTAATTTAAAATTACAGTACCAGGAAGACCGAGCCATGCTCGGAATCCTCAGAATCCTTCTTTTGCTAATTTTTTTGGGGAAAAAAGTAACTTCACGTTAACTTCACAGTAGTTTTCCTGAGGTTTTAAATCTCCTATCCAAAAGTCCACTCCGCTAACTTCCTCGGAGAAAAATGAAAGAAAGAATATTTTTGTTATCACCACAGGACTTTGGTTTCGAATATTGAATTTCCAACATCATATTCCGCATCAGCGACCTCAAAAACTCCCTAATGTATATTTTCCAGAAAAAATAGGATATTCGCGATATTCTATAGGACCCTCCGTTTCAAATTTTGGAACTCCAACATCATATTCGGGATCAGCGACCTCACAAATCCTATAGTGTAAACTTTCCTGAAGAAAAACGGGACAAAGAATATTCGCAGTATCCTTATAGAACTTTAACGAATTTCCCTGAAGATGGGACCTAAGGTGATCGCATTTTTGTCCCCAAAAACTATAAGTAGCCGAATTTCATCAAAATCTATAGAACCTGTTTCGAAAAAAATATATATACAAACATGAAAACATACAATTGTGATTCTTAATGCAGTCTGTCTCTGAGTAATTAAATCCGATTGTAATTGCAACATGATTCATATAATGAGGTTCAGGGAACTTGATTGTTTTGTAATTACCATTTATCGCTGCCGATAGATATCTAAAAAGTGATATTTTTAGAATGCATATCGAAAAACCTTACTCACTAGCAATATTGCGAATTTCCATTAAAATACCTTCACGTAATTCGAAGACACCAGGCTAGGGGTATCGAGGAGAGGGAAAAGTCAGGTTTGTAGTGGAAAAATCAAAAGCCCCTAGCCCCCTTAGTAATACTGTAAAGTTTTATTAAGATCGGACCATCCAATTCGAAGATACCAGGCGAGGGGTATCGAGGGGAGGGAAAAGTCAGGTTTGTAGTCGAAGAGTCGAAAGCCCTTAGCCCGCTTACCCCTAATTTATTCACTAGGAGTTAAGTCGAGTTAGTGAGTTAAGGGAGTTAGCTAACCTTATTTTCCATGTTAAAGGTGAGTTAAGGGAGTTAAGGCGATTTAACTCCTAGTGAATAAATTGGCCGTTAGTAATAAACCAACAGCATCAGGTCGTTTAATTAATTTCCACTCGCATCATCCAAAACATCAAAAAATTAACACAGTCGAAAATTTTATTCATAAAGTCTTGACCATAAGCAATGAGAAATTTCACGGGAAAAACATTAAATCAATTACTGAGAATCTAAAAAACAATGGATATCCAACACAATTTAACATAGTCAAAGAAAAAATAAAACGTAAGTTAAATTCTAGTAATGTTGATATGTCTCCAAATAACTTAGAGCCAAAAATATATAAAAGCGTCAACTATATTCCCAATCTTTCGGAAAACATCGGTAAGGTTTTTAAAAATTATAACAGTAACATAACACTGGCATATAGGCCGTTAAAAACCGTTAATAATTGTTACACGAAACTAAAAGACAGAACTCCGAAAGATTGCGAATCAAACATTGTTTATAAAATTTCATGTGCGGGAAATAGTAGTAATGCTTGTAATGCTAACTACATCGGAACGACAGGGCAGTTTTTAAAAAGTCGACTTTCTGGTCATAAATCCGACATAAAGTCTAAAAATATGAACAAGACGGCTTTAGCAGAACATTGTTTATCTTTGAACCATGCTCCTGATTATGCTTCCGTAAAAATTTTATGCAAAGAGAATAATTACCACAAACGTATGACGCTAGAAGCTCTACACATTTACCAATCTAACGATACAGTCAATAAAAGAGCGGACACTGACAACATAAATGAAACTTACTGTGCTCTCCTAAAGAGGAATTGAGCAATAATGTTTAAATTTGACACAAAAAGTTTTTTAACATTGACAAAGGCGGATGTCCTGATTATGGACACAATATTTTAACAATATCGACGACATAAACTTTAATTTATTTATTTATTTAATTTCCATGTTTCAGAGTTCATTGTTTTAGTTATTTATTAGTGAAAAAGTGATACATGTACATTTTGTACTTTTTTTCGTTTTTTCTTATTAATTGTAAGTAAAAAAAATTTTATTTTTTGTTAAAATCAATTGTAACAACAAAGTGTATTGGCAGAATAAAAGTCCTCCTGAAGAAGCCTGACGACAGTAGGCGAAACGTTGAGGCATTCAATAAAAATGTTCTAAAAAGGATTAATTAGTTTAATTCGATGACCGAGTAACCCAAGGAAACAAGTACATTTCATAAATTGATCAACGGTCGAGCTTTAAAGAATGGTAATACTGTAAAGTTTCATTAAGATCGGACCACCCAATTCGAAGATACCAGGCGAGGGGTATCGAGGGGAGGGAAAAGTCAGGTTTGTAGTCGAAAAGTCGAAAGCCCTTAGCCCGCTTAGTAATACTGTAAAGTTTCATTAAGATCGGACCACCAAATTCGAAGATACCAGGCGAGGGGTATCGAGGAGAGGGAAAAGTCAGGTTTGTAGTGGGGAAATCGAAAGCTCTTAGCCCTCTTAGTGATACTATAAAGTTTCATTAAGATCGGACCACCCAATTCGAAGATACCAGGCGAGGGGTATCGAGGGGAGGGAAAAGTCAGGTTTGTGGTGAAAAAATCAAAAGCCCTTAGCCCCCTTAATAATACTGTAAAGTTTCATTAAGATCGTACCACCCAATTCGAAGATACCAGGCGAGGGGTATCGAGGGGGAATTTTCTCAGAGGTGAGACCTATCTAGATCGATCCTTTGTCCCCGAAAATCCCTAACCACCAAGTTTCGTGAAAATCGTTAGGCGGGTTTTCGAGATCGTTTGTGCAGACAGACAGACAGACAGACAGACAGACAGACAGACACAGACAGACAGACTCCAATGGGAACTTTTGTCATCCCTTACTTGATAATCGGTTATTTCTTCGAAGAAAACCGTAAGAACTTACAAATGTGACGGCTTGTAAAGCATAAAGTAATGTCTCAGTCAGAAATTTGCTATCACTTACGGGATAATCGATGCTTTCATCGATTAGAATTGTAAGTTCTTACAAATGTTATGAGTTGTAAGGGAAGAAGTAATGTCTGAAAAGATTCTTAGCACTTACCAACGTAATGTGTTGTATGGGAAAAAGTAATGCCTTGAAACACAAAATAGAAACCATTCACGTTTTAACTCGCATTGAAAATTGACTTCGGTGGCCGTATGCGTTTGCGAGTGGATTTCAAACCCAGGGATCTCGGGTTCGAATCGCGGGGTGAGCAAAAGTTTTTCAACATTTAATAATACGTAAGAAAATATATTTATAATTTATAAATACTGTAAAAAGTAAAAAACGCTACTGGGAAATTGGTGGTAAAAACCTACTGTTACTATCGTAAACCATGAAAAATGAAGAATTATATTTTTTTAAAATGATAAGTGCATACTTCTAATACATGAATAAAGTGCTTACATGTAAAGCTGCTAGTAAGGCCTTACTTTTCGCGGACATTCCTAAGTAAAAGTAATCGATGTGGTAACTGCACGAGTAATCAATGGTCATTACTTTTTCCGATTACGTAATCGATTCAGTAAGCTCTAAATCCCCACTGAGACAGACAGACAGACAGACAGACATACATTCCTCGTATTATATTATAGGATTTAAAAGACTGAGTTGAGTTTCTAGCTAAGTTCTTGGCCGGGCAAAATCGTACAAGAACTTAGCTAGAAACTCGACTTAGCTAGAGTTAACAGAAGTATACGGGAAATGCGCAAAACGCATGAATACCTTGACGAACCTACTTATAAAATTTTTGATCCAACCACAAAACCACTAAACCATTAAATTTAAAAAAAAACGCTCTGAAAAAAATATGTCTGAATTGAACCACAACCAAAATATTTTTTACAAAAATGGCCGAACCAAATCAGGTTTTAAAAGAAATACCAAACCACCAGAAATTTTTTAAATGGTTCCGATCGGTGCAAATTTTAATTTTTATGATAAAAAACCAAATTTTTTTAAATTTTAGAAACCAAAATGAAAAACAGAACCAAAGTTTGAAATTTTATTAACCAAAACCAGAAATCCAATTTAGGTGTAAACCAAAATCAAATCACATCAAACAACTTGTGATTTGCATCTCTGACAATAACTTTTGACTTTATCTGTTAGCGTACAAGTTAAATGTGTAAAGTATATTCGACAGAGATACCCAATCGAGGATGATAAAAAAAACGCTGTCTGCAGAAACTGGTTTCTGAAGCCGGTGACAGCAGCTTCACGGTAAGTCGTTTGTTTATATTACCCAAGTGTACAATTAGAAGTAAAATTTACGCAGTTTTATTGTTTTCATTGCGTTTATCCATTTATTCCAGATTCACCGCAGTAGCAGCGACTCAAATTTGTCACCTACAGGCTTCATCATTGAATCCTTAGGGCGAGATGATCGTTGGAAAAAGTTGATAGAAACGAAAACTAACGACAAGTAAAAATTTGTACATATAAGTTAACAATATGGTACCAACAAATAAAGAAGAAGCATTTCTCATGGATCAACCTCATAAGGCACCCAAGTGGGTGTCAAATTAAGGAGACACCGTCTGGACATGTGTAACACCTGAAGCTAATCACGTTGCACCGCAATCCATGGCTAACAAATAATTTGAAAGGAGATGTTCCTCGTCTTTTAAGCATCAAAGAACCAGTAGATTTCCCTCAGGCACTTCATTTGTGCCTTAAGCTGCAAAACGTAGATTTACGCGCGCAATACGCAAACCATAGTTCAATAAATTGCAAATTTTCTTCACTACCACCACTGGTTCCGCCTAGACGCAGATCCATAAGCCTAATAAATACCAAAGATTGTTCAACGGTGAATAAAACGAAAATAAAGAAGAATCTGTAGAAGGAATAACCGAGTACACTGATCAAATAAATAAATCAGGAAGATAATAACTACGAGCAAACGTTATTTGATTACATTAACCACCATGTTGATTCCTCATTAGATCCACCAGAATTCCTAGATGGTATCTATTTTTTAGACTAAATAGTTCTTCATTACGTTATGTCGAGAAAGTGATGAAGAACGGAGAAACGCCTTAATTCTTAATCGACATAGGTTCCAACAAAAATTACATTTAACCCAGACTAATAAGAAACCCACTCCGTAATAAAAACCATTCTTTGCGAAGTCCGTAGGAAGCAACATCAAAATTACCCATCACGCGTCTTTGACCTCTTTGGCCGAGAAATCGGAAAATTTAAATTTTTTATATTACCCAATTTAATTTCCTTTAGCGGTATTATCAGAAATGACACGTTTAAACCACTGAATACTGTAATCCACACCCAAGACAGCTACATTAGCATCTTCCGTACTCAAGGGCGAAATCCGAACTTCTACAGATAGTCTCTTGTATTCGAAATCCGGCTACCTTTCGGTTTAAAAAATGTACCATCCATTTTCCAAAGAACCTTAGATGGTATTCTGAGAGAACACATTGGGAAACGCTGTTACGTCTATTATTGATGACATAGTCATGTTCGGTCGCGACGAAAAAGAACATTTTGGGAACTTAAAAATAGTACTTGCAACTCTTGAGCGAGCTAATATGAAAATTCAGCTCGATAAATGCGATTTCCTAAAAAAGGATTTCTAGGATTCAAATTTCTAGGATTCATAATCTCTAAACAGGGAATCAAAACGAACCCTAAGAAAGTGGGAGCAATAATCAATCTACCGGTTTCAAAAGCACTAAAAGAACTAAGGTCGTTCGTCGAAATGTCAGGTTATTACCGAAAATTCATCCGGGATTATGCCCGGAGAATTCATGAAAATTCATATCAAGTAAAGGCTCTGTTTCACAACTACATCAGATACATTTTCGTCGAACCACGCCACACGCGTCAAGATATAATTGATATCATTAAGAGATATCTTAACCCCAACGTTGTTAACGGACAAGCTACACCCGAAGAAGTAATGGTACTTGTACAAGAAATATGTCCAGCCCATTTCAGAAACTATAAAGTTCGGTATACTAGTTCAAGATAATACGAATGAGATACATGAAGATGCACAAATATTGACGGAACACCGTTGAGCCCACAGAAATATTGAGGAAAACAGACTCCAGCTGTTGGAAAATCCCACGCCCCTTCCAAATTATCCAAGATACAGAATCACATTTAGAGGTGTTTAGCACAGAAAGACACCTGGCCCCAACGGCAATTGATTAGTTCACTAAATTCGCCAAAACCTACTTGATCAATTCAAGATCAAGCGAGGATATACGGAGACCATTGAAAGAGATTCTATTTTTCCATTCCTGAAGTAGATAACGAAAAATCTTTCAATTCAGCCTCAATAACATCTATGATGGAGGACGAACTACACATAACAATATTTAAAGACAATATTAAAGCTCTCTTTACAAGAGCGAAGTTCACGGATAAATTGGGAGGTTTCATTCTACCCTAGCAGAGATAATGAGACGCCTTAACAGCCAAGCTGATTTTTATTAAAGTGGATTTTCAAAACTTTATTTTTATTCCGTTCAGTACTTTCATAGCGATTTTCGAAAACCAACTATATAAATACATTTTATTTATTTACATATAGTCATTACAGAGCAACCTCATAGACATTTTAATCGTTAAACAAAATATATATAATCATTGGGCGCATTCACGGTACTCAACGGTTGAGAAATTTGCTCAACAGTTGAGAGATTTACTCATCATAACCACTGCTCGGACGCCATTTTTTGTATCGGAAAATTACTGCGATACTTTTCTGCTCAACCGATGGATTGAGTATTTTGACAGATAACAGCTGGCGTTTTTTCGAAGAACAAAATATTTGCGAAACAGAATGGCTTTTCTGGATCAAATTTACAAATTAAATGATATGGAACATAATATTTTCGAAACTCCGGAGGTGCATCACAGATTACAAACTGATAAGTTGCATTTTATTAGTTTACAAGAGGTGGAAATATTTCCAATCGTTTGAAGAAATTTTTCATTCCGCACTTTCACCGATTCACGGCCTTTAAATATTTCATGCGCAAATAAAGATGTTTGCATTAAATCAGGAATCTGTTGCAATGTTTGTGGTAACATCATCTTCAGCTAAAAACTCCAAAAACCAGTGGTTTTCCATAATTACAACTAACAATTTTCACACAACAAATTTTCCCTCCATTTGTCTATGACAAGATTGACAGATATCAGCTGTTTAATGTATCGAGGCATTCACGAGAACTAATCGAGATTTACTCAACCGTTGAGTATTCGTGAATGCGCCCATTGTAAAGCTAGTATCAGACCATCACTCAAATCGCTCATTTGAATGAGACGTGACGTCACGAGAAAACTTTTCATTTCATTTCATTCGTAACGTTCTCATTTAGGAAATAATTTGGTATCACACGGAGTGAGAACTGTTCTCATTTATGGCTCATTTTGTCCCAAAATCGAATGAGACAATTTGCTTCTCATTCAAAAAATTTCCCACCGTTCTCATTTAATGAGACGGAAACAAATGAGCATCAGACGGAGTGAGACGCCTCAAGACAAATGAGGATGGAAATCAAATGAGAACAACCCGATTTCATCGTCTTTTTCTCATTTGGATGTTTTGCTATTACACGGAATGAGAACAATGAAGGCTCTCGCTCACTTGACACTTGTTGTATGTTTCTCGGTGAAAACAGAGTTGCGATTGTGTTTCAAGTGCTGGTTAGAAAATTAAACAAAAATTTCCAAAAGAAAGTATGAGGAGATGAAGGATATGGCGATTTTGGCTGCGTATGTGCTGGAGAGCAGCGAAGAGGACGAGCTTGACGACGCATCAATTCCCAACAAACGCAAGGTTTGGACCAAGAAGCACGAACCCGATCGGAAAACGCAAAGGAAATACGACGAGAATTCATGAATTACTTCATAGATGAGGGCGAACTTTCATGGCGATATGCCCACGTATGATACAGTCACAATGAAGTTACAAGACGCCTTTCTTTTGCACTCCATTCTCCGATTTTTTCATTGTACTGGATTCATATTCATTTGTAATGGAGAATAAATTATATTAAACAATTGCCATCACGCTGGAATATTGTTTTTATTATTTCACACACGAAATGTTTAAGAAAAAAAAATAAAAATAAAAAAATATTCTTTTTCGATGTCCGGTTAGCTCCTCTTCGTTCTACACTGCCTAAATATGTGAATGTGAACCATAATTTCCATCCTCTCCGACTACGTCAATAGATACATCGGGATCTTGGTGGTCCGGATGCTGCTCCTAAACACACGAACAACATTAAATTAGTTTTCATTTAAAAACACGAAAATGTTTTTAAATGAAAACTCACAATTTATATGTATTCACGAAAAAAAACTTGCTTCACGATCACCTGTCAAAACACAAATGAGTTCTCATTCAACTCAAAATGAGAAGGCACGAATCCGAGCCTTCTCATTCATTGGGACATTCTCATTTCGTCCTCATTCAAATTCTCATTTGACACATGTCTCATTTGGAGCTATCAGACGGTCACAATATCGTCTCATTTGAGTGAGACAAAAATGTTCTCATTCCGTTTCTCATTTGAAATGAGAACAAAAATTCTGTCACAATTGCAGCTATCAGACGGAGTGAGCTCAAATGAGAACCCTGTGACGTCATTTTGACGTCACGTCTCATTCAAATGAGCGATTTGAGTGATGGTCTGATACTAGCTTAAGAGCAATTGATTCTTTAATGCACTTGACGAGCAGTTGAAATCAATGAAATTGAAATATTTGTTAAACACATGACACATTAACGACAACGGTGCGTTTTTCCCATATGATGTCCTTGCGAATTTAACGTAAAAGAAATTAAAGTTTCTTGTATTCCTCGGTTTAGTGTTAATGTCTAATTCTAGCAACAAATTAGGAGCATCAACTTCATTTTGCAATAATTTAAAGATGAACATGCACTGAAGAATTTCGCGTCTCTTCGACAGAGTTGCTAAACCCAACAGTGACAGTCTTTGTTCGTATGGTGGTAAATTCGATGTGTCAAGCCACGGTAGTTTGCGCAAAACAAATTTAAGGAATCTTTTTTGAACACGCTCAAGTCTAAGAATATGTGTGATACACGTAGGAGACCAAACAACACATCCATATTCGAGAATCGGTCTTACGAATGCATTATACAGAGATAAAATGGCATATGGATCTGATAGTTCAGATGAGAATCTTTTGATTAGCGCTAGCTTTCTCGTTGCGTTATTTATTACAAATTCTCGATGAGGTTCAAAAGTTAATTTCTGATCTAGTAACACTCCAAGGTCTCTGACAGACTCGACTCTTGTCAATAAGTTTGAGTTAAAGTTATAACAAATATTTAATAAATTAGAACGACGCGAATAAGTTATAATATTACATTTACTTAAATTAAGGACTAGGAAGTTTTTATTGCACCACGTAAAAAAATGGTCAAGGTCAAGCTGTAAAAAGTTAGCATCAATAGTATTGTCAATAGATTTAAATATTTTAAAATCGTCGGCATACATTAAAATACGAGAATACTTCAAAACAGCATTTACATCATTTACATATAAAATAAATAAAAGAGGACCAATATGACTACCCTGTGGAACACCCGATGACACTAATATTACGTCAGATATTACTGTTCTGAATTGCACATGTTGCGACCGTCCGGTAAGATACGAATAAATCCACAGTATTAAATTCTCAGGGAAGCCAAGCGCACGTAATTTAAAAATCAAAAGGTTATGGTCGAGTTTGTCAAAAGCCTTGGAAAAATCAGTGTATACCGCATCAACCTGTTGTGAATTCAAAAATTTCACATATGTGAAATTTATGAATTCACACAAGTTAGTCGTGGTAGAGCGTTGCCTGACAAAACCGTGCTGATTTACGCTCAAAATATTTTTGCAGTACGGATATAGAAAATCAGCAATCAAACTTTCGAAAAGTTTCGGGATAGCGGATAATTTGGCGATACATCGATAATTATCAACACTATCCTTTTTACCTGATTTATGTAAAGGTATTACATACGAGCTCTTCCAAATGTCAGGAAAAGTATTATTTTTTAATGAAAGATTAAATAGGAGAGTTAATACTTTACATAGACCAGATGTGCATTTTTTTAAAGATATCGCAGGTACACCGTCAGGTCCGGGTGAGCAATTCTCATCTAGTGCCATCAGAGCTTGCGAGACGCTATCCTCGTCAATTAATCGAACGGGAATATCTACTTTATTAAGTGAGTCAAGATCCTCTTAAAAAATCCTAGTTAACTGGATTTTTGCACAGACCTTTATTTTGGCATAACAAACAACGTCCCAAAAGTCCATTCCAAAATTGCGCCGGCGCACGTTGGGGCCAAAGTGCTATTCGGCGGCCAAAAATACAAATTTTGAGTTCTGCCTTTGAAGGATTTCGGTTATGTCATTGCGTTGAGAATTCTTAGGAACCTAGAAATCCAAAAGGACACTCTCCTGGGACAAGTAATTTCCGAACGCCATGGGGTCAAAGTTGGTAAAAATTGTGGTTTTTTCAATTTTCGAATTTTCAACAAATTTTTTGAAATTTATTAAGTCACTTAGTACAGAAAAATCGATTTTATCATCAACCTGAGGACATATTTAGGCAATTATAATAAAAATTAAAAATTTGTAGTACTACATTTTTTTTCTTAAAATTGTTATCCCGGAATTCTGGGCATTCTAAAAATACTATTTTTTTCGCGAAATTTTGTATATATATGGCTCTGCAAAAAATGTACCGGCTTGTACCGGTCAGGCGTCAATTGGACATGATAGCCAAGGTCAATACCTTTCAAAATATCCATATTTCATCTGCTACTACCTGCAACTCTGGTCACCGTAAACAAAAGTCTGATTTCTTACATATTATTTAAAAAAAAATGTCTTATTTTGTCATAACAAAGAACAAAGATTTTTCGTCTTATATGCTAGGAAATTGTTTTAATTATTTTTAATATACATTAAAGCGGAATATTTTACATACCAGCATACAGTGGAACCATTAAATATCACCCTTCTTGACAGTAAAACCGTTTAAAACTGGTAATCTTATCCTATAATATAATACGAGAAATGACTGCACAACGATCTCGAAACCCCGCCAAACGATTTTCACGAAACTTGGGGGTAAGGGATTTTCGGGGACAAGGAATCGATCTAGATAGGTCTCACCTCTGAGAAAATTCCCCTCGATACCCCTCGCCTGGTATCTTCGAATTGGGTAGTCCGATCTTAATGCAACTTTACAGTATTACTAAATGGACTAAGGGCTTTCGATTTTTGCACTACAAACCTGACTCTTCCCTCCCCTCGATACCCCTCGCTTGGTGTCCTCGAATTACGTGAAGGTATCTTAATGAAAATTCGCAATATTGCTAGGGAGTAAGGTTTTGCGATATGTATTCTAAAAATATCACTTTTTAGATATCTATCGGCAGCGATAAATAGTAATTACAAAACAATCAAGTTCCCTCAACCTCATTATACGAATCATGTTGCAATTACAATCGGATTCAATTATTCAGTGACATATGTAGAAGGAGAATTTTGAGATCGCCGAGCAAGGCTCGGTCGACCTGGTACTATGAATATATAGAGCAATAAAAATCAATATCTTAGATATACATATGTACATATGTATATATGTTACAACAGAATATTAAGAAATTTACATTAATTCGACGATTGAAAGTTATATTATCGGTGCTTTCAAGCAAGCAGGCAATAAATCCAGATAAATTCAAATCATATGCCAAGTCCACAGCTGATTTGTATAATAGACATTACAATTGGAGAAATATGTCTGCAACAATGCATAAATTGCTTTTCCATGGCAAGCTGATAATTGAAAAAAACATTTTACCACTTGGGCAGCTTTCAGAAGAAGCTCAGGAATCGAAAAATAAAGACTACAGACGTTTTAAACTAACCAACACTAGAAAAAAACGATAGAATCAACCAAAATGAAGATTTGATGAATATATTACTTCTATCGTCAGATCCATTTTTGGCTTCTCTGCGTTCTAAATGGACAAATGCAAAAGATGAATTGGATGACGAGGAAGATCAAGAAATCCTACAATTGTCAATATTCGACGTAGATCAAGACATTATTAGAATATAATTTTTCCTCAACTTAATGTAATTTCAGCCATGTGTATTTGTATCAAAATGTATTAAAATAATCGTATTAAAAATAGTTGTCTTTAAAAATGCTATATTTTTTTATAACATTTAAAAAACAACTTTAAAACAAAACCAAAAAAAATATTACAACAACAAATACTATAGTTTTGATTATTTCATCATATAGGGTATTAAAGTTGCTCCTATTCGATTTTCATGTACTGACGACATTCGCACATGGTCCCGTAGACTGTAGTATCTCAAAAAAATGTGTTTTTGAGTAATTATTCCATTATGTAAAGGAAAATTGACTGAATCAAATGAAAAACAAATTTAAATGTAAACGTAGTCCTAAAATGTATTTATTTTTGGTTTTTTAAATTCCCATTTTTTAAAATTTAAATTGATTTTGTGGAAAACAAACCTAACTCTATCTTTTATTATTGCAAAAAAAAAAAAATGAAGCAAATGATCTGTAAATTATTATCAAAGAGTAATAAATTGAAATATTACTGTACAGACAACAGAAAAAAACAATTATTTATAAACAATTATTTTGAAATGAAAACTTTGAATGCGTTTTTCTCGAAATGGCCGATTTTGAGATACTACAGTCTACGGGACCATGTGCGATATGTAAAATGGCATTCTAAATATTTTCGTCATTAATGATTTTTTCTGTACGACCAACCGTTCTCGAGATTTTGGTAAATTTTGATTTCAAATGCAGATGGGTTGGAGAGGGAAGGGGAGGGGATGATCAAATTGTGAGGAAATAAAGCTTGGATATTTATCTAGCCAACAAACAAAAACCCCATTCAAAAATATTTATCCGTTCAAAAGTTATGTATTTTTGGCCGCCGAATGGCACTTTGGGCCCATAGTGCGGCGTCCTGAGTTATTCAAGGTCAAAGGTCCAAAAAATCAGTTTTTTACGTTTATCTCACTTTGTACGGGTTGTACGTCTTTTTGAGGTTCAGATGAATTAATCACAATAAAATTCTCTACAAAAAAGGTTAAGTACAATTTTCTTGTAGGACAAACAGTTTTCGAGATACAAGTCGTCAAACTATGCGTCGCACAGAGAAATTGCTATTATTCAAGGTCAAAAGTCAAATAAATCGTAAATATCTCGCTTTGTATGGCCTGTCCGCATTTTTTGTGTTCAGATGAATTGCTCCTCCGCAAATTCTCTACAAAAAGGGTTAAATAAGGTTTTTTTGTAGGGGCAATAATTTTCGAGATAGAAGTCCAGACACTGTGAACTGTACATTCGTTTCCCGACCACCATTGAGCTAGAATACAAGGCGCGTTTTTTACATGGTTTCCCCAGTAGGCCTAATCCATATTCTTTCCACCTTCATTCATTTATTCTTCTTCTGCTTCTGCTTCTTCTTCTCCTTCTTCTTGTTCTTGTTGCCCTTCATCTTCCATATAGGTATCACCTTCACTTGCATTTAATGTTAAGGTACCAATAAGATCGAGTTCATCATCGACATCGTTTAAGTTGTCAAAGGATTCAGTGATATCACAAGAAGCAGGATTTAAACATGATTGACCCCGACAAAAGCTACAAACGATGGAGCACGGTAATCCAATTTTTCTGCATCCACAATTGGAACCACAACCTTTTGTGCAGTTGCAAAAAACGGAATTCAGGAGTTCTTCCGGTGCTGGTGGAAGTAATGTACTACCTGGCTGCAAGAAATTGTTGTTAAATGTCCATCCCCTCTGTTGAGGGTTTAAGTCTTTTCCACGCCAAGTTTGCACCTGATAATATGGTGTTGTGCGGCTCCTATTGTGGGTGGAAGTGAAGATAATTTAACTCAATAAGGCAGTTAAATTATCTTCACTTCCACCCACAATAGGAGCCGCACAACACCATATTATCAGGTGCAAACTTGGCTTGGAAAAGACTTAAACCCTCAACAGAGGGGATGGACATTTAACAACAATTTCTTGCAGCCAGGTAGCACATTACTTCCACCAGCACCGGAAGAACTCCTGAATTCCGTTTTTTGCAACTGCACAAAAGTTTGTGGTTCCAATTGTGGATGCAGAAAAATTGGATTACCGTGCTCCATCGTTTGTAGCTTTTGTCGGGGTCAATCATGTTTAAATCCTGCTTCTTGTGATATCACTGAATCCTTTGACAACTTAAACGATGTCGATGATGAACTCGATCTTATTGGTACCTTAACATTAAATGCAAGTGAAGGTGATACCTATATGGAAGATGAAGGGCAACAAGAACAAGAAGAAGGAGAAGAAGAAGCAGAAGCAGAAGAAGAATAAATGAATGAAGGTGGAAAGAATATGGATTAGGCCTACTGGGGAAACCATGTAAAAAACGCGCCTTGTATTCTAGCTCAATGGTGGTCGGGAAACGAATGTACAGTTCACAGTGTCTGGACTTCTATCTCGAAAACTATTGCCCCTACAAAAAAACCTTATTTAACCCTTTTTGTAGAGAATTTGCGGAGGAGCAATTCATCTGAACACAAAAAATGCGGACAGGCCATACAAAGCGAGATATTTACGATTTATTTGACTTTTGACCTTGAATAATAGCAATTTCTCTGTGCGACGCATAGTTTGACGACTTGTATCTCGAAAACTGTTTGTCCTACAAGAAAATTGTACTTAACCTTTTTTGTAGAGAATTTTATTGTGATTAATTCATCTGAACCTCAAAAAGACGTACAACCCGTACAAAGTGAGATAAACGTAAAAAACTGATTTTTTGGACCTTTGACCTTCAATAACTCACGACGCCGGCGCAATTTTGGAATGGACTTTTGGGACGTTGTTTGTTATGCCAAAATAAAGGTCTGTGCAAAAATCCAGTTAACTAGGATTTTTTAAGAGGTTAAATCCTAATTTTCCTGGATTATTGGGATTATTAGAAGTCAAGTTATTATAAGTCATAACGCTAGGGTAACCATCAGTTTTCTTTTTTAAATTAATGTAGTTCCAAAACTTTTTTGGGTTATTTTTCATATCATGCTCAACTTGGTTCACATACAATTTATGACATATTAGAATATAAGATTTAAGATCTCGGCGATGCTGACTATACTCAAGATAATCACCATATTGTTTGGTTTTACGCCATTTTTTGTAAGATCGATTTTTCAAAGTCTTAAGTTTTCTAGTTTCATGATCATACCACGGGGGATAAAAGCTTCTTAAGGAAGACACATATGGGACAAACGTACATAGATATAATCTCAAGAATATAACTATAAAAAATTTGTACTGCTATGTTTACGCCAAATGCATTAAAGACTTCACACCAATTAATATTTAAAATATATTTATTGATTAAATCAAAATTAGCTTTTTTAAAATCAAAATAATCTAAGATTTCTGGTAATAAATCACAAGAAGTATCGCAACAATAAAAAATATTTAGTGGTGGATGATGAGCGTCTGCCGTTACCAGAGGTGATTCACAGGCTTCGACTAGACAGTTGATGTAATCATTGCAAAGGGTTAAATCCAGCGTTCTCCCCAATTCATTTGTTACTGCGTTGAGTTGATATAAAGCGTTGTCGCTAAAGCCGTCAATTGCAATGACTTCGATGTCGCGTTTAGCATCAAACGCAATTAAAAAGTTTACATCGTCAGCCTCTCTCTTCCAATTTATGTGAGGAAGATTAAAATCACCTAAGACAAAAAGTCTGTCTTCTGGGCTCATAAGTGAACTAATCGACTCAATTCCGCTGACTACATCCTTCATGGCATCCACTGATGGACAAGGTATATAAACGACAATAATGTAAATATTGATGTTTCCAGCCATGGGTATTTTAACTCCAACCATTTCACGATGCGCAGGGAGAGGAAGAGGTTGGCAGGAGAAGCAATCCTTAACCGCAATCAGTACACCTCCCCCCGTTGAAAGGTGCTGTTAGCAGCGGAACGATCAGTGCGGTATAAGTTAAAATTAGGTGGAAATAATTCACGGTCTAAGAAATCAGATGTAAGCCAAGTTTCCGTGAGAGCTAATACATCGAAAAACTCATTGATTTTATTTCGAAGCCCTCTAACATTCTGGTAATAGAGGGCAAGTTCTATAAGTTTTTTGAAGCTTTCCTACCTTGTATTTGACGTCTGGATCGTTTATTGCTAAACTCATGAACAATTAAGCCTTCAGGCCAGAATTCTTTGAGTAATAAACTGCTCGAGTACATCACAGGAACATTCAGTTTAAATGAAGCTACAAATCTGTTAGGCAAATCATCAGGAGTCAATTTAGTGCAGCTTATATTGGTGTCGTTTCCTAATTTATGTTTAATGTAATTAAGGATGTCATCCACGCTAGTAGAATAGGCCAAGCGGGATATAAATATTTGTTTGGGAGGAACAACGACCTGCAAACTAGCTAGAGGCCTATCAGCTGTTTGGCTATTTTGCTGCTGTCGGTTGAACTGTCGAACAGCTGATCCTGTGTGACTAGACAACGGGCTCGTCTGTGATTGCGGAGATTTTTGTGGCTGTTGATGGACAGTTGGTTGTTGTTGTTGTTGTGACGTTGAAGCCGAGTGACGGGGGGAAGGCGGTGATGTAGTCGATCGATGTTGACGTTGTGGCTCAGTGTCTTTGTTCTGGGTCTGTTGTTGATGAAACCTTAATTGTTTTGCATTGGCACGAGTAGTCATTGCTGAAGAACCAGAAGTTACTTTGCTTGACGATGACTCTATTAAAGAAACTTCTTTGTTTTTTACAAGCGGCGTTGAAGGTGTTGATGTAGCCGATGGCACATTGTTTAGAACTGAGCCCATTTCCTTTAACAATTTGTTTACATCTAACAATGACTTACTCAGATTTAAGTGAGATTGCCGACACTTTTCTATTTTGAATGCAAACGCTGATGATAATATTTTGCGGCAATCAGTGCAATACCACTGAAGGCCGTTCCCACTTTGCATTATTGAGTCGGCTATAGCGGCAACGAATCCGGCACATTTAGCATGATAGCTTCGGTTACAGTTCTCAAAACATTGGATAAAGCGAGTTTTATTATCGATGTGTATGCAAGGTTGTTTAGAACAGTCACACATAACCATAATTTAAATGTTATTAAATGTTGATTTGATAGAGCAAAAGTTTTCTAAGGATCTATTGTTATTATATAGTCACAATTGAATATTTGACGATGTCAAAATTTTGGCGGGAGTCTATAGAAATTACTATGTATTTATTTCTTTAGCACAAAACTAGTAAATTGAAAAGTTTTATTTAATAATAGTTCAGATGCACACTAAACAACACTGTGGAATGTGAGTAGCACTAAATATACTATTATGACTTTAATTTTGATAAAAAGAAAATTCAGAGTAAAAGATTAACGTTTAACTCAACCAGTATTGCCAGTCGATTGCCAGAGGCCAGAGGCTACTGGTTAATAATACGCCCCTACATTTCCATGCAACATTATCCAGAAGTGAAATTTTTTAATTTTTTTAATGTTTATTCATCTGTATCCGTCATACACATATGTATGATGTGAGACGAAATTTGTTGAAGCAGAAGCAAAAGACGGTCCTTTCGACGAACTTTTGGAAAAAGCAACTCATGAATTCAACTGCACAATCCACTTTGTTACAGGAGAGAAACCCGTCGAGCCTTTTCTTGGTCGACCCCTAGAGTCACCCCCGAAGATTTTGAAATATGTCGCATGGACAACTTAGAAAAATTAAAACAAAAACAAGAAAAGAATATGAAATTCCACAACAATAAACGAAACCCCATAAAGAATTATGCGATAGCCGAAACCATGAATCAAATACAACAGATTGCGCAAAGACGAGTTTCATTTTGGTAAACTTCTGCGCATGACGTCACAAGAGCGTACTGAAATGTCATTGATATGAGATTTGTTCTATTTTCGCCTAAAAACTGGAATTTATTCTGTTTGCTGCAATATAAATATTATTTATTTTTATAAATAGTAAAAAAATAGTCAAACAAAAACAATGCCTGTGAATTTTTACTACACTTTGTGAAAATAAATGAAACATAGCTAAAATTTCTAGGTTAGAATTTTTTTATTTTTCCTTTTTCTTGTAGTTAAATGTTCACAGAGTTCTTTATTCAATTTATGTATACGAAAATACATCCTCGATGTGAAAAAAAGTTTTTTTACTTTAATATCACAATTATCTAAAGATTCAGACAGTTTTTCAGACATGATTAACCCATGAATAAATTGTGTCCTCCAGCGGATTAACACTGCAGCATTGATTGCTTTGTCATGCAAAGGCTCCTCGTTTTGTTGTAATAAATCAGCAACTAATAGTTTTGACTGCTTTTCAGCCATCCTGGTTGTCCCACTTGAAGTTGCAACAGTTTCGGAAATGCTAAATAAAGTTGGAATAGCATTTACCTTCAATTTTCGATTATGTACAAACCCTGTAAAATATAAACATTACTTAGAGTTTTGCTATTTACTCATATCTTACCCATTTCATACTGCACATTATTTTCGAAGCAATCAATTACAAAATGAAGGCTACAAATTCTCGCAGTTTTTATATTAAATGTATCCTTTCTTTAATAGAAGTTCGTTTATTTCCTGAATAAAAGTTTGTCCTTGGGAAATGTATGGAAACTCGTCTTTTCACTACCTTTCTTTTCGTTGTTGCACACGGCACAAACACCCATTTCAATGTCTTAAATATTAAACACTTAGTTCTTGAGGTTAGTTTTTATATAACAGCACTTTTAATTACTTTTCAAACACTTAAAACTGAGATAAAACCACAAATTCTAAATTTTCCATAGACTTATTAAACATCTACGCGCAGCTGACGTCACAATCTCTTGACAGCAAAAATCCAACATGGCGGACCGGCGCAAAGCGCAATCTGTTGTATTTGATTCATGAGGCGAAACAATATTCATCAATCATAATGCTGACGTCACGAGGGTAACGAGAAAATCGAAAATTGGTCCTTATTACAACGTTAATAAATTTTACTTTTGAATTACGATGTAATGGAATTGTTCAAGTGAGGGACCATGTCAATTGTAATAAAGAAAAAAAGCTTTTTCAGTCAGTTCAGTGAAATTAAACTATTTTAATCAAATCTAAGATTTGATATTACAAAATTTAAAGTAAAAACTTTTATATTTTTCAAAAAAAAACGAAAAAAAAGAAAGTAATTTTTGAGTTTTTTTTCTGGGTTGTTTAAAGTTTCACATTTTTTTTTAGAAAAAAATCAATTTGAACATTTTTGTTCAAAATCTTATTTCCTCTTCTTTCAAATGCCTTTTTGGTACCAGCAGATGCATATTTTCCTGTATGGCCACTTATTTTCCGTCTAAAATTTTTTTTTTTTTGTTTCCCTGCCTATAAAAAGGGTATTTCTTTTTACATCGAACCCCGCGGTATTCCTGTTAAGGAAACTGGTTTCTCCACAGTACCGCTGGATGACGGCTTTCGGGTTTTCCTTTATGTGGATTTTTTTTTTGAGAACTTATGGAAGGCGAATTTGGTCTCATATTTTCTACGGATCTAAAGTTGAAGGATTGAAAAGAAAAAAAGTTAAGATGGATTTTTTTAAATCAAAGTGGGAGTCTGAGGAGGAAAATCGATAACAGGAGAGTTCAATGTCCAAACACGGAGCAAAGAAGTTTTTTTTATTATTTTAAGTAGAGAAGTATTTTGTAATTCTAAAGTGTGAATTTTCACCTTAATTTCCCCGTTAAAGTAACGTTTTAGATACTGTGTGCCGAATTATTTAAAAGCAGCTCTTCGAATCCTGGAGTGTGCACAATCGAGGATCATCGGAGAAATGGATGAGTTTTTTTATTTATACTTTTCCTATTAAAATATTAAGGTGAAGATATTAAGTATGTCTTACCAAAATATGTATTACCAAAATATGTATTACCAAAATATGCATTACCCAAATATGTATTACCAAAATGTGTATTACCGTTAATTAATATAACATAATCAGGGTATTCACAGTCGTCTTTTAAATTGCGGGTAAATTTACCGCTCGGTAATTCAGTCAAATTTAACAGATTTTTACCGAGACGGTAACTTGGTTCATGTAAAAATGAATTACCGAATTCGGTAATTGTATACATGTCTTGAGTCGTGTTTTTCGGACCGGGTATTCGGTATCAAGAATCAACCGCGAGTGGCGCTAGTAATGTTTTTAGTTGTCAAATTTTCTCGCTGGTTATCTCATCGGACTGCAATTTTTTTCAATTTTGATAGCCGTTGCCACAATAGAAATTCAAAAGAATACATCAAACATGGATTTAAAGGTATGTGAAATATTTTACAATCAAATTCACAGTTCATGATTTGGTCACGTATCAAATAAAAGCGCTGTTCTCAAATCTGTGCTGTGGGATGTTCACAGCAGAATATTTTCAGTCTTTTAATATTACCGAAAATACCGAAAATTAAAAGAGGATTGTGAATACCCTCAATATAATATAATAGTTTATTGAATATAAACCAAAAGGCATAATGCCTTGTATAAAGGTTCTTAGACTAATACAATGACCAGAATGAAGTACTTAACATCTATAGTACAAATTTACAGGAATGATATAAATAACAATATATATATATATATATATATATATATATATATACATATATACAAATACATTAAATAGAATTTTTGGACAAGGTATTGACTAATTGATCCACTACCCATATAGGAACACATAAAGACGCCAAAGTTCAAATATGACAATATAACAGCAAATATAATAAAATGAAGCAACTGATCCTATAAACAAAGAAACATAGAAAGGCAGACCAATGACCAACGAGAGGAATACCACAACTTTAATACTCAGGCGACCTCACAAATTCAAAGAAAACCTTCTTTTTAAAGATATTAAAATTCCTTTCAGTCCTAATCAGCTGAGACAGAGAGTTCCACATGGCGATTACCCTAACAAAAAACGATTTGTCTATTATTAGGCTACGGCGCACTATGGGCCCAAAGTGCCATTCGGCGGCCAAAAATACATAACTTTTGAACGGATCAATATTTTTGAATGGGGTTTTTTTTGTTGGCTAGATAAATATCCAAGCTTTATTTCCTCATAATTTGATCATCCCCTCCCCTTCCCTCCCCTTCCCTCCCCCACCCATCTGCATTTGAAATCAAAAATTACCAAAATCTCGAGAACGGTTGGTCGTACAGAAAAAATCATTAATGACGAAAATATTTAGAATGCCATTTTACATATGTCGCCAGTACATGAAAATCGAATAGGAGCAACTTTAATACCCTATATGATAAAATAATCAAAACTATAGTATTTGTTGTTGTAATATTTTTTTTGGTTTTGTTTTAAAGTTGTTTTTTAAATGTTATAAAAAAATATAGCATTTTTAAAGACAACTTTTTTTAAATACGATTATTTTAATACAATTTGATACAAATACACATGGCTAAAATTACATTAAGATGAGGAAAAATTATATTCTAATAATGTCTTGATCTTCGTCGAATTTTAACAATTGTAGGATTTTTTGATCTTCCTCGTCATCCAATTCATCTTTTGCATTTGTCCATTTAGAACGCAGAGAAGCCAAAAATGGATCTGACGATAGAAGTAATATATTCATCAAATCTTCATTTTGGTTGATTCTATCGTTTTTTCTAGTGTTGGTTAGTGTAAAATGTCTGTAGTCTTTATTTTTCTATTCATGAGCTTCTTCTAAAAGCTCCCCAAGTGGTAAAATGCTTTTTTCAATTATCAGCTTGCCGATAATATCACCGATAATATAACTTTCAATCGTCGAATTAATGTAAATTTCTTAATATTCTGTTGTAACATATATACATATGTACATATTAGGGTGGATAGCTTTTCTTTTTTCTCGGATTTCGGAAACGGGGGGGGGGGGGGGGTGGAAAAGTTGTGAATTGGTATAAAAACAAATTGTGGAAAGTTTCAGCTCGATCGGAGGTCATCTTCAGTTTCCGCTTTTCGTTTGAAAATTTGGTATAACAGCTAAGTGAATTTCTATGTATTTTACAAATTTTCGCTAATCACTTTTGCTGTGTCGCATTTGTAATTCGAAATCCTTTTTGGGTTTTTTTTTTGTTATTTGTTAACTAATTCAAGCTTTTTTGGAAATCCTCCTTGGTTTTGGTGAAAGTTGAAATTTTTAGTTTAATGCCAGATTTTCAAAATTTCAAATGAAAAGCGGAAACTGAAAATGACCTCCGATCGAGCTGAAATTTTCCAAATTTTATTTTTACATATATTTCTATACCCCCCGCTGCTCACATTGCCACATTTATTTTTTTTGTTCGAGCCGCGATCCACCCTAGTACATATGTATATCTAAGATATTGATTTTTATTGCTCTATATATTCATAGTACCAGGTCGACGGAGCCTTGCTCGGCGATCTCAAAATTCTCCTTCTGCATATGTCACTGAATAATTGAATCCGATTGTAATTGCAACATGATTCGTATAATGAGGTTGAGGGAACTTGATTGTTTTGTAATTACTATTTATCGCTGCCGATAGATATCTAAAAAGTGATATTTTTAGAATACATATCGCAAAACCTTACTCCCTAGCAATATTGCGAATTTTCATTAAGATACCTTCACGTAATTCGAGGACACCAAGCGAAGGGTATCGAGGGGAGGGAAGAGTCAGGTTTGTAGTGCAAAAATCGAAAGCCCTTAGTCCTCTTAGTAATACTGTAAAGTTGCATTAAGATCGGACTATCCAATTCGAAGATACCAGGCGAGGGGTATCGAGGGGAATTTTCTCAGAGGTGAGACCTATCTAGATCGATTCCTTGTCCCCGAAAATCCCTTACCCCCAAGTTTCGTGAAAATCGTTTGGCGGGTTTTCGAGATCGTTGTGCAGTCATTTCTCGTATTATATTATAGGATAAGATTACCAGTTTTAAACGGTTTTACTGTCAAGAAGGGTGATATTTAATGGTTCCACTGTATGCTGGTATGTAAAATATTCCGCTTTAATGTATATTAAAAATAATTAAAACAATTTCCTAGCATATAAGACGAAAAATCTTTGTTCTTTGTTATGACAAAAAAAGACATTTTTTTTAAAATAATATGTAAGAAATCAGACTTTTGTTTACGGTGACCAGAGTTGCAGGTAGTAGCAGATGAAATATGGATATTTTGAAAGGTATTGACCTTGGCTATCATGTCCAATTGACGCCTGACCGGTACAAGCCGGTACATTTTTTGCAGAGCCATATATATACAAAATTTCGCGAAAAAAATAGTATTTTTAGAATGCCCAGAATTCCGGGATAACAATTTTAAGAAAAAAAATGTAGTACTACAAATTTTTAATTTTTATTATAATTGCCTAAATATGTCCTCAGGTTGATGATAAAATCGATTTTTCTGTACTAAGTGACTTAATAAATTTCAAAAAATTTGTTGAAAATTCGAAAATTGAAAAAACCACAATTTTTACCAACTTTGACCCCATGGCGTTCAGAAATTACTTGTCCCAGGAGAGTGTCCTTTTGGATTTCTAGGTTCCTAAGAATTCTCAACGCAATGACATAACCGAAATCCTTCAAAGGCAGAACTCAAAATTTGTATTTTTGGCCGCCGAATAGCACTTTGGCCCCAACGTGCGGCGCCTCGGTACTATTAAATCTTTGACCCTGGTAGATCTAATGAAAGTAATATAATTTAGCAGAAAAGATGGAGTACCAGAGTAAAGAGTCTTATGCAGAAAAATTAAACATCGCATGTTGATGTGAGTAACAAGATCACAGCCTAGAAATCTTACTACAAATTCTGAAACATGGTCTGTTTTACTTAGACCGAAAATGACCCTCATCGAACAATTAAAGCATTTACGTAGTCGCACAAGATTAGCTTGAGAGCACCCCGAGTAAACCTCACAACCATAATTAAAAACATAACAAAAGCTATAATTGCCAATCTGGCAATTATTGAAAACCCGTATGGTGATATTCGTATCAAAATTCGAACAGTTGTACCAAAATTCCACTTTGAAGTCAAACTTTCCAATAAGATTTTTAAAATTTATTCCAATTGGATTTTGATGTATGGGAGTTTTATGTAGAATCATATCCTAAATAACTTTTGTTCTTGCACTTTTTTGATAAGATGCACCGTTTTTGAGATATTCGTAAAAAACGTTTTCGTTCGTATAATGGTCCATTTTTGCCCATTAACGTACTTAGCCTTGCATTTTACGAAAAACTAATCTGCGTAAAATTTCAAGTCCCTAGCTTAATCCGTGCGCCCGCAATCCGTGCGCCCGCAATCCGCGCCACAGACATGCAAAAATCAATTTTCTTTATCATTTTAAACACACTGGTGTAATTCATTTTTGTGTGCGATGACGGAATCTTGGCGTTACAAACGGTAAGGCAAATTTAATGGCTAAAGATCCGTTTAGCGACAATAACGCCACAGATTTTTCGGAGGGGTAGAGAGAAGCATCCCCTATCCAAAATGGGTATTTTTAGCCGTCGCTCGCTTCCCTTGCCCCCACCAGGGGTCCTCAAACTTTGTATGAAACTTTTTTATTGGGGGTGGTAGGGGGTGTGTGGTACCTCAAATGAAAGGTAATGAAGAGTGAATTCTAAAAATATATGGCATGATAGGGTTTCCCCCCTCACCCTTCGATTTATACCCCATCGAAAAAAGTGGAATTTGGCCACAAAACTACTTTTACTAGCACAATTTCGGATCGCAAACCTCATAAAAGTGGTTTGAAAGGACTGCTGACTAGGGATGTCAAAAAAGAACCGGTTAAACCGGTTACCCGGTGTTTTTGCTTCGGTTAACCGGTTTTTCGTTTTTTTTTTTTGGCACGGTTATACCCGGTGTTTTTTTAAAGCCAAAAACCGTTCAAAAAAAAAATAAAAATTTTTAAAAAAAGCTTTTATTAAAAAAAATGCACTAAAAAGAAAAAAATAATTTTCTGGACGCTGTGTATCACAAATATAAAAGCTTTTAAAAAGCGAGATAAATGTTTATTTTATTGTTTTATGCTTTATCTCGCTTTTTAAAAGCTTTTATATTTGTGATACACAGCGTCCAGAAAATTATTTTTTTCTTTTTAGTGCATTTTTTTTAATAAAAGCTTTTTTTAAAAATTTTTATTTTTTTTATTTTGTTCTTTTTAGTCTTCGAATATATATCCTTACATTTGAGATGTCCTTACAGGCTTTTTAACTTGAGAATCGTATTCAGCGAACCCCAAAACCCGCAGAATATATTTTTTCCCGGAACAATTGAGGAAAGGGATAATCACGTTATCCTTACAGGACCTTCCGTTATCCTTACAGACTTTTTAATGACAGATTCGGATTCAGCGACCCCAAAAACCCCCAGAATAGATTTTTTTCCGGAAAATTTGGAGAAAAGGATAATCACGTTATCCTTACATTAACTTCCGTTATCCTTACAGACTTTTTAATGACAGATTCGGATTCAGCGACCCCAAAAACCCCCAGAATAGATTTTTTCCGGAAAATTTGGAGAAAAGGATAATCACGTTATCCTTACAGGACCTTCCGTTATCCTTACATACTTTTTAATAACAGATTCGGATTCAGCGACCCCAAAAACACCCAGAATAGATTTTTTTCCAGAAAATTTTGAAAAAAGGATAATCACGTTATCCTTACAGGACCTTCCGTTATCCTTACAGACTTTTTAATGGCAGATTCGGATTCAGCGACCTCAAAAACCCCCAGAATAGATTTTTTTCCGGAAAATTTGGAGAAAAGGATAATCACGTTATCCTCACAGGACGTTCCTTTATCCTTACAAGGACGAAGTAGAGAAAATATTGTATTGTCATCGGACTTATATAAGTGTACAAAATTTCAAGTGAATCGGATGAGTGGAAGTGGGTCAAAATTTGATTGCAAGATTTGACCCCGACAGACAAACAGACAAACAGACAAACAGACAAGATAGCGAGCTAAATAAAAGCTTTTAAAAAAGCAGGTGTCTGTCTCGTAGAGACGGCCAGAAGACGTGGATCCGCCTACAACGATCGCCAATAGATATTTAAGTAAGAAATTTTAGTGAAAAGGATATTAAGGAAACAAATATTTATTTAAAACATAACAAAATTGCCAATCTGGCAATTATTGAAAATCCGTAGGGTGATTTAAGTGAACGGCGAACAGTTGTATTAAAATTCCAGTTTGAAGTCAAACTTTCTAATTAGATTTTTTTAGAATTTTTTCCAATCGGATTTTGATGTATGGGAGTTTTTTGTAGAATCATATCCTAAATAAATTCTGTTCTTGCACTTTTTTGATAAGATGCACCGTTTTTTAGATATTCGGTTTTACCATACGGGTATAATAATTTTATTTATAACTAGGGGCTGCGCCCCGAACCGCTTCGCGGTTCATCCCCCTTCCGCAGGTCGGCCTTCGGCCTCCCTGCCCCCGTCGGCCTACGGCCTCCACAACTACTCGGCCTTCGGCCTCGCCCCTCGCGCTTGAATTGTTGGATTTTGATGTATGGAGATGTTACGTAAAATTATTTAAATATATTTCAGCTCTCGCCTTCCTCTTTACTCGGCCTTCGGCCTCGACTCAAATGCATATAGTTAACCCAAAAAAGGGAAATTTTTTTTAGAGACATTTTTCTTTGTGACCCAACGGTGTATTACAAAATCGTACTGTTTACTTACAATATATTCAATAACGGTAAAAGGTGGTTATCCACACGGGGAAAGACAATATTGTGGGAAATGTCATTCTTTTTAATTCATGTCATACATTGAAGCACCAAATCCCTTTAGAATTGCAGAAGATAGCAGGTGAGGGCTATACATAACGATGGTATCTATACTGTTTTTCGCAGTATTATATTGTTTTTCAGACTCCAATACTGCATTACTGCTTTTTTCCCCAAAATATTGTATTTAAATACTCAGAAAACTTTAATTCTCTAACGTTTCGGAATTCAAATTTATTAATAGCAATGCAAAACGTCAGTGGCAACACAAAACGGTGGCAACACATGGCAAGTGTAAATACATTCAAACGACGAACAGCGAAGTATTGATGGCAACATGTCATATAGATTCGCTTCTTCCTTTCCCCATCGATTACTGTCTTGTCATTATTCATCCTTCTTCAGAACGCGTTACTTTGATTTTGCTTTCCATTGTTAATTTAAAAGAATAAAAATGTCGAAATTAAAAGCAAAGACACAAATTTTCATTGAATAAAATTTATACTGCGAAAAATACTTTTTTTTCAAATCGATTTACTGCTTTTTAAATTTTTAGGTGAAATATACTGTTTTTTGTCCGAAAAAAGATACCATCGTTAGCTATACATAAAAAGGAGGGGTAGATATTAGTGAGCAAAAATTTTCCCTGCGGGCTGACCTCTCTCATGGTGAAAACCGGATCCGAAACCCTTAAGCGCATAAAGAGGTTTCAAGAGAGGGAAAGGGGTTGCTATTAAACGGGATCCGACACCTTTGAGTAAGAGATATCAGAAGAAACGGGGATTGACATCAAAAAGAATCAGATCCCTTATTCTGTCAATAACTGTCCCTGTGTGCAAAGTTTGATCAAAATCGGCCGCGCCGTTTTTGCGTGATGCCGGAACAAACATTCACTCAAACAGACAGAAATACCGACCGACATACAGACAGACGGACAAACATAAATTTTAAGCATAACAAAACCTATAATTGCCAGTCTGGCAATTATTAGAAACTCGTATAGTGATATTCCTATCAAAATTGGAACAGTTGTATCAAAATTCCAGTTTGAAGTCAAACTTTCCAATAAGATTTTTTAAAATTTGTTCCAATAGGATTTTCATGTATGGGAGTTTTATTTAGAATCATATCCTAAATAACTTTTTTTCTTGCACTTATTTGATAATATGAACAGTTTTCGAGATATTCGCAAAAAACATTTTCGTTCGTATGGGGGGTACCCCCTAATGGTTTATTTTTGTCCATTAATGAATTTGGCCTCGCATTTTACGAAAAACGGATCTTCTCAAAATTTCAAGTCTCTAGCTCAATCCGTGCGCCCGCAATCCGCGCCACAGACGGACATGCAAAAATCAATTTTGTTTATCATTCTAAACCAGTGGTTCCCAAAGTGGTCCCTACGGACCCCCAGGGGTCCCCGGGATCATCCAGGGGGTCCGTGGAAAATTAAAATTGATTTGGGGGTCCCTGAACAACGTCAGGGGATCCGCGCAAGGTTTAATATAAAATAAAAAAAATTGTGACACATTTTTATTAATATGGAAGTTAAAATAAATAACAGAAGCTGTTGATTGCTTTTCCGTAAAGCCTGTTGCAATACAGGCTTTATAGAGTTCCTGGAGTGGTGAAATCACTGCGTCAATACCTTTCTGCATGGCTGCCGGATAGATCCCATCTGGACCGGGAGATTTGAAGGGTGCGAAACTGTTGATAGCCCATGAAATTTTGTCTTTCGTAACCACTTTGTTGGCTATTGACCAATCAGCTGTAGCTAAGTCTGTTTGTAATAAACTAAAATTGTCTGAAATTGGATAATGTCCAGGGAAATGTGTGTCAAGGAGATGCATAGCTGCCTCTCTATCACTTGACGTGTAAATTCCTGACTCGGTCTGGAAGGTAGTCGGTTTGTTGGTGGGGTCCTTGGCCAGGATTTTGTTAATTCTGGCAGCTTCAGGGACGCTGTCAATTTCTCCGCAAAATTTTTGCCAGTGATTCCTTTTGGAATTTCTTATGGATTTCTTATAGTTGCTTTGGAGGTTACTAAAAATGTTCCACTGTTCTATTGTGTTAACCCTTTTGGCCTTGTTGAATTGTTTGCGTAAAGCTTGTCTTAGTTTTTTAAGGTCAGCGTTCCACCAGGTGGTTTTGTGATTCCCTCTACTGGTGGATAGCGGACATGCCTTATGGAACTCAGTAACTATAGCTTCTTCAAGCATTTTACTTTTTGTCTCAATGTTTTGGCAAGACAGTTCTCCGAGCTCCCAGGAAGCAAGTGTTTGCTGCAGATTGATGGCGAAAGTTTCCCAATCTGTTTTCCTAGGATTTCTGAATGATATAGGTCTAGTGGTCTTGAGAGAAATCTTGAAAAAAATAGCTCTGTGATCCGACGCAAGAATATGATTGGATACATGCCAATCACAAATGCTGCCAAGGATATCAGGAGAGCAAAAAGTAATGTCAATAATTTCTCGTCTGATTCTATTTATGAAAGTGGGCTCATGTCCCTTATTTAAGCTTTCCAAGTTTTCACTTTGGAGAAATTCAAGAAGTGCGATACCTCTGTTATTTGTGTTACTGCTGTTCCACGCAATGTTGTGCGCATTGGAGTCGCAGCCAGTTATCAAAGGCATACTGTTGAGTTTGCAATATTTGAGGATTTTTTCCCATTCTTCCCCAGGAGGAGAGCGTAATGAATCGTATGGCAAGTAAGCTGAAATAATGACAGTCTGAGGTAGCGAATTGCTAGTAGAACTCTTAAGTGCCACAGCCACCACATCCTTATTACTGAGATGCGGTAGTGGGATGAAGTCCACGTTCTTTTTGACCCAAATGCATGCTCTTGGTCTGTCAGTATTAGATCCTACAATGGTAGTTCCTAAATTGTTTGGCAAACCACGAACCTTTCCATTGAAATAGTAGGGTTCTTGAATGAGTGCCACAAGTGTATGCCCCTTGGCTAAACAACGGTTAAGTTCGGCCGTTGCTGCTTTGCCATGTTGCAAATTTATTTGAAGAACTTCTACCTTTGCTTGATCCATATTCATAATTAAGCTTAAGAGGTGTGAGTTCGAATGCTACCAATTGTACAGCCCGAAAGCGTTTCTGGATTGGTAGCTTGAAGTACAGAGCCTTTGCCAGTTGTAGAGCCACCCTCAGAGGGTTTATCGTTCACCAGCGCTAGGCTCTGTCTTAAAATTGAACCTGTGGGGTTCCGAGAGTGGTCCTTATGGACCGGATTGTTTGCTGTATTAATGGAGTCACAGCTCTCCATATTCTTGTCTTCATTTGTTGCCTGAAATTTAAAGGGAATAATTAATCTCTTCTGTAAGCTTTCCCTAATGGCTGCGTTAGATGACGCTGCCTGCATTGCATTACCTGATTTGGTCACTTCCGAGTAGGTGGCTGGTTTAGCCTCATTTGTAAGCGCAGTTGCAGCTGCCCTACGCAGTTTAAACTCTATCTCAGCTTCTGTTGTCAGGAAAGTGACTTGACCCAATAAGTAGAAAGCTTTGTATTGATTTGCTTTCAGGATATCATCAGAGTCTTTGTCAGCGCCGAAAACGATGTGAACTCCGTTCTCATGTTCCCTTCGGCTGTATGTCCTCCATTTGTTAGTGGCCAAACCTGGGTTTTGACGTCTTATCCTGTTGAGGAACGTCTCAGTCGAGACGTCATTCGAACCTCTGACGAAGACTGACAGTCTGATCGGTTTCGGCAGCCTACCGTAGTCTACGATGTCGAGACTGCCTTCGGCCCAGGGGCATGGCGGCTCAAAAGTAATGCACAAATTCAAAAATTTACACTACGAGGTTTCATCGCATAGTTTTGTATATAGTTACATTATCGTAAAATAAAATAAAAACCCGTGTTTTTTACTCCAACCTGTATAAGCCAGAAATCTGTCTCAGCCGGACAAATTTCTTGGTTCTGTGCGAGTCTGGCTAAAACAGGTTTTCCTGTATTGGATCATTTCAGATCATTTGATGTTTAACAAAAAAAAATTAATATATGAATATATTCAAAACTCGATAAAGCTTCACAAAAATCAAATTTACCACAAAGAAAAACCTCTAAAAATCATTTAAACAAATTTTGTCATGGGACTGAAAAATCTGCAATTAGGCCATAGCTTTTCCCGTGTTGCAGTTGGCCTGCCCTTAAAACTTCGTCCAAATCGGTTGAGTACTTCTCAAATTTTGAACACAAGCTTTAAAACCTATAAGGTTATTATAATATATGAATAACATTTAAACAATAAAATCAAAAATTTCACAAAAAAAAAATCCCACATGAGGAGTTGAACCCACAGAAACATTTACTCGGAGCTAATCATTTCCACGCTACACTATTCAGTCACTCAAAAATTTGGTGACGAAAATACGTTTAAAAAACTTTGTTGATTTATCCGTCAAATCTAATTTTTTTTTTGAATTTATAAATACGTCAAACACTTTTTTGAATTCATAATTTCGATCAAAGTTTGCTTACTTTGTTGCACCTATAATACATTTAAACAACTAATGCCAGAATTGTGAGTGGCTCAATCGCTATGTCTGTTGGGGTGCAAGCTATTGGTCCCTGGTTCTAATCCTATGTGCCGCAATTTTTATTATTTTTAAAATAAGCTTGTAGGTGAGGGGAGAAGTGGGAGCGGGGTCGACTTATTTAAGAAAAACAATTTGAAATAAGCGCCTTTAGTATAATAGGATATTTATAATTTTGAAAGGCAAATTACTAATAAAGTATTATTAAAAATGGGGAAAAAAGTAAAACGGACATATCTACAGCTATAGAGCTTTCATTTAAAAAAAAAATCATCAAAATCGGTTCAATAGGAACTCCAGGAGCTCTGTCGAAAGAAATCCATACAAAATCGCTTTGCCTTTTAAATATATAGATTGGTTTATGATAAGAGAAGTGTGAAATAAATATCATACATACAGTGTTCAAAACGCTCCCATTTCTAGTCTTTCGTTCAAATTAGTTATATATATAATGACGAAGGTTTTACATAAATTTACTACTTCATCGATTCTACTACTATTTTTCGGCCGATTTACTACGATTTCGAAAATCAAAAGTCACAACCCTGAACAGAAATTTAATGCTGGGAGCGAAATATCGCCCTTTTACTAATGAAATACATCATACCCAACAGCCATCGCTCGAGGCTTTCATTCATTTTTATGCGAGACCCACAAACCGCTTTGAACAAGAAGCGAAAACTTAAATAGAAATCATTTTCGTTCCCAAGTGTAGTATTCTTTAATTCAAATCCTTTTAATAGGTTTTATAATTCTTTATTAATTGACAAACATAATCATACTGACTGTGATTCAAAACTCCTATTACATTTTGTTTCTACATAGGCTGCTTATTTATAAATATTTTTAATACAAGTATAATATTCTACATCTTCCCCTTTTAAAATATACATTTTGATTACAAATTTATTTATTTTTTATTTTTTTTTTTCAATTTTAATTATAATTTCCTTGCATATGATATTACATGTGCCTTAGCATTCTAGAATTTCTCCGTAAAATTGATCCGTTTTCGAGTTTAATCCAATAAGATCTTGGTGTTTTATCTTTTTCAATCATTTGAGCTTTCATCCATGTTTTCTCTCCCTTAAACCAAATCATTTCACCCTCTTGAAAATCATTTTTAATTCTAGAATTTTGATCATAATACAACTTGTTTCGTTCAGATTTTTTTCGGTGAACTGGACTTATACTTTCCATTAAATTCGAAACAAATAAACTCTCTTTTCCAGGTATGATGGATCTAATTTTCCTTCCTAGAAGCAGTTCTGCTGAAGAATATTTACTTCCTTTTATAGGAGTGTTTCTATACTCCAGCAAAACTTGCCAAAATTCAGTTTTACTTTCTTTAGCTTTATTTAACAATGATTTCGCAATCTGAACAAATTTCTCTGCAAATCCATTGGACTGTGGATAATGTGGATTTGATGTAATCACATCAATGTCTAATTCATTTGCGAAACTCTTAAAATCGTAAGAATTAAATGGCATATTATCGGCAATAATCACCCTAGGTATTCCGTGAATAGCAAATAAATTTTTTAAACTATTAATAATTTCTCTCGCTGTTTTTCTATTTAATTTTAAGACTTCCAAATATTTTGAAAAATAATCTGATACTACTAAATAACTAATTCCTTGTAATTCCATAACATCCATGCCCAACTTAAAAAATGGAAAATTAGGGATTTCATGATTAATCATCGGTTCTCGTATACTATTATGTCTAAATTTCTGGCAAACATTACATTTTGCTATCAAATTTTCAATATCCATATTGATTCCTGGCCAAAACACTAAACTTCTTGCACGTGATTTCGTTTTCTCTATTCCTAAGTGCGATTTATGAAGCAAAGATAATATATCTTGTCTTAATGAACATGGTACAACTATCCTGTCTTTAAAAAATACTATATTATTCTCTACAAACAACTCTGTTTTGCTAGTCCAAAAAACTTTAATATTATCCGGTAAATTACATTTTCGATCTGGCCATCTGGATTCCAGAACTTTTATCAGATTACTTAATACCGAATCTTTAGCAGTTTCATTTTGATACAATTTTAATTTATCATTGCTAATGTTAATAGTATGAATAATTTCACTTAAATCTTTTATTTCTGGTTCACAGCTACCATTCTTGAAATTTCGTGATAACAAATCAGCTATCAATAACTGACTACCGGGCAAATATTGCAATTTTATTTTATATTTTAACAAACGTAATTTCATACGTTGTAATCTCGAATTTGGTATGTCACCAATTTCTTTATTCATAATCCCTAATAACGGTTTATGATCAGTTACTACAATTATATCTTTTCCGTATATAAATTGATGAAATTTGTTACAAGCGAATACTATAGCTAACATTTCTTTATCAATCTGTCCATAATTTAATTCCGCTGGTAGCATTGACCTAGAGGCAAAACACACAGGTTTCCCTTCCTGTAACAAACAACAACCCAGTCCATTTTTAGAAGCATCCGATTGAATAACAACCTCTTTATCTGGATCAAAAGGCTGTAAACTAGGGGCATTTGCTATCTTTATTTTAATGTCGTGTAGACAAATGTCATGAACCTTTAACCATTGAAAATATACATTTTTCTTTAACAGTAATCTCAATGGTTCAGATATACTTGACAAATCCGGGATAAATTTTCTCATATAATTGATCATTCCGAGCAAGCTCTGTTATAAGTTAAAAACTTATAACACCCAAATGGTGTTACAAATGTACATAAGTCAGCAGAATCATTCTCTAATTTAATCTGCCAATAACCATCTGAAAGATCTAACACAGTAAAGTATTTCATATTCGCTAATTTCGCACTTATCTCATCAAATGTTGGAATTGGATATGGGTCATCTACAATCGCTTGATTTAAATGTTTTGGGTCAAGACACAACCTTAAATCGCCATTTTTCTTTTCCACAATTACTAAATTTGACACCCACGACACAGGTTTGTCTACTTTTTCAACTATTTTTCTCTCAACGAGATTATTCAATGCATTCTTTAAACGTTCAAATAATGCTATAGGAACTCTTCTTGCCGATTTTACAATAGGAGATATATTCGGTTTAACTACAATTTGATATTCTCCTTCAAAAGTCCCTAACCCTGTAAAAACAGTTTCAAATTTTTCAATAAATTTTTCCCGTTCCTTACTATTAATCTGATCTATTCCATCTATTTTCGAAATCAAATTAAACTCAACACACGTTTTCAGTCCTAATATCGGAATCGAATTAGCCTCCACTACTACAAAACGTTGATCTGTTCCCATATCATTAATAGTACACTTTAAATTAACAATACCCAATGTTTTAATGTTAGAACCACCATACCCTTGCAATTTAAGCTCATTTTTAACAATGTTTGCATCTCGAATTGAATATACGATATTACAAGGAATGGTATTTACTTCCGAGCCAGTATCAAGTTTAAATTTAACTTCCTTTTTCCCGAACAAAATGTTAACCGCCCAATAATTGCTGTCGCCGTTATAAATCGAATCAATAAATAATACATCATCATTACCTGTAGTTTCCGAAATTTCTCGAATATTCTTATTCAAACATGCCACGTCAAAATGATTCTTCTTACCACATTTTGAACATGTACTACCATATGCAGGACAACTTCCCATTTTATGATTTTTCAAACAATATTTACATTCTCTTACAAATCTATGCTCATTTTTTGACGAATCTCTGAAAGACGAATTATTATCTTTCCAATTTTTTGAATTAAAATAAGTTTTCTCAAAATTCACTGGTCCTTGATGATTTTGTGCCCCCTTCTTCGATTGTATTTCGTGTGTTTCAAATTGTTGTAAATTACACCTTTGGGGATTCTGAAGATTACTTGATTGTCTCTTTGATGCTTCTGAAATTCTTGCCATATCAATCACTTTTCCGACGTCTAAATTATCAACCTCTAACATCTTCTTCTGAAGTGTTTTATCCACCATTCCGATCACTAATCTATCTCTTAACATTCTTTGCTCAATGTCATGGTTTCCAAAATCACAAGATTTAATCATTTTCTTCAGGTCCATAAGCCATGTATCAAAGGGTTCCAATGGTTTTTGATCTTGGCTTGCAAAAAAAATTCAAATGCTTTGACCACTTCATTATAATCTTCCTTTTTTGTCTCATCAAGGTCGAAAGTATTGAAAAGTTCCACAGCATCTGTTCCAACTGCATTTAAAAAAATCGCAGTTTGAATTTTCTCCGTTTTCTTATCCAATTCGGCGGCAATAAAAAAATACTGAAAATTTTGCTTGAACACACGCCAGTGTTCAGCAACATCTCCGGTCAAATCCAATGGCTCAACTTTCCTTAGAAAATCCATAGTTTTAGCTGTATCCACCGTAACAACTTGTCTTTTCCGAGGTCTTCCAACTGGCCTTTTAACACCGCTTTGTTTAGAAATTGTCATTAATTAATTTTCCTCGTCGCCATGTAGTATTCTTTAATTCAAATCCTTTTAATAGGTTTTATAATTCTTTATTAATTGACAAACATAATCATACAGACTGTGATTCAAAACTCCTATTACATTTTGTTTCTACATAGGCTGCTTATTTATAAATATTTTTAATACAACAAGTATAATATTCTACACCAAGAACGAGAGTCGGAAACCACAGCAAACGCTTTTGGCGTTAAGAGCGAAATAACATGGCATTCAATCAGGGTTCCGACCCCAAAAGAGAAAAGCGGAGTGTTACTGATCGAAAAATAGTAATGTCAGAGGGATTTCAGTAGTGTCAACTTTTTTAACAGTCATTTAGAGTTTTATTGAGACAACACATTTTGAATGTTACCGTCTAATGTTTTATTGCATATCATATCAGTAAATTTTTATATTAGTACAAAAATCGATTTTTTTTTAAATTAAAATTAAACCCTGATTTATGAGGTGAAAATCATATGCGTAAATGATGAGGTGGTTTCCAATGGACTTGTTCTAATCACATACCAAATCTGTGCTTTTAACTCGGCATACAACACCATACTGTATGAAGGTATTGAAGATTTCAGAGTCACTGTGCTGAAAACATGAGAAATAGCAAAGAGAGAAAAGTCAATGTGGGTCCACTGGACCCACCTCATCAATTAAAAAGGAAGGAATTAAGTATTATTGTCCCTTTTGTTCAATAATTGAGTGCGTTTAGTCAGTCACTTGTTCATAGGGAATGCCTAAAGTACTTAAATATTTTAGATAAAGAGTCTAAATGATTACATATTACATATTTTTTAATTTTCCCCAGATAAATGAACTTTTCAAATCTAGAAATTAACTTTCTTTGTAGCACGTTTTTGATAGGGCGAAAAAGGTAGTGTTTTGAGTTTTTCAGTAGTGTAAGTAGTGTTAGGTCAAATTATGTCGAAATAGTAGTGTAAAACTACGATAGTAGTGTAAACGGGATCCCTGCATTCAATACATCAGATTCAATCAATACACACAAAGGAGGAGCATAAAAAGAGTATAAATGTGAAATCTTTACTACAAGCAGCTTAGCATAGCAGCGGCAGTAAAAATTTTGATTTTGATCTTTAAAAAAATAATTGAACATAGTTTAACATAACAAAATACCCTAAACAATGCTTTAAAGTAGGCCTCATCTTATAACACAGTTTCTGTTCGGATGTCACCACAAACTATCGAGTATCATCGATTGCAAATTTGTTATCATGGCAGCAAGCCGATTTTCTAATTTGTACCCCCATAACCAAAATCTAAGACGTATCCACGTCAAAAACCGATATTTTTTTTTGTACGGAAAAATAATTTTAAACCAATTTTCGTGCAACTGATTTGTTATAAACACTTCTTTTTAGGCACTCTAAACCAAATACAATATTATATTGTGCCATTTATGGCCTCTTAATGGATTATATGGCACTTCACGTCTTTTGTTTGTATTATAGTGTATTTGTTGCGTCTAAGACCTAACCTACCCAATTTGAATAAACTGGTTTTTCGGTGTTTTAATAACCGGTTTTTTGGATCCGGTTAAACCGACCCGGTTTAAACCGAAGTCTTAAAAACCGGTTTAACCGAAAACCGGTTTTTTCAAAAATTTGACATCCCTACTGCTGACGCTGTTTTAATTACAAAATTTCATTTTAAAATTTTCATGTAACCTCACTTTTCTGACGAAAAAAAACTATTGAAAACCCGTATGGTGACTTAAGTGAATGGCGAACAGTTGTATCAAAATTCCACTTTGAAGTCAAATTTTCCAATAAGCTTTTTATACCCGTATGGTGAAACCAAAGGGTATATTAACTTTGCTTTACCGTTTGTAACGCCAAGATCCCGTCATCACACACAAAAATGAATTACACCAGTGTGTTTAGAATGATAAAAAAAATTGAATTTTGCATGTCCGTCCGTCCGTCTGTGGCGCGGATTGCGGGCGCACGGATTGAGCTAGAGACTTGAAATTTTGCGCAGATCCGTTTTTCGTAAAATGCGAGACTAAGTTCGTTAATGGGCAAAAATGGACCATTAGGGGGGTACCCCCCATACGAACGAAATCGTTTTTTGCGAATATCTCAAAAACCGAGCATCTTATCAAAAAAGTTATTTAGGATATGATTCTACATAAAAGTTATTTAGGATATGATTCTACATAAAACTCCCATACATCAAAATCCGATTGGAATAAATTTTAAAAAATCTTATTGGAAAGTTTGACTTCAAAGTGGAATTTTGGTACAACTGTTCGAATTTTGATACGAATATCACCATACGGGTCTCCAATGATTGCCAGATTGGCAATTATAGCTTTTGTTATGTTTTAAAATTTATTCCGATTGGATTTTGATGTATGGGACTTTTATGTAGAATCATATCCAAAATAAATTTTGTTCTAGCACTTTTTTGATAAATCGCACTGTTTTCAAGATATTCGCATGGCGGGTACCCTACGGACAGACAGACGGACGGACGCACAGACATGCAAAATTAAACTTTTTTTATCATTCTAAACACACTGGTGTAATTCATTTTTGTGTGTGATAACGGGACCGTTTTGGCGTTACAAACGGTAAGGCAAATTTAATATACTCTTTGGTTTCACCATACGGGTATAAAAACCATTATCAAGGCAAAGGCTAGTCTTGTTTTAATATCCACTGGTAAATATAATTTAAGCCGACTAATAACGCTAAAGGTCCGTTTAATTATGGAGTTAATGTGGAAATCCCAGGAAAGAAGTTCGTCAAAAATTATTCCACGGCTTTTTACTTCTTTACTGAAGTTTACAGTGGTCTTGTTAAGAATAATCGGGTTTAACTGATCTGCTATTGGTTTCTTATAGAAGGCTATAGCTTGCGATTTAGACGGATTAATACCTATTTTGTTATTCACAGCTCATAAACTTAATCGTTCCAAGTCCGAATTTATCTCATCAATACAACTATCAGCAGATAACAAATTACTAGTGTGCAGGAATTGAAGGTCGTCAGCAAAAACATGAGCTTTACCAAATTTAAACGATTCAACAATATCATTAATAAACATTAAAAAGATTAGAGGGCCCAAAATGGAACCCTGGGGAACACCATTTCTTAAGGATTTAGCGGTTGATCGGCTGTCTTCTATTTGTACATTTTGGGAGCGATTGCAAAGATAAGACTCCATCATATTAAAAGCAGAGTAAAGTTGAACTGAGTTATAAGTTTCAGCAGTGTGGCTCACACTATCTAATGCCTTACGAAAGTCCATAAGAACGAGCACAGCGAAATCATCCTTATCAAGAGCTAATAAATATAATCCACTCAGAAACATCAAGCATAGACCGGTATCACTATGGGGCCAAAGTGCCATTCGGCGGCCAAAAATACATAACTTTTGAACGGATCAATATTTTTGAATGGGGTTTTTTTGTTGGCTAGATAAATATCCAAGCTTTATTTCCTAACAATCTGATCACCCCCTCCTCTCCCCTCCCCCACCCATCTGCATTTGAAATCAAAATTACCAAAATCTCGAGAACGGGTGGTCGTACAGAAAAAATCATTAATGACGAAAATATTTAGAATGCCATTTTACATATATCCTCAGTACATGAAAATCGAATAGGAGCAACTTTAATACCCTATATGATGAAATAATCAAAACTATAGTATTTGTTGTTGTAATATTTTTTTTGGTTTTGTTTTAAAGTTGTTTTTTAAATGTTATTAAAAAATATAGCATTTTTAAAGACAACTATTTTTAATACGATTATTTTAATACATTTTGATACAAATACACATGGCTAAAATTACATTAAGTTGAGGAAAAATTATATTCTAATAATGTCTTGATCTACGTCGAATATTGACAATTGTAGGATTTCTTGATCTTCCTCGTCATCCAATTCATCTTTTGCATTTGTCCATTTAGAATAGTGCTGTGACATCGAAAGAAAACATCGATGTTTGCAACATCGATGTTTTAAAAATGAAAACATCGATGCCACAAAAACATCGAACCAAAAACATCGATGTTTTTGCAACATCGATGTTTTCTCAATAAATAAAGAACTTTTAAAAGTGGGTTAATAAAAGTCATTTTAAAGAAAAAAAGGCTCTTTATTAAAGATTTTTAATAAATGTTAACTATTAGCAAAAAAACAACTGCCTCAAACTAATCCAATCCCCAATATTTATTATCTACATTGTGTAGAAATAGAAGTTTGTCTATATGGTCCCCTGAAAGGCAACTTCTTTTAATGCTGACAATATTTCCTGTAGCTGAAAAAAGCCTTTCAGATGGGACCGAAGTAGCCATTACCGGCAAATATTTTTTTGCGATTTTTAATAAAGGACAATTTTTGTTAGCGGATTTGCACCAAGCATCTAATGGAGATTCGTTTAGTCTGGCTACAGGACTCTTCAAGTATAATGATAACACCGATGGCATTGTCATGTCACTCTCGTCCAACAAGTAATCAATACCCCTGACGCGTTTTTTTGACTTCCAGGTCTCTTCTACCATTTTGTGGTGGTGATCCCATAAACTGAAGGACTGTGCGTGTGCATCTGGAAAGTCCAAACAAAATTATTACACATACAAACCGTGGTATGCAATTGCAGCGAGTATTTCTATCCCTTTCAGACCCAAAATTTTTTTTCTTCAGGTTGCTACAAAAATTGCTATACTATTATATTTCAATACCAGAATAACAAAAAAAATTTGAAAAAAAATTTTTGGGTCTGAAAGGGATAGAAGCTCTCGACAAAAGGTAACACGATCACTGCTTTTGGGATTTTGAGCGAAATTTTGAGTCTGAGCCGAAATATAAACGTATTACGTCACCTAACACAATCGTATACAGTGGGTCTGAAAGGGCTATACATCGAACACAAAACATCGGACACAAAACATCGATGTTATAAAAACATCGGAAAGAAAACATCGATGGTAAAAACATGGATGTTTTGGAGAAAACATCGATGTTTTCAAAACATCGATGTCGATGTCACAGCACTAATTTAGAACGCAGAGAAGCCAAAAATGGATCTGACGATAGAAGTAATATATTCATCAAATCTTCATTTTGGTTGATTCTATCGTTTTTTTCTAGTGTTGGTGAGTCTAAAACGTCTGTAGTCTTTATTATTCGATTCCTGAGCTTCTTCTGAAAGCTCCCCAAGTAGTAAAATGCTTTTTTCAATTATCAGCTTGCCATGGAAAAGCACTTTATGCATTGTTGCAGACATATTTCTCCAATTGTAATGTCTATTATACAAATCAGCTGTAGACTTGGCATATGATTTGAATTTATCTGGATTTATTGCCTGCTTGCTTGAAAGCACCGATAATATAACTTTCAATCGTCGAATTAATGTAAATTTCTTAATATTCTGTTGTAACATATATACATATGTACATATGTATATCTAAGATATTGATTTTTATTGCTCTAATTATTTATAGTACCAGGAAGACTCGGCGATCTCAAAATCCTCCTTCTGCCTCTGTCTTTGAGTAGTTGAATCCGATTATAATTGCAACATGATTCCTATAACGAGGTTCAGGGAACTTGATTGTTTTGTAATTACTATTTATTGCTGCCAATAGATATCTAAAAAATGATATTTTTAGAATACATATCGCAAAACCTTACTCCCTAGCAATATTGCGAATTTTCATTAAGATACCTTCACGTAATTCGAAGACACCAAGCGAGGGGTATCGAGGGGAGGGAACACTCAGGTTTGTAGTGCAAAAATCGAAAGCCCTTAGCCCCCTTAGTGATACTGTAAAGTTTCATTATGATCGGACCACCCAATTCGAAGATACCAGGCGAGGGGTATCGAGGGGAATTTTCTCAGAGGTGAGACCTATCTGGATCGATTCCTTGTCCCCGAAAATCCCTTACCCCCAAGTTTCGTGAAAATCGTTTGGCGGGTTTTTGAGAACGTTGTGCAGTCATTTCTCGTATTATATTATAGGATAAGATTACAAGTTTTAAACGGTTTTACTGTCAAGAAGGGTGATATATACCAGTTTCACTGTATGCTGGTATGTAAAATATTCCGCTTTAATGTATATTAAAAATAATTAAAACAATTTCCTAGCATATAAGACGAAAAATCTTTGTTATTTGTTATGACAAAATAAGACATTTTTTTAAAAATAATATGTAAGAAATCAGACTTTTGCTTACGGTGACCAGAGTTGCAGGTAGTAGCAGATGAAATATGGATATTTTGAAAGGTATTGACCTTGGCTATCATGTCCAACTGATGCCTGACCGGTACGAGCCGGTACATTTTTTGCAGAGCCATATATATACAAAATTTCGCGAAAAAAATAGTATTTTTAGAATGCCCAGAATTCTGGGATAACAATTTTAAGAAAAAAAATGTAGTACTACAAATTTTTAATTTTTATTATAATTGCCTAAATATGTCCTCAGGTTGATGATAAAATCGATTTTTCTGTACTAAGTGACTTAAAAAAGTTCAAAAAATTTGTTGAAAATTCGAAAATTGAAAAAACCCGAATTTTTACCAACTTTGACCCCATGACGTTTGGAAATTACTTGTCCCAGGAGAGTGTCCTTTTGGATTTCTAGGTTCATAAGAATTCTCAATGCAATGACGTAACCGAAATCCTTCAAAGGCAGAACTCAAAATTTGTATTTTTGGCCGCCGAATAGTACTTTGGCCCCAACGTGGGTAGTACTATGACCACTTTTAAAACCAGATTGGGTTGTACATAATAGGTTATGAGATTCCAAATGCGTCAAAATTTGTTTTTTGATTACCATTTCTAAAATTTTGGACAAACAGGGTAAGATACTAATTGGTCTGTAATCACTAACAATCAATTCATAAAGTTACACTACCTAAAACTTTATGAATTGGGATCACGATCCCAACTTTCCAGGAATCAGGGAAGCGAGACTGAGTAATACAATCGTTTACTATATTAAGAAGTACATTATAAATTGCAGGTAATAAAAGCTTAACGAACTTCAAAGAAATTCCCTCAATACTCGCTGAATCTGATTTAATGCTGAAGAAAGCTTCATATAGTTCAAGATAACAAACATTACGAAAACTGAGACCATCATCAAATGAAGCTAACGGGAATTCGTCTGAGGAAACATTATTAAACGGCAATGTAATGTAGTCATTTAAAGTGTCCAGAGATAACAAGCAACTAGAATCACCAGATCTAATGGCACCGACTTTCCTCAATTTTTGCCAAATTTTAGTAGTGGTATTAGGTTTCGAAAAATAACGATTCGAATACGCAATTTTAGCATCTCGAATTAAACGATTGACAGTATTTCGTGCCTTACAAAAAGCTAACCAATTACCGTCAAGTTTTTTTTTGTAGACTTTGTAAGTATAACCCTTATACCGCCTGGCAGCCATAATATCATCAGAGAACCAAGGTGTAGAATGCCTTAATTTGAAAGTTCTTAGAGGCACATACTTATTAAATAACCAGGATTCAGACTTATGCTGAGGATCAACATAGGTTGGTACAAGTCTCTGACTATTAGCATTAATATTCAAGCCTACAAAAAGATATTCAACCTCCTCCAAAGTGGTATATTTCGAATCGATGTCGTTTTTTCTGCTAGAAACTTGGTTTTGCAAATTAGAAAAGAAAAATATTTTTTGTATTTCAATCGGTTTAATTTTGATGTTTGGTACCCCTCCTTTGATTAAATTTCTAATAGAAATAGAAACTCCTAATTTATAGAAAGTTCATATAAATACGACGACGTGCTAAGAATGTTCTGCTTCTCCTTTGTGGCATGGCGGAGCCAATGATTTCCGAGATGTCCGTTTCCTCTTGCTAATGATTATGTCTCCTTCCGGCACGTCACTTACTGCTCAGAGGATCCTGGCAAAACCCTCCCCCTTTTAGTCTCATGCTGACTGAGCTACACCCAGAGAAAAATCTTAGTAAAATCTTAGTAAAATTAACAAAAGACTTTGTGTTGAACTTTAACACAAGAAAAAACGTAAAGATAACAGAAGTTCTGTTCTCCGAACGAAAAATTGTGTTATTCTAATAACATAGAATATGTAGGATTTACGTACATACATGTGCAGCCAACAAAAGTGCTTGTGTTAAACTTTTACCCAAAGAAATCGTATATCGAAAATAAGTTGTGTAGTAACAACGCAAAAGGTTGTGAAAATTACAAATATCATTTGTTGTTGATACCTACACCCAGAGAAAAATCTTAGTAAAATCAACAAAAGATTTTGTGTTAACTTTAACACAAAAAAAGCGTATAGATAACAGAAGTTCTGTTCTCCGAACGAAAAATTGTGTTATTCTAATAACATAGAATATGTAGGATTTACGTACATACATGTGCAGCCAACAAAAGTGCTTGTGTTAAATTTTTACCCAAAGAAATCGTATATCGAAAATAAGTTGTGTAGTAACAACGCAAAAGGTTGTGAAAATTACAAATATCATTTGTTGTTGATACCTACACCCAGAGAAAAATCTTAGTAAAATCTTAGTAAAATTAACAAAAGACTTTGTGTTGAACTTTAACACAAGAAAAAACGTAAAGATAACAGAAGTTCTGTTCTCCGAACGAAAAATTGTGTTATTCTAATAACATAGAATATGTAGGATTTACGTACATACATGTGCAGCCAACAAAAGTGCTTGTGTTAAATTTTTACCCAAAGAAATCGTATATCGAAAATAAGTTGTGTAGTAACAACACAAAAGGTTGTGAAAATTACAAATATCGTTTGTTGTTGATACAAATAATGAAAAACATGAAGAAGCTCTCTGTTACATATTATCTACAGTGGCTCACAGCTTAAATGATGTGAACACATTTTTTCACTGTTAGGTCACATTAAAGCAAAACTAAAGGAAATTTTCGAATAAAACTTATCAAATATTAAAGCATAAAAACATATTTATTATTTCTCATCCAAAAACTAAAGTATAAAATTCAACATAAATAAAAAAAACTCAAAGATCCAATTTTGGTGCAAAATTCATCTCACAGCTTAAATGATGTAAACATAAAAACAATTGAAAATTAGGGTTCTTGAGCAACCACGGAGTTTGCTTCGTACATATTTCGCAATACCATACTTATTTTTGCTCGTTGATTTAGTTTTCCTCGTTGTGGAACATAATTTGTAAGATTTTATAAATTTCATCAAAAATGGGGCGCCGCACAACAATTGAAGAGCGCGAATTAATAATAAATCATTTTAAAGACGGAAAATCTCAAAAAAAAATTGCTGAATTGGTTAAAAAAAGTTCATCTACCGTGCAACACATTATTGAGCGCTTTGTTCATGAACATCGGATAGAAAATAAAGGCAGACTGGCTCCAAACAAAATATTTTCTGATCGTGATAAAAAATGGATACAGCGGCAGGCGAAGAAAGACCCTAAGTTAAGTGCTCCCAAACTTGCGCAAGAAGCAGAAAAGTTCTTGGGGAAAAAGTGCAATCCTGAAACCATCCGAAGGATCCTCCGAGAAGACAATTTACATGGGAGGATAGCTCGTAAAAAGCCGTTCGTAAGTAAAAAAAATCGCAACGATAGAATTAAATTTGCTCGAGAGCATTTAACAAAGGATATGGCCTTTTGGAATACGGTTATCTTTGCTGACGAAAGTAAATTTAACCTTTTTGGTTCAGATGGACGGGGGTATGTGTGGAGGAAACCAAATACGGAGCTCCAACCCAGTAATTTAAAGGGTACTGTAAAACACGGTGGAGGACATGTGATGGTATGGGGCTGCATGTCATCTTCGGGGGTGGGAAACTTGGTTTTTATTGAAGGAAATATGGATAAGACAATGTATTTGGATATCCTGAAGAATAATTTGGTTCAAAGTGCAGAAAAAATGAACATAAGGAGTAATTTTCGGTTCTACCAAGACAATGACCCCAAGCATAGTTCCCACTTGGTGCAGACGTGGCTAATTTGGAATTCCCCGCACGTTATCAAGACTCCAGCTCAATCGCCGGATCTTAATGTGATTGAAAATCTTTGGTCAAGGCTAGAGGAAGGAGTCAGGAAATACACTATCCACAACAAAAATGATCTGAAAAATGCTCTATTAGCAGAGTGGAATAAAATAGAGACAAGTTACACCAAAAAACTTGTGGAATCCATGCCGAAGAGGTTGAAAGCAGTGAAAACTCAACGCGGTTATCCTACCAAATATTAAAATTTTAATTTCTCTTAAGAAACCAAAAGACAATAATTTATTGCACAAAAAATATTGGTAATTTTCAATTGTTTTTATGTTTACATCATTTAAGCTGTGAGATGAATTTTGCACCAAAATTGGAACTTTGAGTTTTTTTTATTTATGTTGAATTTTATACTTTAGTTTTTGGATGAGAAATAATAAATATGTTTTTATGCTTTAATATTTGATAAGTTTTATTCGAAAATTTCCTTTAGTTTTGCTTTAATGTGACCTAACAGTGAAAAAATGTGTTCACATCATTTAAGCTGTGAGCCACTGTATGTACCTATAACACAATTCTGCGTAAAGCTAACAAAACTTCACGTAATAATTCAAGCCGATTTTTTTCTTCGATTGTAATTCACACGTGGTTTGCGAACTCGGAGTTTATATAGCTTGAACCTGCCTAAAATTTGGGAGCCGTTACAACTTTTTTATATGAATGACTGCTATATTTGGCCACTATGCCCTTTTTCCCATATGCCCTTTTATGCCCTTTTTTCCCATATGCCCTTTTTTCCCTTTTTTCCCACTGGAGCATGCGATTTTGGTGGAACGGTTCCTATATGTTTTTTCCGTGTATGAAAGACATATTTTATGTGTAAAACTAACCCAGTTTATATGCTAGTTTCCACACGGTATAAATGTAGATGCAACAAAATTTGACGTAGTATGAACGTAGTTATTATATGTAATGTGAACCAAAACTTTGTTCATTACACGTCTGGGTTGTGTACGTTGAACACATTGTTTTCTTCAATGTTACTGAAAATCTTGTTCACATAACACAAAATTCTGTACAACAAACCTACTTTTGTGTTGAAACAACAAACATTACACAAAAGTTGCAAGGTAAAATTGACGTAAGAATTTTTGTTAAGACAACACAAAATTTGTTAAGAGCAATATAACAGGAGTTGTGTTGAGTTTACGTATTGTTTTTGTTAAGATAACATAGATTTTTCAGTAACCATCTGAAAAACGTGACAACGTAAAATTAACAAACTCAATTTTGTTAGGAAAACACAAAGTTGTGTTGGACGTATATTGACGCTATATTTGTTAATTATACGTAGCATTTTCGTCAGATTGAATGAGATTTTTCTCTGGGTGTAGTCAGACAACGACGTGCCAGCCAGGGCCTTTTCTGTGGGTTGTGTTTGCCCGCCAAGGACAAATTCAGCCTCGTAGCAAATTTTACATTAGACCAGCCTACAATGGGAATCTTACTTCGTATACAATTTAATATTAAATCTATTGAATGTATGTAAATACTATAATTTATGACCATCTTGGCTTTATTTTAACGATGTTTGCGTATGTTAGTTTATATAAGCGATTGTGCATTCAATGCAATGCGATTTTTTACCGATTGTGATCAGTGCTTCACCTTCTATTATTAGTTGCGTTTTTTTAATGTTCTGAAGCAGTTCAGAACAAGCTTTCCATACAAAATCCTACACCACCTTTTCATCTGGGACAGCGTTTGGAAGCAAGGGAAATTTTATACGGTAATGTACGGTAATGAAATGCTGCTAACTTCAACGTAATAATTTTGACATTTTATTTTCAATTGAGGATTTTTCTGTTGGTGGCTGGTAGATCCTGTGTGACAGTTAAATAATTTTAAACATGGGAGTTAGCGAATCGTGAGTACGAAATAAAATTAAAAGTACTTTTTTAATAGATTTTGTTTTAAAGTGTACGCCGCCGTATATGGCAGAATAATGAAACTAAAGCGCTGCTCAATTGTTACTCTCGCAGGAAAGAAGAATTTGAAAATCCAAGAAAAAAATTGGCTTCCAGAATGTGCTCAAAGAGTTCATTCATTCATTTTAGTCGGTACAAAATAAAACCAAAATAATCAAAGCTGTGGTTTTTTTTAAATATATGTAACTCGAATGACAATTTCGATAAATGCAACGTAAAACGAAACTAATTACCTTCGCATTTTTTAACAGAAGTTTCGGATTTAAATGAATTATTTTCCCTATATATGTCATAATTTGAAAAAATACAACAGTAACGGCCTACTTATGTAACCAACGTGAAGTCAGTTGCGATTGAATTCGATGAAATTTCCCATTTACTCTGGATCGTTTTTTTAATGTTCTATGTTCTAGAACAGGCCTGCCCAACCTTTTTGTACTAAAGTTCAACTTTTTTTAATCCAACTACATCGAGATCTACCCATATACGTGTGGTTACACGGCCAGAGCAAAAGATACTCCACGTACGGTGCCGCAGTAATCCTGAAAATAAACCATTTCACGTTTGCGATAATACGTAGCATCTCGCATCGCCTAATGTGAACAGGCTCGTGAATTCTAAATTGAAACTAAACTATTCAAACAAATTTTAAACATGAGTCAAATCACAAACTAATCATAAGCAGACTAACAATTTCATTCAATCCATTCTAGAACAAAATTGAATTTCAACTTTCAAAAAATAAATACCCATAGCAGCCACTCCAGCCGTAGCAGCCATGAGCTTTACTGCCAACAGCACAAGACTTCGTGATGCAAGTGTTTTTTTTGTGTGTTTGTATTGTGTGTGCGTGTTTTTTTGTTTGTGCGTATTTTTTCCTTCCGCAGGTTTTCGATTTGAATATTTTGATTGGTAACAATAAATATGTGACATGACAAAATTTTTAGTTTGTTCGTTAATTGAAAATTTATTTTGAACTTTAAACGTTAAAAAAAACAGCAAACTAAAAATTTTATCTTGTTATATTTTGTTCATATTTTTAAATTGCTTTGAGAATGTAAGTTTCAAGTTTTATCAAATTTCCACAGAGTTGTAGTTTGATAAAGCAAGTAAATGCATTTTATTTAAACAATTTAAAGTATGATTTAAACAATTCAAAAAAAAGATGTGAATATTACATGACTTTCTTCTGCAATATTTAAAGTTTCCGAAAAAATATCTCATGAACCGTTAGAGATATGTAAAAACTTCATACTCGGCTTGAATGGAGCTTGAAAGTCACCTTTGTTTATACCCGTATGGTGAAACCAAAGGGTATATTAACTTTGCCTTACCGTTTGTAACGCCAAGATCCCGTCATCACACATAAAAATGAATTACACCAGTGTGTTTAGAATGATAAAAATAATTAATTTCTGCATGTCCGTCCGTCTGTCCGTCTGTCTGTCCGTCTGTCTGTCTGTGGCGCGGATTGCGGGCGCACGGATTGAGCTAGAGACTTGAAATTTTGCGCAGATCCGTTTTTCGTAAAATGCGAGGCTAAGTTCGTTAATGGGCAAAAATGGACCATTAGGGGGGGGTACCCCCCATACGAACGAAAACGGTTTTTGTGAATATCTCAAAAACGGTGCATCTTATCAAAAAAGTCCAAGAACAAATGTTATTTATATGATTCTACATAAAACTCCCATACATCAAAATCCGATTGGAATAAATTTTACAAAATCTTATTGGAAAGTTTGATTGCAAAGTCGAATTTTGATACGAATATCACCATACGGGTCTCCAATGATTGCCAGATTGGCAATTATAGCTTTTGTTATGTTTTTTTTTAACTTTTTTCATTTGGATGTAGTTAGGGACCTAAAAAAAAGATACCCGTATTTTTTTGTTTCGGGGAATAAATTCCAGTAGGCGGAGAAGAGGGGGTCAAAGTCGGCAAAAACTCGAAATCACAAAAACTTTAAAAATTTGTAACGGCTTAACCGATTGAAATGATATTGAACATTTTCGAAAGGTAATTCCTTGTGACAAAAAAATATTTTTTGACTTCCTCTCCCTCCCCCTCACCGTCATATGGTAAAATTCAATTTAGTGACAATATAAATAAAAAAAATGCGTTATTTAAAAAAAAAATCAAAAAAAAAATCGAATACAAGAAAATTGTATATATTTTACTGATTTTAGATTGGTTTTTATGTTTTCTGTACATAATATTAACTCAAAAGATTTAGGAGTTTAAAATTAATTAGAAATTCATTTAAAAGAAAAAGTTTTTTTTTCTTTGAGAAAGTTTCCGTCTGGAATAACAAGATAAAATTTTTAGTTTGCTGTTTTTTTTAACGTTTAAAGTTCAAAATTAATTTTCAAATTACGAACAAACTAAAAATTTTGTCATGTCACATATTTATTGTTAGCAATCAAAATAGTCAAATCGAAAACCTGCGGAAGGAAAAAATACGCACAAACAAAAAAACACGCACACACAATACAAACACACAAAAAAAAACACCAAACACACTTGCCCCCGCTTCGTGTCGCTTGCTTAAGAATTCAACGAGAATAAAACGAACTAGAAACGAAAACTGGTTTTAACAAAGGGCGAATGTAAGCAGCGGCATGTATACGCGATCACCACCAGGGTTCCCACCCCAAAAGTGAAAAGCGGAGTGTTACTGATCGAAAAATAGTAGTGTCACAAAATTGGGGTCAGTTTAAAGAAAACTGAGCCCAATTTTTCTCATTTAAAGAAAACTCAGTGTTATTGAAAGAGAATTAAAACGATTTAACAAGGTTTTCATTGCTCTTCTGGAAAATTATACCAAATGGACTTAGCACAATTTCACTTGTAGCCGACGATATGTCCCTTTTGTTCAAGAATTGAGTGCGTTTAGTCAGTCACTTTTTCATAGGGAATGCCTAAAGTACTTAAATATTTTAGATAAGAAGTCTGAATAATTACATATTGCATATTTTTTAATTTTCCCCATATAAATGAAATTTTCAAATCTAGAAATTAACTTTCTTTGTAGCACGTTTTTGATAGGGCGAAAAAGGTAGTGTTTTGGGTTTTTCAGTAGTGTAAGTAGTGTTAGGTCAAATTATGTCGAAATAGTAGTGTAAAACTACGATAGTAGTGTAAACGGGATCCCTGATCACCACGGCTGGAGTGGCTGCTACGGCTGGAGTGGCTGCTATGGGTATTTATTTTTTGGAAGTGAAAATTCAATTTTGTTCTAGAATGGATTGAATGAAATTGTTAGTCTGCTTATGATTAGTTTGTGGTCAAATTCAAATAAACTGCGAGAATCTAGTAATTTTCAAGTTTTCAATGCCTACTTAAAATAGGCAAGTAAAATAAAATTTAAAATAAGGTATCTAAGTAAAATAGACCACTTGCTTTAACAGCAAAAAACAAAAAAACGGAGAAGTAGATAGTGATTACTTAATTTTCACTTTCCCTTTTTTTTAATATTTGTTTTTACAAAAAAAATTTTTTTTAACATTTTCAGTCTGTAGTAGAAGATCGACCCAAATCGACTGGTAGATCGCGATCGCCTGGTTGGGCAGCACTGTTCTAGAACATTAAAAAAACGCAACTATTATTGTAGTAGATCTATTACTATTTGCCTTCTAAAAAATCTACTACTATCAATAAAAATTCTGCTACTATAAAATCATGACAAAAATCTTGGTCCCAATTCATACGATAAGTTTTTTGATTCATGAATCACGGCGATTCTCTTTTAAACATTCACGAATCATTCACGGTCATTTGACGTGCGTCTTTTTGACGTTTATGAAAGTTTTGGTCGTAAATTAGCATGAGCGAATACGAATGAGAGCAAAAAGGAATAGAGAAAACGGACTTGCAATAACTTATGGTGAATCAAAAGTTGGTGATGCACCAACTTCTCGCCCTTCCTACATCTCGCCCTTCTTGCCCTTATTTGACCGTGACGTGAATCAAAAAACTTATCGTATGAATTGGGACCAAGATTTTCCCCGGGCTTTATTAAATTGATATGAATTTTATACTTGACGTATAAGTTATTTTCGGAGGAATTTTAAACACTTTTGAGATGGTATGTCAACTTGGATCAAACAATATCAACATCAAACACGAAGAATCTCTTAATGTAAAAATTGCGCATGGTGTATTTGTGTATGAATTATTTATATGAAATAACGAGTAAAATTCAAAAATTAAATTTTCGTACTTAAATTCAAAATTTAAAATTTCTGTTTTAAAATCGAATTCATGGGGCGTTGGACCGATTTTGTCCATTTACGAACTCGAACTCTTATCTATCTATACATATAATAAATCTGTAATTCTGTCTGTCTGTCCGTCGAATTTTGTTCCGGCATCACGTGAAAACGGCCCAACCGATTTCGACGAAACTTTGCATACAGGTAGAGTTACTGACAGAATACATAATAGGCTACTTTTTATTGACCTCCCCCCTCTTCTTCGATACCCCTCCCCTGATAACTTTCGAACCCTTCACCCGATTTGGATGCGGTTTCCACTAATAGAGAAGTTATTCCTCAGAGAAATTTTCCCCCCACTAATAGCTACCCCCTCCCCTCTTGGTAGGCCCCCTCGCCTGTTATCTACTACACCACTGATGGGATTTGGGTTCGGTTTTCTCCATTAGGAAGGCCTGCCCTCAGGGAAATTTTCCCCCCACTAATAGCTACCTCCTCCCCTCTTGGTAGGCCCCCTCGCCTGCTATCTACTACACCACTGATGGGATTTGGGTTCGGTTTCTGCATTTGGAAGGCCTGCCCTCAGGGAAATTTTTCGCCCACTAATAGCTACCCCCTCCCCTTTCGGTAAACCCCCTCGCCTGCTGTCTACTACACCACTGATGGGATTTAGGTTCGGTTTTCTCCATTAGGAAGGCCTGCCCTCAGGGAAATTTTTCGCCCACTAATAGCTACTCCCTCCCCTTTCGGTAAACCCCCTCGCCTGCTGTCTACTACACCACTGATGGGATTTGGGTTCGGTTTTCTCCATTAGGAAGGCCTGCCCTCAGGGAAATTTTCCCACCACTAATAGCTACCCCCTCCCCTCTTGGTAGGCCCCCTCGCCTGTTATCTACTACATCACTGATGGGATTTGGGTTCGGTTTTCTCTATCAGGAAGGCCTTCCCTCAGGGAAATTTTTCCCCCACTAATAGGATTAATAGCATTATTATTTATTATACTATTTTTGTGAAATCCAACAAAAATCGATTAGAATGTAATATCCTATATAACTTTTGTTTCCTGCACTTTTTCGATAAGATGCACCGTTTTTGAGATATTCGCAAAAAACTTTTTCGTTCGTATGGGGGGTACCCCCGCTAAGGGTCCATTTTGCCCATAAACGAACTTAGCCTTGCATTTTACGAAAAACCAATCTGCGCAAAATTTCAAGTCTCTAGCTCAATCCGTGCGCCCGCAATCCGCCCACAGGCGGACGGACGGACGAAAACATACTGGTGTAATTCATTTTTCTGTGTGATGACGGGATCTTGGCGTTACAAACGGTGAGGCAAATCTAATATACCCTTTAGTTTCACCATACGGATATAAAAACAGTATTTTTTGCAGTATAAATTTTATTCAATGAAAATTTGTGTTTTTGCTCTTGATTTCGACATTTTTATTCTTTTAAAATTAACAATGGAAAGCAAAATCAAAGTAACGCGTTCTGAAGAAGGATGAATAATGACAAGACAGTAATCGATGGGGAAAGGAAGAAGCGAATCTATATGACATGTTGCCATCAATACTTCGCTGTTCGTCGTTTGAATGTATTTACACTTGCCATGTGTTGCCACCGTTTTGTGTTGCCACTGACGTTTTGCATTGCTATTAATAAATTTGAATTTCGAAACGTTAAAGAATTAAAGTTTTCTGAGTATTTAAATACAGTATTTTAGGGAAAAAAGCAGTAATGCAGTATTGGAGTCTGAAAAACAATATAATACTGCGAAAAACAGTATAGATACCATCGTTATGTATAGCCCTCACCTGCTATCTTCTGCAATTCTAAAGGGATTTGGTACTTCAATGTATGACATGAATTAAAAAGAATAAAATTTCCCACAATATTGTCTTTCCCCGTGTGGATAACCACCTTTTACCGTTATTGAATATATTGTAAGTAAACAGTACGATTTTGTAATACACCGTTGAGTCACAAAGAAAAATGTCTATAAAAAAATTTCCCTTTTTCGAGTTAACTATATGCATTTGGCTCGAGGCCGAAGGCCGAGTAAAGAGGAAGGCGAGAGCTGAAATATATTTAAATAATTTTACGTAACATCTCCATACATCAAATTCCAACAATCCAAGCGCGAGGGGCGAGGCCGAAGGCCGAGTAGTTGTGGAGGCCGTAGGCCGACGGGGGCAGGGAGGCCGAAGGCCGACCTGCGGAAGGGGGATGAACCGCGAAGCGGTTCGGGGCGCAGCCCCTAGTTTTAAATAAAAGGGGTACATATCAAATTTTAAGTGTCCAGCTTACACCGCGTCTTGATTTGGGATTTTCCATCGCAGAAATTTTTGATTGACCAATCAGAGCTCGAGTTGACGGCGATAAAAAATCCCAGAGATAAATTTCAAGAAATCTTGCAATTGCAAAATTTCTTGGAATTTTCCAATTCAAGATGGCGGAATCTAAATTCTCCCGACAAGTAGTTGCGAAAATAACTAATTTTTACAAACAATACGATACAAAAAGCTTTGGAAGAGAATATATAACATTAAGAGGTTTTTCTTTTCGTCTGTTCTTCTGTTTCAGCCTTTTCAATTTCACGTATTGCATTAATTGCAAGAGCGGCGACTATGTGTTTTCTTTACATCGCCATTTTGAGTACTAAAATTTCAAGAGATTTTCGGCCCAGCTGTCAAAAAAATCTCATTGCGGTGAGATATTTCTTGGGATGAAAAATTGTTAATCAAGACGCGGTGTTACTGTTTCCACGAGATATCGTGTTCACAGACGGATAGACGGACATACATGAGTTCTCGGCATTCTTTGACTAGATTCACACGATAAGTTTTTATCGATAATCATTCACGGTCATTTACACGGTAAATGTTTTGACGTGCGGCTTTTTGACGTTTATGAAAGTTTTTGTCGTAAATTAACATGAGCGAATACGAATGAGAGCAAAAAGAAAGATAAACATAACAAAAGCTATAATTGCCAATCTGGCAATTATTGAAAACCCGTATGGTGATATGGTGATCAAATTTTCCAATAAGATTTTTAAAAAAATTTCCAATCGGATTTTGATATATGGGAATTTTATGTAGAATCATATCCTAAATAACTTTTGTTCTTACACTTTTTTGATAAGATGCACCGTTTTTGAGATATTCACAAAAAACGATTTCGTTCGTATGGGGGGTACCCCCCCTAATGGTCCATTTTTCCCCATTAACGAACTTAGCCTCGCATTTTACGAAACACGGACCTGTGCAAAATTTCAAGTCTGTAGCTCAATCCGTGCGCCCGCAATCCGCGCCACAGACAGACAGACGGACGGACATGCAGAAATTAATTATTTTTATACCCGTATGGTGAAACCAAAGGGTATATTAACTTTGCCTTACCATTTGTAACGCCAAGATCCCGTCATCGCACAAAAAAATGAATTACACCAGTGTGTTTAGAATGATAAAAAAAAAATTTTAAAAAAAAGCTTTTATTAAAAAAAATGCACTAAAAAGAAAAAAATAATTTTCTGGACGCTGTGTATCACAAATATAAAAGCTTTTAAAAAGCGAGATAAATGTTTATTTTATTGTTTTATGCTTTATCTCGCTTTTTAAAAGCTTTTATATTTGTGATACACAGCGTCCAGAAAATTATTTTTTTCTTTTTAGTGCATTTTTTTTAATAAAAGCTTTTTTTAAAAATTTTTTTTTATTTTTTTTTATTTTGTTCTTTTTAGTCTTCGAATATATAGTTTTACATTTGAGATGTCCTTACAGGCTTTTTAAATTGAGAATCGTATTCAGCGAACCCCAAAACCCGCAGAATATATTTTTTCCCGGAACAATTGAGAAAAAGGATAATCACGTTATCCTTACAGGACATTCCGTTATCCTTACAGACTTTTTAATGACAGATTCGGATTCAGCGACCCCAAAAACCCCAGAATAGATTTTTTTCCGGAAAATTTGGAGAAAAGGATAATCACGTTGTCCTTACAGGACCTTCCGTTATCCTTACTGACTTTTTAATGACAGATTCGGATTCAGCGACCCCAAAAACCCCCAGGATAGATTTTTTTCCGGAAAATTTGGAGAAAAGGATAATCACGTTATCCTTACAGGACCTTCCGTTATCCTTATAAGGACGAAGTAGTGAAAATATTGTATTGTCATCGGACTTATATAAGTGTGCAAAATTTCAAGTCAATCGGACAAGTGGAAGTGGGTCAAAATTGGGTTGCAAGATTTGATCTGACAGACAAACAGACAAACAAACAGACAAGATAGCGAGCTAAATAAAAGCTTTTAAAAAAGTTGAATTTAGCATGTCCGTCCGTCTGTCCGTCTGTCTGTCCGTCCGTCTGTCTGTCCGTCCGTCCGTCTGTCTGTGGCGCGGATTGCGGGCGCACGGATTGAGCTAGAGACTTGAATTTTTGCGCAGATTCGTTTTTCGTCAAATGCGAGGCTAAGTTCGTTAATGGGCAAAAATGGACCATTAGGGGGGGTACCCCTTATACGAACGAAATCGTTTTTTGTGAATATCTCGAAAACGGTGCATCATATCAAAAAAGTCCAAGAACAAAAGTTATTTAGGATATGATTCTACACAAAACTCCCATACATCAAAATCCGATTGGAATAAATTTTAAAAAATCTTATTGGAAAGTTTGACTTCAAAGTGGAATTTTGGTATAACTGTTCGAATTTTGATACGAATATCACCATACGGGTCTCCAATGATTGCCAGATTGGCAATTATAGCTTTTGTTATGTTTATCATTCTAAACACACTGGTGTAATTCATTTTTGTGTGCGATGACGGGATCTTGGCGTTACAAACGGTAAGGCAAAGTTAGTATACCCTTTGGTTTCACCATACGGGTATAAAAAATTGAATTTTCCATGTCCGTCCGTCTGTCTGTCTGTCTGTCTGTGGCGCGGATTGCGGGCGCATGGATTGAGCTAGAGACTTGAAATTTTGCGCAGATCCGTTTTTCGTAAAATGCGAGGCTAAGTTCATTAATGGGCAAAAATGGACCATTAGGGGGGGTACCCCCCATACGAACGAAAACGGTTTTTGTGAATATCTCAAAAACTGTGCATCCTATCAAAAAAGTCCAAGAACAAAAGTTGTTTAGAATATGATTCTACATAAAACTCCCATACATCAAAATCCGATTGGACCAAGTTTTAAAAAAATTTTATTGGAAAATTTGAATTCAAATGAAATTTTGATACGCCGTTCAATTAAATCACCATGCGGGTTTTCAATAATTGCCAGATAGGCAATTATAGCTTTTGTTATGTTTAGTTATTTTTTTAAAGTCGGTTTTATTATACCCGTATGGTGAAACCAAAGGGTATATTAGATTTGCCTTACCGTTTGTAACGCCAAGATCCCGTCATCACACAAAAAAATGAATTACACCAGTGTGTTTAGAATGATAAAAAAAAGTTGAATTTAGCATGTCCGTCCGTCCGTCCGTCCGTCTGTCCTCCTGTGGCGCGGATTGCGGGCGCACGGATTGAGCTACAGACTTGAAATTTTGCGTAGGTCCGTTTTTCGTAAAATGCGAGGCCAAGTTCGTTCATGGGCAAAAATGGACCATTAGGGAGGGTGTGGCGGAGTGATCGAAAGTAAATAAGAAACACTGTCAATATTCTTTTGACTAACTATATTTATTATAAAGAATTCATTTACACTGATATTTTGCGAGGTAATAATTTTACCGACTCTTTCGGACGGCGGTTCGATTGCGAAAGAGAGCGAGTTTGACAACTTAGCCCTGGCATCGTATTGCCATATCTTATGGTGTTGCCATAGTAGTCCCCCCTTGGAGAAGTGCAAGGGACTTACGTCCTGAAACGCACGAACGAATATGAAGGTGCAGTCTCGTAGACTCTTTTGTACAAAATTGAAGCCTTTTGCTAGAGTGATTTGAAGTTTCCGTAGGTGCTAAATTTTCCATCAGAACTCGAAAATCCTTAACAAATTGGCTCGGATCGGAAGAATTTCTTGATTTAGTGAAGAACTCTCCGGGGAGTTTTAATGTTGTTCCTTAGACTAGCTCAGCAGGACACGATTTGATATCCTCTTTGTACGCCGATCGCAACCCCAGCATGACCAAAGGTAAAGCGTCGACCCAGTCGCTCGTTGCTTGACATTTGATGGCTGTCTTGAAACTTCGATGCCAACGTTCAATAAGTCCGTTTGATTCCATTGGTACGCTGTTGTTTTATAGTGCTGCGAACCTAGTAGCTTTGTTAGTTCCCTAAATAGCGACGACTCGAATTGTCTGCCTCTGTCGGTAGTTATTTTTGCAGGAACTCCGAACCTTGAAACCCATCCTCCAACGAACGCCTTAGCAACTGTTTCTGCTGTAATATCTGCTATCGGAAGAGCTTCCGGCCATCTTGTAAAGCGGTCCATACAGGTTAGACAGTAGCGGACGCCCTGCGATAATGGCAGAGGCCCTACGATGTCGATGTTCACGTGCGAAAATCTCTCGCCTGAAACACTGAAATAACCCGTAGGCGATTTATTGTGTAAGAATACCTTTGTTCGCTAACGAGCTTCGCAAGTTCTGGACAACAGTCGACAGTCTCTCTTGAGGTTAGGCCAAACGAAACGTTCACTTACAAGTTTGGTTGTTACTTTGACGCCTGGATGCGAAAGATTGTGGATGCTATCGAAAGCTGCACGTCGAAATCCTTTCGGAAGATACGGTCGAACTGCATTTGTCGAGGTGTCACAATAAACTTTCTGATTTGGTGTGTAGTCCAAGATTGTTTTAAGCTTCATGAGGTGTTTGAAGATAGCAGGTCAGATAGCTCTTTGTCATGTACCTGGGCTTCAGCTAATTTGCCATAATCAATGCCTGGATGAGCGGAGACAGAGTTGATTCTGGAAAACCAATCGGCGACGGTGTTTGAATTTCCAGGAATATGACGAATGTCTGTTGTAAACTGACCAATTAGATCCAGGTGTCGCAACTGACGAGGAGAAACCTTATCATGCTTTTGTTTAAAAGCGTAGATCAACGGTTTGTGGTCCGTAAACACGATAAAGTCTCGACCTTCGAGCATGTGACGAAATTGTTTGATGCTGGCGTAAATAGCTAGTAGTTCTCTATCGTAGGTGCTATACTTTTTCTGACTGTTAGATAGCTTCCTAGAGAAGAAACTAAGCGGCTGCCACTGTTCTCCTACTTGCTGTTGAAGAGCTGCGCCGATCGCTGTGCTCGATGCGTCAACCATCAATGCAAGTGATGCATTTGCCGAGGGATGTGCGAGCAAAGTTGCGTTGCTTAGTTGAGTTTTGCAGTTGTTGAACGCCAGAGTAGCTTCCTCAGTCCAATTGATGACAGTTTTGTCGTTTTTCTTGTTGCATTTAATGAGTTGTAACAGGGGTAACTGAATGTCAACTGCTTTTGGGATGAAACGTTTGTAGAAATTCAACATCGCGAGGAAATGTCTTAGATCGCAAACTCGTTCCGGGCGCTGAAAATCTAACAAAGCTTGAACTTTTTCTATTGGTGGTTTAATACCTTCTTTATTGATGCAATGGCCGAGAAAAAGTATTTCCTCCATTCCGAAGACACACTTGGATATGTTGATCGTTATGCCGTTGTCTCGAAACCGTTGAAAAATCTGCCGCAGATGATCTTGGTGCGCCTCAATCGTTGTTGACGCGACGCAGATGTCATCAATGTAGACGTAGACGAAGTCAAGACCGCGTAAAACGTCATCCATAAACCGCTGAAATGTTTGGCTGGCATTCCGTAGACCAAAAATCATAAAGGGGAATTCGAAAAGTCCAAACGGAGTTGTTATGGCTGTTTTAGGGATGTCCGCTTCCTCTACCGGGATCTGGTGGTAAGCCCTAGTTAAATCTATCTTTGAAAATATATTTTTCCCGTGCAAAAAGTGAGTACAGTCCTGGATATGAGGGATTGGATATCTGTCGGGTTCCGTAACATCGTTCAGTCGACGAAAGTCCCCACAAGGCCTCCAGTCACCGTTGTTCTTCTTTACGATATGTAAGGGGCTGGCCCAGGGGCTCTTAGATGGACGGCAGATACCCTTGTCTAACATGAACTGAAATTTTGCCTTTGCTGCCTTCAACTTGTCAGTCGCCAAGCGTCTCGGTCGGGCAAAAATGGGAGGTCCTCTTGTGATAATATAGTGAGTTACCTGATGTTTTTGTTTCTTCGCAGATTGATTTAGTTGAGTGATGTCCTTGAATTCAGACAATATATTGCTGAATTCGTTGGAGGTGTTGATCGTTGACAACTTTAACTGAGGGCCGGTGTCAATTATTCCAATCGAAGCATGGCGAGTTGTGTTGTCAATTAGTTTTCGTCGACGTAAATCCACTAGGAGATCAAAATGCCGGAGAAAGTCCGCTCCTATTATTGGTCGGGATACGTCTGCTAATGTGAAAATCCATTTGAATTGCCGGCGAAGTCCAAAATTTAATTCGACGTATCTTGTACCGTATGTCGTTATTTTGGTGTTGTTCGCAGCAAAAAGAACCCCCTGTGGAAACAATCGTTCGCGCCTGGACGGAGGGGCAACGCAAATGTCGGCACCAGTATCGATTAAAAATCTGGTCATTGTGTTTTGATCTGTGATGAATAGGCGGCTGTTGTCGAGGCCAGGATCGCATGCCGCTGAAAGCGATTGGCCGTCTAGTTTCCCTGCCCCTTGGAGCAAGGAGATCGGCATTTGCGTGCTTTGGTTCCAAACCGGGCATGAAACCAACACAGATTGTCATTTGTATTGCTTCTTGACTTTGACGTCGATTTAGAACGGTGTCTCCTGCGAGTGCCGCTACGGCTTCTATTGTTTGATGAATGCGACTTGAGATCGGCTATTTGTTTAGAAAGTTCCACAACCTGTTGTTCAAGAGAAGCATTCGACGATGATGCCATTTTGCAAGCGGAAACTTGGTTCGGATCGCTTACTTCAGCAATTTTATCCGCCAAAGATGCAATATTTTTTAATGGCTCACTACTAATGGAAATGAATCGATCGCATTGAAGACGGTAACCGCTGTAACCAAATTGACTTTAAAGCTTCATCGTTCAAACTGTTATTTGCCAAATCTCGCATTTCGTGCAATAACTGAGATGGCTTGCGATCGCCTAGCTCCACGTCCTGCAAAAGTCTTCGAAGTCTTTCATGTTCTGTATCAGCGAATTGAGTGATCAGACGACTTTTTAGCGTGTCGTACATTAAAGTGGCGGGAGGAGATAAAATCACATCACTCACCTGGTCCAAGATATTGCTCTCGATGGAGGCTACCAAAAATGTGATATTTCGTTTTATCCGAAACGATACCAGCAGTGAAAAATTGTGATTCGATTTGCGAAAACCATAATGTGGGTTTTGCTTTCCAAAATGGTGGCAATTTGCAGGAAACTTTGCAAACCTCAATGTTCTCGAAAGTTCCACGAGCATTTTTGGGGGCTTCATCCGATCTGGCAGGACCAGCTTCGTTGCCTGTTCCAGTCGATTCTGTTGCGACCATTGTCCCTTTTCTAAATCGAACTGTCCACCGAATTACCGAACCACGATTGTATGAATTTAAAGAAAACAAAACCGTTCACTGTTGTTCGTCTTTTCAATTTACCGGCTCACAGAGTTTCTTATTAAAAACACTCGTGCCAAACGTAAAAATTTTCAAAATCACGTCGGGGTCACCAATGTGGCGGAGTGATCGAAAGTAAATAAGAAACACTGTCAATATTCTTTTGACTAACTATATTTATTATAAAGAATTCGTTTACACCGATATTTTGCGAGGTAATAATTTTACCGACTCTTTCGGATGGCGGTTCGATTGGGAAAGAGAGCGAGTTTGACAACTTAGCCCTGGCATCGTATTGCCAGATCTTATGGTGTTGCCATAAGGGTACCCCCATACGAACGAAAACGTTTTTTGTGAATCTTATCAAAAAAGTCCAAGAACAAAAATTATTTAGGATATGATTCTACATAAAACTCCCATACACCAAAATCCTATTGGAATAAATTTTAAGAAATCTTATTGGAAAGTTTGACTTCAAAGTGGAATTTTGATACAACTGTTCGCCATTCACTTAAATCACCATACGGGTTTTCAATAATTGCCAGATTGGCAATTATAGCTTTTGTTATGTTTTATTATTAGGGTTGACCTCAGTAATTTAAATATCTCGAAAGTTATGCCCCAAACCGATGAGGCGTCAACGTCGGCGTTATGACACCAGCATGTGTGTATAGAGCCCATAATATAGAGAGTGAACATCCGGACTAGAGCGACTAGACATGAGTTTTTTTACTTATATTAAGCGATTTCCGTTAATTTGATAATGTGAGAAAGAACGACATTTTTAAAGCTTTCCGCGCTCGTTTTTCATTTGTACAAGTCCGGATGTCCACTCTCTATATTATAGGCTCTCTAAACACATGATGGCGTGTCAACAACTACAACTTTCCAAATTTTGATATGAGTTATTTTTATTGATATTGACCGATTTCAGTTATTTTACTAATTATTTGTGGCAAAGGATTAAATTTTTAAAGCTCTTCTTACTGATTTTTCTGCTCGGCGGCCATTTTTACACGTCCCATTGTTTATTCTCCAGAAGTTTTTCAATTTTTTAGGGTTTTTCTTTAGTCGGGGGTTTTTCAATATTTTTATTTTGTTTTTTTTTTACTCTTTTTAAAGATAACAGTGAACAAACTTTTTATGTTCGATTGAATTAAAAGTTTTTTGGTAACCATTTTGTATTCTAATAATTATTTAAAGATTAACAATATTTTTCAAGTAATGTCCCTCGAATGCCGAAGCGGGATCGAAAACAGTTCAGGGAATCAAAATACACAGAGATAGGGGCGGTAACGTTAAGGGGAGAGTGAATTCTTACACACTAAAATATTCCTTTCATTATTTAACAGTAAACATGGGGAAGGAAAATGTCCATAGACTACACGTAGTCTACTAGGATTATCTGGGTTAATTTAGCAACCAAAAATTGCAAATCAATGCAACATCCAATCAAGAATGAAATAAAATCCACATCTCTAACTATGAAGTATCATGGAATACAGTTGAACAGAAAATTCTTGGTCCGATCCGGACAATGCCCAAACCGTTTTCAATTTTTTTAACTTGCTCATTTCTGGTTCCCGCTTTGCGTTAATGGGTGAATAATTTCTTGGAAAAATAAGATATTAAACAAATACGTTTAAAATAACCAAAACCCGCAAATGTTTTCCGTGTTTATTTATGTACGTTTCAAGTATATAAAATTCAAAAGTGCCCTAGCTAATGTTCATTCATTTAAATTATTTAAATATTTTCCTTTAAAATGGAAAATCTACAATCTTCTGCGATATGCTATTTGTGACATTTTAGCTTGTGATCTGCAACATAACCAAAATATTATGTTAGCGAACAATATACCAATAACTGGTTTGCGGCATAAAGCACTTTCACTACTTGTGCTTATGTAGGATGAGCCCATACTGTTATGTAGTTATATTGAACTGTTCCTGTTTTTTAAAATGTAAGACTAAAAAAATCGAATTTTTGAGTTGGGTGCCCAAATTACTGAATTAATTAATCAAAATCTGAACTTGTGAATGTCAATAAAAGATTACGTTAGAAAAGCTTAACCTTTGTAAAAAAAAATTTGTTTGCGGTAAATCCATGTGGTGCCGTTAAAACCTTATTTTCTTATAGTTGAAATTAAAGGTACAAATTTCTCACATACAAACCCACAACATATTAATGAATATAGATAAAAAAGCAGGTTTTCTTACATAATACGAAAATTCATGGCATTTGTATTAAAGAAATAAATATGCTTCTAATGTTTTTGTGGAAGGTCTTTTCGCTATAAAATCGAATATTAGACATGACCATGGCAATCATCACTCAAGTGCAAGGTTATATACATTATTAGTATTAAAAATATCTCCAAAAAAAATATTTCACGGTTATTTTTGAGATTTTTAATTATGAAGCATTAAATCTTAACCTTTAATTCAACCTTTTAATTGGATTTTCTACTTTTAGTGTAGACAGAATTTTAATTAACGTGCGAGTACATACGGAATGATGAAATTATGATGAATTAATAAATAACTAGCTAGAGGCATTTGCTGCTCTTGAAACGTACCCCGGCATGGACAAATTTTGTTGCAACACTTTTAACGGATAATTATAAAATATGGGTCCATCTATCTGCGTATGCATCAGAAAATCATTCAATTTTTTTTTTTGATTTATGAATTATGCTTGAAAATATCTTAAACAGGAAAAGCAAAAAGAGACATGTTTAGCTTTTATTTTTTCCTTTTTTTTTGTTGGCACTTAAAGATTGCTTTTATTTGTATAAAAATAAATCTCTGAACACAATTCAAGAATATTAGAATGAACCCAACACAACTAATGGAAGGATGTGGAAAATAGATGACAATTTCGTAGACTCGACTTCTTAGACGTAGTAAATTCGGAAAAAAATAATTCATTTTTTCGTTATTTATTTATTTTTGCCTTATTTTATTATACCCGTATGGCGAAACCAAAGGGTAATATTAACCGTTTGTAACGCCAAGATCCCGTCATCACACACAAAAATGAATTACACCAGTGTATTTAGAATGATAAAAATAATTAATTTTTGCATGTCCGTCCGTCCGTCTGTCTGTCCGTCTGTGGCGCGGATTGCGGGCGCACGGATTGAGCTAGAGACTTGAAATTTTGCACAGGTCCGTTTTTCGTAAAATGCAAGGCTAAGTACGTTAATGGGCAAAAATGGACCATTATACGAACGAAAACGTTTTTTACGAATATCTCAAAAACGGTACATCTTATCAAAAAAGTGCAAGAACAAAAGTTATTTAGGATATGATTCTACATAAAACTCCCATACATCAAAATCCAATTGGAATAAATTTTAAAAATCTTATTGGAAAGTTTGACTTCAAAGTGGAATTTTGGTACAACTGTTCGAATTTTGATACGAATATCACCATACGGGTTTTCAATAATTGCCAGATTGGCAATTATAGTTTTTGTTATGTTTTTTTTATTATTTTTTTGTGAAATTTTCCACAAAAGATCATCAAGTTTCCATAAAAGCATAGAATATCGTTAGAAATATTGGGGTAATATTTTTAATGATATTTTGATTCTAAATCAGACTTTGTTTTGACTATAGTGCCTCCATTTATGACGATTTTTTTATTTCCAAAATATTTTATTTTTCGTATTTCCAGAAGCAGAGTGAATCTGGCCAGGAAAAAATGTCCAATGCCAAAATCAGCAACGCCAAAATACCCTAAAGTGCAATATCTTTGACGACATTTTTTATGTCGTTTAACTTTTTCATCGGTTTTTATACCCGTATGGTGAAACCACAGGGTATATTAAATTTGCCTTACCGTTTATCCCGTCATCACACACAAAAATTAATTACACCAGTGTGTTTATAATGATAAAAAAAATGAATTTTGCATGTCCGTCCGTCCGTCTGTGGCGCGGATTTCGGGCGCACGAATTGAGCTAGAGACTTAAAATTTTACGCAGATTCGTTTTTCGTAAAATTCAAGGCTAAGTTCGTTAATCGGCAAATATGGAGGGGGGAAGGGGTACCTCTCATAACGTAATTTGCGAATATCTCAAAAACGGATGAAAAAGTTCAAGAACAAAAGTTATTTAGGATATTATTCTGTATAAAACTCCCATTCATCAAAATCCGATTGCAATAAATTTAAAAAATCTTTTTGAAAAGTTTGACTTCAAAGTGGAATTTTGATACAACTGTTCGCCGTTCACTTAAACTTCGAACAATGCCATATCACCATACAGGTTTTCAATAATTGCCAGACTGGCAATTATAGCTTGAATGGTTGAGCAATATATTGAAGGAATCAAAATCGGGTTGATTTTTATTGCACAATAAGGTTTTATTGTATAGTCTGAGAGCGATATTGCACAATATTAAATTTATTGTATATAATTTTATTGTATCGTATGAAATATCACTGAGAGTACACCTAACCATGGCTTTTTTTAAGTAATTCAACAAATGTTCATGGGTCTACTGACTTCTTTTTTTAACCACCCCTTCATCCATCTGCGCTTTTTTTATAACTCTTTTTTTTTAAAATTCACGGCCATTGCAATGGCTACACAACTAGCTTCAATGTAATTACGGATATGTTGACTGCTCAAGAATCAAACGAAAAATGATTTAAGGAGGATCTCCATTACCATGACTTCTGTAACTGCAAAAAAATGCAGAAAACTAGAGCAAGATAAACTTATATAGATCTAAATATGAATGACTGAATACAAGTATAAACGCTTTCCCTTCCAGTTTAACAACTTTTTAGCAATCATATCAAACCTTATGCTATGAATATAACCCCACGGTTAGACGCGCGACTAGAAGTCGCATGCCGTATCTCATCTCAGGGAAATCGCTCGTGTAAACGCCACTTGCATGCAAGCGGGGAAAATCGCAACTCAAGTCGTATGTAAAAACCTCATACAATCTGAGCTGCGACTGGAACTGCAAATGATTTGACATTTAAGGTTATGTCTGATTTCACAATGGCAGAAAATAAGTTGAGTAGAAATGAAATTTTAAAATTAATAAATTTGTGCCGGGAAAGAGAGGTCCTCTGGAAGACTGCCTCGAAATTGTATCGTAGAAACGATCTCAAGAGGCAGGCGTATGAACAAATCGGCGCGGAATTGAAACTCACAAGCGAGGAAGTGAAGAAAAAGTTGAGAAATTTACGAACGACGTATGTTCACGAAAAAAAAGAAAATATATCCGAGTCGGAAGTCTGGAGCAACGACAGAAGATATTTATGAGCCTTCATAGTTTTTGGCAGACTTTTCTGCGATTTCTATCATTTTTATAGCTTACTGCGGCTAATAACTTTGTTTGTTTTCTTGCGTTTGACATTTTTCAACTGAAGTCACATGCAATGTCGCAAGACAGCAGAGCAAATCGCAACACCTGTCAAATTGAAAAACGTAGTAGGAGGGATAATCGCATGCGACTTCTAGTCGCGCGTCTAACCGTGGGGTAAGGTTCAAATTAGCATAGAAATAAAGCTATACAGCTGCATGTGTGTGTTTGAACTACATGAAAAATGACAGTTACGCTATAATAGCACTTTGTATGTGTCTGTGCTCACTATTCACTTACAGGGACAATGTGGGATTGTAGTAGAAATCGCTATAAAAAAGTTCAAGTCCGTCAACTGCAACCATAAAATCGCCATAAAAAAAGAGGGGAAATTTTTTTTGCAGTTGCCGACAAATTTTTGCAGTTGATTCTTATCTACCTTTCTCGCCAAGGTATCTTCACATAAATGTGTCTCTATTTTTTTGCAGTTGGGAAAAGTCATGGTAATGGAGGGCCAACTTTATTGTGCAATAATATTGCATCGTCTAGGGGCATGTCAATAATATTGTACAATATATTGTATAATAATATTGTACGTCTAGGGGCCCCTTAAGATATCGCAAGTCTAGCAAAGAAAAAAAACTATTTTTTTTTATTCAGTCACAGATATCGTACTATTAGACTAGATCAAGCCATTTGCTATCTCAAATGGGCCACTGAAACGCCAAAAAGCTATGACGAAAAAAAGGGTCAAAGCTAGTAATTCTGGGAAATTAAAATTCTGGAAAAAAATGCTTATGCAGGTCCCCGACGGAATATTATTCAATCCCTATACCGATTATTCATGTTAATATTCAGAGCTGCCACATACATTAATATGCAATTCCCTAAACCTGTGTATAAAGCCCATATCAGAATGCAGCAGCGTTTTCGGGGCAGCGGGCAGCAAAGGTTTCCCATTGGCTAAGAGCAAAATTATGACGTACTAAAAGCAGCAAAAATTCTCGCTGTTTTTTTAGCGTTATTTCTATTTTTACTGACGCTGCCCGAGCAGTAAATTTTCCATATACTTCGAATATACGCTATACGCCGTCATAACGCTAATGCTTTCATTAATTTTATCCAAATCATCAATTACTGTAGACATTCTATGAACGAATAGATAAATTAACAAAATTTCACGAAAAAATTAAACAAATGAGAACTGTCAAACTGATTTTACTCCGGATTCGTGCTGCTCCATTCCGTGATGGAAGTCAGCAAACCCAATTTTGCTGCCAAGGCAGTTTTGCTGCCGCAGCGAATGCTGCTTCATTCTGATATGCGCTTAAGTCTTATGAGTTCGACGTAAAACATATAATTCAAATGTTATTGAGTTTGTTAATTCGAACATCTGACATCACTAAACTTCGAAGAATAAATAAGACAACCATAGTCACGCTGTCCCATATTTTTGCTATGGAATTGTTCGAGTGCCGCGATCTAGTAGTACGATATCTGTGGATTCAGTAAACTTTTAAAGTTTCTAAAAAGCTTCCAGCTAGGGTGACCAGACGTCCTGTTTTACCATGACATGTCCTCTTTTGATGTCATAAAAAAGCGTCTAGTTTTTTTTAAATACAGCTTTTGTCCTCTTTATACCCGTATGGTGAAACCAAAGGGTATATTAACTTTGCCTTACCGTTTGTAACGCCAAGATCCCGTCATCACACATAAAAATGCATTACACCAGTGTGTTTAGAATGATAAAAATAATTAATTTCTGCATGTCCGTCCGTCTGTCCGTCTGTCTGTCCGTCTGTCTGTCTGTCCGTCTGTCTGTGGCGCGGATTGCGGGCGCACGGATTGAGCTAGAGACTTGAAATTTTGCGCAGATCCGTTTTTCGTAAAATGCGAGGCTAAGTTCGTTAATACGCAAAAATGGCCCATTAGGGGGGGTACCCCCCCATACGAACGAAAACGTTTTTTGTAAATATCGTAAAAACGGTGCATTTCATCAAAAAAGTCCAAGAACAAAAGTTATTTAGGATATGATTCTACATAAAACTCCCATACATCAAAATCCGATTGGAATAAATTTTAAAAAATCTTATTGGAAAGTTTGACTTCAAAGTGGAATTTTGCTACTACTGTTCAAATTTTGATACGAATATCACCATACGGGTCTCCAATGATTGCCAGATTGGCAATTATAGCTTTTGTTATGTTTTTGATCTAAGCTTATACCGCAATTACGCGCAAAGCGGCGCGTGACAACACTTAGAATATGTAAATAACTGTTTGGAGATGGCAGACATAACATACCGAGCTTCCCGAATTCATATTAAACTACCATAATTCACCACTTGTGACATCTCTGTTCTGTCACCGCTTCGAACCGCGTCTGAAAGTAGAAACTAGACCTACTCTTCGCGGTTTGGTCACCGCGCAATTATAAACCAACTTATATAAACCTATAGTTTCTACTCATGGCCGAATTATACAAGGTCTGCTGGTTATTTTTTGACAGCCACCATTTTGCTACGTCATCGGCAAGAAATTCTTTGTAATGTTGATTGTGCGTACGGAGTTGTTTGGCTAGATGTTAGCTAGATTTGAGAATTAGGGAAAATTCCCATTTAGTCTTATAAGAATTTCTTGCCGATGACGTCAGAGCCAAGAGAGACTGAGCTGTCAAGCAGACCTTGTATAATTCGGCCATGGTTTCTACTACCATCTGTCACCGCGCCGCGCCGCTTTGCGCGTAATTGCGGTATAAGCTTTAAGCGGTCCCTACACGTTCAATCTTGCAGTCAATCATGCTGTCACAGCAAAAAGCTTATTTGCACTAGGCGCTCAATCATGCACGCAAGCATCACTTTTTTCGCAACAACCAAATCGACAGCAGACAACACTTAAGCGGTCCCTCCACGTTCAATCTTGCAGTCAATCATTGCATGCTGTGACAGCATTTTGAACGTGTATGGCGATGCTGTCATGCAAAATTATATGATTGACAGCATGCTGGCCAATATCAAAATCATTTTGATATTTTTCAAGGGAGCTTTTTGAATCACAGCATGCTTGAACGTGTATGGCGATGCTGTCAATCAATTCGTCATTTCAGTGTAATTTTTTGTAGTGAAAAGGTGTCGCATATAAAAAATAAAATTTTTTGGGAATCTTTTTTCGGGTTATATAGACAAAGAAGTGAGTTGTGGGTGACGAAAAGTGAAAAATATAAAGACAAAATTTTTCAAATTTATATTAAGTGTTGTTTTATATGAAGTTTTTTTTAAAATTTATATTAAGTGTTGTGTGCTGTCGGTTTGGTTGTTGCGAAAAAAGTGATGCTTGCGTGCATGATTGAGCGTCTAGTGCAAATAAGCTTTTTGCTGTGACAGCATGATTGACTGCAAGATTGAACGTGTAGGGGCCGCTTTAATATAAATTTAAAAAAAAAACTTCATATAAAACAACACTTAATATAAATTTGAAAAATTTTGTCTTTATATTTTTCACTTTTCGTCACCCACAACTCACTTCTTTGTCGATATAACCCGAAAAAAGATTCCCAAAAAATTTTATTTTTTATATGCGACACCTTTTCACTACAAAAAATTACACTGAAATGACGAATTGATTGACAGCATCGCCATACACGTTCAAGCATGCTGTGATTCAAAAAGCTCCCTTGAAAAATATCAAAATGATTTTGATATTGGCCAGCATGCTGTCAATCATATAATTTTGCATGACAGCATCGCCATACACGTTCAAAATGCTGTCACAGCATGCAATGATTGACTGCAAGATTGAACGTGTAGGGACCGCTTTAACCATAGAATAAGGAATATATAGAAAAAACTCTGCCGAACAAATTTTTGACAAATTTCCCCTTCGAAGGGGGGGGGGGGGGAAATGTCCCTATCATTCACTAGCTACGGCCTAAAAGCAGGGAACAACCATTATATAGAATGGAAAGCTCTAACAAAATTTTTTGTGTTGGGAGCGTACATCCGAGGATTTCTATAGCTGTTACATGACAGTGTACATGAACACTGAGCGATTTGGTGGTGTGTGGCAATATGGATTCCCATCTGTCACTTGAAATGAAAACAAATCAAAACAAAATCGGATAATGGAAATGTTTTATGGAGAATTTCATATTTCCATTAAATTAGTAATGTTCTTATGTCTTGAAATGTGTTAAATTTAATTTAGTTTTTAATTGTTTTAAGGCCCGTTCATGTGCAATTCTGTCGATCTTTCGTTATACTTTACCTTTCTGTTGTTGATGGGACTCGAAAAAACTTTCTGTTTGGGTTTTTAATGGAATTAGCGGAACATTCCTTCACTAAATAGTGGTGAATTTGTGATTTATTCATTTTCATGTGAAATTATGCAATTTTAACACGCTAAAATGTGATTATCCATCAAAATCAATCGTTGCAATGAAATGAATCAATGTTGCAATGAAATGTCATGCAAAATGTAAACAAAAGTGCCAGCACTTTTCTGTATGTATTGTCAAAGGGAATTCTAGTTGATTTTTTTTGGTCGAGTGTATGACAGCAGAAAGGGGAAGTGAGATAAAAAACCCGATTTCTATAGTGTAGTGCTTACTCTAGTGGAAGTTAATGAGGAAAGGGCTTACTTTCCATTCTATATAATGGTTGTTCCCTGCTAAAAGTTAATTACTTTTAGACTAAGGAGCACGAAGCAGAGAGAACATTTTCTAATCATTTTCGTCGTATCTATTCAATGAGATGGAGGAATCGAATGGATAATTTTTTCCGTGTTACATCGGATCCTCTTGCTTCATCTCACAGTGGAAAAATTTTCTCTAAAAATTTGTTCTAAGAGTTTATTCTCTAGATTATTTGTTCTCTGCTTTAAGTTCCTAAAAAAGAGGACCAAATGTGAAGATATTAAAAAGTAATTTAAAATTTTAAAAAACTTATGTTTCTTATGAAAATATTTCTCTTAAATTTTTTAAAACCTTGGGTATTCGATACAGAAAATAGGCGTGAGCTCTACCGAAAAAAATCTACTAAACACGTTTACATGTAACGAGAATTATACGAGAATAGGGCGGAGCAAAAGGCATTTGGATTTTGACGTTTCATCCCGGTTGCATTGAAAGCAATTGCTTTCTTTAATTTTAGGGAATAAATTGAAATAAAAAATTTAAAAAACCGCCCGAGTATTCAGCAATTTTAGATAAATTTTTGTCACCATACAATGTTCTAAACAAAAATCAAATATATTTTGCTGATTGCTGAATAAATCACTTGCGATATTCCACACATTCAATTAATTACCCAACTTTTTCCGTTGTCCATTTCTAATAATTGCTGTAGCTATTATACGATCTACCAGTGATTCAAATCTAAGTCCCTGCTTATTGATTTTTTACCTTTGTTCCTAAAAATTCAACCGAAATCATAATCGATGACTAAATATCAAAATAATGCCACAAAAAAATAAGTGTCATTCCATCACTCTTGTGCAGACGCACACCGTGTTGGCAAGCATGTAAATCAGTGCTCCGCAACCAGTGTGCCGGGAAATGATATTAGGTGTGCCGCGGTAAACAATTCAAATAGCTATTTAATAATTCTTTCAGTTTTTTTTTTTAATTTTAAATATATTTTTAATTTTAAATACAAATTTTTTTATATTTTCTTTTGTCCTAGATTTCCAGAAAAAAAATTTGTGTGCCGTATGCAAATAAAGGTTGCGGAGCACTGATGTAAATAATTAAAACGAGCACAAACTACTGTCGGAACTGGTAACGAATGTATTTCGACTTGCTGATTTGCTAATTTCTGCTTAAATCTACATGCTTGCTAACGTGGTGGGTGCCTGCACTTAAAACATTTGCATTGAAATTTTTTGCATCCAGAAGCCACTAAAAAATATTGTAGACGTTTTAATAAAAATGTAGATGCTAATAAAAATCGAAAAATGATTATTTTTATTCAAATATAATTTTCGTGATATTAGAGCAAATAGATGTGGAATTGAAAAGACGTGAGCGATAGTATTCAAGGACTAGCCGCGACACACTTGCCGAAGTTAGACGCTCGCCGTGACTTCCGTAATAGGGCTATAAATGTACATTCCACATCTAAGTAGCTTATATGATACTTGCGATTTCACTTCCCCATGCCTGGGATGTTCTATACAAACATTTCCCCGTTTTATACATCACAGCTAAACGATGGCTGAAAATTTACACAGTAATGATGAATATGCTAAATAAACTACAATAAATACTATCCGCATATTAAAGAATTAGAACCTCTCGCTTGATATCTTTTAAACAGCTGAAGGGATTTGGATAAGGTTTTCAGTGTTAAACAGGTCGTTCGCCAAAACAAATTTTAGCCCACTCAAACCAATAATAAGGACGATTGTGTTTGCTATAACATTTGTACCGCGTAGAACTTATCATTGGACAAAATAAATATCCCAGCGTTTTTAGATTGACGAAAAACTCAGGTTCATTGAGGTAAACATCCTACAATGCGGTAGTTAGGTTCCTGGAGAATGCCGCGTTGTAGGCAACACTAACTCCATATAAAAATGGGAGCTCGATTCTTAATAATCGAAAACATGTCTTTCTTGAGGTAAAATTTAAGTATCATTGTAAAAAACTTAAGTTGCGGTTCGCCTACTTAAATTATAGAAATTATGGGACTTGATTTAAATTGTACATTAGTTGCAAGAACAAAATTCACAATAAAACCAAAATTCAATATTAAACAAGCATATTGCCAAAAAAATGAAACATTAATTCAATGTGTATTGTAAATATATTTTTTTTACACTTGTGCGTTGTTAAAATTGCATAAAAAGTACATAAAATGGATAATGCGAAGATCACGAATATTTCGTGTCATAGGAGATCTGGGGCCCTATCGGCGAACACGAATCGAAACGTGTGGCACATGAATTCGAATAAATGGCATCATGGAACACGAATTCGTGTGATTCACTCGTTTTGATCGTGTATTTCATTAGATGACATTTTACTTGACGAGTGATGGGTTCGAAGGATATTGTTTTGAGAAAAAGGTAATTTTTTTTGTTTGTATTTTGGCTAATTTTCTCCAAATTATATTTTATGTTGAGAGGGCATTATTTTGTGTGCAAGAAATATACTTTGTTTAACTTTTAGGGCGAAACTTACAAATTACTAACAATTTGAAATAATGGTGGACTGCATGAAAGAGCATAGAAAAATATATGGGAACAGAAATACGTGCTCGTAATATAGGGGAACAGAAATACGGCTCGTATTATTTGACATATAAAGTCAGTGTGAAGTTAGCTGCGAGTGTGAAAATCGATACAAAATACTAATAACACGATACGATCGAGTTTGGCGATACCAATTAAAAAAATAAATTCGTGTGCGCAAATCGTATCGTGTGTCGATTCGAATCGTATTCGCCGATTGGCCCCCAGCAAATCAACGCTGACGGTAGTTGGCCTGTGTTGAGGACCAACGAACTACAAGAATTATTTAGAGGAATACTTAGTTGACATATCCTCAACCGTTGGATGTTTTTGCACTTTAGTTCCCGTCAACACTTTATTTCGATGTAAAAACCCCACGAGTTGATGGGTATCTTTCATCAAAACCACATTTGTCCTAAGTACCACTACAAATTCATCGATTGATTTTTACATTTGAATTTTAGTTAGCTAATTGAATTTATTTAATAATTTACTTGACCTTCAATTGTCACATATTACATTGTATTTGAATTATTTTTTTAAAGTAACGTTATTACGAACACAAATATATAAAGTTAAAAAACGATAATTTCCAATAAATAATAAAAGTCAGAACAGAGTTTCGTTTAGCGTTCATTTTAAAAAAAAATTGTTAAATACAGTCCACCTTTATCCAATCACTTGGCAAAATTCGATTTTACAATTTGCTTGAATTCAGTATTCCGACTCGATATGTCGAATTTTGATTTACGCTATGCTCGATTTGTGCAAATGATCGAATGCCGCACCAGAGAAAATATTTGTTCCTATTCATAAATAAAAGTTGTAACAATTTTTTTTTTAAATTCCATTAAATGCATAAACATGCTTTTCCAGCAATTTCTCGATTTATGTAAAGGGCTTAAATTTTATCTTGTGCTTAAACCGAGATTCGACTGTATAACTAGAATTAAAGCCTGTCATATTACGGATCAATGCAATCTTTGGCGGAATTCCGTAAAGTCACAAGTAGAGATAACAAAAAAAATCAATTAGTCAATTAATCGAAATGTTTTTAATCGACTTCTGATTTAAGTGGTAACTAATAATCGATTATGAAATTAATCGATCAATCAGATGTAAAAGGCGCGATTTTGAGGCAATTCAACGAATAATCATTAATAAAAACATATTTTAATGAAATCATTCCTTGAAAATCAACAAAAATTAGATTTCATTCTTGTTCTTGCTGTCGCTGTTGCTCCACATATAAAAACCGTTGGCGGCCAGCAGTATTTTGTTTTTACGTTGAAAAAAAATCATATTTTAAACAAAAAAAAAATGGCAGACAATTTACCCAATGGCGCAAACCCCGTTAAAATTTATCCAACTCTTCAAAAGATAGCAACAGAGAGGTTTATACGCAAGGCGAAGGTTATTATTTTAGTGAACGCAAAATTTCGTACCTAATGGCGCAAACCGATTGAAAAACATAACAAAAGCTATAATTGCCTATCTGGCAATCATTGGAGACCCGTATGGTGATATTCGTATCAAAATTTGAACGGTTGTACCAAAATTCCACTTTGAAGTCAAACGTTCCAATAAGATTTTTTAAAATTTATTCCAATTGGATTTTGATGTATGGGAGTTTTATGTAGAATTATATCCTAAATAACTTTTGTTCTTGCACTTTTTTGATAAGATGCACCGTTTTTGAGGTATTCGCAAAAAACGTTTTCGTTCGTATGGGGGGTACCCCCCCTAATGGTCCATTTTTGCCCGTTAACGAACTTAGCCTCGCACTTTACGAAAAACTGATCCACGCAAAATTTCAAGTCTGTAGCTCAATCCGTGCGCCCGCAATCCGCGCCACAGACAGACAGACGGACGGACAGACGGACGGACATGCAAAAATTAAATATTTTTATCGTTCTAAACACACTGGTGTAATTAATTTTTTTGTGCGATGACGGGATCTTGGCGTTACAAACGGTAAGGCAAAGTTAATATACCCTTTGGTTTCACCATACGGGTATAAAAAGCTCCAACGGTTCAGAAAATAGCAGGAGGGGTTTATGGGAATTTTGAAATTTGATGAATCAAACATTATTTACACAATGTCTGTGTGTGTTACCTACCAATGACTATTTCTAGTTAGAAATAATCAACTATTGTAGTCGACTATTTTGCATTTCCGAACGCCGTCCTGGATTTTTTTATAATGTGACATTAACGTACAAGTACGTTGAAAGTCGCTTATATGCATCTATGTTGGGTAGATATTGTAGGCTTTTGAATGATTCTACAAATAATAAATGTAAATACCTTGAACTAATTATACAAAAATTAGAAGATTCCAATTATAATTATTGCTTATATAAAAAAAATTACAATTGTGGAAAATAATTTCTGTTAACTTATACTCTATCATAAAGAAACAGTCAACACAACATTAAATATCGTTATCTTCTCTATCTTCACTTTCCTGATTCAATATTTTTGCTTCAGCCTCTTTAATTTTCTCTTCTAACACAGCGCATTCTTGTTCGATTTCGTAGTTCTTAGAAACCAACATTACCCAATGTGCTTCCAGTGATCTAAGTTTTTCTCCGGCTTGAGTTTGTGCCATCTTTCGCTGCCAATTGATGTCTTGGATACGTTTTTTGAGGTCTTGGAGCTCCGCCTGTGCTTTAGCCTGAAGTGCTGTAAATATTTCTAAGTATGCTTTCCAAGACTCACAACCGTACTCTAACATGAGTTCCAAATTTATGACTCGAACTGCTTGATGTTCCAACTGAGCCCAAGAGTTTTCTATTGATTCCTGCCATGCGGAGAGCTCGCATAATTTACCGGCCGGTGGTGGAGGAAGTTCATACCTTTTCATACTAAGAGTTTCCATTGGCATTCGACTCTGGATCCTTTCAAACTCGTAAGACATAATTTTTGTCTCAAAAGTATTACTCAAAGGTGGTAAATGATCCAAGTAGTTCTTTGTAGGGCGATATCTTCTACATTCTTCTTCCACTAGCGCTAGAGCCTTAATAACACAATGTTTACCATTTACTCTTATTACATTGTTTATTTTACTTACCGCTTCTCGGACACCCGGGTCATCATAGCCATGGTCAATGTATGGTAGAGCATCAACAATAACTTCTCCGGCCATGCTGCATATAACGCACAGTTTTCTACGTTTCGAGGACAAATATTGGATAAAAGCAAAAATATAGAAATTTTACTGGGCAGCGAATTTTTGGTGTATACGCCGATGCTTTTTTATAATTCCGTTTCATGTAAACCGATAAAAGAAAGTCTGTTATTTGACTAAATCGAGAGAAATTTATCAACAGCAATAATCGCAACAATTTAACACTCCAACCTCACTTCTTTGACAGTCATGAAATTCAGCCCATATAAAGCTATTCAGCTAACGACAGCGCGAAGTTTCGGGCTTGTTTGGCGCCTTTTCAAATATCGTTTAGTATAAAAAAGCATATACTCGTATAGCTGAAGTACAGTGGCGTAGCTACCAACAAAAACGTTGCATAGCAAAAATCACTATAATTATTTTAATTAATAAGTCAAGGAATTCAATAGCGCGCAATAAAATATTTCAAGTAGGAAAAATTATGGTTCGGGTTTTCATGTTTTACTTAGTAAAACAACATAAAATACCCACATGACAGAAAAAACTGGTTTCCCTACTTAAACTGTGAAAGTAAATGTTGAAGCAAAAAACGAAAAATATTAAATTTAATTTTAATCAAAAGATAAAAGATTATTTTTTTTCAAAATCAAGTTTAAAGTCCAAGTGTAAACAAAAGTTATAAAACTTTTGTAATGTATGGAAAATATTGTCGAGTTATGTAACGCATTCAATTTAAATATTTTTATTGAAGAGTCAAAATATAAAAGAAAATAATCGTTTTGCCAGGCATACTAACACAGGGACTACATTTACAGTAATCCCCCGCTTTACGGACGGGATGCGTTCTACGGAAACTGTCCGTATATCGAAAATCCGTAAAACGAAACCTATTTTAGTATGAGATTGTACTGGGAATAAATAGATGTGTTCCAATCAATAGAAATGTCCGTAAAAAGAAACCTATTTTAGTATAAGATCGTATTAAAAATAGATAGATGCGTACCAAAAAAATCCGTAATACGAAACAGATTAGTATAATATATTAAAATAATTATTTAACCACTAGAATAATGAGAAAACTATATAATTATAGAAAAAAAATATTTATACTACTTGAAATGGAGCATAAATCAATTGAATATGTTAAAACCAACAAAATATTATGGGACAAATCATGCCGCGGACAAAAAAACGTTGCTGTTTCTACGAGGTTTCTGCTAGTTTCGTCAGAATTCAAATTTCATTGTGGGACAGAAAGCAGATTCTGCTTCTGCTGCTGCCTCTGCCCAATTGGAGTTGTCGCTTAAGAATAGCAAATAGATTTTTTTTAAATACACGGCACTGCAGTTTTTTATTGCCTTTTTTTAATTCTATTTTGTGTATACACAAAATGTGTCAGAAATTTCGAAGAAATTAAGTATGTACATTTACAATAAATACAACATAATTATGGAGGACTTTTTCTTGATTTTTTTCTGTGATTCAAAAAAAAAATTTTTTTTTGTCTGTAATAGCGAGTTTTTTTATCCGTATAGCGAATTTGTTCCTATATTAGTCATGTCCGTAACTTCGAATTTCCGTAAAACGAGCGTCCGTATAGCGGGGGATTACTGTACTTTTATTTCTGGTATACCAGCTGGTAAGCCTTTTAGTCGCAATCTGTCAAATTTGTTTGGTGAGCAAATTCTGGTAAAACAGTTCAGTAGGCGAAATGTCAGTGAGCAGGAAACAACAAATTATGGTTGCCAAAATATTGGCTTTAAAACGTCTGGAAAATAATTAATCTACCCTTTGCCCTCTCAAATCGACTCTCTTGTAATATCTGCATTCCATAAATTCCTTTTCTCGTAAAATAATGATAAGCTCCCATATATCTTTTCTCGAAAATTTAGTTTCCGCCATTTTAATTTGGTTGCCTCTCAAAATCTGGTATACCAGCGCTGTCTACGAAAATGGTATACCAGCACTGTCTTACCAGAAAAACTGGTAAACCAGATTGGTCCACACAGGCTTTTTAGCGAGCAATTTTGCTGGTATACCAGAAATAAAAGCTAATGTAGTCCCTGTGTAATGCGGCAGTCACACGACGCTGTTTTGCCAGCGCTGCTAGATATTGGGTTAGTAGCGCTGGCAAATAGCAACAGCAGGCAGCGTACTGAGAGGGTTCACACGATTTATAACTTAGTAGCGCTGGCAAACAGCAAAACCGTCGTTTGACATTTGAATTTGGGCGATTTTTTAAATAATAAACGTAACACACAAATTTAAATGAATAAACGTAAAATAACAACTTAAAATAAACAAACTTTTCCACTTATCAGACTTTTCACAGCTCAGTAACCATGCAACAGGGTCACGTAATCCCTAGTAGCGCTGGCAAAGTAGAACGGTCTGTACTTCAATAGCGCTGCTAAAATCATCGCGCTGCTGCTGTTAGTAGCAGCCTATTAGGGTTCACACGGTGCTGCTGAAACGGCTGCTAACAGCTAAACAGCCACTAGCGCTGGCAAAACAGCGTCGTGTGACTGCCGCATAAGGATTCCATTTTCGCTGTCGGATTTTTGACGTGGATACCTCTTGGATTTTGGTTATGGGGGTAAAAATTAGAAAATCGGCTTGCTGCCATGATAACAAATTTGCAATGACAATCGATAGTTTGTGGTGACATCCGAACAGAAACTGTGTTTAGGGTATTTTGTTATGTTAAACTATGTTCAATTATCTTTTTAAGAATCAAAATCTAAATTTTCACTGCCGCTGTTATGCTGTGTTTGCTGCTTGTAGTACAGATTTCACATTTATACTCTTTTTATGCTTCTCCTTTATGTGTATTGAATCTGATGTATTGAATGCCATGTTATTTCGTTCTTTTCGCTCTGAAAAGTGTCGCTCTTAACGGCAAAATTGTTTGCTGTGGTTTCCGACTCTCGTTCTTGGGAACGAAAATGATTTCTATTTAAGTTTTCGCTTCTTGTTCAAAGCGGTTTGTGGGTCTCGCATAAAAATGAATGAAAGCCTCGAGCGATGGCGGTTGGGTATGATGTATTTCATTAGTAAAAGAGCGATATTTCGCTCCCAGCATTAAAGTTCTGTTCAGGGTTGTGACTTTTGATTTTCGAAATCGTAGTAAATCGGCCAAAAAATAGTAGTAGAATCGATGAAATAGTAATAAATTTATGTAAAACCTTCGTCATTATATATCTAACTAATTTGAACGAAAGACTAGAAATGGGAGCGTTTTGAACACTGTATGTATGATATTTATTTCACACTTCTCTTATCATAAACCAATTATAAATAAAGTTATTATACTCGTATAGTGAAACCGAATATCTCAAAAACGGTGCATCTTATCAAAAAAGTGCAAGAATAAAAGTTATTTAGGATATGATTCTATATAAAACTCCCATACATCAAAATCCGATTGGAACAAATTTTAAAAAATCTTATTGGAAAGTTTGACTTCAAAGTGGAATTTTGATACAACTGTTCGCCGTTCAGTTAAATCACCATACAGATTTTCAATAATTGCCATATTGGCAATTATAGCTTTTGTTATGTTTTAAATAAAAATTTGTGTCCTTAATTTCCATTTCACTAAAATTTCTTACTTAAATATCTAATGGCGATCGTTGTAGGCGGATCCACGTCTTCTGGCCGTCTCTACGAGACAGACACCTGCTTTTTTTATCTGTGTCTAATTTAAAGAATGTTAAAATCAAAAAATAGTAGTGTCGTAATAAAATCTTGTTATATCGGCGGTTTGCAAGCCAAATCCATTAAAACGAAAAAGATAATTTCGAAAAATCGAGTGCGAAAAACTTTTATTTAGATTGCCTTCGTTTTTGTGTGTCTGTCTGTCTGTCAGATTCAAATCTTGCAATCCAATTTTGACCCACTTCCACTCATTCGATTGACTTGAAATTTTGCACACACACGTAGGTCCGATGATAATACAATATTTTTTCTACATCGTCCTTGTAAGGATAAGAAAAGGATAACGTAATTATTCTTTTCCTCAAATTTTCCCAGTAGAAATCTCATCTTGGGGGTTTTGGGGTCGCTGAATACAATTCTGGCATTAACAAATTGGTAAGAAAAAAACAATTTTTTGGTGGGATAAAAAAAAGCATAAAAAATAAAATAAAATAACTATTTATCTCGCTTTTATTTCTGATCGCCCAAAAAGTGTTTTTTTTCCTTTTAGTGCATTTTTTTAAGACAAGCTTTTTTTTAATTTTTTATTATTTTTATTAAGGACGTTCAGGCCGGTCAAAGAGGTTACTATCGTTATTGACAATCGATGAGTGCAGATGCGCGAGATTGCTGGGGTTGTGGGCATCTCACATGTATAAGTGGAGAATATATTGCATGAAGGTAGAAAGTAAAAATTTGGCATGGAACAGGCTTTTATCAACAGAAACCTCTTCCGAAAATGGGATAAGTTGAGCCACCTCCTCCCTCTCCCATACAAATGGAAAAACGTTTTGCGATTTTCTCGAAAACGATTCGTTTTTTTTTCAAAATCGCACTCCGTAGAATTCTATGAGATGACAAAAGCTTTTAAATATAAGGTTGTTTACTGGCCGGTTGTTTACTGGTCGGTTGTTTACTGATAGAGATCGTTACAAGTTTCTTTAGATGCATTCATATTCACAAACACACGGACACACACAATCCATACAGGCATTGAGCGGACTAATCGAACTGAGTCGATGGGTATATGTCCCTGGCACGCGCGGGGCTCCGTTATCATTTCGGTTTTTGAAGCGATTTTAATACCTAAGTAAAAATACATTATGATTTTAATAAGGTAAAAATGTATTCTATGTTCTTTATTATTGAAACCATAACAATATTTTCTTCCCTAGTAGCGTATACCTCCGATATAATACACTTCCCTGGTTGGATATCGGTATACGGTATCGATGTTTCCATATATATAAGTTTTTTTAAATTATCATTTATCGTGTGATGGAAATCTAGACCGATGATGTCGTTAACACCAAGCGGCAACTATCACTACTCATTTCGTAAAGCGAGTTGAGTGGACTTGAATTACAGCGTACCCCACAGTCAAGAATTGAACCACCGACCTCCGGAATACGGGCCAAGTACTTTACCACAAGTAGTTTACGCTGCCACGAAAAAAAATTTTTTTTTTTCCAAAATTTTATTATTGTACAGGCAATCACAGTCCATTATAAAAAAATCAATCATAGATTCCCAAGAAAAAAAAAACTTGATTCTTAAAAAAATTTATGTTCTAGGCAAGCGAAACCTATGGTTTTTTCGTAAATATATGTCGTATGTATGTATATGTCCGTGATACGATGTGTGGAACACATTTTTTGTGTGGTATTAGGTGAAATTGACGCTGAAACGTACTGTCGATTAAAATTGTATCTTATTTTTCAGTGTTTTTCGATTTAATTCTTATAAGTATCGAAAAAAAGATCACCAGGAATATTATCTACAAAGTTACATGCACAAAAAACAACCGAAACACTACAAAACATTGATATACGACGCGATAAACGGCGTAAATTGAGGGATACATTCAAACACCATTTATATCATCCCAATTTAAGTATTATGAAAAACAAATACCTTACAACTTAAGTAAAAAATTGTATAAATTACCTAATTCGCAACAGCAATATAATCAGCACAAAATAAAATGATGTGTAGAAAAAAAGTGCTGAAGAAAAATGATGTTTGGATAACAGCAACGGTTTTTCGCACTGTATATATTTTCAACCGCTTTTACTTTTTAAAAAACTTTTGTTATTAAGTACATAGGACAACAATTCATAAAAATCTGTTTTAATTTTAAATACAATTACAATCGCTTAATTAAACACTACACGCACTATAGACTTTTTTTTTAACTTTTGGACTTTGCTGCGAGCAACAAGTTGCTAAAATCTATAGTCAATTACTATTTTTGCAACCAACCTAAGTTACGTATCAAATTGTTGTAATAATTTAACTGAACGTTTTAAGTCACTGTTGGGTATAATTGCTTATCGTATCGTTTCCAAAACTTTCACAATTACTCTGAGCCCAAATAACAAAATACGTAGGAGCAAAAAAATGAATTAAAAACGTAAATTGCACGTCAGGTTAAAAGCGATTATCAACTGCAATAAAGTGAGACTTAGTTCTATTTCAACACACAGTTATAATAGTTTGAGATCTATTAATCTTTGATGAACTGGATAATGGCTTGAGTATCATTTATTCAATTTAAATCTAATATTAATTAGAAAATATGATTTTTTCTCACTTTAACATCGTATTGTATATGTTAGATGATCTATCGGTGTTTTTTGCGTTTTGTTTACTAAATACTTATATTGGCTCTGGTGTGACTGAAGACACTTGTGAACAGGTTGTATCGTAGTAAGATACTAACAGAAATGCGCGGAACCGTGCTTGATATTGTGTTGGCTAAGTTAGCCTATCTCTGTTACCGCAAACGAAGAGGGCATCTCCTGGAGTTGGGGGCCTACTTGAAACTGAAAGCGAAATTGAAAAATAGAAGAAAAAATCTCGTTGAATCGCTTAGTGACGATTAAGTTGCCATAGCTTCAATGAAACGTCAACAGAAATCATTTCAACTTGCATATGGAAAAAAAATCTCTGAATACCTACATTTCATATATTTTACGATTTATATTGCATTGCTTATTGAATACAAAGTGAAGTTGAGACTGTGTTTCTTTGTTTTTAGAAATTGAGTAATTATTATGTAAAATCTGATTTTTTTTTATTTTCTCTTATATATTTAATTGGATGATATTTTTGCCAAATATTCTTTTTCACATTATTAAATTCTTTGAGGTCATTGACTGTCAAGGCTATCGAGTTTTCTGACTAAATTGGTTTTTATGCCCTATCTAATAAAATTTATATAAACGGGATATTGACTTCATCACTTTTTGTTGCGATACATTATGTACAAAATCATTTTCAATGAAATATAATATTACTGTTTTACACAGAGAGAGAGGTCTATTTTTTTTTTTTGATCTGGCTTTAATTTTGGTTCTTAAAATATCAAAATTTGGTCTTGGTTTTGGTCCACTTAAATTTCAAAGGTTCAATGGTTTTTATTTCGGTTAAAAAATCGATTTGTATCTCTGATTCTACACAAAACATAATTTTAAATGTTTATTCCAGTTTTTTATTACCTGTCATATAATAGTGTTATTCTAATTTGTAGATATTAAATTGAGCTCAATATAAAGGGATACTAGTTTGTAATTATATTTTCTTTTGTCTATATCGGCAGGATATATGAGACTCGGCAGGAGATCCGCTTGCACTCCCTCTCACCCTGAAATTGAAATAAAAAATTGAAAATTTGAGACTTATTGCTATCTTTATTTTTACTAAACAAAATTTCGTATGTCCTAAACTATAATCGTTTAAGACCAATCGATAATGGGGATAAAGTTGAATCAAATCTATAAATTTAGAAGCACCTAGTAAATCAAGTCAATTCAAAATTAAAAACCCGTCTTCCCAGTTCGCAATAATACAAACAATGATAACTCTAGTAAATGGAAATCCCACACATCACAGACCCACGAAATTCAAAACGCTGTTGTTCGACCACCAGCAAGAGATAATCACTAGGACCCCGTTCACATTGGTTGAAATAGTCCGCCTAATTATGACAGAAATTGGCAACATTAAGGCAAGGTGAGAAAGTGGGACTGCCCTATCAGCAGTCCCACTTCCTCACCTTGCCTTAATGTTGCCAGTTTCTGTCAAAATTAGGCGGACTATTTCAACCAATGTGAACAAGCTCATAGGCTTTGCTCTCCACAATTCTCAATCGAGCTGACACCGCGTCTTGATTTGGGATTTTTTATCGCAGAGATTTTTGATTGACCAATCAGAGCTCGAGTTGACGGCGAGAAAAAATCCCAGAGATAAATTTCTTGAAATCTTGCAATTGCAAAATTTCTTGGAATTTCTCAATTCAATATGGCGGAATCCAAATTCTCCCGACAAGTAGTTGCGAAAATAACTAATTTTTACAAACAATACGATATAAAAAGCTTTGGAAGAGAATATATAACATTAAGAGGTTTTTCTTTTCGTCTGTTCTTCTGTTTCAGCCTTTTCAATTTCACGTATTGCATTAATTGCGAGAGCGGCGACTATGTGTTTTCTTTTCATCGGCATTTTGAGTACTAAATTTCAAGAGATTTTCGGCCCAGCTGTCAAAAAAATCTCATTGCGGTGAGATATTTCTTGGAATGAAAAATTGTTAATCAAGACGCGGTGTGAGTTAAAGCATAGTTTAGAGATATATAGTTAGGAATCGCGTAAGAAATTTTTTCCTCAAGAAGAGTACATTATCGTGTGTTTCATTTGCTTTGTAAAGACACTAATTGCTTTTGTGTGAGAAATGCAAAACTCTCGGGATATTTCGTATTGTAGGCAGAACATTCCGTAAAATGTTCCTTGCCAGGCATTTTTTCTGTTTAAGCAACATAACAAGTGAAATAAAAGTGTTTTTTTTTTGCTAAAAAATCCTATCGCCATTGACAGTTGAAGAAATTGTGAAAGGCCGCTGTCGGCCCTTGTGTATGTGTTGGTCCAATATTTTGGTTTGTTCTGTGCGAGTATTACAAAATGATTTTTTTCTACAAGTGTTTTTGAGCTAAATGATAAAAAGAGAGAAATGATGCTGTCGACTACGGAATGATGCTGTCGACTACTTCTTTCTACAGGCGGCAAACGGGAAACCACGTTTGTGTCTTACACCGCGTCTTGATTAACAATTTTTCATCCGAAGAAATATCTCACCGCAATGAGATTTTTTTGACAGCTGGGCCGAAAATCTCTTGAAATTTAGTACTCAAAATGCCGATGAAAAGAAAACACATAGTCGCCGCTCTCGCAATTAATGCAATACGTGAAATTGAAAAGGCTGAAACAGAAGAACAGACGAAAAGAAAAACCTCTTAATGTTATATATTCTCTTCCAAAGCTTTTTATTTCGTATTGTTTGTAAAAATTAGTTATTTTCGCAACTATTTGTCGGGAGAATTTGGATTCCGCCATATTGAATTGAGAAATTCCAAGAAATTTTGCAATTGCAAGATTTCAAGAAATTTATCTCTGGGATTTTTTCTCGCCGTCAACTCGAGCTCTGATTGGTCAATCAAAAATCTCTGCGATGAAAAATCCCAAATCAAGACGCGGTGTTATCTATAGTAAGTCTCTAATCTATGGTTAAAGCTTTATGTTTCTAAAGCGCGTTTTACACGAAGTGAATTACTGGAATCGACTAGTGTAAATGTGGTAGTTTTCTTCGTTTACACGTTTCCAGTAGCACTTTCTAGTAAAATTACAGTTGCATGAAAACATAACCTAAAATTTTCCGAAAAACATTGTACATTATCGTAGCGTTTTCTTTAGAACATTAAAAATGCGTTCAGCTAAAAGTCGGAAAGCAAAGAAAATTCTAAATTCGTGTATTTTGTTGTGATAACTTCACCCGGCAAAAATTGCAAACGAAATGAAGAAAAACCAACACGCATAAAACCGCCTTGTCTGAATACGGCTGCGTATGCTTGTATTAGTTTCTATTGTCTAAACCGTGCTTTAGTGATTTGGATATCTGTATATACCTATACTTTTAGTTTGTTTGTTAGGCTCTAATCCTGTAATCTAGATTTGCCCACTTCCACTCATCCGATTGACTTGAAATTTTTCACCGACGTAACTCCGATATTTTTTTATTGGAGGGAAACGAAAATCGGATTTGGGACTTGAGCGGCTATTCTCAGATGTTTCGGAAAATTCACCACATGTTTCGGAAATTCACAAATTGCTATTTTCAAACTTCTGTTTTCACGTTAGACTTTCCGTAACGAGTTTCAAGTTTAACATCGCTGTGATGTTGAAAAAAACTTCTGTTCAAGTAAAATTCCTAAGTGAAATAAATAAAATAAAATGGGAAAACACTTTGGAAATGTTACTTCTGCCCAAAAAGAAGTTCTTATAAACTTTTTGGAACAGAATAATGCAGGCCTGCAGAATAATGCAGGCCATTAAAAAAGGGGGAAAGAGTGGTCAGATTGAATTTTGGTATATGGCCGAATTATGTAAAATTGTATTCTAAACACTTTTTTCTTTGAAACTTTTTTGATGTGGTAAACCGTTTTCGAGAAAATCGCCAAAAACTTCAATTTTCAGGGGGAAGGAGTTATCCGATTTTCCCCATTTTTTTACAAATTCTTTCTCTTTACGTTACTTGCATTTGTGCAAAATTTCAGATCTCTAGCTAAACTCGTTTGGAAAATCAAAATATTTTGTTAAAAAAATCAAAAAAAATTTCACAGGGGAAAACAAGCAAATGGACTTCGAATGTAAACTTGATTTCATTCAATGAGGGAATTCACAGTCCTCTTTTAAAATGCGGGTAAATTTACCGCTCGGTAATTCAGTCAAATTTAACAGATTTTTACCGAGACGGTAACTTGGTTCATGTAAAAATGAATTACCGGATTCGGTAATTGGAGACATGCCTTGAGTCGTGTTTTCCGGCCCGGTTATTCGGTATCAAGAATCAACCGCGAGTGGCGCTAGTAATGTTTTTAGCTGTCAAATTTTCTAGCTGGCTTTTTGTTAATCTCATCGGACTGATGCAAATTTTTTCAATTTTGATAGCCGTTGCCACAATAGAAATTCAAAAGAATACATCAAACATGGATTTAAAGGTATGTGACATATTTTACAATCAAATTCGCAGTTCATGATTTGGTCACGTATCAAATAAAAGCGCTGTTCTCAAATTTGTGCTGTGGGATGTTCACAGCAGAATATTTTCAGTCTTTTAATATTACCGAAAATACCGAATACCGAATACCGAAGAGGATTGTGAATACCCTCAATGAGTTTTTATAGTTTTTTGAAAGATTTTTAATTCAAATCGTGGGATTTGATGTGAAAATGCAAAATCGCTTTGAAAATGCCAATTATTATGTAATTTTATCCATTAAATGGGAAGAAAACAGGAAAATGAAAAATGAAATTTCTCCTTCTGTGGCCACCGTCAGATTTTCGCTGATTTTCGTCGTTCCCAGGCCGTTTTCTTCACAGATCTTTTACCTGTTTTACGGCAAAATACCTGCAAAATAGATACGCATAAAAACGAAGCATTTTCCTGCTTTCAAAATTTGGAATATTGCAAATTTAATTTATTTTTATTTTGGCGGGAATTTCTTTAGGTGTCAAGTAGTTGTTATGCTGATGCGCAAAAAAATATCTTTTGCATTGTACACAAGGTTTTAAATTCCATGCGACAAATGTGAAGCAAAACCAGTCGAATGTAATTTTAAATCACTCAAATGTAATTTTAAAGTTTCGACATATAAACGCGATAAATTCTGGTATTATCGCGTTTATATGTCGAAACTTTAAAATTACATTTGAGTGATTAACAAACAAAAGGGTTAATTTCTCCCTTATTCCCAGTGACCCAGATATGTGGGTGGTACTAATAGAAAGCCCTTGGCAGTGACTACAAACAGTTAAAATTAAAATCTATTGATATTTCTTGTTTTCGAGAAATATCAATTTGATTTTAAAATTCCATATTTAATACCTGAAAAAAAAGTTTTTTTTCACTCGATCAGTATGGAAGAAAAGCTGATCGAGAGTTTCTTCAAATGAAACAAATCAACAATATTGACTTTATATTCATTTTCCCACCGGAACAAGTGATTTAAAATAATTAAATAATAAGATTCAATACTTGCTGTGTAATTGATGTTGAAAGGTTTGAGTTATTTTTAGAATTATTTTATCAACTGTTTCATTAAGGATCACACCTTGGGAAAAAAGTAAACTTTGATTTGACCAAGACCATAACCAAGACTCACACCACACTCGAGAAAAGCTCAAATCGTATTTTTTTAGAATCCGTTTTTCAAAAATCTGAGATTTCAGGAGGCTAAAACTCGGAAATTAGGAGTTTTTGAAACAGCATGGCAATGGAAATGAGTGTATTTCGGTATAAATTTTACATTCCCGTTGCCATTCTCGTGTTAGCAGGTGATTTTGTCCTGCTTAAGAAACGCAGGGCAAATATATACTGCCCTGCGTATGAAATGCAGGGCAAATAAATAATTGCCCTGCGTAAGAAACGTTTCTTATGCCGTTTTGCAAAATTTCAAAAACTATTAATTTTAAAAATAGCAGGGCAACGGGTTTCTTATTTTTTCATCAAAACCCCCTGTTTTTGATTGACATGCAAGCAGCATGGCAAAACTTGCCCTGCGTATGAAATAGACGTGAATTAAGAGGTCGAAATTTTTCATAAATACAATACTTTATTATACTCCGTAGAGCGTAGAAGAAAGTAAAAATTAAAAGAAAGTGAAAGTTTTCGGTCTCTTCCCGTAAATAGTGGCTAAAAAATTAATTTGTTTTGTTGCAATTTTTGAAGGTTTATGGTGTATAGAATATGTGTGCAGAAGGCAACGAAGTGAGGCAACGGGTGAGGCAACGAAGTATATACCGTATGCGTCATAAAAATCTGGAATCTAGTACTGCAAGTAGGAGATAACGGTTGCTTATTAATTTGTACTACGTTTGAAAGGGTTTGTAAATACAAATTCGTACATAATTGAGCCAAAAAATTAAATGTTTATAAATATAGCAACATGGGGCAGGCTCAAAGAGTGAAAATCATGAAGTTGGTCCACGCGCGGAAGTTCAATAAGGCGATTTCCAATGAATTAAACGTAGCGTTGTCAACTGTTTATGCTGTAAGAGCGACTTGTTTGGCCAGGGGAATAGTTAAGCCGCAATCTGGAAGCGGTAGACCCATTTCAGTAAGGACTCCAGTGTTGAATCAGGCAATCCAAGGAAGGATCAGAAGGAATCCGGTAAGGACATCTTGGAGAGTCATGTAAAACCATCGATAGTCAACCTACGGTAATGATGTGTTTTACGTGTTTCAACAAGACGGGGCGTCGTGCCACACTGCTAGAAGTACCCAAATTTGGATAATTTAAAAAACCAATAATTTCAAAAACTTCTGGTCTAAGGACATGTGGTCACCGAGCTCTCCAGACATTAATCCCCTGGATTTTTTAATATGGGCATATGTTCAGGCTAAGACTGGAGCTAAGGCTTACAGTAATGTGAAAGCCCTGAAGTCCACCATTACCATCGCATGGAACGACAAGCCGGAGTCTCATTTAATATTGACATGCAAGAAGTACAGGCCACGTTTGGAGAAGTTCGTAAATGCTAGAGGTGGACATTTTGAAAAAAAAATTTTACTAGTACGTAAGATTTAGTTTAGAACAAAATACATTTTTTTTTTCGTTCAACTTCTGTGTTTTATTAAACGGTTTACAATTTAATATGAATTTTCCAGATTTTTATGACGCATACGATACAATGGAAGTATAATCTCCCATAATACGCTAAGAAATCAAATAGCGCGAAACACAGCTAGATTCTCTTTCGCACATATTGACTCTCTCTTTCAAAATGGATCCCCTGATATCATGAATCAAGTATTAAAGATTACGCATTGCGCATGTCAGCCATTTTGAAAACCAGCTGTCAATTGATTGTGACGTAACGAGTGACATTATTCTCTGTGTCGGCAAGTGATTTCGTATGCTGTGATTTGTTTCTGTGCTTAATTTAGGTTTTTTATACCCGTATGGTGAAACCAAAGGGTAACTTTGCCTTACCGTTTGTAACGCCAAGATCCCGTCATCGCACAAAAAAAATGAATTACACCAGTGTGTTTAGAATGATAAAAATATTTAATTTTTGCCATCCGTCTGTCCGTCCGTCTGTCTGTCTGTCCGTCTGTCTGTCCGTCTGTCTGTCCGTCTGTCCGTCTGTCTGTGGCGCGGATTGCGGGCGCACGGATTGAGCTAGAGACTTGAAAGTTTGCACAGATCTGTTTTTCGTAAAATTCGAGGCTAAGTTCGTTAATAGCAGTCCCACAATAGCGCTTTGCCGCGTGCGTCAGCGTTGACATTTCAGTGCACCTAACGAGCTTTGACGCTGGAAGGCCATGAATCATCTGTGCTAAACCGCAATAACGCTTTGACGTTCAAATATTTTTTTGTGAATTTCGAATTGAAAAATGTCGTCAAGGGATTTGCAAGACATTGTTTTTATAGCTTTAGTAGCTGAAGCAGCGTACAAGGCTCAACAATTATTTAAAACCAATGAAAGACGCTGGTGGGTTCGGGAACTCAACATAAAATATAGTTTTTTTCCCTGAAAAGTATTTTTATTATTAGGTTTCACATATTAACATCTTTATTTCTATGCAATCTAAGCTGGAAGTTAACTATTGCCAAAATTTCACCCTGCAGCTCCTCTTGTATCTCTGACGGTAGAATATCCATTTTTTTACCTATCATTTTCATAAACAATTCGTTTGGTGATTCTGTTTCCGGACTTTTGAATCGTTTGTCAACGATTTGTGATAATCCTTGCCAAAAATTTTCGTACACATCTACGCTGCTTTTCTTTCTTTTCCTTGGATTTGAATTGTTCAAATTTTCGCTGCTACTAGAAAAAACTTCGTCAGTCTCATCCAGGAATTGGGGCTCCGGTGTTGAGGTGTTTATTTCTTCATTTAAAAATTCTGACAGACTAGTTTCTTCTTGAAGTGCAGTCGATGTTGTGGTGGAAAAGTTTCCTGTTTGCCTGAAATCAAGTTAAAGTCATTGTGGTTACCATTCAACTAATATTTCATACTTTCGAGTTTCGAGACTGTCTTTTAAAAAAACCAATTGATCGAAATAACCCCACTTTTCATCTTCGCAAGCTGCACTACCGGATGACAAATTTTTCTTCTTGATTTCTCGGACGAATCGATCTCTTAAGCTTTTCCATCGTTGTTGGCAAGTTTCAACTACAATTTGGTTTGGAAAAAAGTAAATATTAAGTTAAATAATTTATGTGAACAAGAATCTTACTCGGCCGTCCTGTTTCTTCGGCAATTTTAGCCCACGCAAACTCTTTTTTTATTGTATTTCGGTATACTTTCGATTTCGTGTTATATAAATACTCATAACTTTTCACCTTTTTCATTAACATTTCCTCAAAATTAATATTATACATTTTTATTCGAATCGATGAACTTCTATTTACGTCCGAATGACAACTGTCAAAGTGCCAACGCGTCTGAAAGTAGAAAGTAGGTTTACTCTCGGCGTCAGCGCGCTTTGAAGCTCGCTGGCAAAGCGCTATTGTAGATGACTTCATACAATCGCTTTGATTTTACTTTTGAGCGTCGAACTGTCAACGCTGAAGCAAGTTGCAAAGCGCTATTGTGGGACTGCTATAATGGGCAAAAATGGACCATTAGGGGGGTGTACCCCCCATACGAACGAAATCGTTTTTTGTGAATATCTCAAAAACGGTGCATCTTATCAAAAAAGTGCAGGAACAAAAGATATTTAGGATATGATTCTACATAAAACTCCCATACATCAAAATCCGATTGGAATAAATTTTAAAAAATCTTATTGGAAAGTTTGACTTCAAATTGGAATTTTGGTATAGCTGTTCGAATTTTGATACGAATATCACCATACGGGTCTCCAATGATTGCCAGATTGGCAATTATAGCTTTTGTTATGTTTAATTAATAAAAAATGAGATGTGCAGTTTTTAATTGTTGTAACAACAATAATAACAAACAAAAAACATTTAGATTTTATTCTTTCCCAAAAGATAAAATTTTATTGAAGAAATGGTTACATTTTTGCCGCCGAAAATATATGTTTAACGCAAAAACGGCGCGGATTTGCAATGCTCATTTTACTGGAGACGACTACGAAAGGAATCTGCAATTTGAAATGGGTAAAAAAAATATAGTGAAATTTATGGTTGTCCATATTTAATTATAGAATTTTATAGGACTTTGCAGACAGAATGCTTTCAAATTGAAACCAGGGACTTATCCTTCTATACATTCAAATGCTAAAATAGTTTCTACCGCATCCAAACGTTCTATCAGAATGGACAATCGGGCCAAGAAGAATTTGATATCTCCGCTTCTTCAAGAAGCAAGTAAGGAGAATGTAGAAGAAAGTGAGGAGAATGTAGACGAAAGTGCGGTGAATGTAGAAGGAAGTGGAGCTGAAATGATGTTGGAAAACATTTTGACGGAAAATCCGTCAAAAATAAAAGTCTCCAAGATTCTTTAGCAGAGCAAGTAAAAAATCTGGAAAAAGAAATGTAAGTTTTAAAAATAAAATTACCCAATCACTAACAATTAAACAACTCATACGAATAATATTTTAGTGAAATACTAGGTCGCAAGAATTTTTCCCTCGAGCAAGCTGAAAAAAAATGCTACGGAAATTATTTCATTAAAGCAATGTTTGGCGAAAAGCGAATTCGAACGAAATAACATGGAGGAAAAGTTGAACCAAATATTTACGGAAGGCCAGGTCAATAAACTGAAGAATGGTACAAAGAGACGAGTGTGGAGCGAAGCGGATATTGCGCAGTCGATTACTCTATACGCAACAAGTGCCAAAGCGTATAAATGGCTTCGAAATAAAAAAAATTCGCTTCCTGCTGTTCGAACTCTCCAAAGCTAGGCAGGAAAGCTTGATATTTCGCCAGGAATTTTGGAACCGGCTGTGAAAATTTTATCAGCGGCTACGCAACTGGACAAAGTACAGAAGGTGTGTGTGCTGAGTTTCGACGAGATGAAAATCAGAAAAACCTACTGTTATGACAAATCATCGGACTCAACCTTAACTCCTGCAAATTATGTTCAGGTAGCTATGCTGAGAGGTAAGTAAATATGTAATTTGTAATCAACTGACATAAAAACATGCAAGTTTTCTATAGGATTAATGGCGAAATGGAAGCAACCGATCTTCTACTCTTTCGATTGTCAAATGACGAAGAACGTTTTATTTGATATTCTGAAGGCAACCAAAGACTGCGGATACGATGTTGTTGCTATTGTCAGCGATTTGGGTGGTGGAAATAGAGGATTATTAAAAGAATTGCAAGTGGAAACAGATAAGCCTTGGTAAACAAATTATATATTCTAAATTAATTGAACATTTTATAGTCTTGATAAATTTCTAGGTTTTCATACGACAATAACAAATTGTTTGTGTTTGCGGATGTGCCTCATTTAATCAAACTCCTAAGGAATCATTTTATTGATCAAGGTTTTGTTATAAATGGGAAGGTCGTGAAGAAGGAAGTTATAGTTAAACTTCTTTTGTCCACTTCTTCCGAACTCACGATTACGCACAAAATAACATCTAAATACCTAAACGTCATTGGTGCTGATCGTCAAAAGGTAAAAATGGCAACCAAACTTTTTTCGCATTCAATTGCACAATCCATCACTAGAGCAGCTAGTTTAGGCCATTTAAGCGATGAAAATTGGGAGGAATGTTTTCAGCTATTTAAAATTGTGAATACATATATTTAGTAACATAAATATACCCATTGTAAAAGTATTTTTTTACAGACCAACGATTGGTTTGACATAATGAACGTAAGGATACCGAAAGAAGATTCGAGGGAACGATCTCATGCATACGGTCTAGCTCTTCATATTCAAGATCAAATCTTGGATAAAATGACCCAAATGATTGCAGATATGAGAGTCGTTGGGAAGAAAAACTTACTGCCATTCCAGAGAGGTAAAATATATGAGTGTGAATGTCTTTTCAGTTAATCATCGAAGTAATTATATTTGCAGGCATTATTCAGTCCAATAATGCGATAAAAATGCTTTTTGAGGACTTGAAAAAACGATTCAACATAAAATACATTTTGACGTATCGATCTTTTGACGAGATGCCCTGGAGAACTTTTTTGGGATAATTCGCTCCAAGGGAGGTCTTCATGATCATCCTGACCGTCAGGAATTTAAATATCGATTGCGGTCTTATATTCTGGGTCATTATGAAGGCGTCTTATCAGATAGCGCCAACGTTGCAGTCGACGATACACCCGACTTGGAAGGAATAGATTATTCTCTTACCGGTAATTTCAAAACATTCATTTAACAAATATGTATGAATTATTGTCATTAATCGATATCGTTTTTATAGGAACGATACTTAAAAACGTCTTCATCAGTCCAACAACCCAGGACCGTCAAATGAGAGAAGAGGAATTGGAAACCATGGCGTATGACGGGTTGGAAAATCTAGCCGGATACATTTGCCATAAGCTTCACCAAAAAGTCCCTGCGATTCGGATTGACCCTGAAAATGATGAGTCGTTTACGTGGGTTAACCATCTGTCTGAAGGAGGCTTGTCCAAACCAACAAGTGATATGATGATTCACATGAATGCGTTGGACAAGATTTTTGAAGAAGTAAATGGAACCACTTTACTAATTTGCAACAATTTTTTGAAAAAACATCTATCATTAGCTGAAAATATAAATTGTGACGACAGAATAAAAAAGCTTTTCTTCCGAGCCAGGATGTATTTTCGAATAAGAAAATTAAATAAAGAAATCGCGGGAAACGAAAACGAAAACTCAACAAAACTGTTCAATAAATTTTTTAAATAAAAAACTTGACATACACAAAACTTCGTTTTATTTTCCAACAATTGTAGAAACATAAACACAATATGTATATAATATTTTTACATAAAAAGGAATTATGGAGATAAGTTTTCTCCTTAATTCGTATTCATATCACACCAAACATTTCGAAAGTTGAAGCAAACCCATAAGAAACCCTACTAGCTGTCAAACTCCAATGTCACTGGTGACGTAGATGCGCAGAACAAACGAAATTCGTACACCGGAATGCGTAATCTTGTTTATACCATTCTTGCCCTGATATCATTACTCTCTCTTTCGAAATGGATCCCCTGATGCACTCGATGTTTCAGATTTAATACTGTCTTTACCCGTCATGAATAAGATTTTGAATAATTCCACTCGCGCACTTAACAGGATTTTTCTATGAAACCGTTATGTCATTACCGTACGATTACGCGGCAAAAGAAGGTTTGAGCAAGATCGATAATTGTTTTAATCCGCACGAAAAAAAAACTTTAATCCTCGTCGCCAATTTTATGTCTCTAAGTTCTCTCAAATAAAACGCGGATTAAATTAATAAATCAATATTTTATTATTACAATAATAACTAGATAATTCGATATACAAGCGTACGATCTCGACTGACTTATACAAATAATACAATGATGCTTCTAGCAATGAAATACAATAGTTACAAATACATTTCCAAATTAGGCGTATTATAGGATATTTTATAATTCAATTACTGTAATAGTTCAATACATTATACAACCTTGACGAGTAATTAGGGATGTGTTAGCAATCTTGTTTGAAGAAATAGGGTGGCCAACTAACCAAATCATCTGTTGATGTTTGAGGTTATGTTGAATGGTTCCTGAAATAATCCGCATTCGAAATGCCAAATATAGCGTACAAAACAAACGTGTCTATATCCATGGACGTATTAAATTAATTCTTTTCAAAAGAAATTAATTAAATCACTAAATGAATTTGATTTTGAGCAAATTTTTACTAATTTAATTTTTGTTTTCCTCAGTTTTGTACTTGTACCCATGAAATGAGCAAGCATGTTATATGTAGAGACGCCGACTAAAACAAATTAAAACGTGTAACTCAATGACTGTATTGTTTGAAGTTATACATTCAAATATTTTTTTGTTAGCCTCTCTGTGTTTAATATCCTTTCAACGATTGTATTAAATGATCTTGAAAAGTAACCACAAAACAGAATATTTTACAAAATACCTAATTACAGTTGTAATTATCTTTTTCTAAGTGCTCTTAATATTAAAATTGCACTTCAAACTTATTATACTTTTCACTTCGCGACACATTCAAATAAATTCGCGCCAAAATACTATCAGATGACATTCACATAAAACACGAGTTGGCAATCTTTCATTCTCGTGTGATAAACAAGGCGATCGGTAAGAGAAAGAAAGATCAAGATATGTGTTTGGCATAAATGACAGCTGGCTGCTACAGAAATCACAGCAGGGGACTCTCAACTTTAACTTTCAAGTAAAAAAGTGTAACATTTGCGTTTTGCACTGATTTTTTTTCGCATTTTTGAAGAACCGAATGTGCATACTAGATTTAGCAAGTAAAGACTAACTATCTGTGTAATTTTCATGTAATTTGAACATGACTGCAGGTGAATTGACATGAAATTTGTATAACGCAAAATGTTTACGAGTTGGCGACTCCTGAATCCCCAAGGGTGCGTTCCTTTATTCCCGAGTAAAGTAAAGGTTGGGTTTGTCAAAGTTAGAACAGCTGATTGCCAAAGTTGAAATTTTACCGACGTTAACTCTGATTAAAAGAACGCGATTTGGTTAACTTTGACAGCAGTGATGTGCACAACAATACATTTAAAAAAATAGAATTCTTCTTGATGTCGTATTTTTCATTTACAAGGACCACAATAAAATACTCCATTATTCTGCACAAAACTCATTCGAAACTACGAGACGAATTGACAGTTGATTGACAGTTGTAACCATCTCGGTTAACTTTATCGCGTTCTTAAATTACAATTAAAGTTAACTTTCTCCAACTCAGCTCTCGAGCAGAGTTGAGAAAAGTAACTTTGACAGCTTAACTTTGGCATTTAGGAACGGCAGTAAAGTTTACTGAGCGTTAACCGTATAGGTATTTAAGAACGCATTTCTCTTTACCACGGTTAACCACGGTTAATAAAGGAACGCACCCCTTGTCAAATCTGCTGCCGTGCCATTTTTCGGCTCGGATGCTATGTCCATTGTATTTAACCCTTAATTTATGAGGTGAAAATCATATGCGTAAATGATGAGGTGGTTTCCAATGGACTTGTTCTAATCATATACCAAATCCGTGCTTTTAACTCGGCACACAACACCATACTGTATGAAGGTACTGAAGATTTCAGAGTCACTGTGCTGAAAACATGAGAAATAGCAAAGAGAGAAAAGTCAATGTGGGTCCACTGGACCCACCTCATCAATTAAGGTTAAGTCAGTGGGGTGAGGTAAGATACCTGTTGAGTTTAAATTCGTTTATTTAAACAGGGTTGAATTTTTGGTGTATCACCAAGATTCTATAGAGTGTGTTTACATTGGGATTCACTTTGAGGCGGCACGTCTTTCGTCATTTTTCTGCCGTGTGCACACGGTTCGCTTCATCTGGATTCACTATACCAGTTTCATCAACAAAACTAAACGACACAGGTTTCAACAGCCAGACTCAAACCGGTTTGCGGCCGATAATTTTAAGTGAATCTAAACTTCGTTCGCTCTTTTTGGTTTCCCTCCTCACTGCGTCCCTCACCATCACTTGGCCGGAGCGAAAGACTCAAAGTGAATACCAATGTAAACACACTCATATTGTGATGTATTCAGGTTTTAAACCAGAACACGAATAAATGGGTGGAGTTATTGATACCGCGCGATTCAAATAGGCCATGCGCCACGGGGCATGGGCATTAGGGTGGATCGTCGAAGCAAAATTCGGAAAGTCAAAACTCCTGAGTGCGGAAAAGTTACGGAATGGAAAATAAAGATTGTTGAAATTTATTTTTGTTTTTAATTATACGATCTTCCACCTCCTCAAGAGGCCTAAAGTTTTAATAATTTACAAAAATTGTCACTTTAATGCCTTAATCTCGGTAAGTATCCATTTGACAGCAAAATTATGTTCAACAAAATTATGGGAAATTTTGTTTTACATGTATCACCCTTAGCACCAAAATGAATCAAATTACATCTACACTGAGAAAAAAAGTAATTTTTGAAAATGTTTCGAATTTCGATAAATACCAAAAAGTGGCACTCTAATGCATTTATCTTGGAAAGTATTAGCAGTGTTGTTTCACAAAGCCGTAGGAAATTGTGTACATGAACAGAGTATAGAATACATGAATCGCTCTTTTAAAGTCCCGTTACTGATACTATATTTATACAAATGAGTCAACTCAACACATTCGTAAGTTCGACTCGGTCGGACACGATGAGTTAATTTTCGTCCTTTGTTTTAAAACTATCAGGTGGCTGCGGCAAAAGTTGTGGTGCATCAGTTATAAAGTTGGTTTTATAGTGAACGTAACGACGAGTGTAGTGATTGTGAGCGCAATGTCAACAAACACAAGAAATAGTGTAAAGTGCCCAGTTTTCAGTGCACCAATTAATTTAAAAAATGATTAAAGTACCGATCAATTATATTTGTACGAAATGTGTGAAGGCATAACTACTGGTTTCTGCTCCGAATCATTGTTGAATCGAAATCCATGTAAGATTGACCTATATTTCAATTAATGTGTTGAATTACTTTTTATTATTTTCTAGGTAAGATAGTGCACTCTCGATGGATCACCACAGCTAATCAAGTTCTGAGACTTTATGTTTCGATGCCTAATCCATCCGAAAATTTGGTGATTTGTTACGGGGCGGGTGGTTAACAAAAATCAGATGTGACTTTAGGCCACGTCGGTTTGCCTGAAAGGGGCTGAAGTACGGCACACGTGATAAAAAGGGACTAGCTCGCGGTTTGGGGTATGGGATCTTGTCCTTCAGCTGGCCGTACCGATCCCAACAAAAATTCCGTGTGCGATTTAAATAAGAACGGTCACTATAGATTGCATGGAAACTCTATTGCTTGCTCTCGCAGATCTGGACTACGACGTACCTGGGTGGAATTGGGTACGCTAGCCCTTCCCTACCGTTAAGTTTCTAGAAACCTCTTTCATTTCTTTGAAACGCCCGGACGCCTTCATCCCACCAAATCTTCGGGAGTTTCAAAGAAATGAAAGAGGTTTCTAGAAACTTAACGGTAGGGAAGGGCTAGCGTACCGAATTCCACCCAGGTACGTCGTAGTCGAGATCTGCGAGAGCAAGCAATAGAGTTTCCATGCAATCTATAGTGACCGTTCTTATTTAAATCGCACACCTTCACACATTTCGTACAAATATAATTGATCGGTACTTTAATCATTTTTTAAATTAATTGGTGCACTGAAAACTGGGCACTTTACACTATTTCTTGTGTTTGTTGACATTGCGCTCACAATCACTACACTCGTCGTTACGTTCACTATAAAACCAACTTTATAACTGATGCACCACAACTTTTGCCGCAGCCACCTGATAGTTTTAAAACAAAGGACGAAAATTAACTCATCGTGTCCGACCGAGTCGAACTTACGAATGCGTTGAGTTGACTCATTTGTATAAATATAGTATCAGTAACGGGACTTTAAAAGAGCGATTCATGTATTGTATACTCTGTTCATGTACACAATTTCCTACGGCTTTGTGAAACAACACTGCTAATACTTTCCAAGATAAATGCATTAGAGTGCCACTTTTTGGTATTTATCGAAATTCGAAACATTTTCAAAAATTACTTTTTTTCTCAGTGTAGATGTAATTTGATTCATTTTGGTGCTAAGGGTGATACATGTAAAACAAAATTTCCCATAATTTTGTTGAACATAATTTTGCTGTCAAATGGATACTTACCGAGATTAAGGCATTAAAGTGACAATTTTTGTAAATTATTAAAACTTTAGGCCTCTTGAGGAGGTGGAAGATCGTATAATTAAAAACAAAAATAAATTTCAACAATCTTTATTTTCCATTCCGTAACTTTTCCGCACTCAGGAGTTTTCAAATATTTGATGTAAAAAACTCCATACAACGACGATCCACCCTAATGGGCATGCCGGCGCAACGAGCAAGTTACGGGCAAGACGGTTTCGGGAAAGGTTTGAGGCAGTGATGCTATGTACTTTTAGTGCCATTCCCCTTTCCAAATGACGAAATTCCCCTTTTTCCCCTTTTTCAATGACGAAATTCCCCTCGTTTTTCCCCTATAAAAACAACGAATTTTAAATAAAGAATTTATTTATTAAAACCAAAAATTATTGTCATCTGGACTCATGTTAAAGTCTTTTAAGAGAAAAAAAGCACAAATTAGGAAATAATTTTATATTTTGTAAAGCTTGAACAAAATTCCCGATAACAACGTCACGAGTCTCCAACCAAACGTCAAATAAGATATGAAAAAAAGTCGGGATTCACAATTGGATAATAATCAAAGCAAGTCACAAATGTATAAATCAAGGTAGTTCCTTTGCTTTTGAGCTTAAAATGATCCTGTCCTCCTTAAATTCGGTAAAAATTATTTCCATATTTTGAATTTAAAAAATATAAAAATATCAAAGAATGGAAAAAAAACGAAATCAAGTCGCGAATGGAACTCGATTTTTGTATTTCGGGCACTTTGCCACTGGTCCATGCATTCTTCTGGTGAATATTGGCCGAAATTAGTACATTAAGCCAAATTTTAAAGATGACCAAGAAATTACCGATTTAATTGATTTTTACATAATTTAAACAAAGCACTTCTGCTAATTTGCAATTTAAAATATTTCTATTGAAAATATATTTAAGAAATCCGAAAAACGAACAAAAAATTGTGTCAATGAACTTTCATGGAAACTACTTTCTATCAAAGTCTTTTAAAGGAGTTTTAAAAAATGGTACTTTTTAATGTGTTTTTTTCAAAGCGGTTAAAAGTACTTTACAATTGCAATACGATCATTATAAAGTGGCAAATGCATAAATAAGGGCATTTCCTTCCCTCTTTACCTTTGCCTAAGCTTGGAATTGGATTGTAATTGTTTTTATTTATTTGTATTTCTACTTTTCCGTAATTTTTTAAAAGTATTTGGGATTTAGTGAAAATGCGAAGGTTTTCCCCTCGTTGTAAATCGTTTCCCCTCGTTTTGAAGCGTTTTCCCCTTTTCCCCTATTAACAATTTTTATAGTCAAATTCCCCGCAAAAAGGGGAATTCCCCTCGATATAGCATCACTGGTTTGAGGTTTGCGCTACTTCAGAATCTGGTTGAACGGAGCAAAGCACACACACATATAAGACATAACGAGTTTTAGTTCCTATTTCTAGCGATACACACGCACACAATTGAAATGAAACGTGTAACTATGTAGCAGGGCAAAAGAGCAAGCAAGAATCGTGGCGCAGCGAACACGAAAATAAACTATGTTGCACCGGCATGCTCATGACTCGTGGCGCATCGCCTAATGAAGAATGAATTTATTATTCTATTATTCTACAAAAGACAAAATAAGAAACGCTTCAGGTGACCGATGCATGGAACGATTCGTGAGAACATTTTTTGTATAATCTGCAACTACTGCAAATTTTATTTGAAATGGAATTGCAAATAATACTTAAGCTTTGAAGGTCATTGTGTTAGTAGAGCGGGTGCCATATTTTCAAGATTGATTTAAATGTTTTCTCAGAAACTAATGAACCGACCAGGTTGTCGTTCTACACATCGTCCCTTGAATCTTATCTTGTACCAAATGCCAAAACGTAGTTTTGAGATAATCGACTTTTAAACTTTAAGGGGAAATTGCAGAGAAATTGATCAAAAAAGGCGTCCCTTTTTATAATTTTCTTGTGAAACAATCATGAAACTAATTTACAGACACAGACTTTCGTCGTAACAATGTTTTGAGAGTAACGGGATTTTCAAAAATTTCGTTTTCAAAATGTTGTACCATGAATAACGAATATTGGATTTGCAAAAAAAACTAGATTTAGTGTTTCGGGTTTTACTCCGAAATTAAGCATTTTCCGATAGTGGTTTGTATAAAGGAAATTGAAGATATTAATATTTGCCATATTTTTGCTGTTCACAAGAACTCTATATCTCGAACCGTTATCGAGATTTACCGTTATTTCTAAACATTTAGTTTTTTGCGTTTTTATCGAAAACTAACGAGTTTTTATAATGATACTAGCAGACCCTACGAATGCTTAGAGTTTTTTGTATAAATTTTAGAATGCCAAAAAACCATTAATAATTTAAAAACTTTTGGGAAAAAATATTATTCTTACAGGACCTTGCGTTTCGAATTTTGAAATTTCAACAACAGATTCGTGATAAGCAACCATGAAAACCTCCTAAAGCCAGTTTTTCCGAGAAAAATTTGAAAAAGGATATTTCGAAATTAAAACTGGAAAATAAATTGAAAGGTGGTTCCGAATAATTGTACTCAAAGGCTACTTTATTCTGAATGTGGCGGGTATTGGAGAAAACATTCAGTTGTTAATGACTGTTGCTTGGATGACATTAGTGGGTACTTTAGTTTTTATTGCATTCCTTTTTTTAATGAGTTTTTGGAGTAGCAGGTTACCCAATATAATAACGTTGTAGGAGGTAAAGTCATAAAGAAACAAACATACAACATTTTTTATTAGAGTAAAATTTTGCAATAAGAATTTCAAAAGGTGTTCCAATTGAATTTTCATGTATTGAGTATTTATGTAGAATTGGATTCTAAACACTGTTTGTTCTTGGAGTTTTGCAATAAAGTGAACCGTTTTCGAGAAATTTGCAAATAACTTTTTGGATTGTATGGGAGAGGGGGGAAGCTTAAGGGGTAGGTGCACCAAACTTCACAGAAACACCCTCTGTGCTAATCTAAAGTTTTCCTGAAAATTTGGTCAAAATCGGTTCAGCGGCTTAGAAGTCTATAAGCCACATACATACATACATACATACATACATACATACATCCATTTTTAGTAATATAGAAGAAGATACATACATACATACATCCATTTTTATATATATAGATGTAAGAAATAAATTTTAAAAAATAATAGTTCCCGCTACTTGTTTTTGGCCGTCAATTTTAATCTCTGTCCGTGCTCGAGATATTCTCATTACAGTGTAAAAAAATTGATTTTAGCATTTACTTTTGCCGAGAAAACCACTATGACAGAACCATTATTTTCATTGTGTTTTTCTCGGCTAGCAATAGCACTAGAAATCTGGGACCTTGAAATACGAGGGCAGCCGTTTATATTTCGGGAATAACAAACCAAAACAAATCTTTATTATTAAAAATGGTTTTATTGTTTCCCAAAATATTTTCCACGATGATCAATACACTTTTCCATGCGTTTGAAACAATCCGAAAAGCATTTTTGCCACTGTCGGCACGAGCCTTTTTTTGAGCGATTGTCAAATTATGTGGGATCCAACGCGAACATAGTTTCTTCACGCCAATATCTTAAATACGCTGGTGTTACTAATGCCCTCCCAACTAACAAACTCTCCAGACCAAAACTCTTACGAATTTTGAAATCTTCTCATTAAACTTTCTTTAGAATTTTATTCTTAAAATAAATCTTCGTCAACAGGCGCCATATTTTCCCTTGATCTTTTTTAACAGTAAAACTTTGAAATTTCAAAAACAGCTTATATATGTAAATTAGGACCTAAAACACTGCAAAAAGCCATTTTCTTGAAAAACAAAAACCAATTAAAACAATTTGATAAATTTTATTAAAAATTTAATTTTTCCATATTATATTTTCGATTTATAATATATCTCACTTTTTCGATTTTTTCAAGGGGTTTCGCGTTTTTTCGAAGTAAAATATGTGATATTATCAGTAAAATTGCATTCCCCATATAATTTTTGTCTATATATCCGAAAAAATAGAATTTAAAATCTATGTCATATGAAATTCTATTACAATATTATCATACGCAAACGTAGACATAACTCGGATCCGAAAATAAATAAACACTTCAAAAATAACTTTTACTCTTTAAAAAATTACTTTCACCTCTATGCTTGAATACGGCGTTACGTTTATTTGCTCGATTAGTGTTCGATCGTGAGCAATCGGGATTCTTGAATACGCAGTATCTATCAACGTTCGATTTGGAATAACGCATTGCAACGCATTCGATTTTTGTTATTCTTGAATACGCCGGGAGCACTTTTTTGAGGTTAAATCACTCACTTCAAATTTCTCGCGTTTCATTGACGTTTGAATGGAGTGTTTACAAAAATGTAAGGTAAATAAATTATATGTTTAACCCTTAACCACTGACGTGTAATTTTGTGACACTACTACTGACGTACGAATGACATTCGTCTGTGTTTTTAAAGATCTCTGGGCTGTTCATTAAGTGTAATTGTTGTGTTTTTTGTTTGCGATATACTAAAATATTGCGAATATAAAGCAAAGAGATGAATAAAACAAAAAATATATTAATAAGAAAATATTTATTCATAAACAAACTTAGATGTAACGATTTTTTTCAAAAATCAACGAAAAAAAAACTATTAACTATAGGAACTTTTTTTATCGTTTTCTAACGTAATTAGGATGGTTTTCATTGGATGTAAAACATATTTGCAGCAAATCACAAATCTAGGCACTTTTTAATGGCAGTTATTGCAGGACGGTTTTGAGCACTGCAAGCAAACCGACTGACCGCATGCTTGACACCCGTAAAGCCAAGATTCTATTAATCCTTCTGCATTATTGCTGCTAATTCGGATTCGCTGTCTTTCCCATGACGTACAAGGTCGGGGTGAAGTATTAGATCGCTTACGACTCATTTTATCTACAAATATACAAAACCAAAAAAACTTAAAAAAGTTACCCTAACACTGACCATACGAACCACATACGTCAGGTCGTCTAAATAAGCTATTTAGATGTGCAGCACGCGTCCGCTCTCCACCGCTTTGCATGTATCACTGGCGGCTAGGAAGCTACCAAAATGGATGAGGATTAATTCCCGCGAAAAATCAAGTTATGAACGAAAAACGATTTCGGGGACGTACCACGTTCGTACGTCAGTGGTTAAGGGTTAAATGAAAGATTTTAACAGTGAATTCGTAAAATAGGACTGCAAAGAAAAACCCTACAAACAAAGACTAGTTTGCATTTTTAATTTCAAACATAACAAAAGCTATAATTGCCAATCTGGAAATTATGGTGATATTCGTATCATAATTTGAGCAGTTGTACCAAAATTCCACTTTGAAGTCAAACTTTCCAATTAGATTTTTTAAAATTTATTCCAATCGGATTTTGATGTATGGAAGTTTTATGTAGAATCATATCCTAAATAACTTTTGTTCTTGCACTTTTTTGATAAGATGCACCGTTTTTGAGATATTCACAAAAAACGATTTCGTTCGTATGGGGGGTAACCCCCCCTAATGGTCCATTTTTGCCCATTAACGAACTTAGCCTCGAATTTTACGAAAAACAGATCTGTGCAAACTTTCAAGTCTCTAGCTCAATCCGTGCGCCCGCAATCCGCGCCACAGACAGACGGACAGACGGACAGACAGACGGACAGACAGACAGACAGACAGACAGACGGACGGACATGCAGAAATTAAATATTTTTATCATTCTAAACACACTGGTGTAATTCATTTTTTTGTGCGATGACGGGATCTTGGCGTTACAAACGGTAAGGCAAAGTTAATATACCCTTTGGTTTCACCATACGGGTATAATAAGAACAAACAATCGAATCAGCTGATGTTTGACAGCGCGTTGCCATGCGATACTCATAAGACTCTACTCTAGTAGAGTCTTATGAGACGAAAATTGTTAGTTGGGCAGGAATGCCTCAATCTCCATGCATGTCACATGACGATCTGGCATTATCAGCTCAGGCACAGCATCGATGTTTTGTGGCACAATAACCGATGTTGGACGACCTTCACGAAATTCGTCCTGGAGCGAACCTCGGCCACGGTTGAATTCACTAATCCAGCGATATACAGTAGTCTTTGATGATGCTTCATCGCTACATAAAGAATTAAGTTCTTCGATGCACTGTTGTTGAGATAATCCATGTCGAAAGTTGTGAACAATTTTTTGCCCGAGATTAAATTTTCAAGTCACTGCAAACAACACAAATAGCGTCCATATATCAAAACGTTCTGAGTACGTATACTGTCGAAAATGTCAAACTTTACGATGCAGATGTCAGATTGCACTTACCACTACTAGTATTGGCAGTTCCCGAAATATAAACGGCTATCCTTGTACTTATTTTTGCAAAAGTCACAAACTTAAAACCGACCAAAAAAAACCGTAAAAATCGAAATTTCATTTTCAAATGACCACCATTTTTAAACTGTTCCATATTTTCACTTAACTGCAGTTCCGGTTGATGCCAGATAGTTTATATATTTTAAAAATCTTTTTGGTTTTTAAAAGCTTTTATTTAGCTTGCCTGTGGGTTTGTCAGGGTAATATTTTGCAATCTAATTTTGATCCGCCTCCACTCATCCGATTGACTTGAAATTTTGTACACATACGTAAGTCCAATGACAACACAATATTTTCACTACTTCGTCCTTGTAAGGATAACGGACGGTCCAGTAAGGATAACGTCATTACAATTTTCCTAAAATTTTCCATGGAAAAACTAATTTGGGGGTTTTTGGAATCGATAAATCCGATTCGGACGTTAAAAAGTCTATAAGGATATCTCAAAACAAGGATGTATATTCGAAGACTAAAAAAAGCTTTGCGAAAGACTAACGTCATTTTGGAGTTTAAAGCGGTCCCTACACGTTCAATCTTGCAGTCAATCATCGCATGCTGTGACAGCATTTTGAACGTCTATGGTGATACTGTCATGCAAATTCCATGATTGACAGCATGCTGGCCAATATCAAAATCATTTTGATATTTTTCAAGGGAGCTTTGTGAATGACAGCATGCTTGAACGTGTATGGCGATGCTGTCAATCATTTCGACATTTCAGGGGAATTTTTAGTAGTGAAAAGATGCCGCATATAAAAGACAACGTTTTTTGGGAATCCTTTTTCGAGTTATATAGACAAAGAAGTGAGTTGTGGATGACGAAAAGCGAAAAATATAAGGACAAAAATTTTTTAAATTGATATTTGTGCTGTGTGCTGTCGGTTTGGCTGTTTCGAATAAAATGATGCTTGTGTGCATGATTGAGCGTCTAGTGCAAATAAGCTTTTTGCTGTGACAGCATGATTGACTGCAAGATTGAACTTGTAGGGGCCGCTTTAGTCTTACTTATCAAATCTAAAATGACTAAAATGGAAAAAAAAATTTCTTTTTAAATTTTTAAATTTTTTTTAAAAGCTTTTATTTAGCTTGCCTTCGTATCTGTCTGTCTGTCAGATTCAAATTTTGCAATCTAATTTTGACCGACTTTCGCTCACCCAATTGATTTGAAATTTTGCAGACATACGTAAGTCCGATGACAATATAATATTTTCACGACTTCGTCCTTGTAAGGGTGAGGGAAGGTCCTGTAAATTTTCCGGGAAAAAATCTTATCTGGGGGTTTTTGAGGTCGCTGGATCCAATTCTGGCATTAAGAAATCTGTAAGGATACCGTAAGATCCTTAAAGGATAACGTGATTATCCTTTTCCCCAAATTTTCCGAAAAAAATCTCATCTGGGGGTTTTTGGGGTCGCTGAGTCTGATTCTATAGTCAAAAAGTCCGTGATTATCTTTTTCCTCGTTTTAAGATTGGGGGTTTTTAAGATTGGCGAATCCGATTCTGACATTAAGAAGTCTATATGGATAACGGAAGGTCCAGTTTAGGATAATGTGACTATTCTTTTCATTTTGGATTTTTAATCATACTAATCAAATACGAAATGACTAAAAAAGAAAAAAATATTTTTTGGGTACTGTGTATCAAAAATGAAAGCATCGGTTGGTGCAAAATGGTCCTTCATTTATGTGCGCAATTTAATCGATCCACAATTTTGATTTGAAATGCGATTCAGTTTCCTTTGGTCAGTAGCAAACATAAGACCATTTCAGATTTCGATCTGAAATCTGAAATGGTCTTATGTTTGCTACTGACCAAAGGAAACTGAATCGCATTTCAAGTTTGGTTTTAATTTATGGGCCTAAAAATCCGGTCTAATTAGACTGGACTAGCCCCCGCCTAAACGCGACTACTGTTCCCGAGTCGATTGTGGCCGTATTACAAAAATTGTCTTCCTATGTGTTACAAACTTATGTGTTATTTAATTTAAAAAGAAAAAACGAATTATTTAGGAACTATTATTTATTCATATATATGGCAAAATATAAAGGCATAGAAAAATATACTTACATAGAACGCTTACAAGGAACAAACTTTTTCAAAACTATCTCTTACTATGAGGAGAAAATCGTGCTATTTCTTGCATGGAGCGCATCAATACCCTCCCGCGACGCATTTCGAAAAGAACGAGAAAAATATTTAACCTTTATGAATTATTGAGATCCAGCATTGCCACATATATATAAAAATATTTAGTACAACAGAAAAAAAAAATTCGTTACGAGTGAATTAAAAAAATATTTTTCGGCTTATCTAATAGGCCTAAGAAACTAACAATATCTGATCGAATATTTTTTAATACTGTAAAGTGACGTCAGTTTGCCCAATATCAACATGATGTGTGAGAAGATTTCATACAAAATTGAAAAAAATTGTTAAAAAAAACTCTTGTTTGTTACTATTTTTTTTTAATTAAAAGCGAGTATTTATTTCATTTTAAGTATATCTGACTTTTTCATTCTTTACTTAAAATGGCTCAGTTAATCCTATGGGAAAAAGCAAGTAGATTACCAGTCTGATAATAATTTGAGCTAATTATGAAATGGCCTTTGAGTAAAAAAAAAATGCGATTTTTTTTTGCATTAGATGTCGTAAAATAAATTAATCTAAATCTGTTTGTTCCCGGAACAGTGGACAGAGGGGGTCGAGAGCAAGGAAAATGTCAAGTAGCGATTTCAAAATTGTGTAAAAATTTTAGTACACGCATATATTTACTTTTTTGTACAACAACGCGCGTAATGTAAAAACCACAATAAATTTTCATGACGATTCATATAATAAAATTACTCGTGCCATTAAAATACTTAAATAGTTAAAAACGCACTAAAAAAGTTTTATTTCACACCATATTTTACGTAAATTCTCAAAGTATACAACATAGCTATCCACTCCTGATTTCCTGCTTTTAGTAAATATCGTGATGTGTCCTATTTGGTCAATTCGGCAAACCGAGAGGGTTTATAGCATTTCTTAATTCATCCCGCTTCATCTCTCATTGGTTTATGGTAAAACTCTGAGGAAAGCGTTCTATGTAAATATATTTTTCTATTATAAAGGTTACAGTTTTATGTGTATTTTTTTTTGGTATGTAATTACATTCTTTAGAAAACTTTAGAAAATTCTGAATATATTTTCATAACACACCAAAAGAATCTTTCCTTCAATTGTCGTTCTCTAATCTTATTGAAAAATTTTCTTAAAATTTAATTTTTAAATTGGAAGGTTTATTAAAGTGTAATTCGATGAAAAATCATTTGAGATATATTTCTAATTATTTTGTAGTTAGTACATTCATAACTACCCTTTCGTTGTATAAAGACTAAAACGATTTTTCTTACTTTTTTGTTTATCATTTTAAAAAAAAACATCGATTTATCAAGTTGTTTTAAAAATACATACTGTAAAAGTTAATACTTTATAAAATTCACCGTTTATTTTATATACACTTTTTTTTAGTTATTTGGCAGTCTCATATGTGTATATATTTCTCAGTCATCATTAAATAATTTAATTATGTATACATGTATAAAAACACATTCATCTTATGCAGCACCTTTTCAAAGATTTCTACTATGTATATAGCTACGCCATTACTCATTGATGCTATTTGTTTAGTTTTAATATTTTTACAAACATACCACACATTTTTAATTATTTGTTTTGATCAAAAAAATTTTTTTTCTTTTTATTCGAATTTACGAAATTTTTACACTACTAAAATATGTTTAGTTTTCTTTTCATTTTGTTAGAAAAACACACAATTCAAAAAAAAAATATTTTGATTGGATCAAAATAATAAAAATAAAATTTATGACTTTTTGTTACAATTGTTTTCTTTATCTACCCTTCTATTAAGTTCGAGAATAGCACTTTGAGGCTATGTAAGTAATAAAATGTATTTTTATAAGGGTTAAAAAATCTTTAGATTATTCTTGAATTAATAATCAATTGAACATGTATATTTGATCATTTCCTTGAAATGATGTTAATTATTACAGATTGGATTTACTATTGTAAATTTTGTAGTCACAGTTATTTATTTTTAAAATTATTTTTTTTATTGTTAGAAGCCGAAAAAAAATCAATTAATTCTTTTGTTTTAATAGCTGTTATAACTTATGAAAATCCAATAATTCTTTTATGAAAGCTAAATCCAATGAGGCTCTGGATATAGGGCTCTGGATATAGCTAATTGATATTCTAAGTTGCTTACTAAATGACTTCATTTTGAAAAATGTATTGTATCTTTTTTCGATCTTCAAATGTATTTTTTCTTTTATTCTTTAATATATTTTTCATTCAAATATTAGATTTTCAGCAAAAAATTGCTCGATTTGAAAAAATGATATTCGGCAAAATATTAGTATTTTGTCAGAGAATTTGTTTAAAAATATTTGATTTTTGTTTGTCAAATTGACAAATTACTATACTAGATACTATTTAGAAATATTTATATCAAAATTACTTCATACCTTTATATAAATTCTGACAATATCATTTAAATTTTGCACTATGGTTAAAGGTTTTGATGTATTCGAACTAACTTAATATATGAGCCGTCGTATGCAAAAGTAATGTGAGTCAATTTTTAATTTTTTTTTTTGTTTATACCATCGATCGAAAGCTTTAGCCTTTTTCTATCTTATGTAGGAAGAGTTTAAAGCCTTGGTTGCCATTACATGACAGCCCAAGAGAAAAACTTATCAACAATATAGTCAAAATGTTTTGTGCAAAAGTAGTGTCAATCACAAATGGCTGCCTGTTACTGCCCTACGTTATTAGTTCGCTATCGTAAACAACGGCATTGCACGTTTATGTTTGTTGTAATATTAAAATTGCTTCCAGTATTTTCCAGTCAAGAAATAAGGGAACATGGGAGAACGGGAAACTTAAAAGAATCTCATATAGCATGCACAATAAAAAATAAAAACTCAGAAAATGTTTATAACAAATGGAATAAACATAAATATCACTTGAGTGCTGACAACAATGATTTAAAATTACTTCCTTTAAAATAGTATGGGATATAGAAGATATAGAGTCTCTTAACTAAACCGTGGTCGGTGACTAAAAAATCCCCAATTTTTTACTTCAATTATTTCATTTTGCATATTTTTTTTTTAAAAACTTTTTTAAACATTTGTTCATAATTCAACATTTTTAAAAACGTTGAAATAATTTATTTATAACTACTTTCATAAAATATAACAGATTAAAAACGCGCCTTTCAACATTAGGTGACACTGGTGTGCAAAAATGACGTAATTCATTTGATACTCTCAAACGAATGTGAAACCCTCAATCAATTCGGTCAAAATGGACTTTGTTGGTTAGAAATGGAGGTAATAAGTAAATCCTAGTCTGGAAACACAAATACAACATTTTACTAACTTACACTAGTTTTTCATACAACGATTCATATATTACACTATATTTATAGGATACTAAAAATAGCACTTTAAAATGCAGGTTTTCTTGTGGAAACCAAAAAACACCATCTAAAAACATAACATGTTCAGTGAAACGGTAGTTTCAGTACCCTTATTTCTAAAAATATAAAAAAGATATTAAATTGCTTTTTCGAAATACAAATCTATTCTATACCGAAATGTTTCATCTGGTTTTCATCATTTCTTTTGTATTCAATATCGGCGTTTTATTTTCAATTAAATTTGGATATTTCTTAATAAAAAAAGGAAAATTGTGAGAGCAATAGATATTTTATATAACTCTTATTATACGTTTGTATTGATGCAAATTTGTCTAGCTAAAAAATTCAATATAGCTGTATTAATCATTATTTAAAAAAAAATCTTAGGATAATTTTACTTTTCGAATTAGTCAGTCTCATTTTTACGAAAAGTTTAAGAACAGAGATATATTTAAAGCGTAAAAAAGAAATCAATTATTCTACGTTCATTGCAATCAACATCAAATATTTATGCTAAAATGTCTTTAATTTTCAGTCTTAAACGTTAATTATTTGAATCAGTCTTACTTAAAGACAGTCTGTAATGTCATATTATAAAATTTTTTTTTTATATAAAAATTGATTTATCAATATAAAATTTATCTAAATTGTACTTGAATTAAGTCTTTTCAGTTTCAAATATGAGGTATTTTGTACTAAAATTTTTCCTTCTTCCCAAGAAAGGATATTTTTTCTCATTTTTTATATATTCAAAAAACCTGTACAAAGGTTTTATTTGGATTTGTCGTATCCCTTGCATCTGGTGACGTTTCAACCATAACTACAAGTTGTCCAGTGGGTAATAAAGCAATATCACTTGGGCGGTCTTTTTCTTCCATTCCATGGGAGGGCATTAAAGGACGAATCTCAACTGACCAAAGATACTCCAATGTGGGTGTAAATACCATAACGCGTTGATTTTTTGAATCAGCGACAATAACTCGCCCATCGTCATCACAGATAAGACCCGATGGCCGACTAAATTCTTGACATCCATTTCCTTCGTGGCCTTTGGCTGCGAGGATCTGTAATTTTATATAATTTAAGATTTTTATGAAACAAAATATATCCTGAAAATTTAAAAAAACTATATTTGCTTAAATATATTGAAAGACAATTCTATGTGCAGGCGACTGTTTGGGTAAGGTAACCAGATTTCTGGAGTCAGACTACTGGACGCAGGCAACTTTTTTTAACTTGTCTATTTAAGAAACGGTTGTTTTGATCATTCTATACGAGAGGTAGTTTAACTTTCTTCATCTCGCCGATTTCTTAAATTCTCTTCGTTGCAGAAGAACTGCAACAAAGAATTGATTACCTTCAGGAGAATAACAATGATTTTTTTTTAAACAATTGTGCTGAAGTACCGTAAATACAACCTTTGATTGATTCCAAGCCAGGGTCAATCCTTAAAATTTTCAGATTGAAATTATGTCGATCAATGATGCCGAATCTAAATTACCAGGAAATAATTAAAAATCAATTGATGTTAAATCTTCGATCTATCAAAATCATTTTACAAACGACGTGATGCTAATTTCAAAGCAACAACAAAAAACGCAGTACCAGTTTTGACTGAATTTCTAATTTTCTATAGTCCAACGAACATAACTTACAACTTTTTTAACACTAAACATACCATAAGCGGTCTTTTGACTTTTGCATTTAAAAAACGCATATAATCTTATCGTTTTTGCCCACTTGACTTTGTGAATTTTTCTATTTATTATATATACACTCAGAAAAATGGAGGCTAACTCGACGACCTGCATACGGCGTAATTAGCCTCGGGCTGGCAAATTTAGCCTATGACTGGCGCGCGTTCGCCTGCATCCGGAAAAGTAAAACTTGTGTTGACCTGTGGCCGTAGAAATTCTGAAATTAAACCACCTGCAGGTGAAGTAAGGCGTTGGGAGCTGCACGAGTTGACCTGAGATAGGTTTTTCCACGATGTAATGCCATGTAATGACGATTAAGCCACTCATAGCTTGAATATTTAGCCAACCATAGGTCAACTGAAGACCAGGGCAAGGCGAACTGAAGCAATGTGACGTCAGTAAAGCGGTTGCAGCCTTAACAAGCCGCTAATAGGAGAACTTGTTGACCGCTGTGCGTTGTATTCGAAGAGCAGTCAAACCGACACAGTCTTATCATAAAAGGTTAAACAGCAACAGGCTTATTACGCCTCTGCTAGTTGCACTCCCAAGCTTTGCATTGCCTAACACAGGCTTATTATCCGGCAATAGTTAATTTTATAAAAAGTAAAACAGGAACAGGGTTATTAGGCCTGTGTTAGTTGCACTTCTAAGCATTGCATTGCCATACTTTACCAGCCTCAGGTCAACTGTACACGAGTGACAGGTTTAATTGCGTGTGTGAGTTGCATTCGTTTGCGGAAATTCGTAATAGCCGTCATTCTCTTGTTAGCAATCGACGCAGAAAGGACATTTTTTAGTGAGTGAAAAGTGCAAGTTCGAGTTAATCAAGGAACCGTCTGGAATCAAAGGTAAGTTTTTCGTTTCAATAAGCATGTTTTTTGGTTCAGTTAACAAATTATGCTACATTTACACGAATGACAAATTTGTCATTTTTTTCTTGTCATTATGTTAATTCCCGTGTAAATGGCATAATTTTTGTAATTTTTTCTGTCAGAAAATGTCAATCTCTCATAAAAGAATGAACTTGTCCATTCTTTTATGCCAGATTGTCATTCGTGCAAACGCAATATTAGTTATGACAACTTTAGTATTCAACTTTTGTCATAACTAATATTGCGTTTGTACGAATGACAATCTGGCATAAAAGAATGGACAAGTTCATTCTTTTATGAGAGATTGACATTTTCTGACAGAAAAAATTACAAAAATTATGCCATTTACACGGGAATTAACATAATGACAAGAAAAAAATGACAAATTTGTCATTCGTGTAAACGTAGCATTAACCTGAAATCAAACTGGTTTCAATAAAATTTAAAACTACAGACAATCTTCTATTCCCTTTTTATACCCGTATGGTGAAACCGTATGGTGAAACCAAATTAACTTTGCCTTACCGTTTGTAACGCCAAGAACCCGTCATCACACACAAAAATGAATTACACCAGTGTGTTTAGAATGATAAAAAAAATAATTTTTGCATGTCGGTCCGTCTGTCTGTGGCGCGGATTGCGGGCGCACGGATTGAGCTAGAGCCTTGAAATTTTTCGTAGATCCGTTTTTCGTAAAATGTGAATCCAAGTTCGTTAATGGGCAAAATTGGTAAACCCCTTACGAATGATAACGTTTTTTGCGATTATCTCAAAAACTTATCAAAAAAGCGCAAGAACAAAAGTTATTTAGAATATTATTCTACACAAAACTTCCATACATCAAAATCCTATTGGAATAAATTTTAAAAAATTTGATTGAAAAGTTTGACTTCAAAGTGGAATTTTGATACAACTGTTCGCCGTTCACTTAAATCACCATACGGGTTTTCAATAATTGCCAGACTGGCAATTATAGCTTTTGTTATGTTTTTAACTCGTGAAATTCATAGTATTGTACCGATAACGCTTAGAAAATTGTTATATCATTTATTCGGTTAAAAAACTAGTTTGGTAAATTGCGTACGAGTAAAATGCTTTATTTCGCTTTTAAACAGTTGAGTTCAACGTGATATTTCGCGCTGTTAATGCTTTGCCTGATTTGCAGATGTAATACTAAACGGAAATAATAAAATAAAAAAAAATCAATATTTTTGCCCCTTGTGTAGACTTAGTCATTGCCAACGCATGTAGCATCATTGCCAACGCATGTAGAATGGTGCTCACGTTGCAATTTTGGTTTTGAAAACGCGTACAATCTAATATTGGAGCTGGTAACGAAGTGTATTTCGGCTTACTAATTTAACATTTGGTTATTTCTACTTAAATCTACTATGATGCATGATGAAATACTAGTTTAACCAATTAACGCCCGCTGTACTCAAACGAGTACACCGGACATATCTGTGATAATAAGTTAAAATATTTTTAGCCGATTTTCAGACAAAACCAAACTGATCTCAATTTGTATTTACAAAAAGATCATTTTTGCTTTGCCTGAAAATCGACTTAAGCTACTTTAACTTATTACCACAGATTTATGTATACATTTTTTCAGAATTTTCTTTTTTTTTTTGTTTATTTTATAAGAATGGCTTGGTTTATGTGTTAAAAATATTCAGTGATTTTCTCATTAATTGGTTAAAGGTATTTTAAAAATTGAAATTGCCAATTCAGCAGCATCCTTACTAAAGCAGTGCGCACCTGGCCTAATATTGGATAGCGATAACATTTTAACTGAGCTAGTGTTCATACACGGAGATCTATAAAAATAATTGTTGCGGCATTGATAGGTTGACTTTCAAGGAATTTTAGTTGAAGGTGCCTTTGGCAGTTTTTTTAAAAACAATATTTTTAAATTATTAAGTCCCTTTAATCCACCTTTTCATCTACTTCCAGAAATTCCAAGTGGAAAGCATATCAAGTGGAAAATAGGCACATATCTATCTGTCCCTGTACAACACCTTGATTTGCGATTAATGTCAACCATGCGAATAGTGTCATATAATTTAAAATAAAAATTTTTCTTTACGATACCATTTAATTGTAACATGAATATATATAATAAATAAAATGTAATTAAAATAAAACATCAATTGTTCTTTATTGTAAACTCGCTGTGGCCATATGGCAACCCCGGCGGTAATAGGTTAAGATGATATTCCGCAATAATGGGACTCTAATAAGTGAAAAAGTATGGCGTGGGGGCTAATACTTTGGTTGCTGCAAGTGTATTTTGAGCTTCCTGGGGGAAGATAGTAGATCTCCTGCGGCAGGTATACTGTGAGGCTGCTACAGGTCAGCTTTACAGCTGCAGGAGGAAAGGTAAGCTTGAGGTAGGTGTAAAATTGACTTTCAGCAGGAGAAAAATAAGGCTGGTTCAGGAGACTTGACCTGCGGTAGGTCTATTTTAAAGCTGCACCAGGTCACTGGTCAACCACGGGTGGTTTTACTAGCCTGCTACAGGTGGATTGTGAGCCTCCACTAGGTAACGTAAACTTGTGGCAGGTTACCGTCAAGCTGTCCCTGGGCAACAGTTAGCCTAAAGTAGCGTTAATCGCGACAAGTTAGTCATTCGTAGGTTGACTGTCGGCCTGTGGTAGAATTACTTGACCTGCTGCAGGTGCATTGTCGAGCTACAGGCGTTTAACACTGCATTCATACAGCGCTCATAGGTGTACTATAAGCCTATGGCTCCTGTATAATGTGGTTTAATACACCTGGCAATGGTTTATTAAGCCTGTATCAGTTTTAGTTAGCCATTGGTAGTTAAACTAGTTCTGTAATTCTCGCCCGACTGAGGCTTACTTACGCCTGAAACAGGCTAAAACCATGTAACTTGATCTAACTACGTCAAACTTAAGCAGGTTAACTCTGTCAGCCGGCTAGAGGTCAGAGTTAACCTGACAAAAAGTTGACCTGCAGTACATTTATCATTTTTCTGAGTGTACACTTAATATTCTATTATTATTTTTTATTTATATGTTGTTTACTTTGGGTAATACTTGTCATATACCGTTATCTACCACAGCTGGTCATTTGACCGCCCATGGTAGAAATAGAGATGTATTAAGTGCTGGTATGTTTAGTGTTAAGAACTGTATTTAAATTCTAACCCCACGACTCCATTGGACTTTTAAAAATCATGATTTTTTCCCCACTCGATATTTTGGTGAATAGTGAAATCAGCGCGGGAGCATTTTCAGTCATGATTTTTCATATTTATTGTGTCTCCGTGCTTAGAAATGTCAACCAACTAGAAATCAGGGCAGCCAACTAGAAATCGTCCAATTTGAACTGAACAAATGTCAAAAAAATCTTAGTTTTCAGTAGCCGCAAAAATCATGACAGTAAGTAAGATTTAAATCACGATGCAAAGTTTTTTGAGTATCCATTAAACTTTTTCGTGATTGGATTTAAATCCAATCTGGAAAAAAGTCAAATGGAGTCCATAGGTAAGAAAAACAAAATACATTTTTCATCTAGGGCATCTGGTAACGCCGTTATGTCTTGTGTTTGACACTATATTTCTTTTTTTTTAGCCAATTAGCATGCCAAGCTCTGGGTATTCGTTTTCGGTTACATGGGTTTTTTCTCATGTAATATATGGAGGTTTGTTTTCTGTATTCTGTGCTTCAATGTTAACTGGTAATTCGCGTACCGTAAAACGAGGTGTGATTGGCCCTTGCCAGGTGACTTTAGCCCAGCTCACAAAAAAGTTTGTCATCCCAATATGGCCTACATTTCTCATGTTACAGGTTTTTTTTACTAGTCTCTTCGTTGTAGTAATTCGTTTTCAAATAAATACCGGTAATTGCTTGCCGCGCAAAATCGTGTGAGTCATAGTGTATGTAGTATTATTAGTTGAAAATGAAACGTACACTATTGATTCAAGGGGTGAAAATGTCTTTCTGAGATATTTGGTATAATGAAAAATATACAATGGGACAAAGTCACCCCAACCCCTGGGTGACTTTCGCCCAAGCGAAAAACAAATTCTGCAAAGCGCGGAACATAAAATGTTATTAATATTTTCCGGAATTAACGTTTAGAAAGATCTAACAAAGAAAATAAATACAAAAAACTATGTGGTAATTACGTACAAAGAAAAAATATAGTCGAAAAATTAATAAGACATGTTTTTTTGGGCCAAAGTCACCTCAGTTTACGATACCATCGTTTTTATTAATTATCACATAATTTTTTTTTTTTGTATCTTTGATATAATTGTAAAATAAGCAATAATTCGTAATAAAAAGCCGTAAATAATCGCCCTTGAGTTCTGGGCTCGAGATATCTTTTTCCAACTTAACTGCACATGGAAAGTCCTAGATTTATTGTGCAGTTAGGAGGGTTTGTGCTTATCCGATACTCCCTTAACAGTAAATTTTTTGCACTTATGCGGGACCCTTTTTACTGTACGAAATACACGATCAAGAAAATATAACAAAATAAACAATGAAAATTAAAATGTAAACATAACAAAAGCTATAATTGCCAATCTGGCAATCATTGGAGACCCGTATGGTGATATTCGTATCAAAATTCGAACAGTTATACCAAAATTCCAATTTGAAGTCAAACTTTCCAATAAGATTTTTTAAAATTTATTCCAATCGGATTTTGATGTATGGGAGTTTTATGTAGAATCATATCCTAAATAACTTTTGTTCTTGGACTTTTTTGATAAGATGCACCGTTTATGAGATATTCACAAAAAACGATTTCGTTCGTATGGGGGGTACCCCCCCTAATGGTCCATTTTTGCCCATTAACGAACTTAGCCTCGCATTTTACGAAAAACGGATCCACGCAAAATTTCAAGTCTCTAGCTCAATCCGTGCGCCCGCAATCCGCGCCACAGACAGACAGACAGACAGACGGACAGACAGACAGACAGACAGACAGACAGACGGACGGACATGCAAAAATTAAATATTTTTATCATTCTAAACACACTGGTGTAATTCATTTTTTTGTGCGATAACGGGATCTTGGCGTTACAAACGGTAAGGCAAAGTTAATATACCCTTTGGTTTCACCATACGGGTATAAAAAGCACAGTTATCAGAGGGAAAATATATGACGAAGAAACTTAATTGAAGGCTATTTTTCGTGCAGTAATAGGGGTTTTGTTCTTAAACGGGTTGCAGTAAAACGACAAATATGGCATGGAATTCATAAAAATGTGGATGGGGTTCAAATTACTGTTGCACTTAAAAGGTTTGTGCAGTTATCCCAGAAGCAGTTATCTAGGGATTACTGTAGTGTAAATTCTTACCTTTTTTGGAAGAATCGTACTGATCTCACACGTGGTCAAGAAAATTTTTAGTTGCGAATCATTCTCATCATTGTACAGCTTATGCTTGTATTGTTGTAGTTACACATAATTTTTTGTCTATTTTTGCAAAACCACAAAAATAAATATAAAAGAGATAAACAATCAAACGAACAATGACTCGCTAAGCGAAAGAAGGAACGATGGTGACCGCGAAAATATATAAAAGGTTTTACGCTATTTGACTTTTGTTTCATATCACTTTTTGATATGAAACAAAAGTCATATCACGTTATGCTGTATTTGCTGCTTGTAGTACAGATTTCACATTTATACTCTTTTTATGTTTTCTTTGTGGTATTGAGGCACAGGAAAGAGAACACGACAAAGTATGTTGAGGTTGAGTGAAAGCTTTTACTCTTGATTGTTTCTCTTCTCTATATGGGTTGTTCTGGTTCTGGAAGTTCATTTTACTTGATTGTTTCTGGGCAATCAGTGTTTTCCTTTAATTTCTGTATACGAGTTGTGTGAGCAGGCGGATTGTGTTTAAGATTTTAGTTGCTGTAAATTGAAATTGCTTTATTTTTATCGTTTAATTTTATTTTAATTTGTTTTTCATCTATGGGCGTTTTCATGAAAGCAAGTTCTGCAAATAACACAAAAGATTTTGGTAATAATAAACCCAGTTATATGTTATTCGTTTAGTTAGTTTAATTTCGCAAATTACTGAACAACTAATGCCTAGAGCCCAATGAACGCAACGCGAACGCAGAAACTGTCACTTACAAGTTTGTTCCATAGAAATCATTTGAAGTGAGCACAGTGAACGCAGTGAACGCAACTACAACGCAAAAGTTTGCAAACTTCTAACTTTGCCGCAGAATTCTGCGTTGACAGTTCATAAAGTGAGGTTGGGGAAATGTCGTTCGAGGAAAAATTGATAGGCTTAGTGCAATAACAGACAAATGACAAAGATAAAGACCAACACAGCAAATTATCGCTTGAAAATTATCAATTTTTGTAATTTTGCCAGTTTTATACCACTTTATATTATGTCACTTGTACTACTTCACGAGATGCCATTGGGCTCTGCCGCTGAAATGTTGCGCTGCGTGACAGTTCACAGCGTTGGAGTTGCGTTCGCGTTGCGTTCATTGGGTTCCAGAGGTAAGTATTACGGGGAGATGGAAGAAAACGTTTTGTGCAATTTGCGCAACTTCCGAGTATATTTATGAAAATGCCCTGTAACATTTCAGAATTAAACATTTGTTCGTTGTGTTGCAAGTGAAATTTGATTTTTAGGTACAAGATGCCGAAATTCACCAAACGGAAAGACACATCCCGTAATGGGCACCTTATACGTTCAATATATTGAACAATATTTTGGTTGTGTTCAATATATTGAACGTGTAAGGACCACAGAGCTTCTATAGAACAGAGGTTAAAATCACACTGAGCGACAAAAATATGGCGTGAAATATGGGATTTTATCATTAGCTCAAAAGCTTTACGAAAGCTTTTTTCCGCTTGTGCTAATGATAAAGTCTCATATTTCACGCCATATTTTTTGTCGCTCAGTGTCAATTTTAACCTCTGTTCTATAAAAGCTCTGTGTAAGGACTATATTGAAGTTAAAATATTGAACGTGTAAAGCAGGTCTAAACGTAACATTACGGTCAATCAAATTGTTTCTTTAGTTTCCTTTTCACTAAAATTTCTTACTTAGGGCCCAGTTATAGCGTTCCGTAAGAATGATCAGTAAAATTTTTTAATCCAGATTTATTTACTTCTACACCCAATTCTTATATTTTTTTAGTTAAAAACGTGTTTATACACGTCTAATTACCATTTCCATTAAATGAAATTGTTATTACATGAGTAATTTTTCCAAAAAACACGATTTAATTTTTTTTTATTTTTTTTTACGTATACGAAAAAAATTTTCGTACGTAAAAAAAATTAAATCGTGTTTTTTGGAAAAATTACTCATGTAATAGCAATTTCATTTAATGGAAATGGTAATTAGACGTATATAAACACGTTTTGAACAAAAAAAAATATTAGAATTGGGTGTATTAGTAAAGAAATCGGAATTAAAAAATTTCACTGACAGAAGTTTACTGATCGCTATAACTAGGCCCTTAAATATCTATTGGCGATCGTTGTAAGCGGATCCAACAGAAATGTTCTTGAAAGCTTTCGTATTGTTAGTTGTTGCTGAAAGCTTTTTCGGAAACTTGAAAGTTTGCGGATTCAAAAATAACGCCCTTTCTTTATTAGACTTACGATATCTTTTAATGCTTAATCTATGGTAATAAGAAAACTGATTTTATAGGTTTTTAATAACAAGAATATTTCCAGGCAATGCTATAACCCCGCATAAGAGAAGCTGCCAATGCCAGGGGCCAATCGTCAAATGCTCTGCATGAGGACAGACAAAATGTTTATTTAAACATAAAAAAGCTACAATTTCCACGAGCCAATTTTCAAATGCTCTAGGACAGACAAAATTTTTACTAAATAAATTTATTTCTGTGGGAGATTTTTTTAATACGATACATCGTTTTCGAGAAAATATGAAAAAAGTATTTCATTTCTATGGGGGAAGAAGGAAGGACTCGTTCAACTTGATTTAGATGTATGGACGAGTTATGTAAAATTCTATTCGAAACACATTTCCCTTGTATAAATTTTTCAATACGATTTAACGTTTTCGAGAAAATTTCAAAGAACTGTGTGTTTGTATGGGGAAGAGGGGAAGTAATGGTCCGATTTTTCCCGTTCAAGAACTTAGGGCTTTTTTGATAATTAAAAAATATCAAAATCATAAAATCTTTTGTAAAAACCTTAATTATCAAAAAAGCCCAATCTTTACAAGCTTTCCGAATGTAAGAGTAAGCTGAAGTATACTTTTAGTCCACGTACATAACTAAATGATAAAATATGGCAATATACATAATTACATTAGGGAAAAATATCAAAACTAAACAGCAAAGAAAAAACAACCATATTTGTCATGAACTGCGAATTTGAATGTCACATACCTTTAAATCCATGTTTGATGTATTCTTTTGAATTTCTATTGTGGCAACGGCTCGGCTATCAAAATTGAAAAAAATTGCAGTCCGATGAGATAACCAGCGAAAAAATTTGACAACTAAAAACATTACTAGCGCCACTCGCGGTTGATTCTTGATACCGAATAACCGGGCCGGAAAACACGACTCAAGGCATGTCTACAATTACCGAATCCGGTAATTCATTTTTACATGAACCAAATTACCGTCTCCGCAAAAATCTGTTAAATTTGACTGAATTACCGAGCGGTAAAATTACTCGCAATTTAAAAAGGGACTGTGAATACCCTTACTAAAAATATTTACCGTTTACCGGTAAAGCCGAAATTCGGTAATTTTGCAGGCCCTATGTGGCACACTTAAATCAATTTGACAGCTCGTTATAGCCTAGTACCAGGAAAACCGAGCCATGCTCGGCCACCTTTTGCTGAGAAAAGAGTAGATTCACGCAATCTCGACACCACCTTTCCTGAGGTATGAAATCCTGGATCCAAATATCTAAAAAGTGATATTTTTAGAATGCATATCGAAAAACCTTACTCCCCTGCAATATTGCGAATTTTAATTAAGATACCTGCACGTAATTCGAAGACACCAGGCGAGGGGTATCGAGGGGAGGGAAAAGTCAGGTTTGTAGTGGAAAAATCGAAAGCCCTTAGCCCATTTAGTAATACTGTAAAGTTTCATTAAGATCGGACCACCCAATTCGAAGACACCAGGCGAGGGGTATCGAGGGGAAATTTCACAGAGGTGAGACCTATCTAGATCGATTCCTTGTCTACGAAAATCCCTGACCCCCAAGTTTCGTGAAGATCGTTAGGTGGGTTTTCGAGATCGTTGTGCAGACAGACAGACGTTCCTCGTATTATTTTTAAGATTACAAAGATTGAGCAGCTGCCGCTTTTCGTGAGTTTTGTTTATTTCCTGGGAAGTTGTTAAATAATGTTAGATATTTATTACATATTAAAAAAACTTGATGTACTAATTCACCACAAGTTTTTAAGAATGCCCAAAGAAAAAATTAACAGGAAGACAAAACTGCAAAATTCTGTGCAGTTTTTCGGGGCACCAATTTTTAGAACTGATGGTGAAATATTATTTTGTAAAATTTGTGAAAAGCGAATGCCATGCGAAAGGAAAAGCCAAGTGGAGCAACATATTAATACCTTCTTGCATAAAAAACGTTGTGACATTCGATTACGAGAAGAACACGGTACACCCCAGCGTATGTTAGGCGACGTTGAGAATCTGTCCGCAAATGAAACATTTTATAAAGAATTAACAGCGGCTTTTGTATCCTCGGACATTCCACTGTGTTTTGTAGATATTGACAGATTAGTATCCAACGGGAAAAACTGTTTTTTTAAAGGAACCATCTAGGATTCCAGTTTTAAGAGAAACAGCGCCTGATGTTCCACTTCCTCCTCAGCGCGTGATCACTAGGTGGGGAACATGCCTAAACGCCGTAAGCTACTACTCCAATTATTACGATGAATTCACTGAAATCATAAACAAATTAGACGAAGACGAAGCTGCTTCAATAAAAATCTGTAAGGAGCTGTTGTCAAAGCCTACGCTTAAAAATGTCTTGATTTATATAAAATCAAATTACGGGTTTTTACCAGGCGCTATTGAAAAATTAGAAACCCGTGATTCACAACTAACCGAATCTTTACCAGAACTTCAAAATATAATTTCTAAATTCGGAAATACATTTGGAAGAGAAGCTGAATCAATAAAGAAAATATCAGTTGTGGTCAACACAAAACTTTCTTCTACGAAATCTACGACCCTGTGCAATTTACGTTATAGCCCTGTCGTATTGTCAACCTAAGACGACCTCCCAATAATTTCTTGGTTTATTCAAAAATATCAAAAACGTACAAAATTTGAGATAACTTGAGAACTGTTAAAGATATCAATTTACGGTAAATGGCAAAAAGGTAGAAAATTTTAACATCTCCAATTCTTCCTTAAATTAATTTGTCGAAAAATCGTTAGTTTGCAAGTAATTTGCAAAAATATATTTTTTTATATTTTAATCTAAATATCTCAATAACGGTAAAATATACCGGTAAGAAACAAAATTGTGCAAAATGCCATTCTCATTAATTCACTTCATACATTCAGTCGGCAAAAACCCGTTAATTTTCGAGGTAATCGCAAAAAACGCGTAGTTTGGGAGTAAATCGAGAAAAACGAAATTGCGATTTTTGAAAAACCGCCATTTTGGATACTTCCGGTTAACGGATTTCCACCAAAAGTTGATAGGATCGTCCCACTTCAGGACCCAACATGCCTATAAAATTTCATGGCGGTAGCTCTATTAGTTTTTGAGAAATCTTGTACACAGACTGACAGACTGACAGACTGACAGACTGACAGACTGACAGACTGACAGACTGACAGACTGACAGACTGACAGACTGACAGACTGACAGACTGACAGACTGACAGACTGACAGACTGACAGACTGACAGACTGACAGACTGACAGACTGACAGACTGACAGACTGACAGACTGACAGACTGACAGACTGACAGACTGACAGACTGACAGACTGACAGACTGACAGACTGACAGACTGACAGACTGACAGACTGACAGACTGACAGACTGACAGACTGACAGACTGACAGACTGACAGACTGACAGACTGACAGACTGACAGACTGACAGACTGACAGACTGACAGACTGACAGACTGACAGACTGACAGACTGACAGACTGACAGACTGACAGACTGACAGACTGACAGACTGACAGACTGACAGACTGACAGACTGACAGACTGACAGACTGACAGACTGACAGACTGACAGACTGACAGACTGACAGACTGACAGACTGACAGACTGACAGACTGACAGACTGACAGACTGACAGACTGACAGACTGACAGACTGACAGACTGACAGACTGACAGACTGACAGACTGACAGACTGACAGACTGACAGACTGACAGACTGACAGACTGACAGACTGACAGACTGACAGACTGACAGACTGACAGACTGACAGACTGACAGACTGACAGACTGACAGACTGACAGACTGACAGACTGACAGACTGACAGACTGACAGACTGACAGACTGACAGACTGACAGACTGACAGACTGACAGACTGACAGACTGACAGACTGATAGACTGACAGACTGACAGACTGACAGACTGACAGACTGACAGACTGACAGACTGACAGACTGACAGACTGACAGACTGACAGACTGACAGACTGACAGACTGACAGACTGACAGACTGACAGACTGACAGACTGACAGACTGACAGACTGACAGACTGACAGACTGACAGACTGACAGACTGACAGACTGACAGACTGACAGACTGACAGACTGACAGACTGACAGACTGACAGACTGACAGACTGACAGACTGACAGACTGACAGACTGACAGACTGACAGACTGACAGACTGACAGACTGACAGACTGACAGACTGACAGACTGACAGACTGACAGACTGACAGACTGACAGACTGACAGACTGACAGACTGACAGACTGACAGACTGACAGACTGACAGACTGACAGACTGACAGACTGACAGACTGACAGACTGACAGACTGACAGACTGACAGACTGACAGACTGACAGACTGACAGACTGACAGACTGACAGACTGACAGACTGACAGACTGACAGACTGACAGACTGACAGACTGACAGACTGACAGACTGACAGACTGACAGACTGACAGACTGACAGACTGACAGACTGACAGACTGACAGACTGACAGACTGACAGACTGACAGACTGACAGACTGACAGACTGACAGACTGACAGACTGACAGACTGACAGACTGACAGACTGACAGACTGACAGACTGACAGACTGACAGACTGACAGACTGACAGACTGACAGACTGACAGACTGACAGACTGACAGACTGACAGACTGACAGACTGACAGACTGACAGACTGACAGACTGACAGACTGACAGACTGACAGACTGACAGACTGACAGACTGACAGACTGACAGACTGACAGACTGACAGACTGACAGACTGACAGACTGACAGACTGACAGACTGACAGACTGACAGACTGACAGACTGACAGACTGACAGACTGACAGACTGACAGACTGACAGACTGACAGACTGACAGACTGACAGACTGACAGACTGACAGACTGACAGACTGACAGACTGACAGACTGACAGACTGACAGACTGACAGACTGACAGACTGACAGACTGACAGACTGACAGACTGACAGACTGACAGACTGACAGACTGACAGACTGACAGACTGACAGACTGACAGACTGACAGACTGACAGACTGACAGACTGACAGACTGACAGACTGACAGACTGACAGACTGACAGACTGACAGACTGACAGACTGACAGACTGACAGACTGACAGACTGACAGACTGACAGACTGACAGACTGACAGACTGACAGACTGACAGACTGACAGACTGACAGACTGACAGACTGACAGACTGACAGACTGACAGACTGACAGACTGACAGACTGACAGACTGACAGACTGACAGACTGACAGACTGACAGACTGACAGACTGACAGACTGACAGACTGACAGACTGACAGACTGACAGACTGACAGACTGACAGACTGACAGACTGACAGACTGACAGACTGACAGACTGACAGACTGACAGACTGACAGACTGACAGACTGACAGACTGACAGACTGACAGACTGACAGACTGACAGACTGACAGACTGACAGACTGACAGACTGACAGACTGACAGACTGACAGACTGACAGACTGACAGACTGACAGACTGACAGACTGACAGACTGACAGACTGACAGACTGACAGACTGACAGACTGACAGACTGACAGACTGACAGACTGACAGACTGACAGACTGACAGACTGACAGACTGACAGACTGACAGACTGACAGACTGACAGACTGACAGACTGACAGACTGACAGACTGACAGACTGACAGACTGACAGACTGACAGACTGACAGACTGACAGACTGACAGACTGACAGACTGACAGACTGACAGACTGACAGACTGACAGACTGACAGACTGACAGACTGACAGACTGACAGACTGACAGACTGACAGACTGACAGACTGACAGACTGACAGACTGACAGACTGACAGACTGACAGACTGACAGACTGACAGACTGACAGACTGACAGACTGACAGACTGACAGACTGACAGACTGACAGACTGACAGACTGACAGACTGACAGACTGACAGACTGACAGACTGACAGACTGACAGACTGACAGACTGACAGACTGACAGACTGACAGACTGACAGACTGACAGACTGACAGACTGACAGACTGACAGACTGACAGACTGACAGACTGACAGACTGACAGACTGACAGACTGACAGACTGACAGACTGACAGACTGACAGACTGACAGACTGACAGACTGACAGACTGACAGACTGACAGACTGACAGACTGACAGACTGACAGACTGACAGACTGACAGACTGACAGACTGACAGACTGACAGACTGACAGACTGACAGACTGACAGACTGACAGACTGACAGACTGACAGACTGACAGACTGACAGACTGACAGACTGACAGACTGACAGACTGACAGACTGACAGACTGACAGACTGACAGACTGACAGACTGACAGACTGACAGACTGACAGACTGACAGACTGACAGACTGACAGACTGACAGACTGACAGACTGACAGACTGACAGACTGACAGACTGACAGACTGACAGACTGACAGACTGACAGACTGACAGACTGACAGACTGACAGACTGACAGACTGACAGACTGACAGACTGACAGACTGACAGACTGACAGACTGACAGACTGACAGACTGACAGACTGACAGACTGACAGACTGACAGACTGACAGACTGACAGACTGACAGACTGACAGACTGACAGACTGACAGACTGACAGACTGACAGACTGACAGACTGACAGACTGACAGACTGACAGACTGACAGACTGACAGACTGACAGACTGACAGACTGACAGACTGACAGACTGACAGACTGACAGACTGACAGACTGACAGACTGACAGACTGACAGACTGACAGACTGACAGACTGACAGACTGACAGACTGACAGACTGACAGACTGACAGACTGACAGACTGACAGACTGACAGACTGACAGACTGACAGACTGACAGACTGACAGACTGACAGACTGACAGACTGACAGACTGACAGACTGACAGACTGACAGACTGACAGACTGACAGACTGACAGACTGACAGACTGACAGACTGACAGACTGACAGACTGACAGACTGACAGACTGACAGACTGACAGACTGACAGACTGACAGACTGACAGACTGACAGACTGACAGACTGACAGACTGACAGACTGACAGACTGACAGACTGACAGACTGACAGACTGACAGACTGACAGACTGACAGACTGACAGACTGACAGACTGACAGACTGACAGACTGACAGACTGACAGACTGACAGACTGACAGACTGACAGACTGACAGACTGACAGACTGACAGACTGACAGACTGACAGACTGACAGACTGACAGACTGACAGACTGACAGACTGACAGACTGACAGACTGACAGACTGACAGACTGACAGACTGACAGACTGACAGACTGACAGACTGACAGACTGACAGACTGACAGACTGACAGACTGACAGACTGACAGACTGACAGACTGACAGACTGACAGACTGACAGACTGACAGACTGACAGACTGACAGACTGACAGACTGACAGACTGACAGACTGACAGACTGACAGACTGACAGACTGACAGACTGACAGACTGACAGACTGACAGACTGATAGACTGATAGACTGATAGACTGATAGACTGATAGACTGATAGACTGATAGACTGATAGACTGATAGACTGATAGACTGATAGACTGATAGACTGATAGACTGATAGACTGATAGACTGATAGACTGATAGACTGATAGACTGATAGACTGATAGACTGATAGACTGATAGACTGATAGACTGATAGACTGATAGACTGATAGACTGATAGACTGATAGACTGATAGACTGATAGACTGATAGACTGATAGACTGATAGACTGATAGACTGATAGACTGATAGACTGATAGACTGATAGACTGATAGACTGATAGACTGATAGACTGATAGACTGATAGACTGATAGACTGATAGACTGATAGACTGATAGACTGATAGACTGATAGACTGATAGACTGATAGACTGATAGACTGATAGACTGATAGACTGATAGACTGATAGACTGATAGACTGATAGACTGATAGACTGATAGACTGATAGACTGATAGACTGATAGACTGATAGACTGATAGACTGATAGACTGATAGACTGATAGACTGATAGACTGATAGACTGATAGACTGATAGACTGATAGACTGATAGACTGATAGACTGATAGACTGATAGACTGATAGACTGATAGACTGATAGACTGATAGACTGATAGACTGATAGACTGATAGACTGATAGACTGATAGACTGATAGACTGATAGACTGATAGACTGATAGACTGATAGACTGATAGACTGATAGACTGATAGACTGATAGACTGATAGACTGATAGACTGATAGACTGATAGACTGATAGACTGATAGACTGATAGACTGATAGACTGATAGACTGATAGACTGATAGACTGATAGACTGATAGACTGATAGACTGATAGACTGATAGACTGATAGACTGATAGACTGATAGACTGATAGACTGATAGACTGATAGACTGATAGACTGATAGACTGATAGACTGATAGACTGATAGACTGATAGACTGATAGACTGATAGACTGATAGACTGATAGACTGATAGACTGATAGACTGATAGACTGATAGACTGATAGACTGATAGACTGATAGACTGATAGACTGATAGACTGATAGACTGATAGACTGATAGACTGATAGACTGATAGACTGATAGACTGATAGACTGATAGACTGATAGACTGATAGACTGATAGACTGATAGACTGATAGACTGATAGACTGATAGACTGATAGACTGATAGACTGATAGACTGATAGACTGATAGACTGATAGACTGATAGACTGATAGACTGATAGACTGATAGACTGATAGACTGATAGACTGATAGACTGATAGACTGATAGACTGATAGACTGATAGACTGATAGACTGATAGACTGATAGACTGATAGACTGATAGACTGATAGACTGATAGACTGATAGACTGATAGACTGATAGACTGATAGACTGATAGACTGATAGACTGATAGACTGATAGACTGATAGACTGATAGACTGATAGACTGATAGACTGATAGACTGATAGACTGATAGACTGATAGACTGATAGACTGATAGACTGATAGACTGATAGACTGATAGACTGATAGACTGATAGACTGATAGACTGATAGACTGATAGACTGATAGACTGATAGACTGATAGACTGATAGACTGATAGACTGATAGACTGATAGACTGATAGACTGATAGACTGATAGACTGATAGACTGATAGACTGATAGACTGATAGACTGATAGACTGATAGACTGATAGACTGATAGACTGATAGACTGATAGACTGATAGACTGATAGACTGATAGACTGATAGACTGATAGACTGATAGACTGATAGACTGATAGACTGATAGACTGATAGACTGATAGACTGATAGACTGATAGACTGATAGACTGATAGACTGATAGACTGATAGACTGATAGACTGATAGACTGATAGACTGATAGACTGATAGACTGATAGACTGATAGACTGATAGACTGATAGACTGATAGACTGATAGACTGATAGACTGATAGACTGATAGACTGATAGACTGATAGACTGATAGACTGATAGACTGATAGACTGATAGACTGATAGACTGATAGACTGATAGACTGATAGACTGATAGACTGATAGACTGATAGACTGATAGACTGATAGACTGATAGACTGATAGACTGATAGACTGATAGACTGATAGACTGATAGACTGATAGACTGATAGACTGATAGACTGATAGACTGATAGACTGATAGACTGATAGACTGATAGACTGATAGACTGATAGACTGATAGACTGATAGACTGATAGACTGATAGACTGATAGACTGATAGACTGATAGACTGATAGACTGATAGACTGATAGACTGATAGACTGATAGACTGATAGACTGATAGACTGATAGACTGATAGACTGATAGACTGATAGACTGATAGACTGATAGACTGATAGACTGATAGACTGATAGACTGATAGACTGATAGACTGATAGACTGATAGACTGATAGACTGATAGACTGATAGACTGATAGACTGATAGACTGATAGACTGATAGACTGATAGACTGATAGACTGATAGACTGATAGACTGATAGACTGATAGACTAATAGACTGATAGACTGATAGACTGACAGACTGACAGACAGAACGACATTTTTTTAATATGACTCCAATCGACTCAGGAGTGATCGGGAAATGTTTTTTTGGCAAAATTAAGAGGTAGAAATTTTCCATGAATACAATACTTTATTATACTCCGTAGAAGAAAGTAAAAAATGAAAACTGTATTAAAAAAATATATATATAGAAATTTTAAAAAATATTGAACAAGTATTAAGAGGAGATAATTCAGTTACCATTGGAAGGGGTTTAAACATCAACGAAATTGCAAGTTTAAAATTTGCATCCATGACGTCCTGTGATGTAGAAAGATCTTTTTCTATTTTCAAGAACGTATTACAGCCAAACAGAATGTCTTTTTCATTCGACCACTTAAAGTATTTTATGATCGCTAATTATAACAAGATTAATGCCAATTAATAATAAAATTTTGTACTGCCATTAATTTGCTATTAATTCTTACATAAGAAGAAACTGAAATGTTATTTTATTTAAAGTTTGAAACTGTTTTTTTAGTTTCCATCATATCATCATACTAATATATAAACATAACAAAAGCTATAATTGCCAATCTGGCAATTATTGAAAACCCGTATGGTGATATTCGTATCAAAATTCGAACAGTTGTACTAAAATTCCACTTTGAAGTCAAACTTTCCAATAAGATTTTTTAAAATCTATTCCAATCGGATTTTGATGTATGGAAGTTTTATGTAGAATCATATCCTAAATAACTTTTGTTCTTGCACTTTTTTGATAAGATGCACCGTTTTTGAGATATTCGCAAAAATCGTTTTCGTTCGTATGGGGGGTACCCCCCCTAATGGCCCATTAGGCAAAAATATATGCATATAATCCGGGCTCTAGTATAGAAAAAGTATAGAAAAATCAAATGTAAATGATGAAATTACCTTTGACAAACATGAGTCGATAAGCAATAGACGATGATTTTCAAAATCAGATACAATTATATCACCTTGTGGAGTGAAGCAAACACCTCTTGGAGTTGTAAGCCCTTTAAGATTTCTACTGTGATTTATGCCATCGAAGCTGAATCGTGAGATAAAATGACCATCTGGGCTGAAAAGCTATACACAAATGCAAATGTATTGTAAAAATATCAATTGTGATCAATACAAAACTTTCCTCTGCAATATTTAGTTTCGGAAAAGATATATAAAAAAATATTTTTTCCAATATCTCCGTTAAAGATATGTAAAAACCGTTGAAAAAGAAAATACAGGAAATTTTATTTTCTTTGCAATTTTCTTTTTAAATGCATTTATTTATAAAAATGCATAGTTTTCGAGAAATTAATTTTTTCATATATTCTGAGATCCGTTAGAGATATCTAAAAACCGTTAAAGAAATTTACTTTAAATTCAAAAAACTGTATTATTTTAAGAAATAGAACTGAAGTACCCGTTATAGCTTACGTTACCTTTCCAAAAGTGGATAGAAAACTACGATTTTCGTAAAACTCATTTGTAATCACTAGCTTAACGCGTTTTCGAATTTTTTAAGACATGTAAAACGGACAAACCGACGGACAGATGCACGGACATCCTCATAATTTTGCCTGAAACGGATTTCGTATCGATCAGAAAGTTTTTATCTGCTCCCGTTCTTGAGTCGGTCTCCGTCATGAGCACCATACTACACTCTATAGCAGAAGAAAGTAAAAATTGATTAAGAGTTAATTTGATGGTATCAATTACTTGAATTCTATGATTCCTTGAATCAGTGATTAGAATCTCGCCTTTGCCACTAGCTGTCACATCCCAGGGATATTGAAATTGGCCACAATCTTTGCCATAACAACCGAATTTATGTAGAAAGTTACCGTTATGGGAAAATATCTAAAAACCAAATGTTAAATTAAACAATAATGAATATTTTAAATTAATCTGAAAATTACTTGAACCCTATGATTATCTTTATCGACCACAATAATCCTATTTTGAGGATCAACACAGATTCCTGCCGGCAAATCAAATTGTCCGTTTGCAGTGCCCTTGGTGCCAAATTGTAACTTGAATGTACCATCAGGATAGAACACTTGCACACGATTGTTTCGGCGATCGGCGATAATAATATGTCCATCTTTATCGACACACAAACCCCATGGGCGACTGACCTGTCCTTCTTCATGCCCATCGTAAGCAAAACAAATGCTAGGTCCAAGTGATGGCCTAGCGATAATATGTAGACCACTGCCTGGTATACATTGACCAATATTCAGCGTGCAGGGAATTGATGGCGGTACGGGCGAAACGCTGTTTCCGTTTTGTTGTTGCGGCTCCCAGCTGCCGACCGGGCGAGGCACTTGAATTGCTGATGGTGTATTGCCGCGTATTGGCCTCCGTCCTGAAGCATTCGATGGGCCTGGATTCTGATGTTGTGAAGCTTGCGATGCCGCTTTTTTGTGACACAAAATCACATCACCTTGTGTTCTCACCTCTTGACTGAGCTCAAATGATGGACCAACAAACGTTATAAATTCCTCCCTCGGAATAAGATTTTTACACATCATGGCGAATTGTTCTAGCTGACTTTCTCCCTTTGTGATGGCCTGCGCTACTTCCAGAGAAGTCATATGAGGAATTTTCTCAATCGCCTTGTTCAAGAAATCAGCTGTTTGTGATATTCCTGCAAGTGCTGCTCTTAGTCCAGCCATTTGGTCCGATAATGAAGTTAGTTTCTGTTGGCGAAACCTTTCTACCTTTTCCAACAGTGTGCGTTCCCTGTCCTCAGCCGCTAGTATAAAATGTCTCATAGCCTTTCTAATTTTTCCACTAGTTTCCATTGCATCACGCTCAATTGATTGAGAATATTGTACCGCCTTATCTATACTAGCCTTTATATATTGCGTACCAGTTTTTCCACTATGGACACTATTCCGGAATCTATCAGCAATATTAATCACGAAAGTTTCCAACGGTTTACACATATGATCTTTGTGATCCCAAAGTGTGCATTCCTGGCACACAACTTTTCTGCAACTTTCACAAACGTACCTAAAACACCAGATTCATATAATTTATAAAAACAAAAAACCAGTAATACCGTAATGCCTCGTTGTGTGTATCACATTGGCCATCAGCCGGCAGTTTTGGTGAAACATTCATTACGACTGGCTGAGTACCAATTGGCGACATGTTACTTAACGGGACAATGCAATGTTCCCTAGCGAATTCGTTGCGATGATTGTGATGAGCGCAATCCTCACAAAGGGCATCGTTGCAATCTAGGCAGCGTACGGATGCAGCTACATCACAGCGGCAACACATTGGAACGGGAGGGGATATGCAACTTGAAGAATTTGTTTGGGGTGATGAACTTGGTGTTAATATACTGCCAACTGCGCCAAGGATTTCATTATTTTGTGTGATATTTTCATTGAGTCCGATCGCTCCAAAGGCATTAACGAAAAAGAAGTCATCATGGCCGAGCACACCGTTTAAATTATCCAGAATTGCATGACTGTTGCTAAAGTTATGAATAAAAATACAACCAAAATCAATTTAAAATTGATAAATTAATATTCTAATCTAACAGAAAATACATATAAAAAAAAGAGACACATACTACATCAGCTCTACGTACAGTATTCCCCGGGTAACTGTACATGGGAAAAATTCTGGATTTATTGTGCAGTTAGTAGGGTTTGCGCTTATCCGATACTACTTTAACAGCAAAAATTTTGCACTTATGCGGGACCCTTTTTATTGCACGAAATTGAGCTTTTATCAGGGCCCCTAATTGCGAAAAATTGGGATTTCTACCCTTTCCAGTGGGGTATAAAGATACACACGATCAAAAATATGATAAAATAAATAATGAAAAAATAAAAATTAAATTTATCCCTGGGAAAATAGGGTAAAATACCCAGATCTGAGCCCCCTGAAGCCTTTTTTCACTTCATATCATACTTTCTGAGAAACTTATACTTACTGGTCGAAAGTATGGAATGTTTAAATTAAATTAACATATACATATTCCTCAACAATTTGGATAAATAAAAAGAATTATGTGTAAATGTGGGAGTTATCCCAAAATCCAGTTCTGAGCCCCCCGTATTAAATTAAGTACGCCTAGTAACTCATAGAAATAAGAATTGAATTCGAAAAATAATTGGTTTCATTACGTTGTGAAATGTGTTTTAATCGGCTCAATCGCGCACAATTCTTGTTTTAGCCGGAAAATTAACAGGGGTGCTCAGAACTGGTGCCGGGGCTCAGATCTGGATACTTTACCCTATATGACGGAGAAACTTAATTGAAGACTATTTTTCGTGCAGAATAGGGGTTTTGTTTTTAAGCGGGTTGCAGTAAAGCGATGACTATTGTATGAAATTCTTAAAAATATGCATAGGGTTCGAATTTTTGTTGCACTTAAAAGCGTTGTGCAGTTACCCGAAAAACAGTTATCTGGGGATTACTGTATTGCGCAATGCTAAACAGTGAGAAAGAGAAGAAAAATCGAAAAAGGAAAAGGACTGAAACAAATAACGAAAACTTGACGAAGCCATCGAGACAATAATACGTATATACAGTGGTGTTCTTTAAAATAGCAGCGGATGGTTACAAAATTTTAAATACGCTACAATCCAGGGAAGAAATAATTATGCAGCTTGGAAAATTTTTCTTAAAATTAGCAATTCCATTCACTTCATTATTTAATAAAAATATTGATTACAAATAGAAGAAGAATTTAAAAAAAATCATTAAAATTCAAAATTGGGAATTCTTTGCTGTTCCTGAAAATAGCAGGAATAGACTTCCATGCAGACTCGACTACTTCCCATAAATCCTGTTTGTTGGATAATTTTTTTTTCTGATACGGCTTTTTTCAAGTCTGTCCATTGATTTTCAATCGGATTTAAATCCGGGGATTGAGCGGGCCACACCAAAACGTCGACTTTATGCCTATCGAATCATTTTTTTGCCTTGTTTGAAGTGTGTTTAGGGTCATTATCTTGCATAAATACCCATTTTAATGGCATTTCGTCTTCCGCGAAGGGAAGCATGACTGTTTCCAAAATGCCCTCATAAATATCAGCTGTCATATTTACCTTGATCCAAAATATTGGACCAATGCCGTACCACGAAAAACAGCCCCATACCATAATATTGCAACCACAGATATCGTACTACTAGATCGCGGCACTCGAACAATTCCATAGCAAAAATATGGGACAGCGTGACTATGGTTGTCTCATTTTGTCTTCGAATTTTAGTGATGTCAGACGTCCGAATCAACAAACTCAATAACACTTGAATTATATGTTTTACGTCGAACTCATAAGACTTATACACGGTTTAGGGAATTGCATATTAATGTATGTGGCAGCTCTGAATATTAACATGAATAATCGGTATAGGCATTGAATAATATTCCGTCGGGGACCTGCATAAGCATTTTTTTCCAGAATTTAAATTTCCCAGAATTTACTAGTTTTGTTCCTTTTTTTCGTCATAGCTTTTTGACGTTTCAGTGGCCCATTTGAGATAGCAAATGGCTTGATCTAGTAGTAGGGTATCTGTGATTGCAACCTCCATGTTTGACATATTTCGTAGTATATCGTGGGTTGAATTCTGAACTAGGAGGTCGTCGTACATACTGTCCACTACCTTTGAAGCCAAATAACACCACTTTCGACTCATCGCTCCATAAAAATTGCGCCATTTAGATGGTGTCCAGTTTCGATGCAATTTTGCAAATAAAATTCTGTTTTTTACGTGTCTAGATTTTAACAAGGGTACTCTCCTGGGCCTTCGCCCTTTTAAATTTGTTTTTATTAATCGTTTTCTTATTGTTGAAGTGCTTATTTGCAGATTTAATTCTTTTTTTTCACGCTGGAGGACATAAACGGGTTACGCTTTGTCAACATGACTATATTTTGATCCTCTCGAGATGTAGTTTTTACCTTTCCACCTCGTTTGTCCGGCTTAGGTTGCCAGTTTTAGGTTGCCTCCTTAAGCATAATTTTAATAGCTATACGCTCTTCTTCAGTACAGTGTACGCTGCGGCCCATTTCTGTAAGATTATATTGAACTTTTCATATTTTTCACCAATAATACTATTTAATAACATTTACCGCACTTGGTTGTAAAAGTATAATAAAGGGTGGTTAAATTTTAAGGGCCGATGTTGAATGTGAACCACACCTAAACGTCAAGTTTTTTTCTGCATTTCATTTGACATTTCTCAATTTCAGACTAACTCAATTTGAACCATGGAAAGATACACAATCGAATGGCCGCCGCGACCTCGGCGGCACACCTCCATCCGATGGTCCAAATTTTCGATGACGCTGAGGCATAATTGAGGTTCTATGCCGTTAATGTGCCGAATTATCTCATCCTTTAGCTCTTGAATTGTTGCTGGCTTATCGACGTACACCTTTTCTTTCAAATAACCCCAAAGAAAGAAGTCCAACGGTGTCAAATCACATGATCTTGGCGGCCAATTGACATCGCCACCACGTGAGATAACACGGCCATTAAATTTGTCGCGCAAAAGAGCGATTGTTTCGGTAGCTGTGTGGCAAGTGGCACCGTCCTGTTGAAACCACATATCGTCCACATCCATATCTTCCAATTCGGGCCATAACAAGTTCGTTATCATCTCACGATAGCGAACACCATTCACAGTAACTGCCTGACCGGCCTCATTTTGGAAAAAATACGGCCCGATGATGCCGCCAGCCCATAAACCGCACCAAACAGTCACTCTTTGTGGGTGCATTGGTTTTTCGACAATCACTCTTGGATTATCATTCGCCCAAATGCGGCTGTTCTGCTTATTGACGAATCCACTGAGGTGAAAATGTGCCTCATCACTGAAGATGATTTTCTTCGAAAATTTTCATAATAAGCCTGAATAACTTTAACTCGTTGCTCGATTGTGTATCTTTCCATGGTTCAAATTGAGTTAGTCTGAAATTGAGAAATGTCAAATGAAATGCAGAAAAAAACTTGACGTTTAGGTGTGGTTCACATTCAACATCGGCCCTTAAAATTTAACCACCCTTTAGATTAAATCTCGAATTTCCGTCACTTTTCTCTAGAAAACTACAACTGCTGCTATTTTGATGAACACTTTATTGCATAAGATGACATTTCTAAACTCGGGGGTTCCCCTAGAAATGCATTTACGTGCACTGGTGCCATATATTCTTAAACTTAAACACCAAAATTACGTTTTTTGGTTTTACTTTATGGGGTACACTGGATTAAAATGCCAAAATATTCAACTTTTTTCGTTTTTTATAGGTGCTGCTATTTTAAAGAACACCACTGTACATGTATTAGTATATACGTATTATTGAAAGTGTTTGTGTATTTTATCGCACTTTTTATTAAAATCAGCTGACGCATTACGTTGTCGCTATCATTTTTGATAAGACGAAGCACAGCTGATCAATATGACATTTACAATAATTTGTGTTTTTCTTTTTTTCTACGGGTTGTAATTTATTTATTTATTCTTTTAATGTAACTAGTTGTTGTGTAACCTGTTTTTAATGTATTCAGACATTTATCACTGTTTCCAAACATATTCATGTAAGTCTAAAAATTTTTTCCAAAGAATTATAACATATTATTTGATTGTAGTTATATGAACAAATTCCCTAATGGCAACATAAATATTGATGTCGAAATGTCGGAGTGAAAAATAAAAACAAAAATCAAGAACACATTAAGGGAATTCATTCTTGATCGTAGATAGTAAAATCGTAGATTGTACTGTACATTTACGATGGAAAAGTACAACGAAGCGTGAGCAGCGCTTTACTAGAGGTTGTGGGTTTTGTCGTAAATTTTTGACTCTTTTATTTATTTTCTTTACCTAAATCGTTTAAAGCATTTTTTAACTCTTAATTTATACTAAATCATATAAATACTTTAATTTACTTTCTTTTCCAATGTCCATTTTAGAGTTGGCACTAAGTTGGCATGTTACAAAACATGCCTTAACCTCACTTAGAAATACAACAAAAACTACGATTTTACCATACCTTCGGGTGTGATAGATTGTAGTTTTCGTCGTAAAAAAATTTGTATGGAGAACTGTCAAAAAACTACGATTTAATTTACGATTCTACGATCAACTACGATAAAGAATGAATAGCCCTATTATCTTTTAACAAAAGTTTACAAATAATTAGGCCGCTAAGCTCAGAAAAAATATCAAATATTTTAAAATGTTTACCTGTTAGCAACTGCAGCAAAAGTTGCACCTGATCCCTCTACAACTTGATTCCAGCGTGGTAACGAACCAAGGAGACTAGCAAAGAATCCAGATTCACCGTTATTTTGACCGTTATGAGATGGTTTAGAATTATTCGTTTGATTTGACATTTTGGGCTTATCATGCTTATCTTTTCGTGTCATTCTAAAAAACAAAGAAAACCATTAAGCAGTTGAACTTAGTTTTTGTTACGTAATGTAATTTACACCAAATAGTAAATATAGTTGCAAAATTAATGAGTGCCTAATCTATATATTTAAAAGGCAAAGCGATTTTGTATGGATTTCTTTCGACGGAGCTCCTGCAGTTCCTATTGAACCGATTTTGATGATTCTTTTTTTAAATGAAAGCTCTATAGCTGTAGATATGTCCGTTTTACTTTTTTTCAATTTTTAATAATACTTTATTAGTGATTTGCCTTTCAAAATTATAAATATGCCGCTAACTAAGTCTTCAATGTTAACACGACATTCCATACTGTCTGATCAGCGCAGTGAGTTAGAAGTTGGACTACCATGCGCCAGGCACCGGGTTCAATTCTGATCGGTGACAAAATTCTTTTTTTTTCTTTTCAAATTTTTTTTTGTTGATTTATTTACTTTTATTAATATTTTATTACTTAATTTATCTTTAAGTTTACATTTTTACTCCTGAATAAGTGTTAGACTACAATGCGCCAGATGTACGGGTTCGATTCCGAGTGGTGACAAAATGTTTTTTTAAATTTTTTTTTTCACCTTAAATTATTTATTTTATTTATATTATACTTCTTTAGGCGCGTTGGGTGATTTTTGGATGGGTAAAATCTCATGAGTTCGCGTCACCGACATGCTAATTTAACAACTTAAGTATGCTGATTCACTTTCATTTGATTTTTGTATACAGAAAAAATGGATTTTTTTTTTTTGGAAGACAGTACCGAGAAAAATAAAATTAGCGAGGAAATTTCTGAACAGCACGTGGCATTCTTATACAGAAAACATTAAATATCTCTAGCAATTTTTTGTATAAGAAAATCATGTGATGCTCAGGAATTCAAACCTTTTATTTAAAATTTACTGTTTATTAGCATATATTTTATATTGACTTTTATTTAAAATTTACTGTTTATTAGCATATATTTTCAAAATTTCAGGTTGAAAAATATATAGGTATAAATACACGACAAAATAATTATTACCTTACATATATTATTGTTTTCACTTCTGTTGGCAGTCCCCAATGACCGCCTGTTTTTTATTACTTCATTTATCTTTAAAATTTATATTCTTACTACTGAATAAGTGTAAACTACATCGCGCCAGGTACGGGTTCAATTCTGAGCGGTGGCAAAATATTTTTATTTTATTTATTTAACTTTTTTTTAAATTGAGTTTTTAAACGTAAAATTAAAAATATCTGTTACGCATCGTCTTTTATTGGAAAAAGTGAAAACCATCTTCTCTATATATAAAATCGTTAAACCTGACGCCCAGCCCAAACCCCTCAAGATAGAGACTTGAAACTTTCAGAATATGTCCCAACCATCGCGTAAGCGCTCACTAAGGCGAGATTTTTCGAAATTTTAGCGCTAAGGGGGTGAACGGGGGGTTAAGGGGGTTTGAGTGTTTTTAAACCGTGATTTTCGCTGATCACGAATCTATATATTTAAAATATATCCTTTTTTTTAAAAAAGAAAGCTCTCTATCTTTAGATGTGTCCATTTTACTTTTCCACCAATCTTTAATAATATTTTACTAGATGCAGACCCATCGTTGTCGGGCTAAAGTTTTTTTGCACAAAAAACTTCCAGAAATAACTTTAAGAAAATAAACGTGTTCGCTTCAAGACTTTCGGTTTAGAATTTTAAAACTCTAATACCCAATTAGTTTTTCCAGCCTCCTCACGGGCAAGCTAACTTCAGTCATAAAATATTATCATCACGGACAATGGTGAAAATCTGATCAAAATCGTTTTCGGTTTATAATTAGTGTCTCTATTTTTGTTTTAAACAGTTTTCACATACAAAAAAAACACTAAAATCACAAAGAAAACAATTTGTTTTAACTAAATGAAAAAAAAATTAAATTAAAAAAACAAAACCTTGGCACCAGCAACCCTGGCTTCGAGCATGGGTATTTGACCCCTTCATTTAACGCCCAGCTGCGATCCGTGTTGTTAAGATCGAGACTCATCTATATATTTAAAAGGCAAAGCCATTTTGTATGTATTTCTTTCGACACAGCTCCAGCTTAAAATCGATTTTGATTATTCTTTTTTTAAAGCTCGATCCAGACTACACGATGTACGGGGTACGAGGTTGGCACGTACCCCGAACATCGAGTGTTTGGATGGGAAATTTGCACATGGTTTCACCTAGTGAGTAAAATCAGAAGCTGTTTGATTATCCTCGTACGTGGTAACCGCGTACACGAATGAGCAAAACCCTGTGCAGTGTGGATGCAGTTCCATGTACGAGGAAACCAAAAACCTCGTATCTCGTACCCCGTACATCGTGTAGTCTGGATCGAGCTTAAAGGAAAACTCTCTATCTGTAGATGTGTCCACTTTACTTTTTTCCCATCTATATAATAAAAACTGTAAGGGGGACAATTTTTGTAATTTTGGATTTTCTCAAAAATATTGTATTTGGTCGTATAATACTGATGCCAAAAATGACATTTTTATACCCGTATGGTGAAACCAAAGGGTATATTAACTTTGCCTTACCGTTTGTAACGCCACGACCCCGTCATCACACATAAAAATGAATTACACCAGTGTGTTTAGAATGATAAAAAAAATTGAATTTTGCATATCCGTCCGTCCGTCTGTCCGTCCGTCTGTCTGTCTGTGGCGCGGATTGCGGGCGCTCGGATTGAGCTAGAGACTTGAAATTTTGTGCAGATCCGTTTTTCGCAAAATGCGAGGCTAAGTTCGTTAACCCTGGACCCGTGTACTGGGCACTGAGTGCCCAGAACGATTTTCGAACCGAAATTAACCATATTTTTAATAAAGAATATGATGAAATGCGATATATTTCTGAAAGATTCTGAAATTTAGAGTACAAAAACAAAAAAAAAATCCAAATTGCATATCTTCGGGGGGGGGGGGGGGGGGGTTGTGGAAGCTGTCAAAAAAAAGCGTAATATCGTGTACTTGGGCACTCAGTGCCCAAGTCAGTACATTTTGTATGAATTTTGTTTTTATTTTGATTACAGCTTTGGGTTTTTCCCCTTTTATGATTTTTCTTGTATGCAGATATTATATTGTATTGTTATATTATTTATATTATAATATTTATATTGTATTGTTGTCATGTATTGCATTTTCTTTCGTGGAGTACATGATTTGTTGGAGAAATCGAGTACCAGATTCGCGAGCTTACAAGGTGGTATATATTCTCAGTCGATTTTTGCAAATTATATTTTCCCATTGTATTTCTACTTGTTTAACGAATAAACCAATTTTTATGGTTTTTAAACAAACCAGCCATACATTTTCTATTGGAATTGCATCTGGGCACTGAGTGCCCAAGTACACGATAAATGGAAGTTTTATAGTACACGGGTCCAGGGTTAATGGACAAAAATTGACTATTATACGAACGAAAACGTTTTTTGCGAATATCTCAAAAACGGTTCATCTTATCTAAAAAGTCCAAGAACAAAAGTTATTTAGGATATGATTCTAAATAAAACTCCCAAACATCAAATTCCTATTGGAACAAATTTTAAAAAATCTTATTGGAAAGTTTGACTTCAAACTGGAATTTTGATACAACTGTTCCAATTTTGATAGGAATATCACTATGCGAGTTTCTAATAATTGCCAAACTGGCAAACTGGCAATTATAGGTTTTGTTATGCTTAAAATTTATGTTTGTCCGTCTGTCTGTATGTCGGTCGGTATTTCTGTCTGTTTGACTGAATGTTTGTTCCGGCATCACGCTAAAACGGCGCGGCCAATTTTGATCAAACTTTGCACACAGGTACAGTTATTGACAGAATAAAGGATATGATTCTTTTTGATGTCAATCCCCGTTTCTTCTGATATCTCTTACTCAAGGGTGTCGGATCCAGTTTAATAGCAACCCCTTTCCCTCTCTTGAAACCTCTTTATGCGCTTAAGGGTTTCGGATCCGGTTTTCACCATGAGAGAGGTCAGCCCGCAGGAAAAATTTTTGCTAACTAATATTTACCCCTCCTGTGGTAAAATTTAAAAATAAACCAAAAGTACAAACCCAACTTTTTGACTTAATTCAATTGGCAGATAGTTCTAATGCAATAACATTATACACAGAATTCTCTAAATGTTTGAAAAAATTTAATTTGAGTGTTACAAATATCGTTGGATACTGCAGTGATAATGCAAATGTTATGATGGGAAAAAATTATTCTTTTGTAAGACATTTAAAAAAAGATAATCCACATATATTTGTACTCGGATGTATTTGCCATTCTGCTCATTTAATAGCTAGTAGTGCTTCTGATGAATTGCCAAAAAATATAGAAAATCTTTTACATTCAATTTATTCATACCATTCAAGAAGTCCAAAACGACAAGCTTTATTAGAACAAATACAAGAAAATATGAATAAAGAGAAACATAAAATGATAAATCCTAGTCGGACAAGGTGGCTTGCTTTGTTAAACTGTGTTGACAGAATTTTGGAACAGTGGGAGATTTTAAAACAAGAATTTTTATTGGCTTTTGTATAAGATAATAACACACAAGGAAAAGCTTTTTTAGACGAACTAAATAATCCATACACAAAAGCTTACCTTGAATTTATGCAATATATTTTACCACATTTTAATACATTTAATTTGTTATTTCAATCTAATAACAGTATAATAGGATGTTTATTTGAAGAGAGTATGCGATTTTTTAGATTGCTTGGTTCCAATTTTTAGAGAGCTTAGATATTATTCTCGAAGAAGATAATTTATTACCAATAGACAGTATAAATATTGGAAGACAAGCCGAAAATACACTAAAAGATTTAACCAATAAGGAGCATTATTTATATTTTAAAAACAGATGTTTAAAATTTTATCAGGTAGCTATGAGTGGATGTATAAAAAGGTTACCACTGTCTGACAAATTTATTTTTGAATGTCAGTTTGTAATTCCAAAAGTAGCTTTAAGAAAAAATGATAGAATTTCAATAGACTCATTGATAAGTAAATTTATTAATAAACTATGTAGATGCCACTAAAGTTCGTGACGAATACGACAAGCTACTTTATTATTTTTCGGCAGAAGAAATCATTCATTTACAAACTTTAGAATTGGATGAGTTTTGGAGTAAAATAAATCAAACAAAAAATTTTTCCAATGAATATATTTTTCAAAACGTTGCTAAATTAGCAAACATTATTTTAATTTTGCCTCATTCTAACTCTGACGTTGAACGTGTATTTCAATGTGTTCCGATTTAAAAACTAAAAAAAAGAAATAAATTAAATATAGAAACTCTTTCATCACTTCTAAGAATAAAAATTAAAATGAAAGAACATAAAAAGAGTGCACACGATTTTATGATAACGGAAAAAATGAGAGAGTTACTCAAGACTAAACATTCCAATATTTTTTATGACGAAGATTCTGAAGAATCGAATTAATTATAAGTTTTTTATATAATTATTTAAGTATAAATAAGAATCAGAATTTTTTTTTTTTTTGTTATACAGTTATTGTTATATTTGTTTTCAGAATATATTACTATTTTTTAAAAACATGTTTTTTAATGTTATATTATATTCCTATATAGTACATTCCTATTCCAAAATTTAAATTTCATAGTTTTTACTGTAGGGAAAAACATAGGGAAAAATGACTCTCCACGTAGGGAAAAATCATACGTGTTGTACCTACACATAGGGAATTTTGCTCTTGAACTTTCGGCAACACTGGTCGTAACATTTTAAGGTAAAAACGACACGGGTATAAAAAACTCGTCGCCAACAAACAGTTTTAGGTCAAAATTCGCAAATTTTTCTACAAAAAACATAACAAAAGCTATAATTGCCTATCTGGCAATCATTGGAGACCCATATGGTGATATTCGTATCAAAATTTGAACAGCAGCGGTATTGTGATTGCCAAGTGAGAACATTTTTTGCGTGAGAAAACTGAATAAGTGAGTTTTCTCATTTTTTGGTATTGTAATCACAAATACGGGAGAATTCACCGTGAAATTTCTCACCTCGAAATGTCAAAAAATCCGCCACCCATTTCGGACGTGGAAACGAAAAGTGAGTTTATGTGGGCGAAATAAATGAAAGCCAAAGCGATTACTTTTAATAGTATTTCTTTTATTCGAAACTAATTAAAATTGCATTCCGCACATATATTGCTAGAAGACAGTACCTGCCAGACAGAGAGAAGCTGTTATGAATTTCATGTGTAAAATTTCCTATGTAATCAAAAGTGCAAAAAAAATGTTGAAATACCGCACAAATGATGTTTCAAATCTTGAAACAACATCTACAGAATCATTTATATTGTTTATATCACAAAACATAACAAAAGCTATAATTGCCTATCTAGCAATCATTGGAGACCCGTATGGTGATATTCGTATTAAAATTCGAAGAGTTGTACCAAAATTCCACTTTGAAGTCAAACTTTCCAATAAGATTTTTTTAAATTTTTTCCAATCGGATTTTGATGTATGGGAGTTTTATGTAAAATCATATCCTAAATAACTTTTGTTCTTGCACTTTTTTGATAAGATGCACCGTTTTTGAGATATTCGCAAAAAATATTTTCGTTCGCATGGGGGGTAACCCCCCTAATGGTCCATTTTTGCCCATTAACGAACTTAGCCTCGCATTTTACGAAAAACGGATCTGTGCAAAATTTCAAGTCTCTAGCTCAATCCGTGCGCCCGCAATCCGCGCCACAGACGGACAGACGGACAGACAGACAGACGGACAGACAGACGGACAGACAGACGGACGGACATGCAAAATTCAATTTTTTTTATCATTCTAAACACACTGGTGTAATTCATTTTTGTGTGTGATAACGGGATCTTGGCGTTACAAACGGTAAGGCAAAGTTAATATACCCTTTGGTTTCACCATACGGGTATAAAAACTGTAACACTTTTCTTGAATTTAGTTAAAATTTGCAAAATAGCAACCAAAAACAACTTTGAAATATAAATTTATCATATTCTGTAATAAATTTGTATTAAGTATGTACTAGGTTTCACTTGGAAAATCATAATACCGAATTCTTCAAAGGTGAAGTGGAAATGAATAGGCGAGAAATCTCACGTGTGAGTTTTTCCACCTTTTTTACAGATTAAAATCACAATACCGCTGCAGTTGTACCAAAATTCCACTTTGAAGTTAAACTTTCCAATAAGATTTTTTAAAATTTATTCCAATCGGATTTTGATGTATGGGAGTTTTATGTAGAATCATATCTTAAATAACTTTTGTTCTTGCACTTTTTTGATAAGATGCACCGTTTTTGAGATATTCGCAAAAATCGTTTTCGTTCGTATGGGGGGTACCCCCCCCCCCCCCATTTTTGTGTGTGATGACGGGATCTTGGCGTTACAAACGGTAAGGCAAAGTTAATATACCCTTTGGTTTCACCATACCGGTATAAAGAGTCGTAATATTTTTTCTCAGAAAATTTTAAGTTATGTTTTTCTTTGGGTGTCATTCTACTTGAAATGATTTACTTGAAACGTGTAAACTAAGCAAACTACAGTTTATACTGTACGTGTAACACCGCGTCTTGATTAACAATTTTGTATCCCAAGAAATATCTCACCGCAATGAGCTTTTTTTGACAGCTGGGCCGAAAATCTCTTGAAATTTTATTTCTCAAGATGGTGTTGAAAAGAAAACATTTAGTCGCCGCTCTCGCAATTAATGCAATACGTGAAATTGAAAAGGCTGAAACAGAAGAACACACGAAAAGAAAAACCTCTTAATCATATCATAGTTTAACTAGTTAGGAAACCTAGGGATTTTTCCGTGTACCTACGTTGGAGTAAAGATAACCGATATACTCGTGGACGCGGTTTTTCTTTCTTTCCTATGCGTAAATTACCAACAAAACACAACACATGTAAAACCTAGCCACATTTTCCTACACCACCAACACATGCAATCTTCCGACAATCTTCCGCTGTCGTTCAAAGATTGATTATTTCAATTTTGAGGCCGAAGTGAGGAAATATGTTATAGGGAATTTTAAATAAGCTTTTTAATCAAAACTAAGAATTATTCTGGAATTATTTATAAAAACATATCAAAAGCTATAATTGCCAATCTGGCAATTATTGAAAACCCGTATGGTGATATTCGTATCAAAATTCGAACAGTTGTACCAAAATTCCACTTTGAAGTCAAACTTTGCAATAAGATTTTTTAAAATTTATTCCAATCGGATTTTGATGTATGAGAGTTTTATGTAGAATCATATCCTAAATAACTTTTGTTCTTAGACTTTTTTGATAAGATGCACCGTTTTCGAGATATTCACAAAAATCGTTTTCATTCGTATGGGGGGTACCTCCCCTAATGGTCCATTTTTGCCCATTAACGAACTTAGCCTCACATTTTACGAAAAACGGTTCTGTGCAAAATTTCAAGTCTCTAGCTCAATCCGTACGCCCGCAATCCGCGCCACAGACAGACAGACGGACGGACAGACAGACGGACGGACAGACAGACGGACGGACATGCAGAAATTAACTATTTTTATCATTCTAAACACACTGGTGTAATTCATTTTTATGTGTGATGACGGGATCTTGGCGTTACAAACGGTAAGGCAAAGTTAATATACCCTTTGGTTTCACCATACGGGTATAAAAATGCATACGAAACATTAAAAAAGCGAATTAATTTTTTAACAGTGTATTTGAGTTTTAAGTCGCTCTCTTTTTAGTTATAAATGTATAAGTTGCACACTTTTTAATTTGCTGTTGCCCACGCCTGCTTTATGGTTCGTGACGTCTGAAGGGATGGCAACCGCTGCTCTATATGACGAAATTTTTTCCTGTCTCCCAGGGATTCCGCCATATGGAGATTCCACTGTATTTAATGTATGTCTTTCCAATAAATGAAATCCAATTCGTGCAAAATGGCTACAATCTGGATTTGAATTGGTTTTTTTTTAATTTTTTTGTTTGAGGCGGCATGAAAATTAATCATTCGTCATACAGTATTTCGATGTACGGCATAATTTTTATTACGTATTTAGGCCGTATATAATTTTTTTCCTAATTTGAATTATTAATTATTAAAGTATTTGAATTTCGTTTTCGTTGGTTATTTGCAGTTTAACACAAATAAATAGAATTGGTTCCAAATACAACTTTATAAAAAATAAGGATTTTCGCTTCGTGATTGATCAAGACATTTTTGTAGTCCTTTGGTTCGTTCACTTAGGTATATGAAATATTCACGGTCATGAACAAAATAAGGGAGGAAAAAATATTGATTTTATTTCTAAGTTCCCCAAAAATAGAAGGGAAAAATAGCCAAAAATATTTTCTAGTCTTCCCTATACAGAGATAAAAATGTATAGTCCTATGTATAGAATAGGCATACATAGTTGCATGCATTGGGTAAATGCCTAATGCCTTTCAGTTTGGTATATTTGCTGAGTAGTCAAACTGATTTCAGTCCAATATATGAGTCATTTGGCATCTAGAATGAAATAGCTGTAAAGGATGCTATCCTGAATACTCGAAAACACCAAATATTTTTTTTTCTTTGCCCCAGCAAATATATAATCCAAATGCAGGTAGAGTTTATTTCAATCTAGTTTTAGAGTTTCTTGCAGATTTTGAATGTATACATATTTTGTATCATCTGGACAGTGTTGTTTTTTTGCATCCATTTAAAGGCAAAGCGAACACATCTACAATACTGACAAAATGATTTTCATTTGGGCGTTTTTTAGTTCGTTAAAATAAGACAAATGCGATTTTATCACTCTTGATCTTTACATTTATTGTGTTTAAGTCATGAGTCTTTCTTTCATAGTTTTTACTAGAAAAGAGTGGCACTCAGCGCGACCATATATACGAATTCACAGGATTTTATGCAAAACTATGACCGAATACAGGACCGAATTAAAAACAAATTTCCATACAAAACAAATGTCAATTCACTAAGCACAATCGAAAACGTTTCACATTTTCAAAAATTTAAGTTTTTATGAATAAAAGTGCGCTAATGCGCTCGCTTATGATTTGACAATAAACACCTGTTTCAAAAGTAAAGAATTTCCTCACTTTTGATCACGAAAATTGTAGAATTTGCACCAGAAGTGGAGTGCTTTTTTATGCATACGGCACAATATGTCGGTGTGGCTCAAATGATAACCCAGCGGGAATTCTGCTAACCACTTACGTGGTAATCGATGATTTTCTTAAAGAGAAAATCAAAAAAGTAAGCGCTTACAAAAAGTAATGAGTTGTCAGGGAGACTGTAACCACTAAATTAAAAAAAATATTACTGCTTACATGGTACTAAATATTTTCTTGAAACAAAATTACTGAACTAATAAGCGCTTACAGTATGAGGACTGTAAGTGCGAACGCACACGCTTCTTCTCGTCGCGGCGACTTTTATTCCTCAAAATGCCTTTCCGACGCACACGCTTCTTCACTTTTTAGTAGGAAAAACTTGTGTCAATGATTACCTAATATAGATAAGAAAGTTCTCCTAAAATATTTGGTTTGAGAGAGGGACAACTAGCGACATGCTGGCGGTTTCAATTTCTGTGTGAATACTGAGTTATTTATGTGTGCGGCCTCATCTCAAGTCCCAGCCCAGCAAGCCCGGGGTAAGCACTTTTTCAAATTCAAATTTGTGTTGGTGATCATGGCACTGTATGTGTTATGTACATCACCGCTGCCGCATGAAAAAATTAAAACAAAACAAAACGCACTGTTTTCACAGTGCAATTAAAAATAGAAAAGTGCGAACGCGTTTTTTATCGCAGATAATAGACAAAAATTCAACATAAAGGAGGTAAGTAAAAAAATAATGTTCTAAAATAAATAATTAAGTGTTTATTTTTAAATAGTTTAGTTTTTATTTTTTTTTGTGTGCATTTTCTTGAGAAAAAAGTGTTCATTGCTTCTAGTGCAGTACTTATGTAAGCAATCCATGTAAGGAGTTCTGTAAGGCCTTATTTTCAGTACTTTTATAACGCCTTACAGAATACCTTATAGAAGTACTTTTGGAGAAGCGGACGGTGCAATTACATGTATTCACAGACACGAAGTATATAGCTGAATTTTTTCCCGGGACCCTATCAAAGTTTCATTTCTAGTAAGCATTACTTTCAGGCATTATTTCACTACTCTTAAAAGTACTTCTGTGTTTGCTGGGAGCCCAGCAAGCCCGGGGTAAGCACTTTTTCAAATTCAAATTTGTGTTGGTGACCATGGCACTGTGTGTGTTATGTACATCACCGCTGCCGCATGAAAAAATTAAAACAAAACAAAACGCACTGTTTTGACAGTGCAATTAAAAATAGAAAAGTGCGAACGCGTTTTTTATCGCAGATAATAGACAAAAATTCAACATAAAGGAGGTAATTAAAAAAATAATGTTCTAAAATAAATAATTAAGTGTTTATTTTTAAATACAGTAGAACACGCTTAAATGCACATCGAATTTCGCAGAATTTTATGTGCATTTATCCGTGTTTTGCATTTATACGTAGCACGGAAGCACGGATAAATGCACATTAATGTGCAATTATGCGAGTAAAAGATAAACATGCAACTTTAATATTCCCGTAATAAACATTTAAATTCAACAAGGCTACACAAAAACAAAGAACCTAATTAAGAATTCATTTTATCAAATAAAAATAACAATAATCACTTTTTTTTGTGTAATTACATTTCATTTTTGCACATGTGCATTTAAGCGTGTAAAATTTCATATAATTTATACGTTTGCGGATGTGAAAATGGTTGCATTTAAGCAAGTATTGCAATTAAGCGTGTTTCATTTATCCGTGTATATTTATATGAAAAATGCTTAAAAATCCTCCATGCACAAATTTTGCGTGCAATTACACGAGTTTTGCATTTACGCGTGTTGCATTTAAGCGCGTTCTACTGTAGTTTAGTTTTTATTTTTTTTGTGTGCATTTTCTTGAGAAAAAAGTGTTCATTGCTTCTAGTGGAGTACTTATGTAAGTAATCCATGTAAGGAGTTCTGTAAGGCCTTATTTTCAGTACTTTTATAACGCCTTACAGAATACCTTATAGAAGTACTTTTGGAGAAGCGGACGGTGCAATTACATGTATTCACAGACACGAAGTATATAGCTGAATTTTTTCCCGGAGCCCTATCAAAGTTTCATTTCTAGTAAGCATTACTTTCAGGCATTATTTCACTACTCTTAAAAGTACTTCTGTGTTTGCTGGGAGCAAGCCCGGGGTAAGCACTTTTTCAAATTCAAATTTGTGTTGGTGACAATGGCACTGTGTGTGTTATGTACATCGCCGCTGCCGCATGAAAAAATTAAAACAAAACAAAACGCACTGTTTTGACAGTGCAATAAAAAATAGTTAAGTGCGAACGCGTTTTTTCTCGCATATAAAAGATAAAAATGCAACATCAAGGAGTAAAAAAAGAATGTTGTAATATAAAAAATTAAGTGTTTCTTTTAAAATAGTTTAGTTTTTAATTTTTAAACAATTTTTGGTGTGCATTTTCTTGGGAAAAAAGTGTTCATTACTTCTAGTGCAGTACTTATGTAAGTAATCCATGTAAGGAGTTCTGTAAGGCCTTATTTTCAGTACTTTTTTAACGCCTTACAGAATACCTTATAGAACTACTTCTGGAGAAGCGGACGGTGCAATTACATGTATTCACAGACACGAAGTATATAGCTGAATTTTTTCCCGGAGCCCTATCAAAGTTTCATTTCTAGTAAGCATTACTTTCAGGCATTATTTCACTACTCTTAGAAGTACTTCTGTGCTTGCTGGGGTGTTCCCACATCTCAGTTGTAATGCGTAATTAGTTGTACTGCGCCTCGAAAAAACCATAAAAAAATCGCACAATGGCAATACACAAATTTGATTCTCAGCAGTCAGTTAGTTAAAAATCAAAACAAACCACCAATTTCGGTGGGAAATTTAGTTTTCGTGTTAATTTCGTTGATTTTTAGTGTATTTCGCGATTTAAATACTAAAAAAGTGTTATAATTTGCTTGAAAATTTTCGTGAGCTGTCAGGCCGCTGTCGGAAGCATGATGGTGTTAGTGCAAGGGTTGTGTAAATATAATACAAGTTTTTGACTGCTATAAGGATATGAAAATCTCACTTGGTTTAGCCCTGACTAAACGACAAGTTTCTTGTTTTTTCTTTAACTCCATATGACATGAAGGAAAAAAAGGGAAAGATGGTGTTGCTCGGTGACTTTTTTTTATCGCGCATCTCTTTTCTCTGCCGTAGGTAAACGGAAACTTCCGTTTACTTCCCATCTATATTAATTAATCATTGCTTGTGTACAACAAGCGATCGCTCATGTGTGTGTGGTTCTCATATATGTGTTGTATTTCCAGCTCTTAGGCAACATCAATTAGGCAACATCAATTGCCAAAATAGAAACTGCCAACAATAGAAGAATAAGGACTGGTAATTTGTTATTTATCTACCTACCTGAAAAATAAAACTACCTGGAATTGGGATTTCACCATTTGCATTCAATTTTTGTTTATTTGGGATATGTTTACGAGTCGGTGGCTAAGCACCGACTGACTCAATGAAATTACGCACACATGCATGCTGACGTGCTACACGAGCAACTTCGTTTGTGTGCGTAAAAGATGAAGTGAAGAACACTTTTCGAGTGGCGACTTTTCCCCTCTTACCGCACTCGTTTCTTTCCTACAATTTGGTGAAGTATGCCGCAACTTCTGATGACCGAAAGTTGCAACGTGTGCGCCCTCGCTAACTAGGGATGACAACGATACCGTTGAAAAATATCGAGTTTTAACCTCGATGTTGAACAGGCAGATATATCGAGGTATCGATGTTGTTATCTACGCTGTTACATTATTCTTCATAAAATTAGTAGAGAAACTAATTTTAGGACTGGAGGGACTAGTTTTTAGATAGATTTTATATAGCCACTCTACTTAAAGATTAGTTTAAATTCCCTTTGGTATCAATTTTCGGTTTCATCTTTCTACAAGATTTCGCAAAAAATACCAGAGCTAGCCATGAAATTTTACAGAGAAGTTTGGTCCTGATGTGGAAATCCGTTAACCGGAAGTAACCAAAACGGCGGTTTTTTAAAAACTACGATTTCGTTTTTTGCGATTTATTCCGAAACTACCCATTTTCCAGTAGTCTTATTTATTACAAAACTTGGAGACAATAAAATTTGCTACATTTATGTGTTTTACTAGAACTCTGTATCTCAAGCCGTTATGAAGATATGCAGGTATTTCAAAAAAATTAGTTTTTTGCGAATATCTCGAAAACTAACAGGTTTTTGGTGGTTCAACGTATAAGAAGAATTAAAACCGTGTTAATTCTACCTGGGTGCACTCCACCCACAGTAGAGCATCCTCCAGGTGGCTAAATTATTTAATAAATTTAACTTTTTCAAAACATCGGAAAAACATCGAGGTATCGATGTTTTCAGGACGATGTTTTTTGACATCGATGCCGCCTTAAAAAAACATCGATTTTCGATATATCGAGGTTTTATGTTGCATCCCTAACTGTAACCGATATTGTAGTAGGTCAATTTCACAATTTTTGCGATTACTACATCGATGCGGTATTACATTACCCAGTGGGAAGGCTCGCGAGCCGGTAGTCGTAGCTTCTGTCACAAATCGTATAAACATATAAATGTTGCGCGGCGGCGAACAAACAAATATGGTATGAAAAATTTTGCTCAGGAACACAACATGCCGTCCCAAACATCTGCCTGTGAAAAGTGTATGCCATACAGTTCACAATCCGCTGGCAGTGGACGAGACGCTGGCGATGCAAGTATACAATAAGGTGAATGGGAATTTCCACACACAGTTGTAACGACAACACATAACGACAACCAGTTCGAGTCCACACGCTGTTGTTATCAGTTGTGTCAGTTTTATATGTGTGAGTGCGAATATTGGCATTGTGGTTTGAACGTGAGTAGAGAAGCATCGTAGTGTGAGAAATCATAATTTCACCCATGGAAAATTTTTATTGCTGTTTACTTGTGTTAGTGCATGCAGAACTTTTGGTCACTCTTGAACTTCGCCCAAACGTTCATCACTTGCAGAACCCCCTCCACTAGTCACTGACCAATCAGAACCCGATCCGCAGATGCAAGAATACACGTGTGGAAAGGCCCAATGACGAACCGGAATTTTTTGCCTCCTCGTCGTCATCCGCACACGTCTCGTCTACAAGCTAGCACAAAACGATCAAAGGGACGAAAAGAACACTAAAATGCGTCGTAGTAGTGGAGAGAGGCAAATGAATTATTTTGAAGTTTGTTTTCTGTCGGTTGAGATTTTTCGATTTCAGTTTTTTTCAAAGTTCATAGCTCGCTATCTGCTTATTGTAGATACATGGTCCTTGTATGATAACAAAACGAAATTGCCTAAAATTTTCACAAAAAAATATTGTGAAAAAAAATCCCATAAAATTTTCCAGATTGAAGAAAAGTTTCAGAAAGATCATTTTTTTTCCTGAATTTCTTTCTGTTGGATTAATTCTCTAATTATGTGATTCCATGTCTCCAATAAAAATTAAAAATTCCATTTTAATTGGAGACATTTTTACCTTGATAGGAATGGTTACCTAATTTAATTGGAGCTATTACTTATTTTTTTGGTCGTGTTCCCATAAAAAAATATTTGGACTGATTCCCAAAAATGTTCAACTACGGGTTGGAGTCATTCCCACAAAGCTTGAAGTATTTTTCCGAATAAATTACTTCGCTTGAGCGAAATAAAACATGTACACGTATTCTCTCCAAGGTTGTTATTATTTTCCCCAGCCCAAAAAAATTACTGGATTTTTTTTTTAAAAAGCCTACCCAAAAAATGCACTAAACACCATTAACAACCCAATAAATCCCAGCAAAAAATATTTGATTTTAATTGTCGATAAAAATAAGTACATTTTATTTAAAAAGTAAAAATTCCATCATTGGTTTTCATGAAATCCACTAGTGGGAAAATTGTTCTTCAGTGGTGTGTTTAATAATAATTCAGGAACTTTGTCATACGACATAGACGTCTTTACACTTCTACTCTTCGTGTCCAATTACAAACAAATTTTAACGTTTTTAGCGGCAGTTAAAAATTTTAATTTTACTGGTAAACTTAAACTGTTTTCATTAATTAAAAGAAGTGATGTGGTTACAAAGTATAATAAAAATTTATTAATATAACTTATGTTCTAAACACTTTTGATTTTTATTATTTATAACTAGATAATATTAGATAATAAAGCTGTATCTTAATTTACTGAACTAGTCTCGATACCGCTCACTAATGCTCCATCGCGTCGGTACTTTCACCGATTGTTTAGCTATCGGGGTATGAGTTTGAATATTTAATTTATTAATGTTTAAATGTCTACTCTTAGACTATGTTTACACACAGATTGGGCATGAACATGGGACTGAACGAAACTGTCAAAATACGGGCAAGACGAGGAAGTGGGGGACATCCCCACTTCCTCGTCTTGCCTGTATTTTGACAACTTCGTTCAGTCCCATGTTCATGCCCAATCTGTGTGTAAACATAGTCTTAGATACGATTACTTGCCAGGATATTGGCAGCAGAAACTTAAAATGCTGTACGGGAGCATTTCTTATAAAAAGGAAGATCACGCCTGCGAATCGCCTGTTCAAGTTTCAGCAAAAAATTGCAAAAAAAATAGTGGCAAAACGATTAAATATTTCTAAGTGCTATCATTTTGTAAGTGAAGACTGAATGAGTCTTCTTGAGAATGATAAAAGTCGATTAGAAAGAATATCTTTTTAACAATCATATAAATAATTCATAATACGAATACATAAAAACTAAGCACGATTGGTTTTTTTTTCGAAAATCAGATAACTTACGCAAAAGTGTTCATTGTAAGGCATTTTAAGAGGAAAGAACCACGCATTTCAAAACACAATTCCTATGGAAAACTGAACACATATAGCAAAAGGTTTAAAATACAAGTAAATAGTTTTTAGAGAATTGTTATAATATAATAGTTTTTTAATATTCGAAGACATACTTTGTTTTTAAAGATAGCTACAGCGATATAATTTGGGAACACTGTAGCTAATGGTTTTTACCCAAAAATAATTCAAAAGAGCGTAAATGCATAGCGGCTTGCATGATAGCGCCACTCTTATCAAATAAACTAAAAAAAAGTTTTTTGCTTTTATTTTCAGCTTGAATGATAAGATGTCTAATGCAAGTCAAAATTATCCAAACTAGAATATGAGCAAATTAAGAAATCAAATCTGTACTTACCCGTGTTACGGAAGTAATAATTATCTTAATCAATTTAAATACATGAAAATGTACTTTATATCGCAGCCTTAAAAAAATTAATCGTGGAAATAAAATGCATTAGGGTGATTACAGCAACTTAAACACAATAATAAACTGTTAAAAACGGCTAACTTATAAAACAATTTAACAAAACATTTTGCACACAATTTAAAATAATACTGATTGGTAGATGCTATATTCCTTAAGATGTGTTATAAAATCTTAAAAAAAAGAGGATGCCGTCAATAGTCCATTTACACTTGTACGAAAACTTTATCTAACCAAAATGTCTATTTTTAAAATTTTCATGGGAAAAAATTCGTCAACATCATCCTGCTACTGCAGAGCAAATATAACTAAACATTCGGCTTGACTGAAACAAATAATTTAAGGAAAGCCGTTGTTAACTGGCTCTAGTTTTTATTATGAGCCCTTTTGCTGCGTGCGTCTGTGCGTGCGTACTATTTGGTAAGGTACACAAAGAGGGTGTAGAATTCAAATTCATGTTCTCTATGAGCGACACAAAAACATATTCAATATCAACGAACACAGGGATAATTTCACTTTCGCATTGTTACCAGATGTTAATTTATTTAAGGTTTTTCCTATCATTTCTAAACATATTGATTCGACGTCTTTGAAATTAGTCTTTGAAACCCATATTCTTAGAAAGAGCACAAATTATTCTGAAGCATCCACATGATGCTTGCAGAAATTTTTAATCTTAGGATAATAATAAAAGTCACTTTTCCACACATGATATATAACATTTTGCGATATTCATGAAAACAAAGAGTCATCTCGAAAAGACAAAAAATGCATTTGACTTATTTCAAACACATGGTAAAATCAAGCAAGACCACATGGTTAAATGATTTTTGTACAGGTTAACTAAATCTTTCAATATATTTTTCAAAAATAACTTATTTATACCTGATTTTCTTATACAAAATCTACGTTTCTGCACAATTTACATGACAAATAAAATATTAGTTTACATAATAATATGAATTTTTATTTTGCAAAATTTGAAATATCTCGATAACGGTAAAAATATCAATTTACGATAAAAGGCAAAAATATAAAGAATTTTAATACCTTTAATTCTACCTTTCACTGTTTTTTCGAAAGCATTAGTTTGCAACCAATACGCTAAAATTTGTTTTCTCAAAATTTAATGAAAGTATCCGGATAACGGTAAAAGATAGCGGATACCAGGAAAAGGCAAAATTGTAGCAAGTATTATTCTCTTCAATTCATCTCATACAAAGAACCACCAAGAATCGCAAAAAAATGATTTTTTTTTTATATAACGATATATCTCAAGATACCCAGTTCTAGTAAACGACTAAAGTTTGGGACATTTTACTGTCTTCAACTTTTGTCTTCCATAAGACTACTGAAAAACGCATAAATCCAGACTAAACAACGAAAACCATATTGCGATTTAAAAAAAACGCCATTTTGATTACTTCCGGTTAACGGGTTTCCACTTAAAGTTGATAGGATCGTATCATTCCAGAACCAAACATTCGTATTTTCATGGCTCTAGATCTAGTAGTTTTTAAGAACAGACTGACAGACAGAAAGACATTTTTCTAATATTGATCCAATCGACTCAGAAGTGCTCGGAAAATGTTTTTTAGGCAAAATTAAGAGGTGGACATTTTTCATGCACACAATACTTTATTATATTTCGTATCAGAAAGTAACAAATAGAAATGGAAAATATGTAACATATAGAAAAATTTTCAATTCTCAGCATTTAGTACAACAAACAGCTTCGAAACCAGTAAAAACAAAGATTTTTTAACCAATTTGATTGTTTTCCCCAAACTAAATTTTTTTATAGAGAATATTTGATAAAACATCTGATTGCTTAGTGTTCTTTTTATTTTTTTATACGAACTATAATAAAATTATGTATTCATAAAAAATTTCGATCTCTTTATTTCGCCTGAAAAACATTTCCCGAGTCCCGAGTCGATTAGAGTCATATTGCAAAAATGTATTTCTGTCTGTCTTATTGTGAACAAGATTTCTTAAAAACTAATAGGGCTATGAAATTTTACAAGCATATTTGGTCCCGGAATGGGATGACCCTATCAACTTTTGGTGGAAACGTGTTAACCGGAGGTAACCAAAATGGTGGCTTTTTAAAAATCGCAATTTCGTTTTCCGCGGTTTAAGGAGGATCTCCATTACCATTACTTCTGTAACTGCAAAAAAATGCAGAAAACTAGAGCAAGATAGACTTATATAGATCTAAATAGGAATGACCGAATACAAGTATAAACGCTTTCCCTTCCAGTTTAACAACTTTATAGCAATCATATCAAACCTTATGCTATGAATATAAGGTTCAAATTAGCATAGAAATAAAGCTATACAGCTGCATGTGTGTGTTTGAACTACATGAAAAATGACAGTTACGCTATAATAGCACTTTGTATGTGTCTGTGCTCACTATTCACTTACAGGGACAATGTGGGATTGTAGTAGAAATCGCTATAAAAAAGTTCAAGTCCGTCAACTGCAACCATAAAATCGCCATAAAAAAGAGGGGAAATTTTTTTTGCAGTTACCGACAAATTTTTGCAGTTGATCCTTATCTACCTTTCTCGCCAAGGTATCTTCACATAAATGTGTCTCTATTTTTTTGCAGTTGGGAAAAGTCATGGTAATTGAGGGCCAACTTTACTCCGAAGTTATACGTTTTCAGTAGGCTTATGTATGACAAGAGTTGCAGACATTTCTAGAACTGCGTATCTCAAGCCGGTATCGAGATTTCCAAAAATCAGTTTTTAGCGATAATCTCGAAAAATAATGGGTTTTTGCTGTTTGTTTGTATGAGATAAATTAATAAGAATGGCAATCTCCACCATTTTCTTTTACCGTTATCCATTATATTTTATCGTTGTTGAGATATTTTCATTAAAATGTAGAAAATAGATTTTTGCGAACTGCTTGCAAACTAACGGTTCCCCGTAAAAATAGTTAAAGGAAAAACTCAAGATATTAAAATTCTCTACATTTTTGCTTTTCACCGTAAATCGACCGTTGTCAAGATATTTTCAGATTTCGTAAAATCAAAATTTATATCTTTATACTATCAACTAAAATTTTTTCGTCGGGTTATAGTGAACTCGTAAATTGTTCAAGAACGTAGATTTTGTATAAAAAAGTCATGTGCTGTTAACATCAGATATTTTACCATTTGGTTCGAATTTATAAATTTAAGGCTTTCTCCATTACCATGACTTCTGTAACTGCAAAAAAATCCAGAAAACTAGAACAAGATAGACTTATGTAGATCTAAAAAGGAATGATTGAATACAAGTTAAACGCTATCCCTTCCAGTTTTACAATTTTATAGCAATCATATCAAACCTTATGCTATGAATATAATGTTCAAATTGGCATGGTAACAAAGCTTTTGACTATGCATGCGAAGGAGAAAAATGACATCACGCTATAATAACAGTTTGAATGTGTCCGTGCTTACTATTCACTTACAGGGACAATGTGTGATTGTAGTAGAAATTGCCATAAAATCGCCATAAAAAACAGGGGAAATTATTCTTGCAGTTGCCGACAAATTTTTGCAGTTGATTCTTATCTCCCTTTCTCGTCAACGTATCTTCACATAAATGTGTCTCTATTTTTTTGCAGTTGCCGAAGTCATGGTAATGGAGGAGAGCCTTTAAACTTTAAATATAATTTAAGTATAGTGCTACCTCGATTCGTGCACGTTTCGGTTCGTGAACTACTTTTGAGCCCAAAAAATGCCTTGGTTCGTGCACTATATTTCTGTTCGTGAACGTTACTTCGGTTCGTGAACGAAAAAAAAAATTAGTTTATTTTTATGAAAATAGAACATTTTCGTCAAAAATAAAAAGCTGAATGCATTGAAAATAATAAAAATATCTGGCAATTCTATTCGAAATGCATTTAACAAGCGTTCAATATTTTCCAAAAGAGCGAGGGGTGAACTCTTATTTTTTGCCTTGGGCCGCATCACCTAATTCGATCCACTACACCGCACAGTGCGCGCCTCTTCTCATCAGTAATGTGCATTTTTACAAGGAAAGGTTTCCTTGGCTTCCTTCAGATAACCAGACTAGCACTTAGCTAGACTGGACCATTTTAAAACCTAGAGCAGGTAGAGTTTGTAATGTAACCGGCTTTTAGTAGCAAAAATATCTTATATCTAATATAATATCCGTTCGCAGTTCAGCACACAGGACTTTGTGGTGGTAGGTCCAAATTTTTTCTATATCCCAAATGAGTTTGTTTTCTCTTTTTCACATGGACTACACAACTAAAGACTATAAATATGTGTGTAAATAAATAATGTATGAACCGATCTCAGGGGTCGAACGCAACTTTTTCCTTTTACCAGACTCTAAGGCCGACCGGCCCACATATTTGAAAATAACTAATACAATAGCAAAAAATGTATTGCACAGAAACAATCTTTCTTAATTTTTTTCAACCCCTAAAAACCTATACTTAGGATTACTTCGAATATACATATGTTACCTCAATTGTTATTATACTTCCATCGTATTTTCGAATTTTTGAGTTTTATCAACATGGTAAAGATTTGCGATTTCTATACGGATCCGGTTTTTGATTTATTTTTTAATTTAAAAAAAAGTTTTATTTGTAAATATTACTTCTACTGTAGAGGGAAAGTATTGTATCCATGACGGAGACCAACTCGAGAACGGGAGCAGATAAAAACTTTCTGATCAGTACGAAATCCGTTCCAGGCTAAATTATGAGGCATTTGTCATTTTGTGAGGCATTTGGCATTTGTATCTTCAATAACTCGAGAACGCGTTGACCTAGCGACTTGACATTTTTGTAGAGTAAGTTCGGGTATTGTGGTACACCTTCTTTTATTTTCATAATAAATCACTAGTTTTTAAAGCAATTATGTTAAAATTTTGTTTACGATACCTCAAGAGGTTTGCCTATAAAATTCCACAGCAATGTTACCAATCATAAACATAAAAACAAAAATATGATCAAAAAAGTACACTAACTGAAAAAGTCGTCCTTCGAAAAATTGGCGGGTAATGTGGTATACTGTTTCTTCCATACAAATATTTAAGGCGGGTAATCACGGTATACAAATATTTGTATGGAAGAAATAGTATGCCACATTAGCCGTTTCACCATGCCAAACCAAAAAAATGATTTCTTGGTCAAATTCGCCGCAATCCAAAAATGTTTCTTTCAAGAACCAAATGTGTTGTCTAAATAATCGTTCACTGATTCACAGTTAAAAAAACAACTTAAAGTTGGCTTTCGAGATTCACTTGAATGTGGAGACAATAAAATTTTGATTTTGCTCAAAAACGTTTTTCAGAAAATTCCGGTATAACCTGATAAAACAAGGACTTGTCAACACCAACAATGGTTGCCGAATTTCACAAATAACAGTTTTGTATGTTTGATTTTGCGATGCGACATCTCATATCCGAGAAATGATGGTGTACCACATTACCCACCTATACCACAATACCCGAACTTACTCTAAATGAGTTTCACGAAAATCTTATTTTTCTCTCAACTTTTGGAAAAGTAACGGTAGTTATAACTGGTATCCCCCATACATTTTTTTTCAAAATTTCTCGAATATTATGCGTATGACAAAATTCAAAGAAAATAAAATTTTCTGCATTTTTTTATTTGGACGGTTTTTACGTATCTTTAACTACAGTAGAATCCCGATAATTCGTACCCCGATAATTCGTATATCCCGCTAATTCGTATGAATTTGCTGGTCCCTTGAAATACGAATTATCGGGATTCTACTGTATTTGAAAAAATATAATTGTTTACATATTTTATTCGAAACGAAATATAAATATTACACAGGAAAGTTTTGTGTTGGATACTACTGAATTTTTTTCGATTAGGCCACATAGTCCAATTATTTCAACAAAAAAAATTTTACTTTAATTAAAAAGGAAATCGTAGCTATGATAAAGAGATACATTGCTCGAATTGTTTCCAGCAAAAATGAGCTGTGCGTATAGAGAAGGCGGAAAAATTTATAACTCGTATTGTAAAAGACCCTATTCTAAATCCTTTTTCTTGTCGTTTGGAGTAACATTTTCAAGAAAATTGCGAAAAAACACCACTTGTGTGATCACTTACACATTATTCCCAACGTTGTTATCGTTTTTAGCAACCATGGTAATTTGTTCCTAATAGCATACCAAAGGGTTGGACCATCGGAACAGTAAGTGGGGCAATGTTAAGGGTTGGAAAAAGGCGGCATTATTTTTGTGTAAAATTCTCTATAACTAATTTTTCTTGAATAGGAATTGTTCCTGCGGCACATTTAATTATAAACTTTTTGACTGCAAATAATACGTGCTGTTGTGCGAAAATATCTTTTTATCCAGATATCTCCCTTTTTTCACTCTTTCAAAATTTCGAGGCACAGGAAAATTCATTTTTTGTAAGGAGGCGCCAAATACAGTACAGCGATTTGGCACCGAGATAAACAAAAAAAAATAGTAATAAACATAAAGATACAAATTTCTCCACTTGTTTTGGTGAGGTTTGATTGCAAAGATGACTGGAAATTTCCCTCAGAAGTTCTATATGGTCCCAAAAAAATACATATTTTTATATTTTTCCGGGCTAAAGGCCTAATTATTTGTAATCTTTTTTAAAAATTAAAAAAAACATAGTCATAGTAATATTCCTGAAAATGAGAGAGCAGATGAACTTGCTTGTAAGGGTACATGTATGGACAGTCAAGCCATTTCTGTTGGGCTTCCGATTCAAATCCTAAAACTTAACCCGTTCGGTACATGTTTTTTTCTAGGGGGGTTAAAAATTCTCTCTATACGAATTAATGATGTTTAAGCTATTAGTATTCATTTAAAACAAAAAAAAAATTAAAAATTTTTATTTTTTACAAATACGTCTACTGTAGTCCAGCTTTTTACTCAAAAAATCAAAATTGGGACACAAATGCACTTAAAGGTGCACTGAATGAGAATAGAGTGTTTGAAAATAAATAAATATAAGTCAATTCAAATTTTTTAGCAACTTTTAACTGCGTTGCCATATGGCATCAAAATACCGAATGGGTTAAGGTAAAAGACAAAAAATACTGCCTTTAACAGTTTTTTTTTTTTCGAAATATAATTGAAGGGCTTGCAGCAAGGAGGTAAGTCCATTTTTTGGTTTTATGGGAAATTAAAAAAAAACGTTTTAAAAATTCGATTTTCAACTTTCATCAAAACTTTTTTTACCACTTATGGTATATGCCTTTACACATGTTTTGGCACCATAATCATACAATAGTACCAATTCCGTTGAACGGGAGAACTTTTTAAATTATGGACTTACCTCGATCTTGCCCCAAACTAATGTTTAAAACTCTGTTCCCACAATATTTTGGCATGAATAAATTAATAAAACTACAAAATTGAGTTGAAAGAAGGTGTTTTAATAGTTTTTTTCATCATTAGAATACTTTTTTTTTAAATAATGTTAAATTCTTCTCCTTCAGTTTCCTCGTATTCATCGGCTATTATGTCCGACTTCAGTTGGTTATAAAACCACATTTCATTTTGAGCCAGAATCATAACGTCTTTGAATTTGGAATCCTTTAGTGGGATTGCATCATCAAATGCCGGTTCAAGTTGATTTATTGGATTTTTAGAGTTATACATCCAGGACTTACCTCCTACTTGTCCCAATGTACCGGTGGCGGTAACTCCATATCCTGAATAATGGGGAAACTAACCGTCGTAGCAAAGTCCTTGTTACATCAATCGATGGAGTGAATTTTTTTCAAACTAGATAGTGGTCTTAACTTAAAATGGCCAAAAATTGACTTACCTCCTTCTTGCTGCAAACCCTTTAATTCTGTGAAACATACGAAATAGGTGGACCATCGGTGAAAGTATCTATGAAGCATAAGTGAACGATATTGAGATTCCTTTAGTGAATTAATATATTTATGATTTCGGACAAATAGTTTTTGAGAAATCTCGTACACAGACTGACAGACAGAAAGACATTTTTGACGTGGATACGTCTTTGATTTGGTTTTGGTTATGGGGGTACAAATTAGAAAATCGGCTTGCTGCCATGATAACAAATTTGCAATCGATGATACTCGATAGTTTGTGGTGACATCCGAACAGAAACTGTGTTATAAGATCCGGCCTACATTAAAGCATTGTTTAGGGTATTTTGTTATGTTAAACTATGTTCAATTATCTTTTTAAGAATCAAAATCTAAATTTTTACTGCCGCTGTTATGCTGTGTTTGCTGCTTGTAGTACAGATTTCACATTTATACTCTTTTTATGCTCCTCCTTTGTGTGTATTGAATCTGATGTATTGAATGTCATGTTATTTCGTTCTTTTCGCTCTGCAAGCTCGGCAAAAGCATTTGCTGTGGTTTCCGACTCTCGTTCTTAGAAACGAAAATGATTTCTATTTAAGTTTTCGCTTCTTGTTCAAAACGGTTTGTGGGTCTGGCATAAAAATGAATCTTATCAAAAAAGTGCAAGAACAAAAGTTATTTAGGATATGATTCTACATAAAACTCCCATACATCCGATTGGAATAAATTAAAAAAAAATCTTATTGGAAAGTTTGACTTCAAAGTGGAATTTTGGTACAACTGTACAACAAAAATGATAATCCTTTGTAATAATTTGTAGGAATTTTAAAGCCTCCCTTTGTAATTAATAAAATAAATAATAAAATTATAACGATATATTTAACCCTAACCGTTTTAATTAAACTTAAATAACTTGCTAGGAAAGAGAGCGCTAGGAAATTCGAAATTTTTATATATAGACTAGCAGACCCTTCGTTGGCAGCTAAAAGTTTTTTGTATATCTTTTAGAATGCCAAAAAACCATAGATAACTTAAAAAGTTTTGGGAAAAAATGTTATCCTTACAGGACCTTCCGTTTCGAATTTTGAAATTCCAACTTCAGATTCGTGATAAGCAACCCTGAAAACCTCCCAAAGCCGATTTTTGCGAGAAAAATTGGAAAAAGGACATTTCCGTTATCTTTACAGGACCTTCCGTTTAGCATTTGAAAAATCGAACACTGGATTCGCGATCAGCGACCTCGAAAACCCCCTAGTGTCAATTGTTTCAAGAAAAATTGGAAAAAGGACATTTGCGTTATCCTTACAGGACCTTCTCTCTCGAATTTTAAAAATCTAACATAGCTAAAAACCTGCTTCTGGCAACACAGATCATTTTGCAAAAAACCGCGTAAAAATCGGTCCAGTAGTTTTTGAGTTTTGTAATCTCAGACAGACAGACAAATAGACAAACATCCATTTTTATATATATAGATATGTATATATTGCAATGTATGACGAAACATCAGTAATTTATCCCCTCCTCTCTCCACTTCCTCCCTCTACCTACCACCCTCCTACCACTTCTTCCTTCCCCCCTTTCCCTTTCCCTTTCCCTTTCCCTTTCCCTTTCCCTTTCGCTTTCCCTTTCGCTTTCGCTTTCCCTTTCCCTTTCCCTTTCCCTTTCCCATTCCCTTTCCCTTTCCCTTTCCCTTTCCCTTTCGCTTTCCCTTTCCCTTTCCCTTTCCCTTTCCCTTTCCCATTCCCTTTCCCTTTCCCTTTCCCTTTCCCTTTCCCTTTCCCTTTCCCTTTCCCTTTCCCTTTCCCTTTCCCTTTCCCTTCCCTTTCCCCTTCCCCTACCCCTTCCCCTTCCCCTTCCATTCCCTTTCCCCTTCCCTTTCCCCTTCCCCTTCCCCTTCCCCTTCCCCTTCTCCTTCTCCTTCTCCTTCTCCTTCCCCTACCCCTTACCCTGGGGGGGGTAGATATTAGTGGGCGAAAAATCTCCCTAAGGGCTGACCTTCCTAAAGGAGAAAACCGAATCCGAATCTCTCATTGTTGTAGAAGGTAGCAGGCGAGGGGGTTTACTGAGAGGAGGGAGGGTAGATATTAGTGGGCGAAAAATCTTCCTAAGGGCTGACCTTCCTAAAGGAGAAAACCGAATCCGAATCTCTCATTGTTGTAGAAGATAGCAGGCGAGGGGGTTTACTGAGAGGAGGGAGGGTAGATATTAGTGGGCGAAAAATCTCCCTAAGGGCTGACCTTCCTAAAGGAGAAAACCGAATCCGAATCTCTCATTGTTGTAGAAGATAGCAGGCGAGGGGATTTACTGAGAGGAGGGAGGGTAGATATTAGTGGGCGAAAAATCTCCCTAAGGGCTGACCTTCCTAAAGGAGAAAACCGAATCCGAATCTCTCATTGTTGTAGAAGATAGCAGGCGAGGGGGTTTACTGAGAGGAGGGAGGGTAGATATTAGTGGGCGAAAAATTTCCTTGAGGAATGACTTCTATATTAATGAAAGCCGCACCCCAATCGGTTGAACGGTTCGAAAGTTATCAGGGAAGGGGTACCAAAGGAGAGGGGGGAGGTCAATAAAAAGTAGCCTATAACACTCGGGAATAGTGTAGCTTTCTATCAGTGAAAGAATTTTCAGAATCGGATCAGTGGTTCCAGAGATTACCCTGCACAAACAAACAAACAAACAAACAAACAAACAAACTTTACCTCTTTATATAATTAGTATAGATAGTGTATAAAAAAATGTCTTCAAATTATAAAATTTTGTTAAAATATTTGTCGAAACTATTCTATTTATGTATTTATTGTTATAATGCATAATATTTGACTGAAATCTACAAAAAAATGAAGAGAATAAATTTGATCCCTTCAGACTTCCATGGGTGTAAAAATCAATAAATGAGGATAATACAAATGTTTCAGTTTTTATTATTGCTGACCATCTAACCCGAGAAATAATCAACAAAATTGTAACAGGGAAAACGATCGAGAAAATGACATCAATATGTGCAAATGTATTTCTTCCAAAACCTATTTGGATTACAAATAAGCTGTCCTTTCAAACAAATTTATAAATTTTTATAATTCTCGTTATAAATATGTTTTTTCGTTCCCTCCCATATTTTGGTACGACAAGGCAAAATGAGTCAATAGGTATTAGTTTGTTATTTTGAATGTGAGTGGGAAGTTTTTTCGAAATCACAGTAATTTCTACCTTTGAAAATGGCCATTTTTAATCATATTAAAAAAAACTCTCGTTTTTGCTCGAAACTACAAAAATTGAGTTGGGTTCTTCTTATTTCATGTTAAAAAATGAGCAAATATGTAAAACCTACAAAATACAATATGTAAAAATATTTTTCTGTCAATAAAATATAAATATATAAAACTGGTCCTTAGTCAATAGAATATGATTTTAAATAACTGTTCATACATTAAAATCTAAAAAGACCACTCCCTTAAAAAAAAATTTGTTGGTCCTCATATAGAGTATTTGAGGCCAATCTTCAAATTGCAGTTTTTCTTATGTATCATTCTCTTATTAACATATGTATGGTTACCTGAAAAGTAGGAAAATTATCAGCACAATGTAATTTTATCCTAAAAACCAGTTTTTTTCATCCTCATTAACGAAAAAAGAAAAAAAAATGCATGCCGCCACAGACAAATGCAACAAATACGACCTGCAGCTTTTAACAGGCAATCTCCCATATCCTTACATCCTACGCATCAGTTAAAAAAGATTTCCCGCCTTGAAAGAGAAGATATTTCAGACTTAACACAACAATATTCAACTAAGCATCTACCTGCGAAGGTGAAGTTTAGGTAGTAAATAGTGAAATTCGTCACAAAAGCAGCACCAACAGAAGAAGTACACAAAGTTTTTTTTTAGTTTCTGGTAAAGAAGGATAAATAATGGAGAAAAGGATTTTCTTCGCATGCAAATACAAAAGGTATAACATACAAAAATATGTATGCCAGGTGCTTAAAAGTACATTGAAAGAGAATTTGTAGTTACTGCGATGTTTTATTATATTGTGAATCAATTGGAAACATAAAAATTTGTATATATTCTTAAAACTAGCAAATTTTAATGGTATTTTTTCCCATCACGACGATTTTACCTTCGTCCTGTAATTCCTTTAGTGCATCTTCAAATTGCTCTCGAGTTATTAGCTAAAAGATATTAAATTATGGTAAAAATTGAAAATTAAAAAACGTTCATACTATTTGTGAATTCTCTTTAATTTCAGCAAATAATTTTTGATAAGGTATGGTTGGGATCTTTCCTTTTTTCTTCAAGTTTTCTTTTATAGCAGCTACTAAATCAGCTCGCTTCTTTCTAGCTGCGCTGGATAATCCAGTTGTCAAAATACCAACATCTATTTTACCAGACAAAGGATCTGTAGCAGATTGTTTTAATGCTTCACGATGTAGTCTGCAAAACGCACAAATATTTAGCAATTAGAATTAAGAGATGGAACATGTCTCAATACGAAATTTCTATTCATTTGTCGTTTCTAGGGAATATTCAAAAATATTGACCAATAAACCCTAAGTTTCGGAATATTCAAATATCACAGTGATCACACCAATTATAAGATGTGACATCGTTCAAATGCAAACTAAAATCAGTTAATATTTTATCTTAAGGGCGAATTTAGATACGGTACTCTTGTACAGAGGCCTCGACATAGAGTATTTGACGATTGGCAATTGTAGCTTTTCTTTGGCTTTAAAAAAAAATTTTGTCTGTCCTCATTTAGACTATCTGACGATTTGCCAGGGGCCATTTGTGATTTTTTTATCGCCATCAACTCGGGCTATGATTACTCAATCGAAAAATCGGAAAATAAAAAATCGCAACTGGAGGGGTACAGGTAAACACTAAAAATTTTAAAAATCGACGAAAGGTTTATTATTATTCGGGCACATTTTGTTATGGCGATTTTCGGACGTTTTTTGGTCTCTTTGATCTGGCAACACTGCTTGCAGTAAACATTCATCTCAGAGTTCGAAATGAAAATCTTTTAGTAGGCATTATCAGCCTTCTAATTTCGAATCCAAATTTTGGCTATGCGGTTGATCTGCGATTAATAAATTATTTTATTGGCCCTGTTTACTTTTTTCAAGTAATAAAGAAAAAAGTATTACGACAACAGGCTACAATCATTTAAATTACTTTACAGCTACTTAATATTGAACACCCTACTGACAGCAACACGCCACGTCACTGAGCACACACACTCCTATATAGAACATATACTGTCGAAACTCCGTTAGCTGACGAATACGGGGGAAAGGGCACATGTAGATTTTATTGAGAAAAAATTGTTTGAGAATCCGGAGAGAGCGGGAGAAGGTAAGGGAGCAGATTGTTTGACATATAGAAGGCTTTTATAATAGTTAACCCTGACAAGTTTTCTGCACTAATTTTTAGCTGAATCGGACCAGCCATTCGTGCGGGATGTCGCCAAATGTTTCATCCGTTGGAGAACGTATATGGGGTAAAATTTTAGAATACTTGATATCCCAAATTTTAAATTTTAAAAATTATTTTTATGCACTTTAGTTTTATTTTTCACTTTTTTTTTGAATCGGTTCAATCCTTGGGCAATAATTCCAAAAAACCCCACTGTCTCATATATTATATACTAAACTCTGACTTAAATTTATCTAAACCAGCGGTGGCCAACCCGCGGCCCGAGACGTTTGAAAATGCGGCCCGCCAAATGATTTGAAATTTACAAAAAAAAATGTAACTAATAAAATACAAAATACTAAAACTGCTCATAAAGTTTATATGCAATTTTACAATTTAATTTTTATATCCGTATGGTGAATCCAAAGCGTATATTAACTTAGCCTTATCGTTTGTAACGCCAAGATCCCGTCATTACACACAAAAATGAATTGCGCCAATGCGTTTAGAATGATAAAATAAATTAATTTGTGCATGTCCGTCCGTCTGTGGCGTGGAGCTACAGACTTGAAATTTTACGCAGATTCGTTTTTCGTAAAATGCAAGGCTAAGTTCGTTACTGGGCAAAATCGGACCATTAGAGGGGGTACCCCCCATAACAAATGAAAACGTTTTTTGCGAATATCTCAAAAACGGTGCCTCTTATCTGAAAAGTACAAGAACAAAAGTTATTTAGGATATGATTCTACATAAAACTCCCATACCTCAAAATCCGATTGGAATAAATTTTAAAACATCTTCTTCGACAGTTTGACTTAAAAGTGGAATTTTGATGTAACTGTTTGCCGTTCACTTAAATCCCCATACGGAGTTTCAATAATTGCCAGATTGGCAGTTTTAGCTTTTGTTATGTTTTATTTTACATAAGTACTACTAGTATATATACATTTACATTAACATAAGTCCATTTATACATATATTTGTTTAGCAAATATTTTTTTCTTATCCCACGACTCCATTAGACACTTTTCCAGATTGGATTTAAATCCAATCACGAAAAAGTCTAATGGAGACTCAAAAAATCTTGCATCATGATTTAAATCTCCTTACTGTCATGATTTTTTCGGCTACTGAAAAGTAGGATTTTTTTTGACATTTGTTCAGTCAAATTAGCTGATTTCTAGTTGGCTGCCCTGATTACCTCCTGGTTGACATTTCTGAGTACGCTATGGAGACACGATAAATATGAAAAATCATGACTGAAGATGCCCACGCGGTGATTTCTTTATTCGCCAAAATATGGAGTAGGGGAAAAAATCATGATTTTTAAAAGCCCAATGGAGTCGGGGGGTTATACTCAACTTTTTGCATTTTGTTCTAAATTTTTTTTAAACCAAGTGACTGTTAAAAAACAACATAAAATATTATTTGAAAATTTTACTAAGAAACGGCGGTTGTTCTATTTTTTCATGTGCGGCCCGCCAAAAAAATGAATCATCAGATTGGCCCGTGGAACGATTTGGGTTGCCAGGCCTGATCTAAACTTTTATCGAAAGTTCCTACTCAAAAACCGAAATTTGGTTCACAAACTCAGGTGTTTACGAACCGAAGTTCCGGTTAACAGTTTGACGAAAATTGTATTCCAAACCATGATTTTTCCGGAGAGATTTCTTTTGATGAGATTCCAGAACTCCACTTTACAAAGAAAAAATCGAAAAAAAAAGTTTTATAAAGTTCAAGGCATGTACAATAAAAGTCCTCAAACAGATGTTCCTCATTTGCTATTATTGTTATAAAAAAATGTACAAGTTACTCCTTGGGCTTGGGTTTCTCGAGTGCCATTATCGTTTAAGGCAGGGGTGGGCATTAAGTCGATCGCGATCGACCGTTGGAGCGAAAAGACATTTTGGGGTGAGCGCCTTTACTAAGACCTAAGAGGCGCACACTAAAAGAAACATATTTATGGAACACCGACGCCAGCTAGACTGGAGAATCGGCTTTTCACAATCGATGCGACTATGTTTATTTAAGCAAATGATTTAATGAATGTGTAGACGACACATGTACCTTCATAACTTTAGATAAAAATGTTTTTTTTTATAATGTATTTTGAATTGTTTGATAATAAATGCATAATTTGATATTATTATATTTGTGGCTATTATTATTATGTTTGTATCTTGCGTTTTGTTTTAAACGCGGTTTTAAAAGAGTAAGTTTTTTCTATTGTAGTTATGTGGGTAAGTACATATTCCGTATTTATTATTAAGTTATAATAAATATTGTAGACCTAGCTCAACACACCTACGCCACTGGTTGGGCCGCAACACCTTGAAATAATTAGAAGTATCCCTAAAAGTCTGCCCACCTGTGGTTTAAGGCATAGAAAACCCGGAGGAGCGATTGGAAGAATGGAAACCCGAATGAGTTTCTGAACCAATCAGAATAAAGGTCGTAAAAGCCTAAAAACATGTATTTTCAAGCAATAAAAACAAAAGGTAAATTTTTAGTTTTTTTTTCGAAAATTGGAGCTTCTATCTATAAAAAAAAAACAACTTACCGCCAAGCTTCTTCTACATCTTTAACTTCGACTTTTTCACTAAGGCGTACTTTTGCATGTGCCTCAGCCAAGCGAATTAAGCTTTCGAGTTGTCTCGGATATGCAGATATTTGACCTCTTCCCGCTCCAACTTTTCGCATATCAACGTAAGCTTGAATTAACCGTTGTTGCGATTCTTCAGACAAAGTCGGTTGAACATGTTCCCGAGCATATGCAATATAGTCGCGTAATACACTCATATCCTAAATTGAAAAATAAATTTATTGCGTTAAAATATTTTAAAACACTTTTGACTCACGAAAAGTGTATCTTCTTCCTCTTGCTGTGACACATAGTATAAGGACACAAGATGTGATGCTAAACGCCTATCAAAGAGTTCATCTTGTGGATCCAGCACTAGAAAAATCAAATCAAATCTCGAAAGGAGAGTGTGTGGCAATTGGACGTTGTCAATTATGTTTTTATTTTTATTCCACTGTGATTCCGAGGGATTGGCTGCAGCCAATATTGACGTTCTGGCATTAAGCTGGCAAATAATACCAGCCTTTGCAATACTAAGTGTTTGTTGCTCCATAACTTCATGTAAAACACTTCGTGTGGAATCATTCATTTTATCGAACTCATCAATACAACATACACCGTTATCAGCTAGAACGAGTGCACCACTGAAAAAAATAACATAAATAGCACATTCGTGAAACTTTTTTTTTGTTTTTGTCGTTGAAAAAAAGTATTATTAATTAAAAGGTTTGTTATTACGTTTGTAGCACTAATTGGCGCGACTCAGGATCCTTAGTGACGTAAGCAGTTAAGCCTACTGCTGACGATCCCTTTCCGGAGGTATATTGTGATCTCGGTACAAGATTGAAGACGTATTGTAGCAGTTGGGATTTTGAAGTGCCAGGATCACCGCACAATAAAATATGAATTTCTGACCTAAAAAAATGTTTTATTAGCCAAGACAATAAATAAAATATCTGAAGTGACAGCACATGACTTTCTTATACAAAATCGACGTTTCTGCACAATTTACACCATAGCCTGACGAATAAAATATTAGTTTATATAAACATAACAAAAGCTATAATTGCCAATTTGGCAAGTATTGAAAACCCGTATGGTGATATGGCATTGTTCGAAGTTTAAGTGAACGGCGAACAGTTTTATCAAAATTCCACTTTAAAGTCAAACTTTTCAATAAGATTTTTTAAAATTTATTCCAATCGGATTTTGATGTATGAGAATTTTATGTAGAATAATATCCTAAATAACGTTTGTTGTTGCACTTTTTTGATAAGATGAACCGTTTTTGAGATATTCGCAAAAAAACGTTTTCGTTCGTATGGTCCATTTTTGTCGATTAACGAACTTAGCCTTGCATTTTAGAAACGAATTTGCGTAAAATGTCAAGTCTCTAGCTTAATCCGTGAGCCCGCAATCCGCACCACAGACGGACGGACGGACATGCAAAATTTAATATTTTTTATCATTCTAAACTCATTTTTGTGTGTGATGACGGGATCTTGGCGTTACAAACAGTAAGGCAAATTTAATATACCCTTTGGTTTCACCATACGGGTATAAAAATACGACACCGATAAGATATTAATTTACGGTGAAAGACAAAAATGTAGAAAAGTTTAATATGTTCAATTCTTCCATAAACTGTTTTTTAAAGAAATTGTTGGTTTGCAAGCAATTCGCAACTCTATTTTGGAGAATGCCCTTTTCACTAAATCATCTCATACATACGACCAGCGAAATAATCACTAAAACTGTTTTTTTATTTAAATAACTGTATATCACGATAACGGCTGGAGATACGCGGTTCTAATACAAGGCATTCAATTATCAGGAATTCAATTAAATGTAGGAATTCAATTATCATACAGAAAGCTACCGGAAAACGCGTAATTTCGGAATTATTCGTAAAAACGAAATTGCGATTTTTAAAAAGCTGGCATTTGGTTACTTTCCGATAACGGATTTCCACCAAAAGTTGATAGTATCATCCAACTTATCTCCAGATCTATTAGTTTTCGAGAAGTCTTGTACAGAGACTAACAGGCAGAAAGACATTTTTGTAATAATGCTCCAATGGACTCAGGAGTGCTCGGAAAATGATTTTCAGGCAAAACTAAGAGGTCTAAATTGTTCATGAATACAATAATTTGTTATACTTCGTATAAGAAAGTACAGTGTGACATCGATAATCGCAACTATAGTGGCCAGAGCTTGTTGCAATAACCGAGTCAGTACCGATATGTTTCAAAAAAGGAAACTAAAGCCATTAACGACATTCTATGACTGAACAAAAGTTTTATTTCATTAAAATTTTTATAAACAAAACATAACTACGATTTTTTTTAAATTAGTTTTTAATTAAAGATCCCGATATTTTTGTTTGTTTTTTGTGGCCACAGACTTGTTTTGTGATAGCCACTTTAATATTTTGCTAGAACAAGTTGCGTTGTAATGGCATTTTGCTCTGCCCATTTAACGCAAGGAACAGCCCGTACTGTTTCTTTCTTTTTTTCGTTCGAAATGAAAAAGTTACGTTAATCGAGGCAATCATTTTTGAAAGTTGCGTTTACAGAGTCAACAGTTCAAAATTTTAGGTGTTGTGTTAACCGATGAGTTGCGTTCTACGAGGGTTGCGTTTATCGAGGTCACACTGTAATATTTTTATTGGTAATTACCTGAAATTCTGTCGTCCAGAAGTCACGTGTTTCTTTTTTGTCCCACCGAATAGTTGCAACAAAATCCCTTTTTTGATATCAGTATTCTCATATATAGAAGGTGCTAGGGCTCGAGCTAATCGGTCGTATACATCTGGTTTTTGTGACAACATGCGTAAAAGCTCAATTCGTTCAGGTGGAAAGATGTGATCTTTTCTACAATATTAAAAATCAAAGTTTTTGAAAGTTTTTTATGAAACTGTTTAAGGAAAAATTAAATAATTTACCCATCTTCTTCTTCATATAATCTCTTATTGTCAACCTTCCGGAAGTGAACAACATCTACTTGAGTACGATAAACACTTTTAACATTACGTTGTCTTGGATTTGCCTGAATCGGAATTGCTCTGTAAATGCCTGTTACCGTGACCCTGTCACCCGGTTGCACTTTGTCCACTAAATCGTTATGAGCAAATAATAAAACATTGTGAGGTGCCTGGCCCGCAGCCATATCATCAGGGGATTCCTGAAGTTTCACCATCTGTTTGTCGGTGAACTGTGATCGATTGTGTACCAGTTGAAAACAATGATTGGTGTTACAATTGGTGCAAAGTGTCGGTTCAGCAATCCGACCACGATCGATTTCTATAGTTGTAAAAAAGGAGCAAACTATACACTTGAAAAATGCTTCTCGCATCTCAGGAATAATATTAGATGTTCGAATAACCATTCCACTGATGCTAATCAATTGATCAATATCTTCTGGATTGAGCGCCCTCATATTTCGAGTTTTCTCAGCATTGAAGGGCCGAACTTGAATCTGATGCTCTAATACAGCAGCTGGATATCTTTCGAAAAACATTTCATTGACTGCCATATCAAACGTGGGAATAACTTCTTGCGGATAACATATCAACTGCCGATATAGACGCTCATCAAATGTTTTTATATGTGCACAATTAACATTGAGATATGGTTCCTCTAGGGTATGAATCTATTTGAAGAAATACTCGTAAGTATAAAACATGAATTTTTAATAATAACATTTTGATTTACCTCTTCCAACTTTTGCATATACAATGGTTCGTTGACATCTATACTCTCTGATATTTCGTCCAGCTCAGCTTCCGGATCGATATACCGCATCATAAAATTTTTGAACTTTAACTTGCATTGGCTCACAATGACGTTAGTGCCCCAAATAACCAGTTGCGGTCCCGCCGGTGCTTCGGAAAGCGGATCTGTTTCCGATTGTCGTTCAGGAATTGCTGCAAGCTATTAGCAATCATGTAAAGAATCATGCCTTTAAATTTCTGTTTTTTATCGATTATATATACAAATAATTTATTTGCCTATTTATTATATATAACTACATCCCAAATTGGGGGACAACGTTTCGTAGCCATTTTTTACTTTAAGATTAAAAAAGTATTGTGACCGTGAAATGTTTCGGGCACAATTGATGCCCTCAAAGGCAACATAACGAATGACATTTAGCAAATTCAGCCAGATTTATGCGAAAAGTCAACGAAAATGTCCCGAACCTCCCGAATACGTGCCACTAAGCAAATCCGTGGTAGACATTTGAACGATGTTATATTCCATACTTAATGGCATAAAATATTCTTGAAACCAAAAAAAAAATTGAGTCACTCACAACTTGTTTTATTTACTTAAAAAAATGGAGCATTCTTATTGAAAGACCCCTTGCCTTTGAGATATTTTTGCGGACTTTTTGGCTCCAAAATCGCCACAAAAACCCCCCGGTTGAGATTTTTTCCCGGGAAATTTGAGGAAAAGGATAATCACGTTATTCTTACAGAACTTTGCCTTATCTTTACAAGTATGAAGTAGTAAACATATTGTATTGTCATCGTAGTTACGTAAGTGTGCAAAATTTCAAGTCAATTGGATAGGTTGAAGTGGATCAAAATTAGATTGCAAGATTTGAGCCTGAGAAACAGATACGAAGGCAAGCTAAAAACATAACAAAAGCTATAATTGCCAATCTGGCAATTATTGAAAACCCGTATGGTGATATTCGTATCAAAATTCCAAAATTCCACGTTGATAAGATACACCGTTTTTGAGATATTCACAAAAAACGTTTTCGTTCGTATGGGAGGTACCCCCCCTAATGGTCCATTTTTGCCCATTAACGAACTTGGCCTCGCATTTTACGAAAAACGAATCTGCTCAAAATTTCAAGTCTCTAGCTCAATCCGTGCGCCCGCAATCCGCGCCACAGACGGACGGACGGACGGACGGACATGCTAAATTCAACTTTTTTTATCATTCTAAACACACTGGTGTAATTCATTTTTTTGTGTGATAACGGGATCGTGGCGTTACAAACGGTAAGGCAAATCTAATATACCCTTTGGTTTCACCATACGGGTATAAATATGTGACAGCGTGACTATGGTTGTCTCATTTTTTCTTCGAACTTTAGTGATGTCAGATGTTCGAATCAACAAACTCAATAACACTTGAATTATATGTTTTACGTCGAACTCATAAGACTTATACACAGGTTGCAAACATTTTTTAGGGAATTGCATATTAATGTATGTGGCAGCTCTGAATATTAACATGAATAATCGGTATAGGGATTGAATAATATTCCGTCGGGGACCTGCATAAGCATTTTTTTCCAGAATTTAAATTTCCCAGAATTTACTAGTTTTGTTCCTTTTTCTCGTCATAGCTTTTTGACGTTTCAGTGGTCCATTTGAGATAGCAAATGGCTTGATCTAGTCTAATAGTACGATATCTGTTTTTGTAACCCACACATTATTATTCGTTTGCAAGGCTGCGTCGTCAAGATGGCGTTGATTATACTCCAAGCATAAACAGCTGCTTAATTTTTTAAAAAATACAAAAAAAAACAGTTATCAAAGTTTTAAATGTCACAGTTTATTTAGGCAAACATTTTATATTTATAATTTGAAATATTCTTTGAATTTAGGGAAGCCTTTTTCTAGAATGTCAAGAGAGAACAAAGGTAATTGAACAAAACATTTAAGAATAATAAATAGGAATTTTGGGTACAATTTTAAGGCAAGAAAAATACTTTTTAGATATCTGTGTCATTTGTCTGGATAAAAAAGAAAAACCGGTTTCCTTGCAATGCAACCATTCATTTTGCAAAGAATGTATTAACATTTACGTTGATCAAAACAAGGAAGCAACATGCCCATTGTGCCGGCAGAAAATATCTTTATCACAAGTATTTTTTGTTACTTAACGAAATTTTGTCAGTAAATATCTAAGTTTTATTTAGAAACATGTGAAACATCTTGTGATTGGATGCCTCTTTATAGCTGCTTTATTTTTTACAATTGATAAGGCAAAACTACCTACATTCTATTAATGAAACGTTATACCATTTTCATATATTTTCCTTTTTTCATAATAAACACCAAGCTTTACTAAAACATTGAGTTTGAGGTAACATACTAAGTCATATGTGTTTGGTTTCAAAATCAACCGGGTTGAAAAAAGCATAAAAATTTATAAATGGTGCTATTAACTTTTTGCATTTTTTAATTGAGAACAATAATACGAACCGAACATAGTTCCGACACATTGAAATTGTGGACTGGTTAAAAAAACAAGTGGGGAGCACGTTCTTGTTTTAGAGCAACAACAATATTGGTCTTTTCAAGTGTAAAAACTTTTTTTTAAGATGTCATAATAAACTATAGAACTCTTATTTTGATCTCATTTTCTATTTTTTTGTGGACACGTTCATTCTTGAAACCATACACCCAATTTTGAGGTGCTCAGAGAAAAGGTAATCTAATCCACAAAATCAAGATTTTGACTATGATTACACACAGACTGAATAAACCGACTGCTTGCACCTCTTGTGATTACACGAGATAAACTGAACTCCACACCGACAAGGGGAACAAATGAAAACTGGGCCATTTTTATTTCAGCAACATCGTGGTCAGAGATAATTTATCGGAATTCCGTAGGATTGTGGGGCCAAATCGAACTGAAATTTTTAGTTTTCGTTCGTCTTTTCGTATCATCATTCCCACTTCGTCTCTTGCCTAACATTTCGTGAAGTCAGATGCCTTCCTCCGCCAATGTAATCACGGTCTTTGGGGTGTTTCGATTTTATTCTTCTTTTCACATTTCTTATGCGGCAGTCACTTTAGGTTTATTTATTTTAAAAATCTTCCAGATTAAAATGACAAACCACTGTTTTGCTAATTGCCAGCGCTACTAAAGTATAAATCGTGTGAACCCTCTCAGTACGCTGGCTGCTGTTGGTTAGTAGCGCTGGCAAGTAGCAACAGCAGCCAGCGGCTGGCAAAACAGCGTCGTGTGACCGCCGCATTACATATAAATAGAGATGGGCATATCCCGACCTTTTTTCGTTCTCGAGAAATCGGGAATCTTTTCGTCGTTCTCGAGAATTTTCGAGAAATACTCATTTTATATAGTCTTTTTGCAGTTTAATTTTTTTTAATAACATAAAAAAAACACAAATTCTTAAAAAAACGAAATAAAAAAAAATTATTAAGTCTATTCGATATGTACACCGACCTTACACCGAATTTTATACTTTACATCAGAAAATGGCACAGTTTGTAAGTTCAAAGTAAATCATACAGTTAGCTACTGCTAAGTTGACTACTGTCAACTGACCAAGTTGACTATTTTATTTGTATAGTTATATTCAATAAGGTAAATTCCCCCCTGACTCGTCTACTAATGTGGTAGGATTTTCCATCCTCAATTTATCAGACACTAGGGGCTGCGCCCCGAACCGCTTCGCGGTTCATCCCCCTTCCACAGGTCGGCCTTCGGCCTCGCACCTCGCGCTTGAATTGTTAGAATTTGATGTATGGAGATGTTACGTAAAATTATTTAAATATATTTCAGCTCTCGCCTTCCTCTTTACTCGGCCTTCGGCCTCGAGTCATATATGCATATAGTTAACCCAAAAAAGGGAAATTTTTTTAGAGACATTTTTCTTTGTGACCCAACGGTGAATTACAAAATCGTACTGTTTACTTACAATATATTCAATAACGGTAAAAGGTGGTTATCCACACGGGGAAAAACAATATTGTGGGAAATGTCATTCTTTTTAATTCATGTCATACATTGAATCACCAAATCCCTTTAGAATTTCAGAAGATAGCAGGTGACATAACGATGGTATCTATACTGTTTTTCGCAGTATTATATTGTTTTTTCAGACTCCAATACTGCATAATTGCTTTTTTCCCCAAAATACTGTATTTAAATACTCAGAAAACTTTAATTCTTTAACGTTTCGAAATTCAAATTTATTAATAGCAATGCAAAATGTCAGTGGCAACACATGGCCAGTGTAAATACATTGAAACGACGAACAGCGAAGTATTGATGGCAACATGTCATAGAGATTCGCTTCTTCCTTTCCCCATCGATTACTGTCTTGTCATTATTCATCCTTCTTCAGAACGCGTTACTTTGATTTTGCTTTCCATTGTTAATTTAAAAGAATAAAAATGCCGAAATTAAAAGAAAAGACACAAATTTTCATTGAATAAAATTTATACTGCGAAAAATACTGTTTTTATATCCGTATGGTGAAACCAAAGGGTATATTAGATTTGCCTTACCGTTTGTAACGCCAAGATCCCGTCATCACACAAAAAAATGAATTACACCAGTGTGTTTCCGTCCGTCCGTCTGTGGCGCGGATTGCAGGCGCACGGATTGAGCTAGAGACTTGAAATTTTGCGCAGATTGGTTTTTCTCAAAATGCAAGGCTAAGTTCGTTAATGGGCAAAAATGGACCCTTAGCGGGGGTACCCCCATACGAACAAAAATTTTTTGCGAATATCTCAAAAACGGTGCATCTTATCGAAAAAGTGCAGGAAACAAAAGTTATTTAGGATATGATTCTACATAAAACTCCCATACATCAAAATCCGATTGGAATAAATTTTAAAAAATCTTATTGGAAAGTTTGACTTCAAAATGGAATTTTGGTACAACTGTTCGAATTTAGATACGAATATCACCATACGGGTTTTCAATAATTGCAAGATTGGCAATTATAGCTTTTGTTATGTTTTCAAATCGATTTACTGCTTTTTTAAATTTTTAGGTGAAATATACTGTTTTTTGTCCGAAAAAAGATACCATCGTTAGCTATACATAAAAAGGAGGGGTAGATATTAGTGAGCAAAAATTTTCTCTGCGGGCTGACCTCTCTCATGGTGCAAATCGGATCCGAAACCCTTAAGCGCATAAAGAAGTTTCAAGAGAGGGAAAGGGGTTGCTATTAAACTGGATCCGACACCCTTGAGTAAGAGATATCAGAAGAAACGGGGATTGACATCAAAAAGAATCAGATCCCTTATTCTGTCAATAACTGTCCCTGTGTGCAAAGTTTGATCAAAATCGGCCGCGCCGTTTTTGCGTGATGCCGGAACAAACATTCAGTCAAACAGACAGAAATACCGACCGACATACAGACAGACGGACAAACATAAATTTTAAGCATAACAAAACCTATAATTGCCAGTCTGGCAATTATTAGAAACTCGTATAGTGATATTCCTATCAAAATTGGAACAGTTGTATCAAAATTCCAGTTTGAAGTCAAACTTTCCAAAAAGATTTTTTAAAATTTGTTCCAATAGGATTTTGATGTATGGGAGTTTTATTTAGAATCATATCCTAAATAACTTTTGTTCTTGCGCTTATTTGATAATATGAACAGTTTTTGAAATATTCGCAAAAAACATTTTCGTTCGTATGGGGGGTACCCCCCTAATAGTCCATTTTTGCCCATTAACGAACTTAACCTTGCATTTTACGAAAAACGGATCTGCTCAAAATTTCAAGTCTCTAGCTCAATCCGCAATCTGCGCCACAAACGGACATACAAAAATCAATTTTGTTTATCATTCTAAACACACTGGTGTAATACATTTTTACTTTCTTCTACGGAGTATAATAAAGTATTGTATTCATGAAAAATTTCGACCTCTTAATTTTGCCTAAAAAACATTTCCCGATCACTCCTGAGTCGATTGGAGTCATATTTAAAAAATGTCTTTCTGTCTGTCAGTCTTTGTACAAGATTTCGCAAAAACTAATAGAGCTAGCGCCATGAAATTTTATAGGCATGTTGGGTCCTGAAATGGGACGATCCTATCAACTTTTGGTGGAAATCCGTTAACCGGAAGTATCCAAAATGGCGGTTTTTCAAAAATCGCAATTTCGTTTTTCTCGATTTACTCCCAAACTACGCGGTTTTTAGTGGCCTTAAGTATGACAAAACTTGGAGAAAATAAAATTTCCCACACTTTTGTCTTTAGCTATAACTCGATATCTCAACCTGTTATCGAGATAAACCGTTATTTCCAAAAAAAAAACAGTTTTTTGCGATTATCTCGAAAACTAACGGGTTTTTGCTGACTGAATGTATGAAGTGAATTAATGAGAATGGCATTCTGCACAATTCTGTTTCTTACCGTTATCCGTTATCTTTTACCGTTATTGAGATATTTTCATTAATATGTAAAAAATCATATGTTTGCGAATAATTTGCAAACTAACGGTTTTTCGACAAATCAATTAAAAGAATAATTAAAGATGTTAACATTTTCTACATTTTTGCCATTTACCGTAAATTGATATCTTTTACCGTTCTCAAGTTATCTCAAATTTTGTACGTTTTTGATATTTTTGAATAAACCAACAATTTATTGGGAGGTCGTCTTATGTTGACAACGCGACAGGGCTCTAGCGTAAATTGCGCACGGTCGTAGATTTTGTAGAAGAAAGTTTTGTGTTGACCACAACTGATATTTTTGTGTGGTGACAGGGTCTTGGCGTTACAAACGGTAAGGCAAAGTTAATATACCCTTTGGTTTCACCATACGGGTATAAAAATGTCATTTTTGGCATCAGAATTATACGACCAAATACATCAATGTATGTCAATATTTTTGAGAAAATCCAAAATTACAAAAATTGTCTCCCTTACAGTTTTTATTATATAGATGGGAAAAAAGTAAAGTGGACACATCTACAGATAGAGAACTTTCCTTTAAAAAAAAAGAATAATCAAAATCGATTCTAAGCTGGAGCTGTGTCGAAAGAAATACATTCAAAATCGCTTTGCCTTTTAAATATATAGATGAGTCTTCGATCTTAACAACACGGATCGCAGCTGGGCGTTTAATGAAGGGGTAAAATACCCATGCTCGAAGCCAGGGTTGCTGGTGCCAAGGTTTTGTTTTTTTCATTTAATTTTTTTTTTCATTTAGTTAAAACAAATTTTTTTCTTTGTGATTTTTGTTTTTTTTTTTGTATGTGAAAACTGTTTAAAACAAAAATAGAGACACTAATTATAAACCGAAAACGATTTTGATCAGATTTTCACCATTGTCCGTGATGATAATATTTTATGACTGAAGTTAGCTTGCCCGTGAGGAGGCTGGAAAAACTAATTGGGTATTAGAGTTTTAAAATTCTAAACCGAAAGTCTTGAAGCGAACACGTTTATTTTCTTAAAGTTATTTCTGGAAGTTTTTTGTGCAAAAAAACTTTAGCCCGACAACGATGGGTCTGCATCTAGTAAAATATTATTAAAGATTGGTGGAAAAGTAAAATGGACACATCTAAAGATAGAGAGCTTTCTTTTTTAAAAAAAAAGGATATATTTTAAATATATAGATTCGTGATCAGCGAAAATCACGGTTTAAAAACACTCAAACCCCCTTAACCCCCCGTTCACCCCCTTAGCGCTAAAATTTCGAAAAATCTCGCCTTAGTGAGCGCTTACGCGATGGTTGGGACATATTCTGAAAGTTTCAAGTCTCTATCTTGAGGGGTTTGGGCTGGGCGTCAGGTTTAACGATTTTATATATAGAGAAGATGGTTTTCACTTTTTCCAATAAAAGACGATGCGTAACAGATATTTTTAATTTTACGTTTAAAAACTCAATTTAAAAAAAAGTTAAATAAATAAAATAAAAATATTTTGCCACCGCTCAGAATTGAACCCGTACCTGGCGCGATGTAGTTTACACTTATTCAGTAGTAAGAATATAAATTTTAAAGATAAATGAAGTAATAAAAAACAGGCGGTCATTGGGGACTGCCAACAGAAGTGAAAACAATAATATATGTAAGGTAATAATTATTTTGTCGTGTATTTATACCTATATATTTTTCAACCTGAAATTTCGAAAATATATGCTAATAAACAGTAAATTTTAAATAAAAGTCAATATGCATATTAAGGTTTGAATTCCTGAGCAGCACATGATTTTCTTATACAAAAAATGGCTAGAGATATTTCATTTTTTCTGTATAAGAATGCCACGTGCTGTTCAGAAATTTTCTCTGTAATTTTATTTTGCTGTATATTTTCAAAAAAAAAAAAACGATTTTTTGTTGTATAAGTCAACTGGTGTTCAGAAATTTTCTGTCTCATTTTATTTCGCCGTATGAAATTTTCCAAAAAAAATCGTTTTTTTGTTGTGTAAGAAAGTCACGTGCTATTCAGAAATTTCCTCGCTAATTTTATTTTGCTCTGTACTCTCTTCCAAAAAAAATCGATTTTTTCTGTATACAAAAATCAAATGAAAGCAAATCAGCATTCTTAAGCTGTTAAATTAGCATGTCGGTGACGCGAACTCAAGAGATTTTACCCATCCAAAGATCGCCCAACGCGCCTAAAGAAGTATAATATAAATAAAATAAGTAATTTAAGGCCAAAAAAAAAATTTTAAAAAAACATTTTGTCACCACTCAGAATCGAACTCGCACATCTGGCGCATTGTAGTCTAACACTTATTCAGGAGTAAAAATGTAAACTTAAAGATAAATTAAGTAATAAAATATTAATAAAAGTAAAAAAATCAAAAAAAAAATTTGAAAAGAAAAAAAAATTTCTTGTCACCGATAAGAATTGAACCCGGTCCTGGCGCATGGTAGTCCAACTTCTAACTCACTGCGCTGATCAGACAGTGTGGAATGTCGTGTTAACATTGAAGACTTAGTTAGCGGCATATTTATAATTTTGAAAGGCAAATTAGTGATTATTATTAAAAATTGAAAAAAAAGTAAAACGGACATATCTACAGCTATAGAGCTTTCATTTAAAAAAGAATCATCAAAATCGGTTCAATAGGAACTCCAGGAGCTCTGTCGAAAGAAATCCATACAAAATCGCTTTGTCTTTTAAATATATAGATTTTTATTTACAATCAGTCTCAAAAGTTAGGTTTGATAAGACAACTTGCTTCTGTCAAAACGTTACACCAACAAAAAGCTGGTGTAAGTCCAGAACTGAAATTTTGTGTTTAGAACTTACACCAACCTGTTCGATGGGTGCTCTGGGTAAATTCAGAATATCGAATAGAAAAGTGTAAAATTTTTTACTCGTTGTAAATTCGGTGTGTATATCGAACAGAGCTATCATTAACCCAATCTCAATTTTCATGTTAGACTAGATTCTTTTCAAAAGTATATTTTTCTATATTTTCTTTAAAAAGTAATGTTTGAGGAAACACAAACATGTGACACACAATACGACCCGAACTTGAAAAATTTCTTTCATTTTATGTTAAAGTCGGTTTTATTGTCGTCAATGTAGTTTTCAGATTTTCCGGATGAGGCGTTGATTTCCCCGCAGCTTCAAAGAGATACCAATTTCTATTAAATTTCCTCTAAAGTCCAGTTAGCAGTTAAGAGGCTCTTATTTTTTAAAATTTATTCCAATCGGATTTTGATGTATGGGAGTTTTATGTAGAATCATATCCTAAATAACTTTTGTTCTTGAACTTTTTTGATAACATGTACCGTTTTTGAGATATTCGCAAAAAACATTTTCGTTTCGTCTAATGGTCCATTTTTGCCCATTAACGAACTTAGCCTCGCATTTTACGAAAAACGGATCTGCGCAAAATTTCAAGTCTCTAGCTCAATCCATGCGCCCGCAATCCGCGCCACAGACAGACAGACAGACAGACGGACGGACATGGAAAATTCGATTTTTTTTTTATCATTCTAAACACACTGGTGTAATTCATTTTTTTGTGCGATGACGGGATCTTGGCGTTACAAACGGTAAAGCAAAGTTAATATACCCTTTGGTTTCACCATACGGGTATAAAAATCGAGAAATCATATCAGAAAAATCGAAATAAGAACGAAGCCCCGGACGGCCCGAGGCATATACGCATCGACTTGATCAGAGCGTGCGAGAGTATTAGAGGCCATGATACGAAGTATTATTCTTTTCGATTCGTTCATTTGCGAATAATTCTCGCGCGAATTTTATTTTTAATTCATTCGCGAATTATGCTACATTTACACGAATGACAAATTTGTCATTTTTTTCTTGTCATTATGTTAATTCCCGTGGAAATGGCATAATTTTTGTAATTTTTTCTGTCAGAAAATGTCAATCTCTCATAAAAGAATGAACTTGTCCATTCTTTTATGCCAGATTGTCATTCGTGCAAACGCAATATTAGTTATGACAACTTTAGTATTCAACTTTTGTCATAACTAATATTGCGTTTGTACGAATGACAATCTGGCATAAAAGAATGGACAACTTCATTCTTTTATGAGAGATTGACATTTTCTGACAGAAAAAATTACAAAAATTATGCCATTTACACGGGAATTAACATAATGACAAGAAAAAAATGACAAATTTGTCATTCGTGTAAATGTAGCATAATATTTTTTGATTTTCCTGTTTAAAAATTCTATTCGAGAATCGATTCGAAAATTTCGAGAATTGAAAATACGCTGTTTTTTCTTGGCAAATCAAGGAAATAAATCAGAGATGGGAAACGTTATCGTAACGTAACGAAATAACGAAATGATTTTCGGGCTATTTCTTCATAATTACGTTATAACGTTATAGAAATTCAATTCCGTTACAATAAAGGCCGCCCTCCATTACCATGACTTCGGCAACTGCAAAAAAATAGAGACACATTTATGTGAAGATGCCTTGGCGAGAAAGGGAGATAAGAATCAACTGCAAAAATTTGTCGGCAACTGCAAGAATAATTTCCCCTGTTTTTTAAGGCGATTTTATGGCAATTTCTACTACAATCACACATTGTCCCTGTAAGTGAATAGTAAGCACGGACACATTCAAACTGTTATTATAGCGTGATGTCATTTTTCTCCTTCGCATGCATAGTCAAAAGCTTTGTTACCATGCCAATTTGAACATTATATTCATAGCATAAGGTTTGATATGATTGCTATAAAATTGTAAAACTGGAAGGGATAGCGTTTAACTTGTATTCAGTCATTCCTTTTTAGATCTACATAAGTCTATCTTGCTCTAGTTTTCTGCATTTTTTTGCAGTTACAGAAGTCATGGTAATGGAGGAAAGCCTTAACGAAAAACGTAACGAAAAACGAAAAAAAATATTACGTTTTTTCGTTATTTATTAATTTTTCCTTGTTTTGTTCAGTATTATATTTTTGCGAAATTTTCCACAAAAGTTCATTACGTATAACCCCACAGACCTGCCACCTGCATAAAATATAATTAAAAATATTGGAGTAGTATTTTTAATCCTATTTTGATTCTAATTTAGGGGCCACATCTATCAGTTTTCCATCAGTTTTTGGGAAATTGATGGGAAACTGATTGGTGTGAACGTTCGCGTTCCAAATATTATTTTTTGAACTTAATCCAATAGTAATGCATACACACAATCTCTCTTTATTATCCATCGGTATTTTTTGAACTCAACAATCAAAATTAATGGAAAATTTTCACAAAAAACTGTCAGTCGCAACTGATAGATGTGAACGCTTAACTGGATGTAAAAAACTGATGGAAAACTGACGAGTACCGTAACAGTTGCGACTGATGGAAAACTAATAGATGTGGCCTTTACATAAATCGAATTTTATTTTGGCCCGATTCCTTCTACTTCTGGAGATACGAAAAAGGAAATCTTTCAAACTACTTTGTTGGTATCGAAAATATTTTCTTTTTACTAACTCCAGAAGTAGAGTGAATTTCGCGAAAGCTAAGTGCGATTCAGAATCAGCGACGTCAAAATAGCCTAAAATTCTATATCTTTGATATTGACCAAAATATCGATTTTTTAACTTAGTAATCACTATTTCATTTTTTTACTTTCTTCTACGGAGTATAATAAAGTATTGTATTCATGAAAAATTTCGACCTCTTAATTTTGCCTAAAAAACATTTCCCGATCACTCCTGAGTCGATTGGAGTTATATTTAAAAAATGTCTTTCTGTCTATCAGTCTGTCTGTCAGTCTGTCAGTCTGTCAGTCTGTCAGTCTGTCAGTCTGTCAGTCTGTCAGTCTGTCAGTCTGTCAGTCTGTCAGTCTGTCAGTCTGTCAGTCTGTCAGTCTGTCAGTCTGTCAGTCTGTCTGTCTGTCAGTCTGTCTGTCTGTCAGTCTGTCTGTCAGTCCGTCTGTCAGTCTGTGTACAAGATTTCTCAAAAACTAATAGAGCTAGCGCCATGAAATTTTATAGGCATAGTGGGACGATCCTATCAACTTTTGGTGGAAATCCGTTAACCGGAAGTATCCAAAATGGCGGTTTTTCAAAAATCGCAATTTCGTTTTTCTCGATTTACTCCCAAACTACGCGTTTTTTAGTGGCCTTAAGTATGACAAAACTTGGAGAAAATAAAATTTCCCACACTTTTGTCTTTAGCTATAACTCGATATCTCCACCTGTTTTCGAGATAAACCGTTATTTCCAAAAAAAAACAGTTTTTTGCGATTATCGCGAAAACTAACGGGTTTTTGCTGACTGAATGTATGAAGTGAATTAATGAGAATGGCATTCTGCACAATTTTGTTTCTTACCGTTATCCGTTATCTTTTACCGTTATTGAGATATTTTCATTAATATGTAAAAAATCATATTTTTGCGAATAATTTGCAAACTAACGGTTTTTCGACAAATCAGTTAAAAGAATAATTAAAGATGTTAACATTTTCTACATTTTTGCCATTTACCGTAAATTGATATCTTTTACAGTTCTCAAGTTATCCCAAATTTTGTACGTTTTTGGTATTTTTGAATAAACCAAGAATTTATTGGGAGGTCGTCTTAGGTTGACAACGCGACAGGGCTCTAGCGTAAATTGCGCAGGGTCGTAGATTTTGTAGAAGAAAGTTTTGTGTTGACCACAACTGATATTTTTTGTTTTTATTTGTATTTTCTTTCTGCTAAGTTTTATTATTTTTTATAGAATTTATTTTTATGGAAACTGAACTGAATTACTTTGTGACAAACTATTATTAAAGTGTTTTTTTTTTGTTTTCAGTTTCCATACAATGTGTAACGAAATATAACGTTATAACGTAACGAAATGAAATTTTTTATCGTTACAAAACGAAATAACGTAACGAAATAAAAGTTCAGTTTCGTTACGTAACGAAATGTATAACGTTACGATTTTTTATTTCGTTTCCCGTCCCTGAAATAAATATCCAAAACAGTCATTTCTTTGTTTCGCAAAGAAGATAATTTTTTACCCATTATTTGAGTCAATGCGTCGGAAAATATTTAGATAAGGAAATATTTTTATCGTGTTGTCATTTGTTTATCACCATGTGAAAAAATCCGACAAAAGCATTTATCATGATGCGGTTATTTTAACTTGTAATACATTAATTATTATAGGATCCCCTGACGTCATTCAAATTATTTATTTTTGACGAATGCAGATAAATATTTTAAGTTATAAGTGCAGTGTTGGAAATGAATTATTTTGAAAACCAATTGAAATGCAAGTCTAAAAATTTAACGAAAATAATTCAATATTTTCGATTTTTGGAAAAAATCTGATAATCAAAAGCAACCATTTTGCAAACTCTCGCAGTTCGTGAAGTGTAATTGCCGCGCATTGAAATCCCAATATTCGGTGGTGACGTTAAAGAATGGGTCCCGTTTCGCGATTTCTTTAGTTCGCTGATAGTAAAAACCCGCACTCTGGAAGCTGCATTGCGAGGCGAAGCTTTATCCGACGCTACAAATATCCGACGATAATTTCATCGCTATGACGTTGAGCGCGTAATTGTCGATTCGCATTTCAGTGCCTTTTTTGCGATACCTAAGATGACAAAATCTACATCTGAAGCCTTACATTTGATTAGAACCCTAATTGTAACCACTGACGAATATGAGCGTCTAGGCCGTAAAACAGAAGAGTGGGACGACACCTTATCATCTGCGCATTGGACAGCGACACTCACAAACTGTAAGAGCTATCGTTGACCGATTCGAAAGTGCCTGGGTTTACTACGGTTCTTGGAAACTCAACGTCGATACTTCGAAGCTATCGATTGTCATATCCATGCTTCGTCTATTGATGTAAAAACCGAAAAATTGAATTGTAACTTAGCAAGAACAAGTTTACGTCAGGTTTTCTGCACACTTCCGTTCCTACCCAAGCACAACGTCAAGGGAATAAGGAATCTAAATAACAAATAAATCATCAAGGTAGCGACCAATCTTGTTTGTTTTGCGAAAATAATCACCGCATTTATAGCGGCGACGGGTTCAAGTCTTTGTCAGCTCAAGCTCGGATCGACGTGCAATAGAAAACAGGCCTTCGTGTGAATTGCCCGAACTTAGGACATTCGTTCGAAAATTGCCACAATTCACATACCTGCCGTGTATGTCAGAATCGGCATCACACACTTCCTCATTGTAACCCCACATCCACCATTGCTACCGCATCGACATGATGCGACATTACTGCAGCAACCGCTGGCACCGATTCTTCCACCGCTAGCCCCAGTTCTTCCACCGTTATTTCCGTGTCAACTCACTTCTCCGTCGCTCTGCAACAAGTTTTGCTGGCTACCGCTATTATTAAAGTGCTGGACGCCAGGAATGCTTTCACACAGTAAGAGCGCTACTTGATTCCACATCACATGTGCCGTTTGTCACTGAATCGTGTGCGCAGTCTCGGTCTGCGTCGGCGGGCTGAAACAACATCCATCCATGGAATTGGAGCCATCAATGCAGAAAATCCAGGAATTCGGCATTATTGACTATTCCATCTATTTAAAGTTCGTTTAAGATAACATAGACGCATACATCTTGCCAAGAATAACGGGCCAACTTCCGCTTAACAAGATTGACTACAATTCATGGCCGCTTATAGCCAACCTTCAGTTTTTAAATCCGCTGAAATTGACATTCTCATAGGAGCTGATTGTCTAGGATCAGATCACTTTTATTTGATGGAATTGTCAAAGGTTCATATGACAACAAAATGTCAGCTAGGGTGAATCTTATTTGGAAAGCTAAACAGCAAAGTCCATACAGTTGGAAATAGAGCCGAGATTCATTCGCAAGGGTGTCATACTGTCAGTCTTCATTGCGATACTGCATTGACAAACGCAGTTAAAAGATTATGGGAAACGACAAAGGCTAAAATCTGGTCCGAAGAACAGGCTTCGAAAATATTTTTTAAAAAAAATTTTAAAAAAAAGCTTTTATTAAAAAAGAATGCACTAAAAAGAAAAAAATAATTTTCTGGACGCTGTGTATCACAAATATAAAAGCTTTTTAAAAGTGAGATAAATTTTTATTTTATTGTTTTATGCTTTATCTCGCTTTTTAAAAGCTTTTATATTTGTGATACACAGCGTCTAGAAAATAATTTTTTTCTTTTTAGTGCATTCTTTTTTAATAAAAGCTTTTTTTAAATTTTTTTTTTTAATTTTTTTTATTTTGTTCTTTTTAGTCTTCGAATATATATCCTTACATTTGAGATGTCCTTACAGGCTTTTTAACTTGAGAATCGTATTCAGCGACCCCAAAAACCCCCGAATAGATTTTTTCCGGAAAATTTGGAGAAAGGGATAATTACGTTATCCTTACAGGACCTTCCGTTATCCTTACAGACTTTTTAATGGCAGATTCGGATTTAACGACCTCAAAAACCCCCAGAATAGATTTTTTTCCGGAAAATTTGGAGAAAAGGATAATCACGTTATCCTTACAGGACCTTTCGTTATCCTTACAGACTTTTTAATGACAGATTTGGATTCAGCGACCTCAAAAACCCCCAGAATAGATGTTTTTCCGGAAAATTTGGAGAAAAGGATAATCACGTTATCCTTACAGGACCTTCCGTTATCCTTACTGACTTTTTAATGACAGATTCGGATTCAGCGACCCCAAAAACCCCCAGAATAGATTTTTTCCCGGAAAATTTGGAGAAAAGGATAATCACGTTATCCTTACAGGACCTTCCGTTATCGTTACAAGGACGAAGTAGTGAAAATATTGTATTGTCATCGGACTTATATAAGTGTGCAAAATTTCAAGTCAATCGGACAAGTGGAAGTGGGTCAAAATTGGGTTGCAAGATTTGATCTGACAGACAAACAGACAGACAAACAGACAGACACGAAGGCAAGCTAAATAAAAGCTTTTAAAAACGCATAGACGTCTCCTTAATGGCCGACGAAACGTCATCAATTTACCATTCAAGTGTCACATCTCACTAGGTAAATCCAGAAATGCGACTGTTAAAGCCCTGTGACAGACTGTATTTTCCAAGGACAGCGATTTGCCAGAAGGATATACTGCTTTCATCAAGGAGTATTTGACATAGAAAGTGTAACTTCAGGTACCGATAAGTCCAACTGCTATTGCCATACCATACAGTGTTGAAAGAATCAAGAAGCACAACTAAATTGAGAGTAGTTTTCAACGCGCCCAAACCCGCTTCGACAGGCACATTGTTAAATGACATCTTGATGCTAGGCCCAAACCTTCAAGACATACTATTGAGGTTTAGAAGTTACCAATACGCAATGACGGATTTCGGGTTTATATAAGAAAAATAGTTTCAAGTCTAAATGAATTAAATCATCTCATACATACAAGCTGTTTTTACTTTTTACTTTCTTCTACGGAGCATAATAAAGTATTGTATTCATGAAAAATTTCGACCTCTTAATTTTGCCTAAAAAACATTTCCCGATCACTCCTGAGCAGTGGCGGCTCGTGTATATTTGAAATGAGGAGGCAAAGTTTTTTTTAGTTATATAAATTTTTTTACGATACGACCACAGAACTAACATAGAACAACTGTCACCATACAAAGCTCTGCTGAAAAATGGTCCCAAAAATATTTCCCTCCTTATCGTACTTGAACGCATTCACTGAATTGTATAAGGTCGCGAAATTCAAATTTCGTTTGCCGCGAAATTCAAATTTCACAAGTTTGAGACTAACTTTAGGCGTCAAAAACTAACTTTAGTTTTAACTAACTTTAGGCGCCGTAAAAAAATCTCTTCATAGAGGCTAGCCTCCGATTCGTACAAATACTTTCATACAGCTTTTGCCAAGAACAAGCATAACAACATATAGAATACGAACACCAATTTCCGTAAAAAATCTCTTCATAGAGGCTAGCCTCCGATGCTTGTGCTTAGCAAAAGCTGTATGAAAGTATTTGTACGAATCGGAGGCTAGCCTCTATGAAGGGAATTTGTAGTTTATGTTTTAGAGAATTCAACATTAGAGTAAATATTTTGCAGCCATAACTGTACAGATGATATTTTTTTAATTTATAATAATCATGTAATATCTGTGGTCACAAGTAATAAGGGCTTAAGTCGAATTTCTTGATTTTTCAGGAGAAGCATTTTAATATTTATGAAATTTTAACTGTCGGTGGCAAAATGGTATCAAACCGAATTCAAAATCCTATAACTACAAAATGTTATGAAAAATAAGCGTTTTACGATTGGTTTAATCTGGTTTATTCAAACTTAATATTTTCAGAGAAATTAAGGATTATTTTACTTTAGCCACTCTGTCAAAACAAGTTTATGTCTTAGAAATGGTTACAATCAATGGATAAAGTCAAGTTAAGCCCCTAAAAACCTATACCTCGATTTGAAAAAGAGGCCAAAACCGACTTTAGCCTGCTCGTTTCGGAAAAGTTAAAAACGAAGAATGAACTAACTCGACTTAAGCCACTATTCCACGTACAAAAACTATCAAATCAATGCAGCTTCTCACCCATAAGAGTGGATTAAGTCTATACAAAAATATATGGGACCTGACTTTAGCCGTTCTTCCAAATGCAACTTGGAAATTTTTTGACTTAAGCCGTTTGGTGGGGTAGCCTATAACGGTCAAAAATGGTCATAGAAACTAACGGGTCAGTGGAATTAAAAGCATTTTGGAAAAAAAAGGCAATTCTGTAACAACATTGAAAACGGCTAAAGTCGAGTTAGGCCCTTACAACTTGTGACCACAGAATAATAATAAACTTTTCACCTTTTACCTAAATAGAACCACTTATAAATTCCCTTTCAATAACCTTTTGCTTATAATTATTCAATATAAATTCATTTGCAAAACTAAATATATTTTCAAAATTCTACGTACGACGTACCGTATGGCGTATGGTAAAACCACTCACATAAAATAACAATTCGGGACTTCCCCTAAACCAAAAACAAATTTCAAAAGAATCTGTAAATCAATATAGAAATAAAAAATAAGCAAATATAAGTTTGTGACGCATATATGCGTCGTCGGTTTACAGTGAAAACCACACGCCGCATATATGCGTCGTGTGGTCGTGAATGCGTTAAAAAAATATCAGTTGTGGTCAACACAAAACTTTCTTCTACAAAATCTACGACTCTGCGCAATTTACACTAGAGCCCTGTCGTGTTGTCAACCTAATGACGTTTTCGACTGGCAGATTCAGAGCAGATTCAGAGCAGGCTCTACCCCAGTTCAGAGCAATGTATTTTCGAGCAGATCTAGAGCAGATCTCGAGCAGCTCTACTTGCGAGTCGAGCATTTCTCAAAGAACAAGAAGAAGCATAAAACAAAAACAAATTGACATTTCACGGCTCGCCGGCAAGAATATTTGTGGAAATCATGGATAAAATTTGTAAGTCTTTACGTAATTAAATCCATTGAAAAAAACTATCAGTATTTTCCAATTATTTGCAGGTTGGACAGAAGCAGAAACGAAGATGTTGTTGGAATTGTATGAAGAAGAAATTCCAAATATCGGACCTTTCAAAAAATTTAAAAATAAAAAGGCAATGTGGATGTATATAGCAAAAGCAATCAATGAAGGTTTTGAAATAAACCGAACTGCTGTTCAGTGCGAAACCAGATTTAAGACTTTGCTAAAAAGGAAGAAATCATCGCAAGAAAATAATTCAAAGTCAGGTAACATCCGTGAAGATATTGAGCATGAAGTCGAGTGGAGTCGCATATCAGCGATTGACGACAGTATAGAGCCAGACATTCTATTAAGTGCAGATAATATCAAGGAAAAAGAGGTACCTTTATTGAAATCCAGAAAAACGCCACTGAAATCGGGAAAACCTGCGAACATAGGTGTCATGCTAAAGGAAACACTTCTTGATATCCACAAACAAAAAGAAGAGTCAAAGGAACGGCGGCACAAAGAAAAATTAGACGTGCTAAAACAATATTTACAAAATAAGTGACTGTAATTTATGTACCTGAAAATAAATCATAAATATAATAAAATAATATAATAAATCATACTATAATAGTGTAGTGTGGTTATAAGCAATCTTAAACCAAAATGTTATAAATGAATTAGTTCCTATTAAAAGAGGTTTTCAAAATACAGATTTTTATTTACATATTGTCTACAAGTTCTTTTAACCTTTCTCTTTTCAATTCTCCCAATTGTTTTAATACCTGGGATTGTTGCTCATAATCGTTTACCACAGGTGCTTGGGGTAAATTTACATTTCCTCTATCTTCGGATACGTCAATCCATTCATCTAAATTGTCTATACATAAATTATGTAATACGCAACAAGCCAGCGTAAACTTTGACATAGATTTAACTGTTTTGAAGTCTAGCCGAATCAATTGACGAAACCTTATTTTCAATAACTGAAAGGAGTTTTCTATTAGAACTCTGGTTGCACAGAAATGCTTATTAAATTTTCGCTGAGAATCATCTAAATTCGGACCGTTTCGGAAAGGTGTAATGAGCCATTCCCGGATGGGATATGCAGAATCTCCGAGCAAATGATAATCTTTTCCACAAATCTGAGGTAATTTTTTGGATATAAAAGAGAGTCTGTATATTCGCGCATCATGGATCTTGCTTGGCGGTCCACAAAATACATCAATGAATCTCTTTTTGGCGTCACATATGCCTTGCATAGTGGTTGAAATTTGATCGTGACGGTTGATGTATGTATTTCTAATTTTATGCGCTGGCGTTCGGCATGGAATGTATGTCCCATCAATGCACCCTATTATGCCTGGTATGCCCGAAACCTTTAAAAAAATGTTTTAGAGGGACGTTAAATAGATAATCTGATAATTGCCTTTTAAAATTCCGCACTTGCGATCTGTTTTTGTATGTCAGTTTCTGGGAAAACGATACCCTCTGGACCGAGTGCTATCAAAAACTTAGTAACTAGGTTTATATATTTGTGGCATGAGGATACGGCAACTCCAAAAATTGTAGATACTTCCCTAATTGTGGATTTGTTGCCCGCAAACCTTTAGAAATCAATATGAGTTATGTTATAATTTTAGTAGAAAATTTTACCAAAGAAAAATAAGCAGTTGCACTTTATCTGTGTGCGGCAAACTTCCTCCGTTACCACATCGGGGAGGATGGTATTCGCCATATTTTACCTCTATAGCTTGAAAAACTCTTCGTGAAATTCGAAAATGCCTACGAAACTATAAAAAGGGAATAAAAAAGCAATTGTCTTATTTTAAAAATGTGTTACCTGTTCATCATCATACGCGTCAATTAATGACACGAAAGTATCTAATTTTGGGATTTTCCTCTTAACTGGACACTGTCCTAATATATTTGTGACCAAATGAAATTCTTCTTCACTAGATGACGAAGAATCCAAGAAATCAAACACAAGAATATTTTCCATTTTCAATTTGACACAATTTTGTTAGCCTTAACCTTAAAAGAGCAACTCAAATCTGACTACATTAGGCAGATCTCAAAATTGCTCGAAAAATGCTCTTTTAGTGCTCGCATACGGAGTACTTTCGTCACTCGAACACGTAACTCTTTTTCGAGCGATCGAAAAATCTCAGTCGAACACAAGCTCTCAGAGTGAGCAACTTTAGAGCAACTTCAGAGCAAAAAGAGCATGCCAGTCGAAAACGCCATAAGACGACCTCCCAATAAATTCTTGGTTTATTCAAAAATATCAAAAACGTACAAAATTTGAGATAACTTGAGAACTGTAAAAGATATCAATTTACGGTAAATGGCAAAAATGTAGAAAATGGTAACATCTTTAATTATTCTTTTAACTGATTTGTCGATAAACCGTTAGTTTGCAATTTATTCGCAAACATATGATTTTTTACATATTAACACATTGAACGCCACGGCAAAATCGGTAATGTTTCCCCGGAGGCCACGTAGCTTTTTGTGAACGAATGTTTTCGTCGTTACTCAAAATGAACTTTTGGACCAATATGGGCTGTCAACAGGTCCTTTTTGTACTTTTTGTGCAAGGATTTCTATGTCGCACGTTTTTGGTCGCATGGCCCTGCACGGAAAAAATACCGTGCAACAGATCCTGAAGGCGCAGAGTTGACTGATCCACAACCTTCTACTAGTGCAGGACCTTCAGCGAGAACCAAAAAAAGAAGAATTGAAAAACCGTTGGCGGTTTTAGATTACAACAAAGGGATGGCCGGAATCGATTTGTCTGACCAAATGGCATCATATGCCACCACTCTGCAAAAAGGACTAAAATAGTATCGCAAACTAGGCATTGAGTTACTACTTGGTATTTCTGTTGTGAATGCTTTAACTATTTATAAAGCAGCCACAACCAAAAACACGAAAATTCGGAAATTCCGAGAAGATAACTGAATTACTAGAATTTTCATCAGCACAACCAACATCAATGAAGAAAAAACACACTACTGAAAAAAAGACGGATGAAAATAACAAATCTACTTTTCTTTCTATATTTTATCTTTCTTTCAGTTGAATTTCTTAAATGAAAAAACAACATAAATAAAATAAAAAATGTAACATAAATAAAACTAAAGAATTAGAATGCCTGCCTTTATTTTTCTAAAATTCGGAACTTATTTTGTACCTATTTCTATGAATAAGATTATATTTTTTCAAAATAGTTCTGCTTGTTTCACAAAAATATTTTCAAAAAATTCCTTAACCTGTATCGCCCAAAAAACTATGAAAAAATAGCTCCAGGGCCAAGCTGAAAACTCGTAAATGTTCCTCGGAGGCCACCGAATTCAGTGGCAGTGTAAAATCCCATATGTAAAAAGCCGTTTTCGTGCGACGTGGCTCCCAGTAAACCTAGTGCCGTGGGAAACAGAGGTGTCGCACGTTTTCGTGCGACGTGGCGTTCAATGTGTTAATGAAAATATCTCAATAACGGTAAAAGATAACGGATAACGGTAAGAAACAAAATTGTGCAGAATGCCATTCTCATTAATTCACTTCATACATTCAGTCAGCAAAAACCCGTTAGTTTTCGAGATAATCGCAAAAAACTGTTTTTTGGAAATAATCTCGATAACAGGTTGAGATATCGAGTTATAGCTAAAGACAAAAGTGTGGGAAATTTTATTTTCTCCAAGTTTTGTCATACTTAAGGCCACTAAAAAACGCGTAGTTTGGGAGTAAATCGAGAAAAACGAAATTGCGATTTTTGAAAAACCGCCATTTTGGATACTTCCGGTTAACGGATTTCCACCAAAAGTTGATAGGATCGTCCCATTTCAGGACCCAACATGCCTATAAAATTTCATGGCGCTAGCTCTATTAGTTTTTGCGAAATCTTGTACACAGACTGACAGACAGAAAGACATTTTTTAAATATGACTCCAATCGACTCAGGAGCAGTGGCGGCTTTATAGGGGAGGCAACGGAGGCATTACCTCCTCATAACATTTTATAAAAATGTTTTTCTAACGTATGCCTTTAATTTTTTATACCAGAAAGGACTGAATAAAAATCTGTATGTTCAGAAAATAATAATTTAAAAGAAAATCCTATTCTCTAATGTTGAATTCTCTAAAACATAAACTACAAATTCCCTTCATAGAGGCTAGCCTCCGATTCGTACAAATACTTTCATACAGCTTTTGCCAAGAACAAGCATAGCCACATATAGAATACGAACACCAATCTCCGTAAAAAATCTCTTCATAGAGGCTAGCCTCCGATTCGTACAAATACTTTCATACAGCTTTTGCCAAGAACAAGCATAGCAAGACCCTCTACATACAAAGCCATGCAAAAGTTTTTCTATGTGTGCACTAGTAGTGTCAAGTAGCAACTCTACTGTCAAAATCACATGGGAAACCGCGCGTAAAGTTCGATTTGTTTTGTTATTAAGTTAATAATTTTATCAAGTTTTCAGAGTTTAATCGGTAAAATATATAAGTTGAAGGTGTATATTACTAATAATCGTTTGTGTTTTGTTTGATAATTGTGAATCAGCAATAAAAACAACTCAACAAGTTAAAATTAAAAGTTGCTAAAAAGCAACTTGCTGGTAACTTAGAAATTTCGTGTTTATATTTAGTGTCATTATTGAATAGTTGTAAATAATTTGATATTAGTTTTTGCGTTTTCTTATTTGTGAAATTAATGCCGGCAGTTTAAAAAAATTGAAATAAGAACCGGATAAAAGTGATGATTGTAAAATAAGTGCCAGATAAAAGTGACGAAAGTGATGACGGCGTTTTCAATCCAAGAATTGTAAAAAAAATCATACGGAATGGACTTCGTTTAAAATCGTAATTAACTAAATATTATATGTTAGAGGCAACTTTTTCTTATTTTTTATAGATTTTCCAAGCAATTTAAATGTTTTGGAAGAAAAAAAATTTTTACATAAAAAAACATTGAAATGAATAAATTTTTCTTTCGAGTTTCATTTCCGGCGACTGAAAAGTGTTCGAGTAAATTTCTGAAAATGAATGACAAATATATGATCGAATTCGAGTTAGCTGTTACCGCATCAAACATTTCCGTGTATTTCATTTTCGATTCGAGTTCCCTAATAAGGCCCCTGCTTATTACCAACAGATTATATTGTAGATAAGTATAAATTTATTTTAAAAAAACGCACGTATTTTGCGTTTAATTTAAGGCTGATCGAAGGATCCATTACAAGAGGGGCTGTGACAGGGGAAGCAACATGGGCTAGGAGACTCCTGAGACTTATTTACTGCAGCTTTTCCGCAAGTGTATTTCGTTTTTTTTTTTAAATATTCAATTTAAACGTAATGCCTCGTAATTGCTGTGTGCCGTGCTGTAATTCGTATCACAAATCCACTTTGTCCGTTATTGTCATTATATAATATAAAAAAGTGTTTGTTTTAAATATCAGCTTAAAGTGAAAATGTGCAAAATATCAAATTTTTACAGAAGAGCAGAAAAACCTTGTTAAATCATTGTAATTTCCATTTCAAGATAACTGAGTTTCATTTAAAGAAAACTGATCCTAATTTTAAAAAAAAAATAAAAAAAAAAATTTTAAAAAAAAGCTTTTATTAAAAAAGAATGCACTAAAAAGAAAAAAAATAATTTTCTGGACGCTGTGTATCACAAATATAAAAGCTTTTTAAAAGCGAGATAAATTTTTATTTTATTGTTTTATGCTTTATCTCGCTTTTAAAAAGCTTTTATATTTGTGATACACAGCGTCCAGAAAATTATTTTTTTTCTTTTTAGTGCATTCTTTTTTAATAAAAGCTTTTTTTTAAAATTTATTTTTTTATTTTTTTTATTTTGTTCTTTTTAGTCTTCGAATATATCCTTACATTTGAGATGTCCTTACAGGCTTTTTAACTTGAGAATCGTATTCAGCGACCCCAAAAACCCCCAGAATAGATTTTTTTCCGGAAAATTTGGAGAAAGGGATACTCACGTTATCCTTACAGGACCTTCCGTTATCCTTACAGACTTTTTAATGACAGATTCGGATTCAGCGACCTCAAAAACCCCCAGAATAGATTTTTTTCCGGAAAATTTGGAGAAAAGGTAATCACGTTATCCTTACAGACTTTTTAATGACAGATTCGGATTCAGCGACCCCAAAAACCCCCAGAATAGATTTTTTTCCGGAAAATTTGGAGAAAAGGATAATCACGTTATCCTTACAGGACCTTCCGTTATCCTTACTGACTTTTCAATGACAGATTCGGATTCAGCGACCCCAAAAACCCCCAGAATAGATTTTTTTCCGGAAAATTTGGAGAAAAGGATAATCACGTTATCCTTACAGGACCTTCCGTTATCCTTACTGACTTTTCAATGACAGATTCGGATTCAGCGACCCCAAAAACCCCCAGAATAGATTTTTTTCCGGAAAATTTGGAGAAAAGGATAATCACGTTATCCTTACAGGACCTTCCGTTATCCTTACTGACTTTTTAATGACAGATTCGGATTCAGCGACTTCAAAAACCCCCAGAATAGATTTTTTTCCGCAAAATTTGGAGAAAAGGATAATCACGTTATCCTTACAGGACCTTCCGTTATCCTTACAAGGACGAAGTAGTGAAAATATTGTATTGTCATCGGACTTATATAACACATGGATCAATAAGTCCCGAGACTAACCCAGAGATGACGCTCGTAGTAAACCAGTAACCACGTCTTTGTAGAGTACTAACCTTTGCTTGAAACGTGTCAAAATTTTAAGTCGATCGGACCAGAAACAGCTGAGTTATCGAGGTTGGAGTAAAGTTGTTTTGTAGTTTGTTTAAAAAATGGAAAAAACCGAGTTTCGTGTTCTGATAAAACATTGTTTTTTAATGGGTAAAAACACCGTGCAAGCGAAACAATGGATTGAAAAATGTTACCCGGACTCTTGTCCATCAAAAGCAACGATTTGTCGGTGGTTTGCCGAGTTTAAACGTGGTCGTACCGACACAAATGACGCGGAACGCTCGGGTAGACCTGTGGAAGCCGTTACACCGGAAAATGTGAGTGAAGTGACAAAAATTATAATGAAAGATCGTAAAGTGAAGCTCCGTGAGATTGCTGAGATAACACAGATATCATATGGAAGTGCATTTACTATCCTTCATGAAAAATTGAGCATGAAAAAGGTTTTTTCCAAGTGGGTGCCGCGATTGCTTTCGATGGAACAAAAACAGCAACGAGTCGATGATTCAGAAAGCTGTTTATCGCTATTTACTCGCAATAAAAAAGATTTCTTGCGTCGTTACGTGTCCATGGACGAAACATGGATACATCACTACACTCCAGAGTCGAAGCGGCAGTCATCTGAGTTGCGCACAGCTGGCGAAAGCCGTCCGAAGCGTCCGAAAACGCAGCAGTCAGCTGGCAAAGTCATGGCGTCAGTTTTTTGGGATACGCATGGCGTGATTTTCATTGACTACCTCGAAAAAGGTAAATCGATCAACAGTGATTATTATATTGACTTGCTGGTGCGTTTGAAGGAGGAAATCGCAAAAAAACGACCGCACATGCAGAGAAAAAAAATCCTTTTTCACCAAGACAATGCACCCTGCCACAAGTCGATGAAAACAATGGCAAAATTGAACGAATTGGGCTTTCATCTGCTTCCCCACCCCCCATACTCGCCAGATTTAGCCCCCAGTGACTACTGGCTCTTTGCTGATCTTAAAAAAATGCTCCAGGGAAAAAGATTTGGCTCAAATGAGGAGGTCATCGCTGAAACTGAAGCTTATTTTGAAGCGAAAGATAATTTTTTTTATAAACATGGTATTGAAAAATTGGAAAAGCGTTGGAACGATTGTATCACCCTAAAAGGTGATTATATTGATGAATAAAAAAAAATTTGGCAAAAAAAATGTTGTTTTCATTGTTAGTCTCGGGACTTATTGATCCATGTGTTAAGTGTGCAAAATTTCAAGTCAATCGGACAAGCGGAAGTGGGTCAAAATTGGGTTGCAAGATTTGACCCCGACAAACAGACAGACAGACAGACAGACAGACAAGATAGCGAGCTAAATAAAAGCTTTTAAAAAACTCAGTTTTCCTTAAATGAGAATTAAAATGATTTTACAAGGTTTTTTTTGCTCTTCTGTAAAATTTGATATTTTGGACTTAGCACAATTCCGGTTTAAGCTGACGATATATTTTTGAATTCCATACTCAATTTTTTTTCTATTATATGTAAATTTGTTTTGATTTTAAATAAAAATCATAAAATAACGAAAACGGGGTTTGTTTTCATTAGCATTCCCTCCAAATTTATTTAAACGATAATATAGGAACCTAATTGATATAGAACCGCAAAAAAAATTCGGAAACTTAATGCCGGCGCCATGTTAGACAATTCATAAGCGACCCTACTTGGCCATGTATATGTGGTAGTAACTCTATTAGTGCATGGCTTTGTATGTAGAGGGTCTTGAGCATAGCCACATATAGAATACGAACACCAATTTCCGTAAAAAATCTCTTCATAGAGGCTAGCCTCCGATTCGTACAAATACTTTCATACAGCTTTTGCTAAGCACAAGCATCGGAGGCTAGCCTCTATGAAGAGATTTTTTACGGAGATTGGTGTTCGTATTCTATATGTGGCTATGCTTGTTCTTGGCAAAAGCTGTATGAAAGTATTTGTACGAATCGGAGGCTAGCCTCTATGAAGGGAATTTGTAGTTTATGTTTTAGAGAATTCAACATTAGAGAATAGGATTTTCTTTTAAATTATTATTTTCTGAACATACAGATTTTTATTCAGTCCTTTCTGGTATAAAAAATTAAAGGCATACGTTAGAAAAACATTTTTATAAAATGTTATGAGGAGGTAATGCCTCCGTTGCCTCCCCTATAAAGCCGCCACTGCTCCTGAGTCGATTGGAGTCATATTTAAAAAATGTCTTTCTGTCTGTCAGTCTGTGTACAAGATTTCGCAAAAACTAATAGAGCTAGCGCCATGAAATTTTATAGGCATGTTGGGTCCTGAAATGGGACGATCCTATCAACTTTTGGTGGAAATCCGTTAACCGGAAGTATCCAAAATGGCTGTTTTTCAAAAATCGCAATTTCGTTTTTCTCGATTTACTCCCAAACTACGCGTTTTTTAGTGGCCTTAAGTATGACAAAACTTGGAGAAAATAAAATTTCCCACACTTTTGTCTTTAGCTATAACTCGATATCTCAACCTGTTATCGAGATTATTTCCAAAAAAACAGTTTTTTGCGATTATCTCGAAAACTAACGGGTTTTTGCTGACTGAATGTATGAAGTGAATTAATGAGAATGGCATTCTGCACAATTTTGTTTCTTACCGTTATCCGTTATCTTTTACCGTTATTGAGATATTTTCATTAACACATTGAACGCCACGTCGCACGAAAACGTGCGACACCTATGTTTCCCACGGCACTAGGTTTACTGGGAGCCACGTCGCACGAAAACAGCTTTTTACATATGGGATTTTACACTGCCACTGAATTCGGTGGCCTCCGAGGAACATTTACGAGTTTTCAGCTTGGCCCTGGAGCTATTTTTATACCCGTATGGTGAAACCAAAGGGTATATTAACTTTGCCTTACCGTTTGTAACGCTAAGATCCCGTCATCGCACAAAAAAATGAATTACACCAGTGTGTTTAGAATGATGAAAAAAGTTGAATTTAGCATGTCCGTCCGTCTGTCTGTCTGTCCATCTGTCCGTCTGTCTGTGGCGCGGATTGCGGGCGCACGGATTGAGCTAGAGACTTGAAAGTTTGCACAGATTCGTTTTTCGTAAAATGCGAGGCTAAGTTCGTTAATGGACAAAAATGGACCATTAGGGGGGGGTACCCCCCATACGAACGAAAAGGTTTTTTGTGAATATCTCAAAAACGGTGCATCTTATCAAAAAAGTGCAAGAACAAAAGTTATTTAGGATATGATTCTACATAAAACTCCCATACATCAAAATCCGATTGGAATAAATTTTAAAAAATCTTATTGGAAAGTTTGACTTCAAATTGGAATTTTGGTATAACTGTTCGAATTTTGATACGAATATCACCATACGGGTCTCCAATGATTGCCAGATTGGCAATTATAGCTTTTGTTATGTTTTCATAGTTTTTTGGGCGATACAGGTTAAGGAATTTTTTGAAAATATTTTTGTGAAACAAGCAGAACTATTTTGAAAAAATATAATCTTATTCATAGAAATAGGTACAAAATAAGTTCTGAATTTTAGAAAAATAAAGGCAGGCATTCTAATTCTTTAGTTTTATTTATGTTACATTTTTTATTTTATTTATGTTGTTTTTTCATTTAAGAAATTCAACTGAAAGAAAGATAAAATATAGAAAGAAAAGTAGATTTGTTATTTTCATCCGTCTTTTTTTCAGTAGTGTGTTTTTTCTTCATTGATGTTGGTTGTGCTGATGAAAATTCTAGTAATTCAGTTATCTTCTCGGAATTTCCGAATTTTCGTGTTTTTGGTTGTGGCTGCTTTATAAATAGTTAAAGCATTCACAACAGAAATACCAAGTAGTAACTCAATGCCTAGTTTGCGATACTATTTTAGTCCTTTTTGCAGAGTGGTGGCATATGATGCCATTTGGTCAGACAAATCGATTCCGGCCATCCCTTTGTTGTAATCTAAAACCGCCAACGGTTTTTCAATTCTTCTTTTTTTGGTTCTCGCTGAAGGTCCTGCACTAGTAGAAGGTTGTGGATCAGTCAACTCTGCGCCTTCAGGATCTGTTGCACGGTATTTTTTCCGTGCAGGGCCATGCGACCAAAAACGTGCGACATAGAAATCCTTGCACAAAAAGTACAAAAAGGACCTGTTGACAGCCCATATTGGTCCAAAAGTTCATTTTGAGTAACAACGAAAACATTCGTTCACAAAAAGCTACGTGGCCTCCGGGGAAACATTACCGATTTTGCCGTGGCGTTCAATGTGTTAATATGTAAAAAATCATATGTTTGCGAATAAATTGCAAACTAACGGTTTTTCGACAAATCAGTTAAAAGAATAATTAAAGATGTTACCATTTTCTACATTTTTGCCATTTACCGTAAATTGATATCTTTTACAGTTCTCAAGTTATCTCAAATTTTGTACGATTTTGATATTTTTGAATAAACCAAGAATTTATTGGGAGGTCGTCTTAGGTTGACAACGCGACAGGGCTCTAGTGTAAATTGCGCAGAGTCGTAGATTTTGTAGAAGAAAGTTTTGTGTTGACCACAACTGATATTTTTTTAACGCATTCACGACCACACGACGCATATATGCGGCGTGTGGTTTTCACTGTAAACCGACGACGCATATATGCGTCACAAACTTATATTTGCTTATTTTTTATTTCTATATTGATTTACAGATTCTTTTGAAATTTGTTTTTGGTTTAGGGGAAGTCCCGAATTGTTATTTTATGTGAGTGGTTTTACCATACGCCATACGGTACGTCGTACGTAGAATTTTGAAAATATATTTAGTTTTGCAAATGAATTTATATTGAATAATTATAAGCAAAAGGTTATTGAAAGGGAATTTATAAGTGGTTCTATTTAGGTAAAAGGTGAAAAGTTTATTATTATTCTGTGGTCACAAGTTGTAAGGGCCTAACTCGACTTTAGCCGTTTTCAATGTTGTTACAGAATTGCCTTCTATTTCCAAAATGCTTTTAATTCCACTGACCCGTTAGTTTCTATGACCATTTTTGACCGTTATAGGCTACCCCACCAAACGGCTTAAGTCAAAAAATTTCCAAGTTGCATTTGGAAGAACGGCTAAAGTCAGGTCCCATATATTTTTGTATAGACTTAATCCACTCTTATGGGTGAGAAGCTGCATTGATTTGATAGTTTTTGTACGTGGAATAGTGGCTTAAGTCGAGTTAGTTCATTCTTCGTTTTTAACTTTTCCGAAACGAGCAGGCTAAAGTCGGTTTTGGCCTCTTTTTCAAATCGAGGTATAGGTTTTTAGGGGCTTAACTTGACTTTATCCATTGATTGTAACCATTTCTAAGACATAAACTTGTTTTGACAGAGTGGCTAAAGTAAAATAATCCTTAATTTCTCTGAAAATATTAAGTTTGAATAAACCAGATTAAACCAATCGTAAAACGCTTATTTTTCATAACATTTTGTAGTTATAGGATTTTGAATTCGGTTTGATACCATTTTGCCACCGACAGTTAAAATTTCATAAATATTAAAATGCTTCTCCTGAAATTAAGCCCTTATTACTTGTGACCACAGATATTACATGATTATTATAAATTAAAAAAATATCATCTGTACAGTTATGGCTGCAAAATATTTACAAGACGAAGAAATAAATGAACTTTTATGTGCAAGTACTGATGGGATATTGAAAAAAAATGTGAAAATACAAATATTGCAAAACAAACCTATTTTTTACCTTTTTATATAGTGACGCATATGTGCGTCTTGTGGTTTAAATAAGAAAATTCCATGCCATAAACCAGTGACGCATATATGCGTCACGTACTCCCTGACGTCACCAAGTGCGCAATAAATATAATTAATATATGTATACTAATATTGAACTATAATAAACTTATATAATTAAAATTTATCATCTGGTTTATGCCCACCCCTAGTCTAATCGCCTCGGTCGTGAACGTGTTAATGATCCGATCAGAGATCCGGATTAACTCTCATAATAATTCGTAACCCAAGTCTTATCGGGATCATGATCTGATTTGCTTTCTGAGTTAATGGGAAATTAAAAATTTCCATTGGTGCGTGTCTCAGCTGGCGTCTTGCGGTTTCATAGATGTATGGATATTTGAGTACTATTTCCATCGCATGAAAGCTATTACCCTAAAACGGGAAAAAAAATGGTGGCGAGAAAAATAACTATATCTATTCTAGCTGGTAATGACATGGGTTTTGAGGGGTTTTGCGATTTTAAAAGTTATTGCCACAACATATGGGTTACTATGATGCCACGGCTTGTTTCAACATAGCGCAAAAACCAATTTAAACCCACAATAAACTCGCTTACGTTTTTTAATGATCCATATGGATCTGTTATCCGGATCATTGAAAAAAAAAGCAGCTATAATCACTGAAAACCCATTAATCTTAGAGATAACTTCAAAAAACTGAACTTTATGAAATAACGGTAAATATCAATGACGACTTGATATACGGACTTCCAGCAAAAGACAAAAGTCTAGGAAATTTCATAGTCTCCAATTTTTTTCATACATACGACTACTGGAAAACGTGTAGTTGCGGAGTAAACAAAAAAAAACGAAATTGCAATTTTTAAAAATCCATTCAGTGATTTGCAGATAACGGATCTCCACCAAAAGTTGTTAGCATCGCCCCACTTGAGGACCCAATATCTCTTTGAAATTTCATTGCTCCAGCTGTATTAGTTTTTGAGAAATTTTGTACACAGCCTGACAGAAGCTTTTGTAATAAAGTTCCAATTTTCTCAGAAGTAGTGCTCAGAAAATCTTTTGTAGGCAAAATTAAGAGGTCCAAATATTTTATGAATACAATACTTGTATCCTCGAAAGGGACTACTCTATCAACTTTTGTTGCGAATCCGTTAACCGGAAGTAATCAAAATGGCGGGTTTTAAAAACCGCAACTATGCATTTTTCAGTATTCTTATGTATGCCTGACCCTGGAGACAATAAAATTTCCTACATTGTCTTTTACTAGAATTCGATATCTTTAGCCGTTATTTCAGCAAAATTAGTTTTAGACCATTATCTCGAAAAAACGGGTTTTTGTTGATTCAACGTATGAAATGAATTGAAGAAAATAATGTTTGACACAATTTTGTCTTTTACTGTTATCCGGTCTCTTTTACCGTAAACCGTATTGAGATATTAAAAAGTAAAAAAAAATAGATTTTTGCAAATTGTTCGCAAACGGAAGATATTCTCTACATTTTTGTCTTTCACAGTTAATCGATATCTTTTACCGTTATCAAAATATTTCAGATTTTATAAAATTGAAATTCATAATTCAATGTAACCTAATATTTTGTCATGTGCTGTTCACATCAGATATACATATAAAAAAACCATTAGTTCGCAAAAAAAATCAAATAAGTACTTGATATATTGGTGCTTGAAGTGCAGTATTTTGTTTTTAAATTAGATACTAACCTGATTAGATCCAATAGCAACTTGCCTTATCCGTTTATCAACACGAATATCAGGTCGAGCTCTGACTGGAGTTCCCCGGATTCCAGATCGTGGCGTTCTAACAGATCCCATTGAGCTAGAAAATTCGTAAGTTAAAAAATCTATATTGAAAGCAACCAAATAGTGATAATACCTTGGTGTTCCGTAATTTAACGGAGAACTAAGATCGATTTCACTAATACCAGGTATATTTCCAGCTGCGCCACGATACGGACTAGTGGGAAGGGCATTTAGGGTAGTTGGCGAAGTAGGCGGCAAAGTTTGAGGTGCTGGCGACGTTGGAGGAATACTCACATTGTCAGAATTTTCCCCATTATTCCCCAGACTAGCCGCCCGAGCCCCCATACGCATCGGTGTGTCAGACTCCTGATTTTCAGTTCCTAAAACAATATTAGATATTGTTATGTATTATAGCATATTTATCATAGCACTATATTCATAATAACATTATGAAGCAGAAATTTTCACCGAAAACCATTGTTGGTGTAGAACGTATGCTTAATACAACTACTAGCATTTTGTGTATAGCTATTTCTACCAAAATCCGTAAAATTTCCGAACATCTGAAAAATGCCCTTACTCGAGAACTATCTAACCGATTTTGATGAGATTATTCATCCAGCTAAAAGTGTGAATACGTCAAATTCTAAGAAAATCAAATTCAATTGGGTATAAATCAGATACCCTAGTGAGAGCGGTCCGTGCATTTTTTTTTTTTTTTGGAAAATGGTTTTTCCAAAAGTAAAAAATAAAGAAAACATATTCTGGCATGTAAAATATCTGTAAAATATTGGACAAAAACTTTTGCTATGAAATTCTAAAAAAAATATTTCCTCTTAACACTCTAACTGCCACGACAGTTGAAGCCTTTTTCGAATATTTAGTTGTCAGTCAAAAAAGCACTAAGAGAAAATAAAATTGAAACAAAATTATACCTAAATGTTATTTTATTACCATAAAATGTGTGCAACTACAAAAAATCGTTGCGGTTTGCAACGTGTCAGGTCTTTTTAACTGTCGTGGCAGTTAGAGTGTTAAATAATTTAGAAAAACATCTTGCATTAAATTTTCGACAGACACATTCACCGTCAACAGGATCTGTCATCAACGGTAGTACACGTTCAATCGTTGGGTATTAACGTTTCATTGTTTTTTCGCCGATCTAACGTTATGTAGATAATCTAATGGCGTGCAGAAGCTAGTGTTGGGCGTAATCAACTAAAAATTTTAATCATGGCCAATTCAGTCATGATTACTTCACTCATGATTAATACATTAGTCATAATCATAATTGAACACAGTAATCATTAGTTTTTCAATCATCAAGGATAGGAATGATTAAATTCAATTTCGAGCTAAAATTTTTGTATAGAAATGATAGTAGGCTTTAGGAAAAACAATTAAAATTCAAATAATTTCAAATGCCAAACAACAAAAAACATGAAATGACATTTCTTATGACCAAATTCGCAAATCCAGCTTATTCTGATAAACGGACTTCTCTCATAACCGGACATAAATCTTGTCCCGTGAATGTCCGCTTATGGGAACTTTCACTATCATTTGTAATTTCATTTACATTTTGACTACAAAAATATCAGATGTAAGCATCTCATGACTTCATGAGTCGGTCTCCGTCATGAATACAATACTTACCCCTACTGAAATTAAAGTCAATCATAAGAGTTAGTTTTTCAATCATGATTATGATTAAAACTAATTAATCTCAATCAAAGTTACGAATGATTAATGACTAACAAATTCAATCACAAATCAAAAAAGATATGATTGATTTTATCAATCATTAGTTTTCAATCATTAGTCAGATTGAATTTTGCCCAACACTGGCAGAAGCACCATAAGAAAAAGCAAATTGTTTGGCATGTCGAATGTTAAAACTTAGAAATATATGTCGCTTGGTGTGAAAAACAATTAACGAACTTTTCAAGAATATTGAAAAAAAAAATTCGTTACTTCGCCAACATTCGAAAAAACATGGAAGAATTTTTCTTGTTTTCTTAATCCGAAAATAAAATAATTTGGCGAAAATATAAGGAAAAACTATTCAGTGTAAAAACACTTTCCTAAACGTATGTTTGAAAAATATTCGAATGTCGTAAAATCTCTGATTACACAAAAACAGAATTAAAAAACGGCAAACCTCTTTGAACTTTTTGGGAAAAACGACACTTTCAAGAACTGAAAAGAACCGTACCACAAAGCCCAAATTCATTTTTATTAATAATTTCACGCGAAAAGCTTACCACTCCTTTTGCCAACAACTCCTAAAAACGATCAGAAGGAAAATTAGCAAACACTATCGGTGAAGAAATGTTATCGAAAAAAATTCTAAAAAGTGTAAGAACACATACTGATGTAAAAACATCGGAAAAGAAATGTCTTTCAACAATGGCTTACAGAACTTTGCACAACAGAAAACTTTTGGGCTTCTGAAACATTTTCTTCAATTTAAGAAAAATAAGGGTCTCGATTAAAATCATCGGTTTGAGATGAGTTTGTCTGGGAGCTGTTTAAAAAATGTTCATATAAGTTGTAAACAGTCTGTTCAGTTGGAGAATAGTATCAAAGTTAGGTTAAATTGAAGGCGTCTTACAAAAGTTTATTAAAAAGTATCCCGTGAGTGGAGGAGTCAATCCACTCACGGGATACTTTTTAGTAAATTTTTGTTGGAGCTGGATACTCGACAAACACTTACATATGCCAAACTTCCAGCCGATCGGTTCTACAGTTTTTCCGCACGGGCTACTTTTAATTGAAGACATGTTCCCGCGAAAGAGTAACATAGGGAAAAAAATGTTTTTGTGATATTATTTTAATTTTTCGATTGTGATTCAGAAATTCCATATAAAAGTTTTTCATTGGGGTCCATTATGGAATACGATCGTAATCGCAACGATCGAGATTCACCTGTTGTTGTTGGTATAAAACACTAACAACAACACACAATTTCTGATCGTTACGATTACGATCGTTATCCACAATGGACCCCATTATCAAACCTATTTTTAATGTAAAGTAAAACAATAATTGATAGTTTACGAAGAGCTTTCGACCAAGTTTGAACTTGGCTCGGAGAGCAAGCCATATAGACACGAAAATATCTTGGTAGTGCATACCCGAGAACTATCAAAGCTTTGCTGACTCTGATCTATCCTGTTGAGTGTTGTGGAGTGACAACTTTTCCCTGCCTGGAATATTTCTGGAATATTAGAGACTTTTTAGTAAACGTCTCCGGAGATCTATTTTCTGATCTCCAGACTTAAATGTCTGTGATCGTGTATACACTTTGGAGATTTTTGCCTTTTGTACCCTGGAGACCAGAGACCAAAGTCTCTCGTCGTGTATTTCTACCTTTACAAATAATTGCCAAAATAACTTAAATCAAGTAAAAAATTCATGTCTGGAGTATCAAACAAATTTGGAAAGATCATAGTTGCTTTAATAGTTTGAAAAATTGTTTACAGACGGTTCTAATCTAGGAAAAAATCTGTTCTATCTTTGGCCAGTTCTAATTGGAGTTAATAAACTGTCTTACTCAGTAGCACATTGTATTATGTCAGTTGCTCGATTCACGACAATCTTATGACTCATTAATCCTCAAGGAAACGAAAAAGATTGTATCGTGAAGTCCCCACACACATTCATTCTCATCAGTTTGTAGCTAACTTTCGGTTAGTCTACATCGAGTTCAGGCGGCCGTGGAACGATACAATCTTTGCGTTCAAGCTTTGATTGTACTCTTTCATTGCCCACAGACTGTGAGGATACAAGACAACTCAAGTTTGTATCCTCATGGCGCGTCGTGTCTCCTTTTAGTGTGTGGGCCGCTTAAGACATCCAAAAACCCTCATCTTTTGTATATTATTTATTTATTTATTTATTTATGGTAAACCAACAAAATCAATTTATTGGAAACCCAAAAAAAAAGACGCACTCGGCCGTTAGGCCATATGGCGCTCTAATGACAAAAATTCCGGGAAATATAAATATAAGTTAAACAATGAGAAGTTAGAAGTTAAAAGAAAAAAAGAAAAAGAAAATTGCTTTGTAATGATATTGAAATGTGACAATTTTTAAATATTTTTGAAGAGGTTCAAGGAGGATAAGAAGCGGAATAGTGGAGAGTCGGTTTTTTGCTCGGGGGATAAGAGGGATATTAGTGAGGGGGGGGTGGTTGTTGAAGAATTCCATGAATTTAGCGCACTCCTGGATTAAGTGGGTTTTTGATTTGTTTCCGCCACAAAGACTGCATGGTGCGTTTACTTCACCGTTGAAGAGGGATTCCTTTGTCCATAATGAGTGGCCGGTCCTCAGTCGAAATAGTGCAACTGCGTGTTTCCTCATTAGGCTTTTCTCATATATAGGTTTCTCTGGCAGGCACCAGTGAGAGCGAAGAAAAGTCGGACTTAAGTTCCATTGGAGTTTTTGATCTGCTCTCATTTGTTTTTTGACCAGGTCTATGATGTTTGACTGCAACGGAAGATGGCAGACATAAGTGGGAGAGTTGGCTGCTTCCTTGGCAACGGAATCAACAAACTCGTTCCCTGGAATGTTTAAGTGCCCTGGGATCCATATGATTTGACGGTGAGGTTGGCCAGTCAATAGCCATTTGTAAATCTCGATTGATATGACATCTGTGGAAAAAGGATTCAGTATAGCTTCGACACAAGATTTCGAGTCAGTAAAAATAATGATTTTTTGATCATTCTGAAAGAGTTTGACTGCTGTCCATATAGCTGTTAATTCCCCAGCATAAACTGAGCTGCCCGCCGGAAGAATACCATATTCTACGATTGAAAAGGGAGGTGAGCGATTCTGTATAACTGCATAGGAGGTGATCTCACTTGATTTCGATGCGTCTGTGTATATTATTCTGTGGTCTTCATGTCGCGACAGGAATTCTAAGAGTATTTGGCAAAGAGCATTAGGGCTGATCTCTTTTTTAGAGGGGGCGAGACCAAGTGGATTTTTATTTAGAGGAAGGTATGTCCAATAGGGGGGTCTGGAGACATGAGGAATGACATAAGGCGCAACATAACTTTGATTAACAGCCAATTTGGTGGCCAAGGAGGGTGAGGAAGGTTTCCGGGGGAGTGGGTTTGTGGGAGTTATCAGGTTATTTAAAGGGGCTGGGAAGTTACAAGTGTTTTTAACAATAAGCTTAATACAAAGGAACTTATATCTTTTCTCCAAACTGTTGGCTCCGGATTCGATGTAAAGTGCTTCAATTGGTGTTGTGCATAATGCCCCACAAGCGGTTCTAAGTATTTGATTTATCCCGGTATTTAATCGGCGCAAAGTAGACTTTGGGGCGGAGCCGTAGATGGACAGGCCGTATTCCGAGGCTCCTCGCAAGAGTGATGTTGCGAAAGTCAGCGCACTGTTGATATGCAGACCAGTCTTCTTGGATGAAACGCATTTAAGAGAGTTGTTGATACTGTGTAGCTTATCTCTAACGGAATTAATATGTTTTGTCCAGCAGAGTCGTCGTTGAAAAGTGATCCCTAAGATCTTTAATTCGTCTAGGCTATTTACAGCTACGTTTTGTATATTGATAGAGAAAGGTTCGCATTTATATTTTCTGCAGATATGTAGGAGTTCGGATTTATTGATCGGAAACTTTGCTCCATTGGATCCCGCCCAGGATATCGCGGTTTCAGCAGCTTCTTCGAGAGATGTTTTCACCTTCGGATTATCGCCGGATGAGACTATGAGTAGGTTGTCGGCATACAGAAAGTGATCAACCGATTGTAATGTCTTTAGGGATGAAGAGAGGGAGTGGATAAATATGTTAAAAAGGGATGTCGATAGGGGAGAGCCCTGGGGTAATCCATTTTCCAACTCATGAGGTTTTGAGAAGAACCCATTGACCCGCACTGAAAAGGACCGGTTGGAAAGGAAGGAATCTATTACTGCTGAGAATTTGCTGTCTAGGTTCCAGGAAGATAATTGCCGGGTAATTAAAAATTTTGAGACTCTATCGTAAGCCTTTTCTAAGTCCAATGACAAGATTGCACTGTGTTGGGAGTTAGATATCGCTTCTGCTAATTTGTGCTCCAGCGCGTGGAGAAGAGTTATGGTTCCTCGACCCTGTCTGAATCCGTATTGTTCTTCCGTTAGGTAGTTTTCTAGTGTCCATCCGAGTCTTTTGCTCAGGATTTTCTCTAAAGTTTTGGAGAGGCACGAAAGAAGGGATATTGGTCTAAAGTTGTTTACGGATTTGTTGGGAGAAGAGGTTTTTGGAATGGGGATTAAATAGGCAATTTTCCAAGCGTGTGGAAAAATTCCCGAAACTAAGATTAAATTAAAGAGATTTATGATGCGAATTTTCAATGAGACCGGGGCTTTTCGTAACATTTGATAAGAAATTTTGTCACGGCCTGGGGTAGAGCCCTTGAGAGACCCAAGGATGGTTTCGAATTCCCATAGGGAAATTTTTTGAGAAAGTAAGCCATTGGTAGGGGGGTTGTCAGCTTGTGCAATCTGTCTTTTCGCGTTTATGAAGCTAGAGGGAAAGTTCCTGTCTGAGGAATAGTTGCACCAGGTGCGCGCGAATTCCTCAGCTATAGTCTCTGGATTGGTTATTACATCATTATCGGTAGAGATAGCCGTTATAATTCTGGGGGAGGCATTGCGGCGGATGGACCTTAATTTACGCCAAGCTGATGATAAGTCTAATTGGGGGTTGATGTTGGAGATGAAGTTGTCCCACGTTTCTCTTTTGGCTTTCTTTATTTCCCTTTTAACCTTTGCAGCTTCCCTACGATAACTTATAAGGTTAGAATCTGTGGGGTGTCGCTGAAAGTGTTTCCAAGCTCTGTTTTTGGTTCTTATTAGAGAAAGTATGAAACCGTTGGACCAAGCAGGCTGATTATTGGATTCCATACCTGAGGGTGACGAAGGGATTGATAGGCTGGCAGCATAACGAATTAGTTTTGTTATGGAAGCTGCTTCTTGATTAACATTGAGTGTCTCAGGCGCGGCGCCTATAGATGAGTCTATAATAGATTTAAATTTGTCCCAATTCGCCTTTTTGGTCTGAAAAAAGGATATTCTTTTGCAAGAAGCAATTTTGTTTGCTGTTGAAATTAAAATGGGGAAGTGGTCACTTCCTGAAAGTGAATCAAGCGTAGACCAATCGTAATTTAGGGCATTGCCAGCACTGGCCATGGATAAGTCTATAGATGTAAAAGTGTGCCTAGTTGAGAAAAGTGTAGGTGAACCGTCGTTTAATATAACGAAATTAGACCGTGTTAGCCATTCTTCGATTTGTTTGCCTCGGCTACTTGTTGTAGGCGATCCCCATAAGGGTGAGTGCGCATTGAAATCGCCCACTATGAGAGAATTGTTAGGGATTTGACTTTCAAGATTGAACAAGTCGTTTGAGTTGAAAGTTTGGTCGTGTTCGCCATATATATTGACAATGGTTAGGGGAGGAGACGTGTTAAGCTGGACGGCGTTTGCGAGGATGTTTGTTGCGAGGTAAGGAGTGGTGGGAAATTGATCGAGCGATCAGGATACCTACGCCACTTTTAGCTCTTCTGTAATCCCGGTTGTGAAAAAAGGTGTCAAACGACTTGTAGCGTTTGGGGTAAGTGGAATAAGGATTTATATGTGTTTCTTGGAGGCAGATTACGTCCGGTTTGTATTTCGCAACTAGAAGGTCTAGGTTTTCTTTATTGTTGTAGAAACCTTGGATATTCCATTGAAGGATTTTGATGTTCTTTTGTGAGAATTGGGTCATGGAAAACATAAAAATAAAAAGAGTTGCGAAGTGTTAGGTGTTGGTGTAAAATAGAGGTTTGGTGTTGAGGGGGGGCCACCCGTTGTGATGGGGGTCCATCTCCACTTGCAAGGGGGGAGTTGCACCCCCATCACAATGGGTTTGTATATTATTTTTCTAGGTAAAAAAAACTAAAGTAAACCAGCATTAGTTAAGTTTTGCTTACCCCACGGTTCCATTAGACTTTTTAGAATCATGATTTTTTCCCCCACTCCATATTTTGGCGAATAAAAAAATCAGCGCGTGGGCATTTACAATCATGATTTTTCATTTTTATCGTGTCTCCATAGCGTACTTAGAAATGTCAACCAGGAGGTAATCAGGGCAGCCAACTAGAAATCAGCCAATTTGACTGAACAAATGTCAAAAAAAAAAAATCCTACTTTTCAGCAGCCGAAAAAATCATGACAGTGCGGAGATTTAAATCCATTAGATTTGTTCGTGATTGGATTTAAATACAATCTGGAAAAAAGTCTAGTGGAACCGTGGGGTTAAGTAAATTTTCAAAACAGTCCAAATCCTACTAAAAAGTGTATATAAGCGTGGCGAAAGACGTCATTTTAGAATTGTAGCCATACTAATCAAATACAAAATGACCTAAATAAAACTTAAAAAAGATTTCTTGCCTATTTTCTCTATAGTGTACACAAGGCTCTAAAGTAATTCACGAGTCAAGTGCGGGTCCTATAATATCTTCAAGAGATTAAAACGATCATTTCCTTTAAGGAAATTGAGTCTCGGGATAATAAAAATGTTTGGGATAGACAATGCTAATTCGTCCGGGTTTCACAAAGGAGTTGAAAAGAAAGCTAACAGCCTTATTCTAGCTACGGTCACTAGTCACAACTCGGTCACAAGAGCCTCAAATTCTATGGACTTGTGACTTAAGTATCACAACGCCAGAATACGGCTGTAAGAGTAACAAACCTGAGATAGGCTGAAGATATTGAAATTATCTTTAAAAGATGCGAAAAATTCGGAAATTCAAATGGTTTTTATACCCAATTTGTCATATTACAATTGTATTTCGTCAGCTTAAAGTGATATTGTGCTAAGTCGAAAATAATTTTACAAAAGAGCAAAAAAACCTTGTTAAATCTTTTTAATTCTCATTTTAAAAAAAACTGAGTTATGTTTAAATGAGGCTGTTTTCTTTAAACGAAAATTTAAATGATTGAAAAAGGTTTTTTCCTATTCTGTAAAATTTGATAATTTGGACTTAGCACAATTTCATTTTAAGCGATTTTATTTACCTGTGCTTCTCCGACGCGGTGTATTTTGCCTTGGTGTGGGCGGATTACTGCGAGGACTCGACATTTTATGAAGCAACACAACTGGAACAAATTTAAAGAAATTAAATCCACAAAAAATAACTTAAGGCAATATCAATTCAACGTCAACCAAAAGCGCGGGAAAAATATTCTGTATTGCCAAATAGCAAAGAAAAGCACTGATCACCAAAATTAACTCTCAGCGAAGCTGTCTTTAGTTAGAGTACATGTATGAGGCTGGGCAGTTTCACCCCGAATTTGAGTATGGTCACCGAATTAGCGCACTTTGTTGAAGCTAGAACCTGAATCGTATGTCGATGTGTCCGTCATGCGTCGGTCCGGTTGACAGTTCTATGCGGTGACAGTTGGGTACGGTAACGAATATGGAGTTAATTCATTGTTTTGCACTTCTTCTATTAGTTTATCGTCGAAACAATTACTTTGAATTTGTTCCATACTTAAATTGCTTAAATCGTAACCAAACTTTTTTGCGAAATGACATTTCCGTGCGTTGCCGCATGTAAAAGTAGAAAATCAACCTACTCTATGCGGTTGCCGCATCGGAAAACGTATTATTAGGGAAACACTCATAGCAACCCGTTGATTTTACTCGAACTGTCAACGTGACGGACACATGACGGACGCATCGACGTACGATTCAGGTTCTACCTTGACTCGAATTTCAATTAAAAAAACTCCTTTTCACAACAATGGCAAACAGCTGATTTTTTTGAAATTCAACGTTTAAGCCTAGTACGCAGTTCGAATAAAATGGAATTTTCCATACAAATTTAACACTGCGCTTAAATTTAACCTCAGAAATTTTACCAAGCGGTACGCAGTTCGCTGCTAAAATTATGTGAAAAACTCATGTTGCAATGTTGCCTACACTACACTACACTAGATGGCGTAGAAAGTCTCCACTTGATTTTACCAGCATTTTAACTGTTCGGTACATTAAATTCGAGGTAAAAATTTGACAGATGAAAATAATAGAGGTTCTGTTTCCAGTTTTCTTAACGAATGTGATTTTTTAATTGTGTGTGCTCGGCTGTCAATGTTTTTTCTCCACAAACAGTTTTTACTTCGGTTTTAATGTGCCAATTTGGAGACCGCGTTAAAATTTCATTTTACTCGAACTGCGTACTAGGCTTTAAAGTTTTTTTGAATTTTTAAATTTAACGTTTGAAATTTAACATTTGTTTACATCGTTACAGGGAACTCAAAGAAATGTTATTTGATAATAAAATCGTCAGTATTATCGCAATTCGACACATATCTGGACTAAAATAAAAGTCTTTTTTAAAAAAATATTTTGGTTCTTAGCAAATAAGAGAAATGGATTGTGTCTTAAACAAACCATTTCTCTTATTTGCTAAAAAAAAACAAATTCAAGAAACTAATAAAATTTCAGATGAGTCAATTCGCTATTTCCTTGATAAACTTTTTGAAACTCTCCAGTTTGCTTCAAATTTACTACCGCTGCAGTTCCAAACTAAATGAAGTTTTTTATTTCCAAAAACACCACGGATTACCAAATGACTATTGTTAATAAAACTAATATTATAATTTAGTATTCTTAAATACTATTGTCATTTAAAGATCTGCTTGATTTGAATAAATTTGCCGAAAAATTAACCCTTTTCATCAAAATAGGAAATAAATGATATGTATAATATGGGAAATATATCATAAAATATTCCAATTGATTGCACAATCATCAATTTTCTTAAAAAAATGAATTTCTGATGTGTGGTAGGGGTAGGGATGCCAACGAGTTTCGAAAATATTATATTCCATATCATTTAATTTGTAACTTTGATCCAGAAAAGCCATTCTGTTTTTTCAAATATTTTGTTCTTCGAAAAAACGCCAGTTGTTATCTGTCAAAATACTCAATCCATCGCAGGTGTATTGCTGTGATGTAGGACATTCGTTCATTCTTGTGAAATTTTTGAACGAGTAACATCTGCTGAAGTGAAAAAGTGAATTCAAGAAAACAATTAGAAGGGCAATAAAATAATAAAAATGGCTTCTTTGAAAGACAAAACATTTTTGGAAGAATTTTTCGAAATGCTTAATCCTCATTTTGCAAATTCCAAATTCTCTATTACGACCTTATCTCCTTAAAAAGTTGGTAACGAATGAAGACTGACAACATGATCGATACGTGTGTAGCAAAACCAACTTTTGGAGTGACAGCATGTTGTAGGGCATGAGTGAGCGTGTATTTCCTACTTAAGACTCATTTTGGTTTTTTGTTGCTTCAGATTATCTGGTGAACCGCAAACATGTCAAACATCAAACGACATTTTTTCAGCCCGACTTTGGAGTGTCATTTTTTATATCTATTGCTTTATAAACAATTGTGTTATTAATTGACATGACAAACGAAAAAGAGATATTGTTTGTCACCTTTCTTGAACGCAAAAAACCCAAGTACCTCTGGAAATCAGCTGTTTAAGCTTTTATTCCGAAAAGCACTAGCTTTGAAATCACGAATATAGATGTCACTTTCACGTGGCCATACTCCTAGTAGAGGAGGAACTAAAGTGCGTCTTTGAGGTACCCTAACATTGTTCACCCTGTGTACACTAGTGAGCCTACATATAAAGAGAGTGGCCAGGTGGCTTTCGAAGTGGACGTTTGGTCTGAATTCGAAAATGTAAGTGGACGGTTGTTAATGTATTAGTGAGTGTATTACTAGTTGTCATTTTTTTGCGTGCCCGCCAGAGCAGCGCCCTTTCGCGAGAAACCCTTCGCCCATGATTGGTTCAGTGAGGCCGTCTTCTCAGCGTCCACAAGAGCCTCCGCCTATATTCCTGCCTGCGAGAAAGCAGCCGCTCGAATGCTATACAAAACGTAGTTTTTGCTGTCGTGCTTTTGGTTTCACCGAACTTCTTCGACACTAGCATCTTAATTATGTAATTAATATTTTAAAGCACAAATAATTTACCTTCTATTCAAGTCAAAGTTGAGTTTATGTTTTAATTTCACTTTTTTTTCTTTCTAAAGGGTGGGCCATCTTGGAGTTACTCTTTTGTGCCGTTTGTAGCTTTAGTACGGCACAAAACAGTAACTCTTTTTTTATTTCGAAAGTTCAGCCATCTTTTCGCAAAGCAAAGGCGATTTGTTTGTGTTAGTGTAGTATTTTGGACTTTTTATTTTAGAAATTGCACGATTTTAGCGGCCGAATAATTTTTTAAATTCTCAAACCGTACACAAAATATTAGTAAAAATGGTTTAAAATACTTCTGGTTTAAATCTGTTAAAATACTTCTGGTGTAAAAATTCAAACTTAACGGAAATAGTTGGTGCCGACCTGGCCACTCTCTTTGATTGTGTTTACACCAGGATTCACTTTGAGGCGGCTCGTCATTCGCGATGGTGAGGGACGCAGTGGGGAGGGAAACCAAAAAGAGCGAACGAAGTTTAGATTCACTTAAAATTATCGGTCGCAAACCGCTTTGTGTCTCGTTTTGCTTTTATTGGTTTTTTCGTTGTTTGCTGTGGAGTCGTGCGCATCTGAAAATTCGGAGTTTTTTTCTTCAGATTGGCACAAAAATAGAGCCGTTGCTGATGAAGCATATAATAAACTTGTTACTGCAATTATTATATGATCCATATATGATCCATATTTTCATTAAATTTATCAAATTTCACTGCAATCATATCACAACTCGGTTAAATTTTGAGATTATTCTCATCCCAATGTCTTAACGTCAAAAAGGCGAAAGATTTTAGCGAATGAAAAAGGCGAACCGTGTGCACACGGCAACAAAAGAAAGCTTTTATTTAGCTTGCCTTCGTGTCTGTCTGTCTGTCTGTCTGTTTGTCAGATCAAATCTTGCAACCCAATTTTGACCCACTTCCACTTGTCCGATTGACTTGAAATTTTGCACACTTATATAAGTCCGATGACAATACAATATTTTCACTACTTCGTCCTTGTAAGGATAACGGAAGGTCCTGTAAGGATAACGTGATTATCCTTTTCTCCAAATTTTCCGGAAAAAAAATCTATTCTGGGGGTTTTTGAGGTCACTGAATCCGAATCTGTCATTAAAAAGTCTGTAAGGATAACGGAAGGTCCTGTAAGGATAACGTGATTATCCTTTTCTCCAAATTTTCCGGGAAAAAATCTATTCTGGGGGTTTTTGAGGTCGCTAAATCCGAATCTGCCATTAAAAAGTCTGTAAGGATAACGGAAGGTCCTGTAAGGATAACGTGATTATCCTTTTCTCCAAATTTTCCGGAAAAAAAATCTATTCTGGGGGTTTTTGGGGTCGCTGAATCCGAATCTGTCATTAAAAAGTCTGTAAGGATAACGGAAGGTCCTGTAAGGATAACGTGATTATCCTTTTCTCCAAATTTTCCGGAAAAAAATCTATTCTGGGGGTTTTTGGGGTCGCTGAATCCGAATCTGAAATTAAAAAGTCAGTAAGGATAACGGAAGGTCCTGTAAGGATAACGTGATTATCCTTTTCTCCAAATTTTCCGGGAAAAAATCTATTCAGGGGGTTTTTGGGGTCGCTGAATCCGAATCTGTCATTAAGAACTCTGTGAGGATAACGGAAAGTCCTGTAAGGATAACGTGATTATCCTTTTCTCCAAATTTTCCGGAAAAAAATCTATTCTGGGGGTTTTTGAGGTCGCTAAATCCGAATCTGCCATTAAAAAGTCTGTAAGGATAACGGAATGTCCTGTAAGGATAACGTGATTATCCCTTTCTCCAAATTTTCCGGAAAAAAATCTATTTTGGGGGTTTTTTGGGGTCGCTGAATCCGAATCTGTCACTAAAAAGTCTGTAAGGATAACGGAAGGTCCTGTAAGGATAACGTGATTATCCTTTTCTCCAAATTTTCCGGAAAAAATCTATTCTGGGGGTTTTTGGGGTCGCTGAATACGATTCTCAAGTTAAAAAGCCTGTAAGGACATCTCAAATGTAAGGATATATATTCGAAGACTAAAAAGAACAAAATAAAAAAAAAATAAAAAAAAAATTTTAAAAAAAAGCTTTTATTAAAAAGAATGCACTAAAAAGAAAAAAATAATTTTCTGGACGCTGTGTATCACAAATATAAAAGCTTTTAAAAAGCGAGATAAAGCATAAAACAATAAAATAAAAATTTTTCTCGCTTTTAAAAAGCTTTTATATTTGTGATACACAGCGTCCAGAAAATTATTTTTTTCTTTTTAGTGCATTCTTTTTAATAAAAGCTTTTTTTTAAAATTTTTTTTTTAATGTTCTAGAACACGGAACATTAAAAAAACGATTCAGAGTAAGAGGGAAATTTCATTGAGTTCGAATGGCAACTCACTTCACGTTGGTTATATCAGTAGGCCGTTACTGCTATATTTTCTTGATATAATCACGATTCGCTATCTCCCATGATTAAAACTATTTCGCTGTCGAACAGAACCAACAAACCACCAACACAAAATCCTCCATTGAGAATAAAATGTCAGATTTATTATGTTGAAGTTAGCAGCATTTCATTACCGTACATTACCGTATAAAATTTCCCCTTGTTCCAAGCGCTGTTCGAGATGAAAAGGTGGTGCAGGATTTTGTATGGAAAGCTTGTTCTGAACTGCTTCAGAACATTAAAAAAACGCAACTAAAATGAGGAAAGACGTTGCGCCTCAAAGTGAATCCTGATGTAAACACAATCTTTATATGTAGGCTCACTAGTGTACACCTACTGCGCTCCCTGGTGTCGCGGAATGAAACGATGGAACGTTTGAAGGTTTTAGAGGTTATGTTGTGATCCGGGTTTTGAAAATGAAATTCATGTTAAGTTTCGTTAAATTTTCCCATTTAGTAACAAATAAGTCAACAAAGTTTACTTCAGCAATATTGAAAAATATCGCGGCCATATTTACTAGCCATGCCACGTGCCAACGGAGCCCGATTTTAATTAGAACCTTCTCCACGGGTCAAGAGACTCCTCATTGCAATATTGGAACTATCGGGCACGTAGACCACGGCAAAACTACCTTAACAGCTGCTATTACTAAAGTTTTATCGGAAGATGGACTATGCGGATACGTTTCATATGACGAAATTGACAAGGCTCCGGAAGAAAAGGCGAGAGGTTAACATTTGGGACAACTTGCATAATACGATTTTAATTTTTTTTTGTAGGGATCACAATAAATGCCTGTCATGTGGGTTACGCAACGAAAACAAGGAGTTATGCTCACACAGATTGCCCTGGCCATGCTGACTACATAAAAGTATATTCCTTACACATATATTTACTTCGTGCTTTAATATTCCAAAATCTTTCCACCCAAAATGTAGAATATGATATCAGGAGCGAGTCAGATGGATGGAGCGATCTTGGTTGTTGCTGCTACTGATGGTCAGATGCCCCAGACCAGAGAGCATTTGCTTTTAGCTAAACAAGTTGGGATCGAAAAAATTGTGACTTTCGTAAACAAGGCTGACTTGGCTGAAAAAGATGTACTGGAGCTGGTTGAAATTGAAGTGCGGGAATTATTGTCCGATTTCGGATTCGATGGTATTCATAGTCCGCTTATATGTGGATCAGCTCTGCTGGCACTTCAAGGCGATGAGTCCGATTATGGAAAACCAGCCATAAGAAAATTACTAAACGCAATAGACAAATACATACCAACACCAACTCGAGATATATCATCGCCGTTTTTATTGCCAATAGATAATGCCTTCACTGTACCAGGCAGGGGAACTGTCGTTGTTGGCACCATAAAGTGCGGCACTATTAACAAGAATGATGATGCTGAATTGATGGGTTTTGGGGAATCTGTAAAAACTACTGTTTCAGATATACAAATTTTCAAAAAAAGTGTGCCAAAGGTAATCATGCTAAACACCCAACTCTTTTTTTACACGGTGGTAGATACGTTCTTGAGAAATTCATGTAAAAAACCGTATGAAAAGAAGTATCCTATATCAAAATTGGGGATACGTTCCATCTTATCCGAAAACCGTGTAAGCTGAAATAAAGAACTATATTTCGTTTAAAAACCGTTAAAAAATGCTGAAAACTGTAAAAGTGCTGATATGCATACGAATGATATTATGCATAAATATGCAATTTTATTGTGCAATAACACTTAAAAAGCATACATTAAAAATAAGTAGCGCAAGCAAGAAAAAAGAAATCTGTTAAACTAAAGTTAAAAATAAAGGGTGTCCCAATAGGGATTTCACCATCTTCTAAAATGTGAATAAAACGCACAGTTTTGAAAATTGATTTTTTTTAATATGATAATATGGTTGATTACAATTATGTACGAAAAAAAAAGTTTGCCATGACTCTCTGGCGTCATACCTCTATCCGTTTGTCGAAATTTTCGATCACGTTGATGCATAACTTCTGCTTAATGCCATTGATGCACCGAATTATCTCGTACTTATTGAAGTTATTGAATGGTGTTTGGCTTGTTGAAGTTCACCTTGGACTTCAAATAGCCCCAGAGAAAGAAGTCTAACGGTATCAAATCACACGATCTTGGCGGCCAGTTTGTGTCACATAACGTGAGAAAAACGCGACCATCGAACTTTTCTTGCATCTCCGTGAGATGTTCAATTCCTGTGAGCGATGACGAGTCGAGGTCGACGGAGACTCTGTCACTATTACACAATGCTGCAATGTTTGCGATAGAACGAGCTGTATGAAAATACACAGGTGCCGTCACATCTACCACCGATCACATAGTGTCCTATTGGCATGATGAAATATTGGGACACCCTTTAGAAATATAGAAATACAATATTTTATTATATTTATGTAATATTTAGTTACATAATTATAAGACAATGACTTTGAAATCGTGTCAGATCAGCAAAAATTTTCAAAAAAGGAAGACTTTTGGATCGTGTAACTTCAAATTTGTGTAAAAAAAAGAGTTGGATGTATTAAAAGAAGTAAGGTAATTCTCAACACTAAGGGTATTCACAAGAAAGGATTAACTTGGCTGTTCTCGTTAAAAAATATTACTGTAGATGCACTTTTATTTCAATCCGTGAACACACCTTTACGTGGTCGTGTTAAAATTGCAAATATACTCATATTTTTACTCGTATTTTTTCAGTTCTACCACGTTCTTGCTGAAGATCACTGTATTTTATAGTATTAGACTTAATCGCTTTAACACCAAACATTTTAATATCACAAACACTGTTTTCCTTAACATAAAAATTACTGAAACTGTTAAAAATGAGATTGCTAACAATAGGTTCATTTTTGCTTATTCCATATATTACTCAAAGGAGAAAGTCCCGTTTTGGGCCATGTGCGTCCAAGGATGAGACATATGCCGTTTTCAATAATATATGTATACTAGGGTGTTTCATTTTGTTAGGCAAAAAATAAAATCTAAAATTTTTGCAGACTTTGCTTACGCCCCGAGTCTCAGTGATGAAAAATATATATATGCCAAATTTTAAGAAGATTGGATAATATTTAGGGGTTGCACACTTTGATCACTTTTCGTCAAACTACCTAGTCTAGCCATAAATACTGACACAAGGAAAAATTGATGCCAAATGAGAACGCATTGGTATTTTTCAAAACTTTTTTTTATATTTATTGGACCACACAACAGCCACAAATCATAGAACACATTATTCGAAAATACCGCCATTTGATTTAACACCATGCCTTTAACGATGGAGCCAACAGGGCTGCAAAATACGCGCTCGATCTATTTGAAAGTTGTCCAATGTTTTTGTTGAAATCCTTCTTCAAGGACTCAATATTTTGGTGTCTTTTTGGCAAATCAAGCTCACTACAGTCCAACGGGTCTATAGTTCAACGACTTAAGGTCTGAACTTCCGGGGAGCGGACTTTTGGAGGCATGAAGTCATGAAAATTGTTTTTGAGCCTTTTTTGTGAAAAAGAAGCGCACACGGCAGCCAAAGTTGCTCAAGAAACTGTCTAAAATATATAGTTAGGCATGTAAACGAAAACTTATTCAAAAATGGGGACTGGAATTTTCCACAGGATTAATTTCTGGCTCAAAAAGCCAAATGACCACAAAAAATGCTTCAAAATCAAATTTATGATTTCATTAAAAGCGAAGAGTTGGACTATAAACTATGATCTACTTTAGAGAATATGGTGTGCTAAAAAATACTCGCTAACATTGAATCCATGGAGCAGGAATCTAACCACAGCTTTGGACAACTTTCAAATAGATCGAGCGCGTATTTTGCAGCCCTGTTGGCTTCATCGTTAAAGGCGTGGTGTTAAATCAAATGGCGGTATTTTCGAATAATGTGTTCTATGATTTGTGGCTGTTGTGTGGCCCAATAAATATAAAAAAAAGTTTTGAAAAATACCAATGCGTTCTCATTTGGCATCAATTTTTCCTTGTGTCAGTATTTATGGCTAGACTAGGTAGTTTGACGAAAAGTGATCAAAGTGTGCAACCCCTAAATATTATCCAATCTTCTTAAAATTTGGCATATATATATTTTTCATCACTGAGACTCGGGGCGTAAGCAAAGTCATATGAAAATCATATCTTTGGAAAAATGAAACACCCTAATGTATACTACTTACCGTGTGAGTTTTTACGAAAATCGTAAGTGGGAGTTCGTAGATTTTGACGTTCAAAATTTGTATGTAAAAAAAACTTAAAAGCTGTGCATAATTTCTTAAGACTTGATTTTATCATAGTGAAAAGTTTGACCAAGCTCTGTTACTTTATCATAATGAGCATTTTTTCTGAAAATTCCAACCTTCCATCTCCACCCCCCCTAAAAGCTCTCTACACAAAAGTTAGTTTTTTTTACGAAAATAGTCTTGGTCGTATAATTGTTAAAAAAAAGTGTTACACTCCCTGCACCATCCCTTAAGGGGTCGTCCATACAAAAACGCATTTTTCCACACTAATTTTTATTTTCTAAAACGCTAACGGCCAATTTCTTCACAGAGTACTAAACTGGAGTCTAGCTAATCCAGGTACTATCTCTGGTACTCGGTACCAACAAAAAGTTAGTACTTGTGCATTTCTCCACATCGCTGGTACCGGAGCTAAAGTCACCAGCCGGTACTAGCGGGAAATACGTCTAAAACCGATTTTGACACTATTTTGACATTTGAATTTGAAATATTATTGTTCGCTGTGTTCCGTGAGTTTGTGTACGTTATTTTTTCAATTAATATTTGTTTGTGTTTTGCGTTATTCCACTTTATGAACAAGCTTTTCATTTAGTGCAAATAAATCCTATAATATAATACGAGGAATGTCTGCACAACGATCTCGATCTCGAAACGATTTTCACGAAACTTGGGGGTTAAGGATTTTCGGGGACAAGGAATAGATCTAGATAGGTCTCACCTCTGAGAAAATTCCCCTCGATACCCCTCGCCTGGTATCTTCGAATTGGGTGGTCCAATCTTACTGAATCTTTACAGTATTACTAAAGGGGATAAGGGCTTTCGATTTTTCCACTACAAACCAAACTTTCCCCTCCCCTCGGGGTATCGTGTCTTCGAATTACGTGAAGGTATCTGAATGAAAATTCGCAATATAGCTAGGAAGTAAGGTTTTTCGATATGCATTCTAAACACCTCACTTTTTAGATATCTATCGGCAGCAATAAATAGTAATTACAAAACAATCAAGTTCCCTCAACCTCATTATACGAATCATGTTGCAATTACAATCGGATTCAATTATTAAGAGACAGAGGCAGAAGGAGGATTTTGAGATCGCCGAGCATGGCTCGGTCTTCCTGGTACTAATGAAAAAATGAGGAGTAGAAAACGAAATGGATACGGTTGGTGGTGATGCAGTTTAATTTGTCATCCTTCGGTGTGTTTGATTTTTTTTATATTTGAAATATTTATCTACGGCTATTTTTCTTCAAAGATTAGCGTCCGATACAAAAAAGTGATGCAGTCATTCCGAAATAATTTCTATAAATATAAAAATTGACTACTCCAGTATTATATTATAGGTGAAGAAATAAAATTCGCATAAATTCGAGTACTAACATCGTTAGACCCTCGATTTCGAGGGTCCAGGAAATATTGAGTACCAGCTAATACTCCATACCAAACTCAGTACTAAAGCGCGCTAGTACTTGGTGAAGTAATAACTTGACACCAATTTAAGTACCAAATTTTGGTCTAATACCGGTAATAGCGTTAGTACTCGGTGAAGAAATTGGCCGTAAGTATTTTTATTTGAGTTAAAATGGCCTACTCATTGAAGAATAAAAATCTTCAGGTCTTTAGAATAGATCTGTGGTCACAAGCAATAACCGCTTATGTCGATTTAAGAACGAAATGAGTTATTAATACTACTGCGTTCTCCATGCTGTAATCAATATACACAAAAAATTTGGTTTTCCTATCAATTTTCTAACCAGGAGCTTTGGTCGAAAAACATAATCGCTTATGTCCCAATAATAATGTATTACACATTCAATAAACACTTAACTTTAGTTACATGTAAGACACAAATTGTTTCCATTTTAATCTATATATATATAAATGGATGTTTGTTGGTTTGTCTGTTTGTTGGTTTGTCTGTCCGTTTGAGATTACAAAACTGAAAAACTACTGGACCGATTTTGACGCAAAATGATCTGATCTGCGTTGCCAGGAGCAGGTTTTTAGCTATGTTAGATTTTAAAAATCGAAACCGAAGGTCCTTTAAGGATAACGGAAGTATCCTTTTTCCCATTTTTCTCCGGAAAAATTGCCATTATGGGGTTTTTGGGGTCGCTGATCACGAATCCGGTATTAGATTTTCAAAATTCGAAACGGAAGGTCCCGTAAGGATAATGAAAATATCCTTTTTCCCATTTTTCCCCGGAAAAATTGGCATTATGTTTGGGATCGCTGATCACGAATCCGATATTAGATTTTCAAAATTCGAAACGGAAGGTCCTGTAAGAATAACTCACATATCCTTTTTCCCATTTTTCCCCGGAAAAATTGGCATTATAGGGTTTTTGGGGTCACTGATCACGAATCCGGTATTAGATTTTCAAAATTCGAAACGGAAGGTCCTGTAAGGATAATGAAAACATCCTTTTTCCCATTTTTCCACGGAAAAATTGGCACTATGGGGATTTTGGGGTCGCTGATCACGAATCCGGTATTAGATTTTCAAAATTCGAAACGAAAAGTCCTGTAAGGATAAATATCCTTTTTCCCGTTTTTACTGGGAAAAATCGTCATTAGGGGGTTTTTGGGGTCGCTGATCACGAATCCGGTGTTGGAATTTCAAAATTCTAACCGAAAAGTCCTGCAAGGTTAACGCAAATGTCCTTTTTCCAATTTTTCTTGAAACGATTGCCACTAAGGGGTTTTCGAGGTCGCTGCTAAACGGAAGGTCCTGTAAGGATAACGGAAATGTCCTTTTTCCAATTTTTCTCGCAAAAACAGTCTTTGGGAGGTTTTTAGAGTTGCTTATCACGAATCTGGAGTTGGAATTTCAAAATTCGAAACGGAAGGTCCTGTAAGGACAACATTTTTTCCCAAAACTTTTTAAGTTATTTATGGTTTTTTGGCATTCTAAAATTTATACAAAAAACTTTTAGCTGCCAACGAAGGGTCTGCTAGTATTTTATAAAATAAAAGATCATTTAAGTCTACTGTAGTACGCATTTATTGCCCTTATAAAAACAATTAATTTAATGAAAATCCGGATCCAGTTATCATTCAAACTTTTTTCAGAAAATGATTTTCATCTTTGTACTCCGATTACTCAAAATCGCAAGTTTCGACATAAGCGGTTATTGCTTGTGGCCACAGAGATATTGTTAATATTAAAATTAATACAAAGATTTACTATATACTTGGGACGTTTCGGATCTATTTGACCCGACACGAAACATGCATTGTATATAGAAAACCTTTCAACTTTTTTGATGCGGTTTTTCTTGAACGCCGACGAAGAATATAGGGTAAGGTACGGATAGACGCTGCACCTTTCGGAAAAACGATGTGAAATTTACACCCACATAATTAAAAATCTATTGGATAGTTTTATCATTCGTCTATATCCTTGTGAAATTTCAGAACTGGGAGCGATAGGAAAAGAATAGAGGGAAAAATAAAAAGTAAATACGGATAGATTTTTTAGCAGAACGAATAAAAATAAGCATGATTTATTGAAAAAATAAATCTCTGAGCACAATTCAAGAATATTAGAATTAACACAACACAAACAACTGAACGATGTGGAAAATACAACACAGAATATTTGAGCTACTTCTAGACGCCATTGTTTTAGACTTTACTTCCTTCACAATACCTTTTCCGATATTTTCTACCCAAACTGCGAAGGGTGGTCAGTAAACTATTATATTTTAGCGTAAAATTGATTCTTTTTTTTCAATTTCAAAATTAAAATTAAGACGAAAAAAACTGGGGCGTTCTTGGCACAGATAGATGCCTTTTCGATTTTCAAAAATCTCACTTCACAAATATTCAAACAAACTATTAAGGTAACATAATTACTATTTATCTAAAATTTTTACGAGCAATTTTAGATAAATAGTAATTATGTTACCTTAATAGTTTGTTTGAATACTTGTGAAGTGAGATTTTTGAAAATCGAAAAGGCATCTATCTGTGTTGTTACATAAAAGTTTTCTGGCAGTACAAAACACGTTTAGCTCTTTGCTGCTACAATTTAGTTTTTTAAAAAGCTTTCATAAAGTTCATGGGCATTATTTTTGTTTGTAATTTTTTAAACGTACTGAGCGGTGTAGGTTTTAAGGCCGGAATACGATTGGCCTGATTCAATATTTACGGCGACAGATTAAGCCGACAATGTGGCCCTTCACATACTTTGTTGTTCTAAACGTCATTTGTTTTTCATCTGATTGTTACCCGTTATCATTGTGAATGTAAGGAACACAGCATACGAACTATATTTCCTAATATTTTTTATATTAGGATTTTTAAGTGCCGATATTTTGAGTTTATAACGCCCGCATAAGATTTCATTTTGCCCGGTTTACACTTGGCAACGGTTCTTGGCAAAAAATTTTGTTTATGTGCAAGAGAAGCGAAAGAAATCTGAAAAAAATCACACTCGCTTCTCTTGCCCATAAACAAAAACTGTTGCCAAGCGTAAAACGGTTCTTAAAAAAGTTCTTAGGCTTTCATAAGTATGCAGAAAACAATTTCGTTTCAGCATTTTTCAAACTTAATTTTTTAATTTTCGTTGGTAACGATTATCTCTAGATAAATAGGATTTTCCTTTATCTAGATAAGATAAAGATAACATTTTTGGGGTGTTATCTAGATAAAATAAAGATGACATTTTTTTTATCTAGATAAATTGTATCTAGATAACCGCAACATTGACTATAGTACAATATTTTTCAGTTAAAGGGGGAGTGGTAAATCGGAGTTTTGGTGGTTGAGGTGGGAGGCAGGGAAATTTATAAGAACTATAAGTGACAAGCGGATAAACGAATGCTCTATCCTAACTCGTAAGTCGAGATATTTAGGAGTTATAAGGCAATTAAGTCAAAAGTAGGACATTTCCATTATCCTCTTAAAATAAGATAACAACAAACATTCTACGATGATAATAGAAATTTCTGTGAATTTTTGAATAATAAATCCTTCAAGGATCGATTACTAAAAAAATTGACGACGCACAGTGGTTCGAGATCGTTTTCTATTGGTCAAAATTCAATATCTTTTCATCCATTGAAAGTTTTAAAATGCGGTTTTTTTATTAAATAGAAGAGTTTTCAAGCTTTATTTATCATAAAGTTTCATCAAAATCGGATAACTAGTTTCTGCGATATTGTCAAATAAAACCCAACTTTTCATGTTCTGTTCATTTTTTAGTAGGAAAGTAGTTGTTTTGATTTGAATAATTTTGAAATATCATAAAATATGATTTTTTGTTACTATTATTAAATTTTTGTGAAATTCTATAAGTAGTTAAACATAGTATATTTATTGTTAAAGTAGATTTTATTAGTAACACCAAATTAAATAACAATTTAACTAAAATTGGTTTATCATACAGATTTCATTAACATAGATCGTTAATTAAATTTTGTCTAGGGGTAATTCTTGTATTTCATCTATAATTTGAGAGGGGTTTGTATCATGTAGTAACTTTTTAGCTTCTTCATCTAATTCCAAATGTGGCGATTTCCATTGGTGTCTAATGCTTGAAACGAATGGGTCTAATGTTACGAGCAATATGTTAAAAAAGTCTTCATTTGCGCTATTCCTTGACATTTTCCTGGTGTTATGTTCTCTGAAATACCTGTAGTCGTTATTCCTTTTTCTTGAGCTTCTTCTGATAGATCTCCAAGTGGTAGTAGATTATTTCTGATGATGTCTTCGCCATGATATAATATTTTGTGGACTGTTTGTGGCATATTTCTCCATGGGTAATTCTTGTTATATATATATATGTGTTTGGGGAAAACCCTCAATTTATTTGCAGAGATATGTGGATTTTATAGTACATAAGTTATCCTTGTTACGGGTAATTAAAGATCAAATTGCCAGCACAATAATTATCAAATCAACATATTATCTGCACCTGTGTAGCACACCTAGATGTCATAAAACTGTCCGAATCTCGTGAATTAAAGTTTATAATCAGCCTTATTCCCCTAGCCGGCGGGACGTGTACGCCGCGTTTCCCGCAGAAAATTCGCATTCTGCTAAACGCAATTGTCCCGGCGTGTGCCGTGGTGCTGAAAACGTTTAACTTTCGGTATTACACTAAACGCACCCGCGAATGTTTTGACTTTTCCATACATTTATTTCCCGCGAGTAAATCGTTGCGGGACCAATCAATTAAATAGAAAGTTTGAATAAAAATGTGAATGTTATTTATACATTCAATGAATTTTAACTAAATATAAGTTTTGAAGGCCAGGAAAAACTAACTAGATGCATTACAATTATTTAATTGAACAAATAAAACTTCATGCGTATCAAATCAGCTAATTCTCAAAAAATTCAGCGCGGGGCTGAATAAAACTGCGTTTCTACGTCTACTAGAATAAGAAAATTTCATTCGATCGAGAAAAAATTTGCGTGGCGTTACACGTCCCGCCGGCTAGGGGAATAAGGCTGAATATTTCGGGAAATCCCGAATCTCGAGAATTAAAATTTTTATCATGTCGGGAAATCCCGAATCTCGAGATTGTGATTTTCTCGGGAAATCCGCAACTCTATATGTCTATCATAACACTTTCAATGCAGGTCATAAAATTATAAAAATACAAAGATTGACGTCTAAGAGCAGGTTTTAACCAGCCAGCATTTTATAACACTTCGAAATTGTATTAAATAAAATATATCACTACTTTGCTTTCCTGTTTTTTACATAAAACTAGCATATCCTACGTTGACAGCTTAACGTTTTTTGTATAAATTTTAGAATGCCAAAAAACCATAAATAACTTAAAAACTTTTCGGACGTTATCCTTACAGGAGCTTCCGTTTAGAATTTGAAAAATCTAACACCGGATTCGCGATCAGTGACCCCGGAAACCCCCTTATGCAGATTTTTTCCAGGAAAAACGGAAAAAGGATATTTGCTTTATCCTTACAGGACCTTCCGTTTCGAATTTTGAAAATCTAATACCGGATTAGTGGTCAGCGACCCTGAAAACCGTCCAAAGCCAGTTTTTGTGAGGAAAAATGGCAAAAAGGATATTTATTATCTTTACAGGACCTACCGTTTCGAATTTTAAAAATCTAGCATAGCTAAAAACCTGCTCCTGGCAACGCAGATCATTTTGCAAAAAACCGCGTAAAAATCGGTCCAGTAGTTTTTGAGTTTTGTAATCTCAAATCAACAGACCAACCAACCAAAAAACTTCCATTTTTTATTAAAAGCTTTTATTTAGCTTGCCTTCGTGTCTGTCTGTTTGTCTGTCTGTCAGATCAAATCTTGCAACCCAATTTTGACCCACTTCCACTTGTCCGATTGACTTGAAATTTTGCACACTTATATAAGTCCGATGACAATACAATATTTTCACTACTTCGTCCTTGTAAGGATAACGGAAGGTCCTGTAAGGATAATGTGATTATCCTTTTCTCCAAATTTTCCTGAAAAAAATCTATTCTGGGGGTTTTTGGGGTCGCTGAATCTGAATCTGTCATTAAAAAGTCAGTAAGGATAACGGAAGATCCTGTAAGGATAACGTGATTATCCTTTTCTCCAAATTTTCCGGAAAAAAAATCTATTTTGGGGGTTTTTGGGGTCGCTGAATACGATTCTCAAGTTAAAAAGCCTGTAAGGACATCTCAAATGTAAGGATATATATTCGAAGACTAAAAAGAAAATAAAAAAAATAAAAAAAAAATTTAAAAAAAAAATCTTTTTTAAAAAAGAATGCACTAAAAAGAAAAAAATAATTTTCTGGACGCTGTGTATCACAAATATAAAAGCTTTTAAAAAGCGAGATAAAGCATAAAACAATAAAATAAAAATTTATCTCGCTTTTAAAAAGCTTTTATATTTGTGATACACAGCGTCCAGAAAATTATTTTTTTCTTTTTAGTGCATTCTTTTTTAATAAAAGCTTTTTTTTAAAAAAATTTTTTTTATTATATATATAGCTTAATTAAAACGCCGCTAGCGCCTCAATACGGGTACTTACGGCAACAAAACCATATATGGAATTAAAGGTAATTGTTGTGGCTATAACTTGGAAATAATTTCGACTTGACGTCTGTTGACGGGTACAAGTTATGATCTTTCAGACTTCAAATTTATATGAAAAAAGTGTTCCTAATAAATATTTAATTATAATTAACTCAAAAATAGTTCAGGTTCCAAATTAACTCAGAATTATAGGGAAAGATCCACTCATTCAAATAAAAAAAAACGAATGTAAAATCTTAGAAAATGTGAAAGTTGTGTTCACTTAAAGTTGGTAAAAAATCAAGAAATTTACTTTTTGGCAAAATTTAAAAAAAGTTTCTATTTCAATGCTTCCGCAAAGACACATTTTTAAAGATATTGACCTAATATTTTTTATTTCCGACTTTTGAACTATTTACTATCAAATTTGATAAAAAAAAATCAAATTGGTTATCACAAAAAAATTGAATTTTGGCCAATGGATTTTAATCCTGAACCACTGTGCGGCGTAGACATATGTATACGTTCGGCAATGTTTTTCAGTTCAAAGTTATCTATCACAGGAGCGTGGCGTAATTTTTGAAGCTAGGGATGCAAATTTTAAAATTTTAATGTTTTGGAATTTAATTGCCAACTTAAGGTTTTTATGTTATTAATAAAGGTATTTTTTGTGTTGTGCAAAAATACATCTCTCGTTAGCTACTTAAATGAATGACAATAAAATAATAAAAAGTTCAAAACATTAAAATAACTTGTACTTTATGATTATGAAAATGATTATGAAAAATTCATCCGATCTTTGATCCCCAGACTACGAAATTATAATGTGTTTGTTTTTAATTCGAGACACTTATATATCCGAATCGAGAGAAAAAGTAAATTAATGATCTTTTTGTATACAAAATAAAATATTTACGATTGTCCGTTTAAATCCGGATACACCAAGATCGTTCTTAACTCAGAATTGCTAATTCTGGATAGAATTAAACAGCTTTATGAAAATTATTTAAATCGCTGTAACTTACAGATTGCCAAACGTTGTTATCCTTCGAAAAAAATAAACAAGGCCAACAAAATAACTTTTGCTTATTTGCACAACCGCAAAGCCAATTAAAATCTTCGTAAACTTTGACCGAAAATCGTCTCGTACAACTTTTATTTACTGTTGCTATATTTAACTTTGGTTTTGATCTCCCGCGATCAAGAATATTTTGTTTTTCAGAAAAAGAGCGCGAACTAAATGATTGTTTTAATAAGCTATCGATTACACAACAATCTGCCATTTTTACCAAATTATTGAAAAAATAACACAATAAAAAGACACGCTAATAAATAAACAATTTAAGACACTACTCACTACGCATGCAGAAACGCTACTACCAATTTGCCTTAATGCATTTTTTATACCCGTATGGTGAAACCAAAGGGTATACTAACTTTCCCTTACCGTTTGTAACGCCAAGATCCCGTCATCACACACAAAAATGAATTACAGCAGTGTGTTTAGAATGATAAAAATAATTAATTTCTGCATGTCCGTCCGTCCGTCTGTCTGTGGCGCGGATTGCGGGCGCACGGATTGTGCTAGAGACTTGAAATTTTGCGCTGATTCATTTTTCGTAAATGCGAGGCTAAGTTCGTTAATGGGCAAAAGTGGACCATAAGGGGGGGTACCCCCCATACGAACGAAAACGTTTTTTGCGAATATCTCAAAAACGGTGCATCCTATCAAAAAAGTCCAAGAACAAAAGTTATTTAGGATATGATTCTACATAAATCTCCCATACACCAAAATCCGATTGGAAGAAATTTTAAAAAATCTTATTGAAAAGTTTTACTTCAAAGAGGAATTTTCATACAACTGTTCGAATTTTGATACGAATATCACCATACGGGTTTTCAATAATTGCCAAATTGGCAATTATATCTTTTGTTATGTTTTTACTTATTTTCACTCGGAACTCGGAAGCAACGATTCGAATTGCTTATTTCAACTCTTCCTGTTGCATATGACATTACGAGGCAAAAGAGAAATGATCGCCCGAAAGAAATTTTTATTTTTGGAATGGTTTTTTTAAACGCGAAAACCGCGTATTTTTTCTTCAAAAAGGTATGAATATTAGATATAGAATTACTCAAAACAAAATCATCTAAATGTCTTCCAAAAAAACTTTTTAAATACGGATCTTAGTTTTTTAGTTATTTAAATAAAAGCGCAAATTATTTGACGTCTGCTGAGGTGGAAGCAATTTTTATTTTGCATCCACATTCTCTCTTTTCTCCAGTCGTTAACCCTTTCACTCGGCATTTATTTCTAATAGCAAAAAAAATATGTTGTTGCTTTTTTCAATAATAATATATAAAAATATATATTATTATTAAAAAAAAACAACAAAATTTTTTTTTTTGCTTTTTTCAATAATAATATATAGCAACAAAATATATTTCAAAATTTAAAAAATTTAAATATCTTTTTAGAAGTCTCTTTTTGATTATGTACTCATTTGTGTACATAAATTGTCAATAATTGTCCCTCTCCCTTCTAATTCTCTTAGAAATACGAGTTAAATATGATGTACACAATTGTGTACGCGCCGAGTGAAAGGGTTAACATAGGTTTTCATCTCTTAAAGTTTAGTTTTATCTCTCTTCGTACAAAACTCATAGATACAACAATAATTTCTGCTTCCACTCAGTTCCAAAGGCAAGTTAAGAAATTCTCTCTTTTTTTAAAGTCAATCGCGGTTGAATATATCACGACTGTATGATAAAATGCATTTTGTGCAAAACAGTAACTCTAAGTTGGCTCACCCTTTACAATAAACTTAACTTAATTATGATCGAATTTTGAAAAAAAAAATGTTTCAACTTAAAAACTCAGTTACCAATATCTTTGTGAGATTTGTAAGGGATGCAATGCATCCCTTGCATCCAATGACGCCACGCCCCTGATCTATCAGAATCCATTAATTGGTAAATTACCATCTTTTTATGGAAAAGGGCGTCTAGGAAAAAAGTCTTCCTTGAAATTCTCTGAAACTTTCCTCCGCCGTGGAAAATTTTGTGGGAAATTTTCATTCCATAATATTTTTGTGAGAAGCTCGCACAATTTCCTTTCATTTCCATATAAAGATCATGCATCTATGATAACCAGGTCGCGAGCAAAAAAATTGGTTTCATGCACACTGAACCGCTTGAAAATTTCCTCATGAATGGAAAAATCTTCAAACGACCAGCAAAAATACAAAAATTACATTTGAATATTCTCGGAGTTTGATTCATAGTCAAAGCAACGACGACAAAGCATCATTTCCGATTTGGCTTCACCGCGTAGTTCGTCGATTCAATGCCGTTTCTATCCAATGTAGTTTTGAACATCTTTATATCTAACTAGCTTGCATACCCGTCGTTGCCGGGCTAAGTTTTTTGTATACATTTTAGAATACGATAAAAACCGGGAAGAACTTAAAAACTTTTGAGAAAAATCTTATCCTTGCAGGACTCTCCGTTTTAATCTAACACCAGATTTGTGACCAGAGATCCCGAAAAACCCCTAATGCCAATTTTTCCCAGAAAAAACGGGAAAGGATATTCTCATTATTCTTACAGGACCTTTCGTTAGGATTTTTGAAATTGTAACACCGGATTCGTGATCACCGACCCCGAAAACCCCCTAATGCCCGAGAAAAATGGGAAAAAGGATATTTGCGTTATCCTTACAGGACCTTCCGTTTCTAGTTTCGAAAATCTAACACCGGATTCGTGATCAGCGACCTCGAAAACCCTCGAGTGAAACTTTTCAGCCTCCTATTGAGCAGGATTCATTGCGAAAATCACGGTTTAAAAACACCCCAACCCCAGCTTACCCCCTTAGTAGTAAAATTTCGGAAAACCCCGCCTTAGTGAGCGCTTACGTGATGGTTGGGACATAAGTTTCTAGCTTTAGGGGTTTGGTTGATGAGTCAGTCAGTCAATCAGGTTAAACGAGGTTATATATATAGATGTCTTTGGTACAATCTAATGTCTCTTCTTTAAAGTTCTTTCTGGGGTTTTTTGGTGCGAAATTCTTTTTACTAGCAACGATGAGTATGCAGGGGTGCGTTCCTTTATTCCGGAGTAAAGTAAAGGTTGGGTTTGTCAAAGATAGAACAACTGATTGCCAAAGTTGAAAATAACGTAAACTGTACTCTAGCATTTCGGAACGTGATTTGGTTAACTTTGACAGTTATTGGAATCCTGACTAAATCACCTAAAATTATCATACTTTTAATAATACTTTCCTGCTAAATGCAATTAATAAAATACCTTGGGAATTCTTCGCCATTATGGTATTGTCTTTAATATCATAATTCCCTCCAACCAAAATAATTTCAAAGGTGTCCGTTGCCATCACGCACAAATTTATTCATTTTGTTTCTTAATTTTAATAATTTACTTGTTCTTGTCGAACTTGTTCATTAAATCACTCACAATGAAAACAACGACTTAACCTCAAATAAGTTTTCAGTACTGTCAAAGTTAACCAAATCGCGTTCCAAAATGCCCGAGTAAAGTTTACTTTTCTCAACTCTGCTATTGAGCAAAGTTGAAAAAGTTAACTTTGACAGCTCAACTGTGGTGTTTTGGAACGCGAGTATAGTTTACTTTGCGTTAACCGTATGTGTTTTGGAACGACTTTCAGTTAACCGTGGTCGACCGCGGTTAACCGTGGTTAGTAATGGAACGCGGCCCAGGTAGTAAAAAAATTGACTCTTTCAATACCTACTTAGAGTAATAACAAGATATGTAAAACAAACGAAAAAATTGGTGCAAAGTGACAAAGCTTTTTACAGTGTAACATTTTTATAGGCATTGGCAGGGGCGAACATTGGTGCGTTGTTACGTGGCGTTCGTATAAGCAGTGTTCAAAGAGGAATGTTATTATGTGCTGCTGGAGACCAGCGTATTTCAAATCATTTCGAGAGCTCAATGTATTTATTAACAAGAGGAGAAGGTGGTCGTTCAAAGCCATTAACGTCAAAATATATACAACAGCTTTTCAGTAGAACATGGAATATACCAGTCAGAGTGGATTTAGGTAAAAACATCAGAAACATTATTATTTATTACTTTTCTTTTATCATATTGTAGTTGATGACAATTCAATGTTAATGCCAGGTGAACATGGAACCGTTAAACTGACACTTCTGCGGAAAATGGTGATGACACCCGGACAATCTTTTACCATAAGAGAAAATGGTCTTACTGTCGCTACTGGAGTTATAACAAAAACTCTAGAGTCAGTAAATTTACCAATGAATAAGTTATCGAAATTGGTTTTGAATGAAGCAGCGTGATTTTATTTAATAAATGCTATTTAATTTTCAATAGTTTTTTATAGTAATTTCGGCTATATATCAATTTGGAATATTTTTGTTGCTATCGAAATCAAGGGTTGTAGCAAAAATGAAGAAACTGGTGTATTTAACAGAAATTTCTAATCTTAATAACCCATAGAAGAAGCAGCTGAAAAAATAAGGGCAGTGTTATCAAATATTAACGTAAAAGCAGCTGTTCAGAAGCAGGCACGTGCTTGTATTCAGGCAGGGGAGGACAATTCGAAAATCTAATATAGTTTTTATGTACTCCCATAATTTAAACTGAAAAAATAATGTAAATACATAAACTTCAATTGAAAATGACTAAATTGAATAGTTTTAAGCATTGTAAATGGCGTTTAACTAGAAAACCGTTAATGACATCACTTATTTTGTATGGGTGATTTGTAGGTAAGAATATAGCGAATTAAAAAACACATAACAATGAAAAAATAGGTGAAGTTTTCGAAAAAAATGACATTTAACGAAAAATAAAAAATTAACTTTGGGAAGCAATAATTTCGGACCGGCGACTGACATATGAGACTGCAAAGAATAAAATAAGGGTCATACAATTACCTTTTCAAAAACGTACAACTGTTCATTAGTTTAAGAGTTTCGATTTAATATATAAATGCACATTTCTTAGACACCCTGTGATTCTATGTGGGCGCAAAATAGACCACCACCTCCCATACAATTTTTCTCATGAAATTGTTCATAGAATCACATTTTTCAGGATTAGCCTCTATGTTTGATACACCCTGTATATCGGGTGTTCCAATTGCTAGGACCGATGTTAAATGTGATTGATGATTTTTGACATCTGGGGCCTTATCATGTATCTCGAATCGAAAATCAAATCGACTCGAACGCTATACTCGAAAACGAATTGCATGGTATCATGTAAAACTTTCGTTTCGAGTAAAATGTACTGCCATAAATTGAGCAACTTTCTGGTAACTAGGAAATTTTGTGTTTATATTTAGTGTCATTATTGAATAGTTGTAAATAATTTGCTGTTCGTTTTTGCGTTTTCTTTTTTGTGAAATTAATGCCGGCAGTTTTAAAAAAATAAAATAAGAACCGGATAAAAGTGATGAATGTGAAATAAGTGCCAGATAAAAGTGACGAAAGTGATGACGGCGTTTTGAATCCAAGAATTGTAAGAAAATTCATACCGAATGAACTTATGTTATGCGGCAGTCACACGACGCTGTTTTGCCAGCGCTGCTAGATATTGAGTTAGTAGCGCTGGCAAATAGTAACAGCAGGCAGCGTACTGAGAGGGTTCACACGATTTATAACTTAGTAGCGCTGGCAAACAGCAAAACCGTCGTTTGACATTTGAATTTGGGCGATTTTTTAAATAATAAACGTAACACACAAATTTAAATGAATAAACGTAAAATAACAACTTAAAATAAACAAACTTTTCCACTTATCAGACTTTTGACAGCTCAGTAACCATGCAACAGGGTCACGTGATCCCTAGTAGCGCTGGCAAAGTAGAACGGTCTCTACTTCAATAGCGCTGCTAAAATCATCGCGCTGCTGCTGTTAGTAGCAGCCTACTAGGGTTCACACGGTGCTGCTGAAACGGCTGCTAACAGTTAAACAGCGAGCAGCGCTGGGAAAACAGCGTCGTGTGACTGCCGCATTAGAGGCAACTTTTCCTTATCTATATATATAAAAATGAATCGTGATCAGTACGAAAAGTTTTGTTGGAAAAGTCGAGAAAAATTTTGGGGAAAAGCGGGAATATCGGAAAAATAGAAATTTGCATTTTGTATGGGATTTTGGTATGGAAGGAGAAAATATTGTATTTGGAACTGAAAAACGGATAATTTTTTCCCTCACGATAATGTTATCTTCAAAAGATGGCGTTATGCTCTCAGACTCACGTTTCACAGCTGAGAAATATATTCGCTCTTTCCTCATCGATGATCGATGCGAAGCGTTTGTTTATCGATATAGTGCGCAAATGAATTTAAATAAGGTATTTTGTCATCGACCAATTCGTTTATTTAAAGAAAATCTATTTGTATGGGAGAGGGAAGTAGGAGTGGTCCAACTGGATAGATAAGTTGTATAAAATCATATTCTAAACACATTTCGTCTTTATAAACTTTTCGATACGATGCACCGTTTTCGAGAAAATAAGGAAAAAGTATTCAATTTGTGTCGGGGAGGGGAAAAAGGTAGTCTAACTGAATTTTGATGTATAGATAAGTTATGTAAAATCATATTCAAAAGACATTTTAGCTTTATAAATTTTTCAATGCGATTCTCTGTTTTCGAGGAAATTGCGAAAAAAGTTTCATTTATATGGGGAAGGGAATGGTCCGATTTTGCCAGTTCAAGAACTTAGCATTGCCATTTACGAGAAACGCAACTGTAAATATTTCAAATCTCTAGCTCAATCCTTCCGAAAGGTCTGATATTCACGGATATATAGACGGACAGAGAGACAGACGGTCGGACATGCCAAAATTAAAATCTTTTGTCATTCCAAACACCCTGGTGTAATTCATTTTTGTGTCCAGCGATTAGTTTGATACGTTACAACTAAATCTAATATACTTCGATATGATTCTCATATAGTGTGGAGGTCCCCAATCTGGAGTGCAGGAACAAACTTATTGGGGTGCGAGAGCGTTTTTTTTTATTTGTGAGATAGAGTTATAAATTTTTTTGATTTGTGAGATGGAATAACGTATAAAGTCAAGAACGACTGCACCAACATAGACTATGGCTGCGTTCATAATTGCAGAAATCTATCGCAGTACTGCGCAAAAGTCAGCTGCGCGCTGCGGCAGACTTTTGGACTGCTTTAGCTGCTGCAGTGCGTTCATAACCTGGTTGGCTGAGTAAAGAAACAAATAGAGAATCTGTCAGTTTTCTTTTTTGATAGTACACGAATATTTTCGTTGTCTCCAATAAAATGAGCAATTCAATGTTATTTAATTTGTGTTTGAATTCAATTCTCGATTGTATACAAACTCCGAAGTCAACTATATTAAAGGCTTTTCGTATTTTGGAGAAGAAAAGAAAACGCCGTCGTTTTTTGCTAAGGGGCCTATTGCGGTTATCGATATCTATTCGATCGACCATCGTTGGCCGGAACGATCGAAAAACAATTTGGTATTGCGTAAGGTTCATCGTTCAAGCAATCGCTATTGTGAATTTTTTTAATGTTTGACGTTTGGGGATTCAGATTGTTGAAGTTATTTTAATGTTTAAAAATGACTTCAACGCAGAAAATACAATATTGAGCTCCCTTAAAACATAGAGGAGATGGATGACAATGGCGATATGAGCGAAATGACACCAGAAGACGGTTTTACAAACCAACGTCAAGGCGAAAATATTAAACACCGAATGTTGAGTTCTTTGAATTGACCAATATTTCAAATCTATGTGAATAAAACAGTTTTTAAGTTCATTTTTTATTTAAATTATTTTTATACCACTTTGGTCTTATTTATCTTCATTTATTCAACCAATTTTTATATTGTATTTTTGATCGAGGGTTTGATCAAGATATTCCTCATTAATAATTTCCTAATGTGTACAAATACTTCCATTTTATTATTAGCCTCTAATTTTGATAAAAAAAAAAGTAATTGCAATACTTCACCGATCGCTAACTTGACATAAACTTCACCGAACGATCAAACAAATGTCATCGTTCCCAACTGAACGATTTTATCGTTCACGAACGATAAAATCGATGATCACAATACCGATTTTTCAATTTGACATTTCAACGATCGATTGACGAAGCTCACAATAGGGGCCTAAGTCGAGTGATCAGACGCAATATTACACAATATTTTGTTATACGTGACAAGCAAATTACCAAATTTCTTTTTGACATCGTCTTGCGAGAACGGAAAATCGGCCTTAATTTCTGTGATGTTACGTAGAACCATTTTCCACAAAGCAGATTTCTTTCGCTCCCCGGAATTTAACATTCGCTCTAATTTAAGTCGTTCAACAATCAAAAGCTTTGAAGCTGATGATGTCCACTTTTTGTCATCCCGCAACTCATTAAAACTAAAAATTATAACGTAATATTTCACATTTTATTAATGTTATTTACGAGTATTTACATCTCGCTATCGCTGTCTGCCATTTTTTCACAAATGTCACTTTCTGCTGTTTTATCGTCAGCTAAATTTCTTTCCTGCGCTTGCTGCGCAGTTGCTGCCGAAAATTTTCTGCAGCCTGCTTTCATGAACGCACTGCATACTGCGCAGATATGATGATGAACGCGCTGCTTTAGAACTGCGTTAGATCTGCAATTATGAACGCAGCCTATGTATCATGACCACGGTTTATAGTTAGGTGTGGTCGTGTTATCGGCTCCCCTTTCACCCCCTCGCCTGTTATCTTCTGAACCACTGAAGGGATTCGAATACGGTTTTCAGTGTTGGGCAGGTCAATCATAAAATAAATTTTCATCCACTCAAACTACTCCGCTCTACATGGTGTGAGCCCCCTCACCCGCTATCTCCTAAACTATAGAACCATTTTATACGATTTTTAGTGTTGGGTAGGTTATCTGTCAAGATAAATTTTCGACCAATCCCCTTCTCAGCTATCTCTGAAACTATTTTATGGACGTTCAACATAAGTCAAAAATCTTAAGTGTCTGGCGATAAGGGAATTCCCTCTGTTCATATTCTTCCAAGCAGATGGAAAAAATATTTGCAATTTTCTTGAAAGCATTAACAAAAAATTATTTGAAATATAATTACTGCATAATTTTTCTATACCGTAAAACGGGATGCATTGGCGGGTTACTTTGGCCCAACTCACAAAAAAGTTTGTGATCACAATATGGCCTACATTTCTCATATTACAGGTTTTTATTTTTTACTACGCTCTTCGTTGCAAAATCGAGTGAATCATAGTGCATGTAGTATTATTAGTTGAAATTGAAGCGTTGATGTGAATGCGTAAAATCTTTCTGTAGCGGAACAATCAATAAACTTAAAATATTGGTAAGTATACATTTGTCTTCTTTATTTTTCTATTTTAACCCTTAAAGGCTTGGTGGTACATTCGATTTACCACCTTTTCCGCAACAAATCCTGCACGGTGGTACCAAAATTGTACGACCGATTAAATCGTCTTCCATTGCCGCATGAAACTTTGAACTGACACCACTAAAAAAAAAATAAAACCGACTTTAAAAAAAACTGAAAAGAGAAAAAAGCACTAAAAAGAAAAAAATAATTTCAAACTATGTCCATTAATAGCGTATTTAAAATTCGGCTTTTTTGGAGTGGAATGTCCATTAATAGCGTATTTAAAATTCGGCTTTTTTGGAACCGACTTCCAAAAAGGAAAAGGTTCTCAATTCCACCTGAATATTTTTTTTTTTTTACTTTCTTCTACGGAGTATAATAAAGTATTGTATTCATGAAAAATTTCGACCTCTTAATTTTGCCTAAAAAACATTTCCCGATCACTCCTGAGTCGATTGGAGTCATATTTAAAAAATGTCTTTCTGTCTGTCAGTCTGTCAGTCTGTCTGTCAGTCTGTCTGTCAGTCTGTCTGTCAGTCTGTGTACAAGATTTCTCAAAAACTAATAGAGCTAGCGCCATGAAATTTTATAGGCATGTTGGGTCCTGAAATGGGACGATCCTATCAACTTTTGGTGGAAATCCGTTAACCGGGAGTATCCAAAATGGCGGTTTTTCAAAAATCGCAATTTCGTTTTTCTCGATTTACTCCCAAACTACGTGTTTTTTAGTGGCCTTAAGTATGACAAAACTTGCAGAAAATAAAATTTTCCACACTTTTGTCTTTAACTATAACTCGATATCTCAGCCTGTTATCGAGATAAACCGTTATTTCCAAAAAAACAGTTTTTTGCGATTATCTTGAAAACTAACGGGTTTTTGCTGACTGAATGTATGAAGTGAATTAATGAGAATGGCATTCTGCACAATTTTGTCTTTAACCGTTATCCGTTATCTTTTACCGTTATTGAGATATTTTCATTAATATGTAAAAAATCATATTTTTGCAAATTACTTGCAAACTAACGGTTTTTCGACAAATCAGTTAAAAGAATAATTAAAGATGTTAACATTTTCTACATTTTTGCCATTTACCGTAAATTGATATCTTTTACAGTTCTCAAGTTATCTCAAATTTTGTACGTTTTTGATATTTTTGGATGAACCAACAATTTATTGGGAGGTCGTCTTAGGTTGACAACGTGACAGGGCTCTAGCGTAAATTGCGCAGGGTCGTAGATTTTGTAGAAGAAAGTTTTGTGTTGACCACAACTGATATTTTTAATGTATGTTCACGCCTAACTTTTTACTGGGTTGACCGATTTTGGTCATCCCAAAGAGAAAGTTGTAGAGAAAGTTCCTGGTTGGGCCCCGGTTCGTTCATGGGCAAAAATGGACCATTAGGGGGGGTACCCCCCATACAAACGAAAACGTTTTTTCCGAATATCTCAAAAACGGTGCATCTTATCAAAAAAGTCCAAGAACAAAAATTATTTAGGATATGATTCTACATAAAACTCCCATACATCAAAATCCGATTGGAATAAATTTTAAAAAATCTGATTGGAAAGTTCGACTTCAAAGTGTAATTTTGGTACAAATGCTCAAATTAAGATACCAATATCACCATACAGGTTTTCAATAATTGCCAGATTGGCAATTATAGCTTTTGTTATGTTTTTACGTTGTGTTCAGTACAACACAAGGAAGGTTCTTTTATATATTTCCCCCGTGTTAACCTACCCCTTCAAACCCCTCGGGATATCGAGTAAAATTCTTTGTATTGTGTTCAGTACAATATCTGGAAGATTCTTTTATATATTTCTCATCTGCGGACTTATCCCTTCAAACCCTTTGTAATTTTACCTATATTAAAAATTGAAACTAAAAACGTTCGAAATAAAAAAAAAAAATTCTAAAAAAAATAAAACCGACTTTAAAAAAAACTGAAAAGAGAAAAAAGCACTAAAAAGAAAAAAATAATTTCAAACTATGTCCATTAATAGCGTATTTAAAATTCGGCTTTTTTGGAGTGGCGTTAAATTTGCAACTAAAATAAATTACATACTTTCTAACCCTTAAGGCTAATCGTTTACATACTTTCTAACCCTTAAGGCTAACTAAGAACTAAGATCGACTCCAAAAATTTTGTTGTCAAACAGATTAACTATAGACACGGCTCTTAGAAGCACCAAAACTAAGTTCTTTTATGTCCCAAATTGGATTCCCTATTTTTAAGCAATCGCTATAAAAAAGCCCACTGTCTCATATGTTACTATTTTTTGTAGAAATCTATCCTATTTTTTGTCTCCATGTACAAACTGATTTTGTGCGAAACTTGACAATAGAAATTTTACAACGATTTTATTTAGTGTAAATTTAACGCCACTCCAAAAAAGCCGAATTTTAAATACGCTATTAATGGACATAGTTTGAAATTATTTTTTTCTTTTTAGTGCTTTTTTCTCTTTTCAGTTTTTTTTAAAGTCGGTTTTATTTTTTTTAGAAATTTTTTTTTTTGTTTTGAGATTCAATTTATTGAGATAAAAGCTTTTATTTTCATCAAGTGCTTTTTGCCTTTTTTTGGGGGTGACTGTGTCCGGCCAATGTCGCCCCAAATTTTTTTTTCTGTATTTATTTGGACAGACAATATAATAATCCCCATTTTATTTTTTCAGTTTTTTATTAAAAATGCCTGGTATTTATAAAAGAAAGATTGGAACACGACCATATGCCAACTATAGTGCGGAACTTTGCAAAAGTGACGTAAAACATAAAATCTTAACGCAACGTGCCGCATCTACTCTATATAAAAATTCCTCGGTCCACAATTAAAAAAGCTGTCCTGTTTAACTCCAAAAAAATTTGGTAGCCAAACCGTTTATTCAAACTCGCGATTTTCGCGCCCCCAAACGTGTCAATAAAAGGGGATTTTCACTGTAAATGAATTGATTTATTTTTAAACGTTTCCTATTTTTTAAACTTACCAGAAAAGTGTTCAGTTATTCACATTTTTTTTTATTATATTATTTTACAAATGCTGAAATTGAATAAAACGAATAAAAAAAGCAATTTTTTAATTAAAAGCTTTTATTTAGCTCGCTATCTTGTCTGTCTGTTTGTTTGTTTGTCGGGGTCAAATCTTGGAATCAAATTTTGACCCACTTCCACTTGTCCGATTGACTTGAAATTTTGCACACTTATATAAGTCCGATGACAATACAATATTTTCACTACTTCGTCCTTGTAAGGATAACGGAAGGTCCTGTAAGGATAACGTGATTATCCTTTTCTCCAAATTTTCTGGAAAAAAATCTATTCCGGGGGTTTTTGGGGTCGCTGAATCCGAATCTGTCATTAAAAAGTCTGTAAGGATAACGGAAGGTCCTGTAAGGATAACGTGATTATCCTTTTCTCCAAATTTTCTGGAAAAAAATCTATTCTGGGGGTTTTTGAGGTCGCTGAATCCGAATCTGTCATTAAAAAGTCTGTAAGGATAACGGAAGGTCCTGTAAGGATAACGTGATTATCCTTTTCTCCAAATTTTCCGGGAAAAAATCTATTCTGGGGGTTTTTGGGGTCGCTGAATCCGAATCTGTCATTAAAAAGTCAGTAAGGATAACGGAAGGTCCTGTAAGGATAACGTGATTATCCTTTTCTCCAAATTTTCCGGAAAAAAATCTATTCTGGGGGTTTTTGGGGTCGCTGAATCCGAATCTGTCATTAAAAAGTCGGTAAGGATAACGGAAGGTCCTGTAAGGATAACGTGATTATCCTTTTCTCCAAATTTTCCGGAAAAAAATCTATTCTGGGGGTTTTTGAGGTCGCTGAATCCGAATCTGTCATTAAAAAAGCTGGAAGGATAACGGAAGGTCCTGTAAGGATAACGTGATTATCCTTTTCTCCAAATTTTCCGGAAAAAAATCTATTCTGGGGGTTTTTGGGGTCGCTGAATCCGAATCTGTCATTAAAAAGTCAGTAAGGATAACGGAAGGTCCTGTAAGGATAACGTGATTATCCTTTTCTCCAAATTTTCTGGAAAAAAATCTATTCTGGGGGTTTTTGAGGTCGTTGAATCCGAATCTGTCATCAAAAAGTCGGTAAGGATAACGGAAGGTCCTGTAAGGATAACGTGATTATCCCTTTCTCCAAATTTTCCGGAAAAAAATCTATTCTGGGGGTTTTTGGGGTCGCTGAATACGATTCTCAAGTTAAAAAGCCTGTAAGGACATCTCAAATGTAAGGATATATATTCGAAGACTGAAAAGAACAAAATAAAAAAAATAAAAAAAAAATTTTTAAAAAAAAGCTTTTATTAAATTTTTTTTTTTTAATTAGGATAGAGTCATAGGATAAATATACCAACGGTAGCAATTTGATCGGAATAAAGTACGCTATTGATTCAAGCGTTGAAAATGCTTTTTTTAAGATATTTGGTGTTAAATGTAATGAAAAACATAACAAAAGCTATAATTGCCAATCTGGCAATCATTGGAGACCCGTATGGTGATATTCGTATCAAAATTCGAACAGTTGTACCAAAATTCCACTTTGAAGTCAAACTTTCCAATAAGATTTTTTAAAATTTATTCCAATCGGATTTTGATGTATGGGAGTTTTATGTAGAATCATATCCTAAATAACTTTTGTTCTTGTACTTTTTTGATAAGATGCACCGTTTTTGAGATATTTATAAAAACCGTTTTCGTTCGTATGGGGGGTACCCCCCCTAATGGTCCATTTTTGCCCATTAACGAACTTAGCCTCGCATTTTAAGAAAAACGGATCTGTGCAAACTTTCAAGTCTCTAGCTCAATCCGTGCGCCCGCAATCCGCGCCACAGACAGACGGACGGACGGACAGACAGACGGACAGACAGACAGACGGACAGACGGACGGACATGCAAAAATTAAATATTTTTATCATTCTAAACACACTGGTGTAATTCATTTTTTTGTACGATGACGGGATCTTGGCGTTACAAACGGTAAGGCAAAGTTAATATACCCTTTGGTTTCACCATACGGGTATAAATATACAATGAGACAAAGTCTCCCCAACCCTGGGAACATAAAATGTTATTAATATTTTCCGCAATTAACGTTTAGAATGGTCTAACAAAGAAAATAAATACAAAAAACTATGTGGTACTTACACACAAAGTAAAAATATAGTCGAAAAATTATTAAAACATTTTTTTTGGGCCAAAGTCACCTCAGTTTACGGTACATCAAAATACTTTTGAAAAAAAAAGGTTTTTTTCATATTCAAAAATGTATTACTACCCGGGCAACGCCGGGTTCTTGCAAGCTAGTTTTTTATAGATTTTCCAAGGAATTTAAATATGTGTTGCAAGAAATAAAATTCTTACATAAAAAAAAATTGAAATTACTTACATTTTCCTTTCGAGTTTCATTTCCGGCGACTGAAAAGTGTTCGAGTAAATTACCGAAAATGAATGACAAATATTTGATCGAATTTGAGTTAGCTGATACAGCTTCAAACATTTCCGTGCATTTCATTTTTATACCCGTATGGTGAAACCAAAGGGTATATTAACTTTGCCTTACCGTTTGTAACGCCAAGATCCCGTCATCACACATAGAAATGAATTACACCAGTGTGTTTAGAATGATAAAAATAATTAATTTCTGCATGTCCGTCCGTCTGTCTGTCCGTCTGTCTGTCTGTCTGTCTGTCTGTCCGTCTGTCTGTCCGTCTGTCGGTCTGTCTGTGGCGCGGATTGCGGGCGCACGGATTGAGCTAGAGACTTGAAATTTTGCGCAGATCCGTTTTTCGTAAAATGCGAGGCTAAGTTCGTTAATGGGCAAAAATGGACCATTAGGGGGGTACCCCCCATACGAACGAAAACGGTTTTTATAAATATCTCAAAAACGGTGCATCTTATCAAAAAAGTACAAGAACAAAAGTTATTTAGGATATGATTCTACATAAAACTCCCATACATCAAAATCCGATTGGAATAAATTTTAAAAAATCTTATTGGAAAGTTTGACTTCAAAGTGGAATTTTGGTACAACTGTTCGAATTTTGATACGAATATCACCATACGGGTCTCCAATGATTGCCAGATTGGCAATTATAGCTTTTGTTATGTTTTTCAATTCGAGTTCCCTGATAAGGCCCCTGTTTTCAGATTTGACAAGATCAGTCCTTGGCTATTTCAAGCATGGGAAAATTAACAATCGAACAACGTGTTAGTTATTGAAGCTTATTACGGACAAGGGCGTTAAACAAAAATACATTTCGCGAACTTCGTGATTCGAGCACTTCACCACCAAGATCGTTCGATTTGACGCCTTTAAACTTTTTCCTTTGAGGCTATCTCAAGAGTAAGGTCTATGCTAACAAGCCAACAAAAATTCAACAGCTGAAGGAGGAGATAATAAGACATATTCGTAAGATCGAGGAGCAATTATGCAGAGATTTCATCAAAAATGTTAACCATCCAGAGGAGGTGTGCTGTCGAAGCCTTGGCGAACATATGAGCGATATTATCTTTCACACATAATTGCCATGTGCCAAATACAGTGTTGAGGCCCGATAATTATTTTTTTTATCTATATAAGATAAAGATAAATGCTCGTAATGTTTATCTAGATAAGATAACAGATAATGAAAATTTGAAAGATAATAGATAAGATAAGATAAAAAGCCAAATTATCTATATAATTTTTAGATAAATATTTATTTTAACCCTTTAATGGACAATGACGTGTAAACACGTCATGAAACTGGTTTCTGGTGGGACATGACCACGTTGGTGGGACAACGTTAAATATTGTTTTACTAATAAAATCATAACGGTTAAAGCCGTCACGAAATATATGAGTTTATATGGATTATGTATCTTTAGTATCCCTTCAGAACTGCAAAATATTGTCGTAGCGCCGATACAAATGTACAGAAAAAGAAATTATTCTTGGAAATGTTTTTTTTTTTACTTTTTTGTGATTCCCCGAATACCACGATGTGTAACGCACTCTAAAAAGTGGTGTCCGCGAAAGGGTTAACGTGGCACAAATTTCAAAATTACGTACTAAAAAAATAAATTGCACAAAATTATTTGTTTTTCTTTTTTTGTTGATTTCCAATTTAAAATGCAGTTTCAATAGCCCGGTTTACACTTGGCAACGGTTGTTGGCAAAAAATTTTGTTTATGTGCCAGAGAAGCGAAAGAAATCTGAAAAAAATCACACTCGCTTCTCTTGCCCATAAACAAAAACTGTTGCCAAGCGTAAAACGGGTCTTAAAAAAGTTCTTAGGCTTTCATAAGTATGCAGAAAACAATTTCGTTTCAGCATTTTTTCAGATTTAATTTTTTGATTTTCGTTGGTAACGATTATCTCTAGATAAATAAGATTTTCATTTATCTAGATAAGATAAAGATAACATTTTTTTTATCTAGAATCTAGATGATTATCTAAATAAATTGTATCTAGATAACCGCAACACTGGCCAAATAACATGATCCAATAAAGAAATCACAAAAATTTAACAAATAACATTGTCTTATTTTCTGTTAACATCAGTCCAAGCCATTGGAACATCCCATAGTTAAATTAAAAGAGCATATAATTTTCATGACAGTCGCAAATAGATGCGGAATTGAAAAGATGTGAGCGACAGTATTCAAGGACTAGCCGTGACTTCCATAATACGGCTACAAATCGTACGTACAGCTATATCTGCAGATCGTATGCGTGTCATGGTAAACTAGCTGGCAGAATCAAATTCTGGCTTGACGATCGTTTGACCCTAGACATCTTTGTATTATACATTATCCATATATTTTTTCTTTCATATAGGAGTTATTAAAATCGGATCTATAACGGGATCCCTGGAACATATACCCATCGAATCAGTTCGATAAAGGCACAACATGCTTAATCTGTATGAACGGTTTAGTTTTGCATTTGAAACTGGTTATCGTTCAATAGAATATTATGGAAAATGATTTCGAAAAATTCCAAATTACATCTTTTAATCTAATGGAATTTATAAAAATTAAGACCCCTATTATGAATGTCAATTCATAATTGATAGTTGACAATTATCAACAAAGTTAATAGGTCGGTATTACGAATGTCAATCGTTTTCAGCAACCACAAATTTTTGATTAATAAATGAAAAAGGTGAAAAGTTTCAAGTTTTTTATTGTGAGTTTTCTTTAAAATCTCTTCAATATAGTTATTTTTTTTGATTATGAAGGGACTGGTCGTGAAGAAAACATGTTGGTAATAAGAAGGACTGTACGAGATAGTTATATAATAACTCCAGCGGATTGGAGGTAATTTGTTTGGTAATATTTTTCTGAAGTGTATGTCTGAATTGAATATTTTTCAGTTTTATAAAAAAATTTCGTTTATCGAAAGAAGCCTTCAGATATTTATTAGAAGAACTCGACCGCAAACTATCATTTAGGTCAAGACAACGAGCCGTTACAAATATTTTAAAATTGACAGCTGTTTTGAGATTTTTGTCCAATTTGTTCAACTGGTTTCTACGACTAAGAATTTTGCTCCTGGAAAATGATATTTTATTATATTTTTCTAGTAATACTGCAAAAAATACTTACATTTTATAAGAAAACAGACTTTTCGACGACGTTGTGACTACAACAAAGTTCACAATTGAATTTTTGATAAACGTCAAAACCATTTCATTCACAAAAAAAATGTTGAAGGGATTTAAATCGAAATGGGATTTTTTATTTAAACAATGTTTTTATCATATAACATATTTATTGTTTTCAATATTAAAGTAACGTGCCATAAAATAACATAAAAATTCTAAGTCAAAGTATTCATTTTATTGTCGTAAATAACCGAAAGTATTAAATAACACTATTCGCAATATTTTTTAACAAGATGACAATTCCAATTTTTTTTTATATTTTTAAGTTTCGATTAGACATAAATTTCGGCTATTTTCATGGCCTGACTGTGGCTTAATAATACAAAGACACATAAAGACCGAATTTTTTAAAGACATTTTTGGTCTTTCAGGGGGCAATTCAACGCCAGGCCATGAACGTTAGGGTGAACCAAAAAAAAGTTTGCAATTCGAACATCGGTGGGGGTGGAAAAGTGAATTGATATAAAAATAAAATTTGGAAAGTTTTCGCTTGATCGGAAGTCATCTTCAGATTCCGTTTTGAATTTGAAAATTTAGGGAAAACTTTAAATATTTTCAACTTGTATAAGCCGTATAACAAAAAAACTAAATTAATTAAGTTGTGTTTAATCATTGAACCATTTCTGATTCATGGTTTTTCTTTAATTTATTAGGCACAAAATGTTCGGCGGCCAAGATCAGACAGGCGTGGATCTAGGGGGCAGACTCCCCTCCCCCCTCCCCCTTGGACGACCAGTCTTTCACTCTTTTGTTGATGGGTGTCTATGCCATACATTATTTTTTTCTTTTTGCAATTCTATTTAATTGCAGTATAACTATGGGCCTTACCAATGACCCGTGACCACAGAAATATATCCCATAGAATGCGCCTTACTTGAAAAGCCCATATAAAGAAATGGGCCAAAAACACTAATGTTTTCTCTATTTTCATAAGTCTAAAATTTATTTGCATGCCATAGTGAAATGAATCCAGAATTGCCAACTTTGCTTTTATCAAGTTTCAAATTAAAAATGAATTTTAGCTTTTAAGTGAACTACAAACATTCTATATTCCAAAACGAAGCATGATATATTTATCTCCTTTCCCCATAATAATATTTTGACATTTCAGTGGCCCATTTGAGATAGCAAAACACGATATCTATTCTAATTCCGATATCTGTGCCCGTGACTAACTTAGTAACAGCTTTTGATGTGTGTGAAACGGGCTATTTGCTTGCTAATTCTAGTAAGTTTTCACACATTTATCACAGCGAATTTAAAACTTTTCAATAAAAACTAGGATTTGAACCGAAATTAGCAAGCAAATAGCCCGTTTCGCACACACCAAAAGCTGTTACTAAAGTTAGTCACGGGTCATTGGTAAGGCCCTATATGCCGCTAATTTCACCCATAACTTGCCAATATCCAACTACCGGCCTTCCTATACAAGTATTTATAACGATACGACAACTCAAATACACAATTAGCAGTTTCGAACAAAAATATATGAATGTTGCTTCAAGCGCAAGTATGACTGGAGAAAAATATTGTGTACGCGACAGTTTTGCTCGGCAGTACCCATTTTTGAAACAGCACAATTTTATTGTTGCCATTTCACCGCAAAAGAAAAAAATTTGACCAGCAAAATAAAGCCAAACAAATTTTTCCTTAAAAACAAAATAATTAAATGGCCCATTAAAATCTTTTTAAATTTTAGATTCAATATTTTCGAAAATTTTTAGTTGCAACTAAAATCACGGCATGCAATCGGAGGAAAAGTCCATTATAAAATAATACTTCACAAAAACTTTCCATTAATTTATCGTCATTAGACTTTTCTTGTTCGCTTTCTGTTTACGTTTTTACTTGTTCAACTCTCTTTGGTCAGTGAGCTATGTAAGCATTCGAGGGAGAAAGAAAACTCCGCTCGAAGATTTGTGTGATGTTATGACGTCAGACGACGCTCGCATAAAGCTTGAAGCACCTAATTAACCGACTTCCAAAAAAGGAGGAGGTTATCAATTCGTTTTGGTCCAACTTTATTTATTTATTTATTTATTTTATATCTTGTTATATGGGTAAAGTAAGGTGTTATGTAGTTTTGACCTAGACTGTAACTTTTTTTGCGGTAATCATAAGGTAAGGATCTTGGAGGACATTTAGCATAGTTCCGAACCATCTAAAACTGTTCGACGATCGTGAAGGTTTGGGTCACGGGTTCGTATGGGTAAAGTTTTGAACCAAAATTGGAATTCACATTAGAACCCGGATTAGAATCCTACCTATGTTAATCGTTTACATATTTGACCGAATTTAAAGGGAACGTGAGAGGGGAGCGTGTTATCAATGTTTATAGGGCATCATGCTAAAAAGGCAAAGTAAAATTAGGGGGAGAAAAGTTTAAATTCGATTAAAATGAAACATGAAGGAAAGATAGTCTTAGACTGGAAAGACACGTGTCTAGAAAAGTGAGTCTCATTATCAAGGAGTACACGCGAATTTTACAGAACATGGCGCCTCGGGAATTTTCGTTGGAAGGGACGGCTCAGTGCGGTTCCCGTCGGCTCGTGGAAAGCCACGTAGAAAGAAGAGTAAAAAAAAAAAAAAATTCAAACAAGAAAAAAAGGAAACGTGCACCAAAAGAGATTTTCGAGTAAAGAAACGAAAGGATTGAAGGAAAAACGAGTGCACCAGGAAAAGGAAAGGATTCAAAAAAAAACGAACTCGCAAAATAAAAGGTTGCTTGTTCGAAGAAAGAAAACTCGTAGGCGGTATTCGGGTAACATAGAAAATCTAGAGTGCGTGTTACATAAGAATTGGCCTCAAAGCGCGCGATTTTGCCATAAATTCTCACCGCACAACCCGAATGCCGCGTTTTTCCTTGTTTCAGATCCGGTTTCTTTGTTTCTGATCCGGTTTCTTTTTTTTATCCGATCCGCAACGGTCCGAGTTTTGACCGGTTGAACCAATTTGAGCAGCTATTTGAAAAAAAAATAAAAAGGAGGCTGAAGGTCAACCGGACATTGAATCAAGTTTTAGAGAAGCCACGTTTTTCTTACATTAATAAAAAAAGAAAAAAAGAAAAAAGGGAACTGCAAATCAATCAGAGAGCTGTGAAAGATATTTCGAATTCGAGCTGATTTCCTCCATTCGAACAGTTTTTTTTGAATTCGAGCAGATTTTCTTTAATTTCCATCATCTTCACGGAAAGCGGTCACCGAATTAGTTTTTTCTTGTTTGCTACGTTGAGCTACATCATCGCACGAGTTGAAGAGGGAAACCAGAGGTACGGCAAATTATCGAGCAGAGCCTGTCCAACGAGGATTCGCCGAAGAGCTAAGAGGGATTTCGAAAATCAAAATTTACACCGAAGAATCAACGATTAAAATTGTTTACTATATTTTCTTTAAAAAAAGAGGGAAGTTATCTTTAATTTTCTTATGTTTTATTGTACGTTTATGCACTTTTAATATAAGCATTTTAGCGTGTCAACAAAAAAAGAAAAAGGAGAAAAATTGGAGAAAGGAGTTATGCGCGCACAACACCTGGACAGCAATAGAGTAAAGATCAGGTACCTTATTAAATCGATCGCAGTGAGTATCGTTGCATTTCGTTATTCGAATTTTTTTTTTATATTAAAGTGCATAATTATTAGAGTAAATTCACTTCCCCTCGTCTTTTTTAATGTTTTATACATAAGTTCATATTTAACACATTAAGTTCATTAAGTATTATTCAGTAAAATTCTGCCAATGTATCCAAATTCTGTATTTTCATTCCGTTCATCAATTATTATAAACTAGGAAATTGTATAGAGTACCATTTAGTAGTTTCATTTTATTTCTCTATTCGCGCCGATTGGTTGGAACATTTGTCTTGCTTAGTCTGAAGGCAGATGTCTGATCCAAAATCATAGATGTCGTTAGTAACCTCGGCGGTTAATTTTCAATTTCTCGGGATGTTCGATTTGATTATGTTCGGTTAAGTTACGCAAAAGGGGGTGATGTGGTCTGAGGCGATTTAGGAGGGTTGGACGAGACGAGTGAAAAGCAGGAGGACGCTGTTTTCTACAATTAAATTTAAAGGTTCAAGTCATATGAGGACGTAATTTCCTGTTGTTCATTTATTTTTCTTTATTTATTCGTTTAACTAATTTATTTATTTAATTATTCGTTTGCCTATTGGTGTGAATTATTTATTTATTCGAGTTGTCATAATTTCGTCTTCTCTATCTTTTTATTTTACTCATATGACCGAACCCATGTTTGAAGGTAGTAGGCACTATTTTTCTTGGAATGTTATGATCCGTTTTCCCGCGACAAGAAACCCCCCCAATCCGACGAGCGGAGCCGGCAAAAGTTCGAGTGCCTAGTCGGTCAGGGGAAACGGAGGGATCGCAGGTGGCGAGGTCAACGAACGCTGCCTGAATTTGTTTCTGTTGGGAGTTCCTATAGGACCCCAGATCTCGCATATAACAGATGGCGCCCAACGGCAGGCGGTCATTACAAATGACCCAAAGATATTTGAATTTTAGTTGGCGGCCATGTAGCATGGCGCCAAAACGTTTGAGTTTTAAGTTAAAAGAACACCTGGAGGGAAATTGTAGAAAACAGCAGATTGTAGTTAAATTAAATTTCTTCTTCCTTTTTTTTTGTTGTGCAAGTCACATGCTGACAAGATGGAACCGGAAGCTGTTCTCTTGTCCTCTTCATTGATGAATGGAGTAGAGTCTGGAGAAAGACAGAAGGTCTCAATCTTGTTGGTACACAGGTAACCGATTTTGATGTGAATATCCTATATTTGAGGATTCTCGAATATAGTTGCTTTCAGCCTAGTGGATAAGTTGAAGCATAGTATTCGCAGCAAATCGTTATCGTCAGCTAGCCAAATTTTCGTTTTAATCATCAGCAGTCGTGTTCAGGGCCGTATCGAAGGCTCTGGATTGGGGGGGGGGAGATATCTCAATTTTCCCAACTCGAACATCTGATTTTTCCTAACTAGGATGTACCTAATAAAAATTCCTTTTCCTTGCCCAGAATCTCTGACCAGAAATTATAATAAAGAATAATGGTTATGTTAACATATTGTAATTTTTTTTTATTTTTCACATACAATTAAATAAAGGGTAAACACTAATAATCTTATGCGACCCTTGAGAGAAAAGATAACCGTTGAAGATGACTTCAACTAGAGTCTGTACATATCTAATTTATAGTACATGGATTCGTCTTTCCTTTAACTTTGCCCATGCCGAAACAAATTTCGTAAGGTCAATTGTATCAGTTAGGTCTTTTTCGCTGTGTAGTATCATTAAAGAACTCAGTCTTTCGTCTCCCATAGTCACCCTTAGAACGTTTTTCACCAGTTTTAGCTGGCTGAATTTGCGCTCATTCGTAGCTATTCATTTGTTTAAAAAATCCGAACACCGATGGTAAAACAATTACACATATACGGCCCTATTCCAGGATCCGTCGTAGCTACGATTTTCGGAGAATTCGTGAAGATGGTATTCCACGATCCGAAGGAATTAAATTAATTTCGAAAACATTACGAATCGGAATATCTGGTATCATAGAATCCGACGCAATCGATCTTTTGACAGCTAAACCTACGAAAAATTTTTGCTTCGTAACTTCATTTTCTTATGATTTTAGCTCAATATATGGCCTGAATTGTACAACAAAAAGCAATTTTAACATTTTTATTTGTTTATTTAGTATTAGTGTAACTTTTAACACATTAAGAGGAAATATTTTAGAAAAAAGAGCAATGTGAGTATTCCTAAGTATCCGTTATTTGTTGTCGTTTTCATTCCACTATTAAAGTCCTTCACTTCGATAAATCTTCTTCCAGACACAAAGTTGCAAACGCTGCAGAATCCATTATTAATAACAATTTTCGTTTTAAGTCAAGAAAGTTACATTTTTCACGAAACTATTCCATGTCAGAAATCTATTCCTTATGAGTTTTGCATAGGGACCTTTTAACAAAGACATTTATTTTTCGAAATTAGATTTTAATCAGGCACCACTAAGTTCAATTCCGTTCGGATCGTGGAATACTGATTTCTTCGTATTCGTAACGTAGTTAGTTCTTCGTAATAAAGCTACGACGGATTCTGGAATCGGGCCGATATTTTCAAAACTCACCGTTTCAGCACGAATATACTAGATCGCTCGATTTGCTGTCTCAAATGGTCCCATTTCAATACAGTTCAGTGAATCAAAACGAGTCAAGTAAGAGCGAGATAACCGTATGAAAACAAATATACTCCTCTCGTTTAAACTGTGAGCTGTCAAAGGAAAATAGACTTTCGGAATGGTGTTGGCACCTAAAGTTAGTCTCAAACTTGTGAAATTTGATTTTCGCGGCAGACGAAATTTGAATTTCGCGAGATTATACAGTTCAGTGGATGCGTTTAACTATGATAAAGAGGGACAATTTTTCAGCAGAGCTTTGTATGGTGACAGTTGTTCTATGTTATATAGTTCTGTGCCATAAACTGATGAGAACATTATACTCCTCCCACGGTCGAGTGTCTACTCTTTCAAAGCCTTTTATTCATTCTCTCCCAACTCGCTGTGACGCTGTTGCCAAAGCAGAATGGTATGTGTAAAAAAGAAACAAGTCATAAAACAGGCGTATGTTCACTAATAGAAAATATGAGGTAGAAAAAGACAAGTTGGGATTTTGGAAAATCAACTAAAGAGATTTCCCAACTTGGGAAATCTCACATCTTTAACACTAGATTGTTCAAGCAAGTCATCTTGACTGCTTGACTTCCTTGGGCAACCTAGTGTTAAGAAGTGAGATTTCCCAACTTCTAAAGGTCAAATTCCCAACTGAAGACTTATTGGGGGGGGAGCCTCCCCCCCCATCCCCCCCCAGTCGGTACGGCCCTGGTCGTGTTTGTAGAGTTGAAACAAAGACCGATGTTGATGGTTGAACGAAAAGATTAGAGAGTGTCATGTCTACATAAAAAGAGCTTTTCTTTTGTATTGCATGAGACTCAAAATTCAAGATTAAAGAAGTTAAATTTTTCCGTATTTTTTTTGTATTTATTTATTTTTTTTGGTTAAAGATGATAGTTGATAGCAAGGTCACTCGTTCTCGTCCGCCTAAACAGATTGTCTTTTGATTATGTCACTTCCCGTTTATATGATTGAGAGGAAAAAGTTCGTTAAATTTGAATTGAAGTTTCGGAGAAGCTTTGATTGGTTTTTTTTGTATATAATTCGAAAAATTTTCTATTGGAGATTCGAACATATTCTATTTATTTATTTTTGGTAGTTTGTGTAAGATCCTAATTATAAATTATTTGTTATTTATTAATTTTTTTTTTGGGTTTGGTTGATATTATTTATTATTAATTGTCGGTATTATTTATTTATTTATTATCACATTGTTATATTATTTCGGATAAAAATTAGTTAGGCTTATTTAGGCCAAGATTGGTCGAAAATAGTGGCACTATTTAAGCGTTTTGGATAGTTCATAAGTTGCGATTTCTATTTCGTCATTGTGAATTAAAAGAATATTTTTTTTGGGTCAAACATTTAATCATGGTCCGCACAAGAAGCCAAGGTAGAGGTTTGGCGAAGATCGTTAGAGGTCGGAGTAGAGGCAGAAGGGTCTCGTTTTCTCCGTACCCAAATACGGAAGAACGAAATCTCTCTGACTCGGATGAAGATAGTAGTCCCGAAGCGACAATGCCGAGCAATTTGATTCAGACACCAAAGTCGTCAAGAGTAGTGTCCAACCTCGATATTGTCGGGGACGAAAATTCTCAGGCACGATTACCCAGATTTAGCCGTATGGAAAATTTTGAGGACGCACAATTAGGTGCGGCAGGAGGCATGGGTTTAGAGAGAATAGAGTTAGGAAGTTTGGCTCAGACACGGTCTAAAACAAGTAAAACAAATAAAGATTTTGGTGAGCAATGTTCGAAGGAAAACCGCAATAATAGAGATAGGCAAGACATTTTGAAAGAGACGGGAGCAATTAGGAAAAGTCGTCAGGGAGGTTTTGAAACTGAGTCTATTGACGAAGTCTTGAAGGCAGCGCGAGGGTTAACTGACACCTACGACAGAGTTCGTGATATAAGTCCCAGTAGACCTAGAAAGTCTTTAGATCTACCAGGTGTAAACCGATCTAGTCGTTCGGGAACTTGGGGTTACTCAGAATTCGGCACTAATTCAGCTATGACCCGGGAAAGGGGAATGGACTCGAGAGATCAAATTTTCAATTCTCGCGTCAAAGAGCCTTTAAGTTCGCGAAAGGAAACGGACGATAGGGGTCATAAAAGTCTGAACGAACCCAAAAATAAAGCGGAGAACGGCTCTGTTAGGGAAATTCTGGGGCAAGTACTGGAAGAAATAGCTCAGCTGCGTATTAAAGATAGGCAAACCGAAACAGTTAATAGACCTCATATCCAACCGAGGGCAGACGGAGAATATTATTGGGATCCTATTCCAGAGTTAAAGCTAGGTCGTCAAAATACAGAACAAAATTACCAAAACAGAGCAAACTATCACCCAAATGCAAGTTGGAGACCAGAACATGTCGCGGCACCACAATACAACGAAAGACAGGGATTTAGGGAATATACACCCTTACCACCTGAACCTTATAGGGGATATCGACGTCCATTACACCATGAGGTCAGATTGTATAAGTGGGGTTTCAAGTTCGACGGGGTTTCACCCACGTTCTTGGTCGAAGATTTTATATTTCGGGTGGAGAAATTGGCAATAGCTCAGGGTTATTCGCAACACCAAATAGTCAGCAATTTTCATGTGCTCTTAACGGGTACGGCCGAAGCATGGTATTGGCGATTTGCGAGAAAATATCCGAATCTTAATTGGGAAAATCTAAAGTTTGCGTTAATTAGACAGTTCAAAAAGCCCAGTACAGACTCAGACATACTGAAATTCATCATTGATCGAAAGCAAGAGTCAACTGAAAAATTCGATGAATATTTCGATAAGATCATGATTGAATACAGCCGTTTACAGTATCCAATACCTGAGTCTGAATTGGTCAGCATAATTAGATTGAACGTAAAGGATAAAATAGGGCAGCTAATATTCTCGCAACCCATGCTAAGTCTTGACCAGTTGAGGGACGCATGTAGGAAAGCGGAGTTATATTTAAATCAGCGTAGTAGCCAATATAGTTCTCATTCGGCAAACCCAATAAGTAGACGTCAGATTAGCGAAGTCGAGAATCGTGTTCAATTTCAAGAAGTAGAGGAGGAGCAAATATCGGCCATTGGTCTTAGAAGAAATGCTGCATATCCTAACAACAGAGATCACTCCAGCTACATATGTTGGAATTGTGATGCTGTAGGCCACTCTTTCTACGATTGTCCTTCTATGGAACGGAAACTGTTCTGCTTCCGTTGCGGATATAAAAATGTCACTAGTCGTTCTTGCCCGAAATGTTTTCCGGAAAACGAGAGGAGGGGCGAGAGGATGTCGGGGAACCCTCGACCCCAAAACTAATCACCCGACCCGAGCAAATTCCATCTTCTAGCTCACTGAAAATCCAGATTTTAAAAAAACAAAAAACAGATGTATCCACACAAACTTTTCCTAAGACGACACTTCATGAAAGGTTAAGAAAGTACGAATTAGCGCGAAATAGAATTTTTGTTGAAGAAATAGTTGTTCCAAGGTCAAAAAAATCCATTTTGAAGTTGCGCGAAAAATTTAAAAATCGGAAAATTATGTATCGCGAAATATCCGAAGCAGTTTTGAGTTCGACCACTGACGATAGACCGTATGCAGAGGTAGAAATCCTCGGAAAGGAAATGATAGGATTGCTAGATAGTGGGGCGTCGGTCAGCTGTTTAGGTAGTAAAGGCATGGAAATCTTAAACGTAACGTCCTTGCCATTTACGAAGTTTAACACTTCAGTGCAAACAGCTGATGGACACCCGCAGTCAGTATTAGGCAAAATTCGACTTCCGGTCATATACAAAAACAAGACGGAAGAAGTTGAATTTTATATTGTTCCTTCCTTGGCTCAAGCCGTATATCTTGGAGTGAATTTTTGGCGGATTTTTCAGATAGCACCGAAAATCATATCCGAGATAAAAGTCGCATCGGTAGATTCGAATTCGCACATTTTATCCGCGGAGCAACAAAAGCAGCTCAATATAGTTACAGCGAAATTTCCATGTTACGAACGCGAGGGTTTAGGTCGCACACAGTTAGAAACGCATACGATAGATGTTGGTAGTTCGGAACCGATTAAGCAGCGTCATTTTCCGGTGTCGCCCGCTATCCAAAAACTCATGGACGAAGAGGTTGATCGCATGTTGAAGTTGGGAGTTATCGAAGAGAGCACGAGTGCATGGAGCTCTCCGGTGGTCCTAGTTAGAAAACCCGGAAAGAACCGTTTATGCCTCGACTCTCGACGATTAAATAGCGTGACAAAAAAAGACGCGTATCCACTTCAACATATAGAGGGGTTATTAAGTCGATTAGCTGACACGCACTTCATTAGCAGCATCGATTTAAAGGATGCCTATTGGCAAATCCCTCTCGATCAACGTTCACGGGAAATGACGGCGTTTACGATTCCGGGCAGGCCTCTTTACCATTATAAAGTTATGGCTTTTGGCCTCTGCAACGCGAGCCAAAGATTAGCGCGTCTCATGGATAAAGTTATACCGCACCGGTTGAGGAATAGGGTTTTTGTTTATCTCGACGATTTATTGCTGGTAGCCGCTTCGTTTGACGAAATGGTGAAGCTATTGGAAGAAGTCGCAAAGCTTCTTAAAGACGCAGGGCTAACCATAAATCTGCAGAAGTCGCGATTCTGTTTCAAGGAACTTAGGTACCTGGGTTACGTAGTAGGTGGCGGTTGTCTGAAGACGGATGCTGAGAAGGTTTCAGCAATCGCAGATTTCCCTGTACCGACCTCCTTGAAGCAGACTCGTCGATTTCTGGGGATGGCTGGTTGGTATCGCCGCTTTATTAGGGATTTCTCCACACTGACAGCTCCTATTTCTGACTGTTTAAAGCAGTCGAAAAAATGCGTATTTTCGTCAGAAGCCATTGAAGCGTTTGGTAAACTAAAAAAAGCACTAACTTCCGCGCCTGTTCTAGTCCACGCCGATTTTAACAAACCTTTCTTCATTCAATGCGACGCATCGAGTTTAGGCATTGGAGGAGTTTTGTTTCAGTTGGACGAGGATAACCAAGAAAGACCGATCACTTTTATCTCGCAAAAATTAACCACCACCCAGAGAAACTATTCCGTCACGGAATTGGAATGTCTCGCGGCCGTGGTAAGCGTTAAGAAATTCAGACCGTACGTAGAAGGACACCCCTTCACTATTATCACTGACCATGCCAGCTTAAAATGGCTGATGAGTCAAAAAGACCTAAGCGGACGGTTGGCTAGATGGAGTCTGAAGCTCCAAGGCTTCGACTTCCAGATAAAACACCGTAAAGGATCTTTAAACGTAGTCGCAGACACCTTGTCTAGAGTCCATGTCGAAAGTTTGGAGGAGAACTCAGAGGAACGAATGATTGAGATAGATCTTCAGTCAGAAGCTTTCGTTTCAGATGAGTATGCAGAACTTTCGCGAACGATCGGGAAAAATAAGGACAAATTACCTGACTTAGTGGTGTCGGACGGCTACGTGTATAAGAGAACGGATCATTATCGGGGCGATCCAATGCAAGAAGATCTTTGCTGGAGGTTGTGGGTACCATCTAGTCTAACCCAAACTTTGATCTTGCGGGCTCATCAGCCACCCCAAGCTGCGCATGGCGGGATAAATAAGACCTTGTTCCGTCTTCAGCAAAAATACTATTGGCCTAACATGGCGAGTCAAGTACGGGAAGTGATTAATAAATGCGAGATCTGTAAACAGGTGAAATCGCCGAACTTCATCATGAAGCCTGCGATGGGGAGGAGATCTTTACCAGAGCGACCTTGGCAGCGCCTGTATATGGATTTTTTAGGTCCATATCCCAGGTCACGAAACGGAAACACCACGATTTTTCTGGTGTTGGAACAGTTCACCGTTGGCCAAGCCTTTACCTCATGCCAATGCAAGGTTAATCATAAAGTATTTAGATGAAATGTTCGGTATATTTGGGGTGCCGGAGGAAATCTTTACCGATAACGGCAAACAATTCACGTCTAATCAGTTCCAAGAGTTCCTTAGATCCTATGGAATAAAACATGTAAAGACTGCGGTTTATTCTCCTCAGGCAAACGCGTCCGAGAGGGTCAATAGATCCATTTTGGATTCTATTCGAGCCTACCTGAAAGAAGATCAGAGACTTTGGGATAGTAAGTTAAACCACATTATGATGTCTTTGAGAAGCTCAAAACATACTTCTATTGGGATTTCACCTTATCAAGCTTTGTTTGGAAGCATGATGGTAAATCATGGTTCGGAATACGAATTGCTGCACAAACTCGGAGCTTTACAAGACGGAAATGTGCAACTGCAACAAACCGACAAAATGGGCTTGATGAGAGCCGATATCTCCAAAAGACTTCTAGAAGCACAAGATAAAGTGGTAAACAAATACAACTTGCGTTCCCGAGAAGTTTCTTATATGCCTGGTCAGGAAATATACAGGCGTCAATTTGTGCTGAGTGATGCAACTCAAAATCGGAGTGCCAAATTGTGCAAGAAGTTCGTGAAAGGTAGGATCCTTAGCAAGGTGTCGAAAAATTTATATCAGATCACGGACATGAAGGGTAAACCTCTAGGGGTGTATCACGCTAAAGACCTGCATGTATGAGAAATCAATCTTTGTGCCCGGCTAATTCAATCAATAGATCATGAGACTTATCTCAGGGTGGGACAGCCCCACGTTGTTTGTCTTTTCATTTCATTTTATTTTTTTAGTTGTCTTATTTACCCATTTTCTCAAAAAAATTCTCTGACCAAGAGCAACGATTTTTTTTTGCCCTGTTATATGGGTAAAGTAAGGTGTTATGTAGTTTTGACCTAGACTGTAACTTTTTTTGCGGTAATCATAAGGTAAGGATCTTGGAGGACATTTAGCATAGTTCCGAACCATCTAAAACTGTTCGACGATCGTGAAGGTTTGGGTCACGGGTTCGTATGGGTAAAGTTTTGAACCAAAATTGGAATTCACATTAGAACCCGGATTAGAATCCTACCTATGTTAATCGTTTACATATTTGACCGAATTTAAAGGGAACGTGAGAGGGGAGCGTGTTATCAATGTTTATAGGGCATCATGCTAAAAAGGCAAAGTAAAATTAGGGGGAGAAAAGTTTAAATTCGATTAAAATGAAACATGAAGGAAAGATAGTCTTAGACTGGAAAGACACGTGTCTAGAAACGTGAGTCTCATTATCAAGGAGTACACGCGAATTTTACAGAACATGGCGCCTCGGGAATTTTCGTTGGAAGGGACGGCTCAGTGCGGTTCCCGTCGGCTCGTGGAAAGCCACGTAGAAAAAGTAAAAAAAAAAAAAAGTTCAAACAAGAAAAAAAGGAAACGTGCACCAAAAGAGATTTTCGAGTAAAGAAACGAAAGGATTGAAGGAAAAACGAGTGCACCAGGAAAAGGAAAGGATTAAAAAAAAAACGAACTCGCAAAATAAAAGGTTGCTTGTTCGAAGAAAGAAAACTCGTAGGCGGTATTCGGGTAACATAGAAAATCTAGAGTGCGTGTTACATAAGAATTGGCCTCAAAGCGCGCGATTTTGCCATAAATTCTCACCGCACAACCCGAATGCCGCGTTTTTCCTTGTTTCAGATCCGGTTTCTTTGTTTCTGATCCGGTTTCTTTTTTTTATCCGATCCGCAACGGTCCGAGTTTTGACCGGTTGAACCAATTTGAGCAGCTATTTGAAAAAAAAAATAAAAAGGAGGCTGAAGGTCAACCGGACATTGAATCAAGTTTTAGAGAAGCCACGTTTTTCTTACATTAATAAAAAAAGAAAAAAAGAAAAAAGGGAACTGCAAATCAATCAGAGAGCTGTGAAAGATATTTCGAATTCGAGCTGATTTCCTCCATTCGAACAGTTTTTTTTGAATTCGAGCAGATTTTCTTTAATTTCCATCATCTTCACGGAAAGCGGTCACCGAATTAGTTTTTTCTTGTTTGCTACGTTGAGCTACATCATCGCACGAGTTGAAGAGGGAAACCAGAGGTACGGCAAATTATCGAGCAGAGCCTGTCCAACGAAGATTCGCCGAAGAGCTAAGAGGGATTTCGAAAATCAAAATTTACACCGAAGAATCAACGATTAAAATTGTTTACTATATTTTCTTTAAAAAAAGAGGGAAGTTATCTTTAATTTTCTTATGTTTTATTGTACGTTTATGCACTTTTAATATAAGCATTTTAGCGTGTCAACAAAAAACTTTTTAAAAAAAAGTAAAAAAAACCGACTTAAAAATGCACTAAAAAGGAAAAAATAACTTTTTTTTGGAAGTTGGTGCCAAAATAGAAACAAACAATTTGCTCTCTTTTATTGTACAATATATAAAATTAAAAAATTTCTAATAAATAAAATTATTATTTATTGAATTGTACCAAAAGTTTTTGTTTTCTAATAAGTCACAGAGATGAGATTCAAACCATTATTTTTTTACAGCCTACCTACATAATATAAACATAACAAAAGCTATATTTGCGGACGGACGGACGGACATGCGGAAATCAAAATCTTTTGTCATTCCTAACACACTGGTGTAATTCATTTTTGTGTGTGATGACGGGATCTTGGCGTTACAAACGGTAAGGCAAAGTTAGTATACCCTTTGGTATTCCATACCATACGGGTATAAAAATTTCAGCGGTATTGTTCCTTACTTGGCACGTTGCCCTTAACCCACGTCAACATTAACAATTATTCTTTTGTTTTTGGGTAAGCTCCGTTAAAATTAAAAAAATATTCTTTTGTCAGATGTCGTCACGAAAGATAAAATATTTTCATTTGGATAGCAGTAATAGAATTGGTGATAGCTGTAAAAGTAACACTCAAGAAATATGAATAGAAGTCCTCTTTAAGTTTCTATTTTGGCCCCAACTTCCAAAAAAATTATTTTTTCCTTTTTAGTGCACTTTTAGATTGTACAATAAAAGAGAGCAAATTGTTTGTTTCTATTTTGGCACCAACTTCCAAAAAAAAGTTATTTTTTCCTTTTTAGTGCATTTTTAAGTCGGTTTTTTTTACTTTTTTTTAAAAAGTTTTTTATTTTATAATTTTTAGTGACTTTTGGTATATACATATTATATAGATATATTTAATGTTAGGAAATGGGTAGAGCAAGTAAAGCCGCAGCCCGCGTGCGAAAACGGCGTTACGAATCGATAGCCTTCAACCCCCTTAGTGACACTGGAAAGTTTCATTAAGATCGGACCAGCCAATTCGAAGAAACCAGGCGAGAGGTATCGAGGGGAGGGAAAAGTCAGGTTTTGTAGTGGAAAATCAAACCCCTTAGCCTTCTTAGTAATACTGTAAAGCTTCATTAAGATCGGACCACCGAATTCGAAGATACCAGGCGAGGGGTGTCGAAGGGGAATTTTCTCAGAGGGGATACCTATCTAGATCGTATTTTTGTCCCCGAAAATCCCTAACACCCAAGTTTCATGAAAATCGTTAGGCCTGTTTTCGAGATCCATTGTGCAGACAGACAGACTGACAGACAGAAGGACGACAGTCCTAGTATTATATTATAGGATATACCTATTTAATGTTAGGAAATGGGTAGAGCAAAACTTTAATCGTTCCAAACAGCGAACAGTAAGTTGTAAACTAAATTTTAGAGGTCGACAGCAAAAATGTTGGTCACCAACATTTTTTAGATCGACAGAAACCTTTCGTTAACCTTACAGACTTCTAAACATTAGAATTGGATTAGGCGACCCTAAAAACCCCATATGTGTTTGTTTTTTATCTGGAAAATTTGAGGGTTGAAGGATTCGCTGCCCCCCAAAATATACGCATAAAAATTTTCAGACCGATCGGACCATCCGATTAGGGGACAGGGGAGGGGTTTAGAAGCGAAAGGGGTAGGGGAAAATAGATAAGGGGAAAACACTAGCCGTCCCCCAAAATGTGAGCATACAAATTTTCAGATCGATCGGACCATCCGATTGGGAGTTGACAGGGGAGGGGTTAAGAAGCGAAAGGGGTAGGGGAAAATAGATAAGGGGAAAACACTAGCCGTCCCCCAAAAAGGTACGCATACAAATTTTCAGACCGATCGGACCATCCGATTGGGAGTTGACAGGGGAGGGGTTAAGAAGCGAAAGGGGTAGGGGAAAATAGATAAGGGGAAAACACTAGCCGTCCCCCAAAATGTGAGCATACAAATTTTCAGATCGATCGGACCATCCGATTGGGAGTTGACAGAGGAGGGGTTAAGAAGCGAAAGGGGTAGGGGAAAATAGATAAGGGGAAAACACTAGCCGTCCCCCAAAAAGGTACGCATACAAATTTTCAGACCGATCGGACCATCCGATTGGGAGTTGACAGGGGAGGGGTTAAGAAGCGAAAGGGGTAGGGGAAAATAGATAAGGGGAAAACACTAGCCGTCCCCCAAAATGTACGTATACAAATTTTCAGATCGATCGGACCATCCGATTGGGAGTTGACAGGGGAGGGGAAGGCCGGGAAACGTCGGAGAGAGGGGAAATTAAAATGGGACCAACTAGGGAGTGAACTCTGTCATCCACCAACGTTTCAACAAAATCCATGCAACGGCACCCAAGTACTGCGTGAACATACAGATATAAAATAAATAAATAAATAAAGTTGGACCAAAACGAATTGATAACCTCCTCCTTTTTTAACCGACTTCCAAAAAAGGAGGAGGTTATCAATTCGTTTTGGTCCAACTTTATTTATTTATTTATTTATTTTTTATTTATTTATTTATTTATTTATTTTATATCTGTATGTTCACGCAGTACTTGGGTTATCAATTCGTTTTGGTCCAACTTTATTTATTTATTTATTTATTTTTTATTTATTTATTTATTTATTTATTTTATATCTGTATGTTCACGCAGTACTTGGGTGCCGTTGCATGGATTTTGTTGAAACGTTGGTGGATGACAGAGTTCACTCCCTAGTTGGTCCCATTTTAATTTCCCCTCTCTCCGACGTTTCCCGGCCTTCCCCTCCCCTGTCAACTCCCAATCGGATGGTCCGATCGATCTGAAAATTTGTATGCGTACATTTTGGGGGACGGCTAGTGTTTTCCCCTTATCTATTTTCCCCTACCCCTTTCGCTTCTTAACCCCTCCCCTGTCAACTCCCAATCGGATGGTCCGATCGGTCTGAAAATTTGTATGCGTACCTTTTTGGGGGACGGCTAGTGTTTTCCCCTTATCTATTTTCCCCTACCCCTTTCGCTTCTTAACCCCTCCCCTATCAACTCCCAATCGGATGGTCCGATCGATCTGAAAATTTGTATGCTCACATTTTGGGGGACGGCTAGTGTTTTCCCCTTATCTATTTTCCCCTACCCCTTTCGCTTCTTAGCCCCTCCCCTATCAACTCCCAATCGGATGGTCCGATCGATCTGAAAATTTGTATGCTCACATTTTGGGGGACGGCTAGTGTTTTCCCCTTATCGATTTTCCCCTACCCCTTTCGCTTCTTAACCCCTCCCCTGTCCCCTAATCGGATGGTCCGATCGGTCTGAAAATTTTTATGCGTATATTTTGGGGGGCAGCGAATCCTTCAACCCTCAAATTTTCCAGATAAAAAACAAACACATATCGGGGTTTTTAGGGTCGCCTAATCCAATTCTAATGTTTAGAAGTCTGTAAGGTTAACGAAAGGTTTCTGTCGATCTAAAAAATGTTGGTGACCAAAATTTTTGCTGTCGACCTCTAAAATTTAGTTTACAACTTACTGTTGCTATCCCTAAAAATTCGCTGTTTGGAACGATCAAAGTTTTGCTCTACCCATTTCCTAACATTAAATAGGTATATCCTATAATATAATACGAGGACTGTCGTCCTTCTGTCTGTCAGTCTGTCTGTCTGCACAATGGATCTCGAAAACAGGCCTAACGATTTTCATGAAACTTGGGTGTTAGGGATTTTCGGGGACAAAAATACGATCTAGATAGGTATCCCCTCTGAGAAAATTCCCCTTCGACACCCCTCGCCTGGTATCTTCGAATTCGGTGGTCCGATCTTAATGAAGCTTTACAGTATTACTAAGAAGGCTAAAGGGTTTGATTTTCCACTACAAAACCTGACTTTTCCCTCCCCTCGATACCCCTCGCCTGGTTTCTTCGAATTGGCTGGTCCGATCTTAATGAAACTTTCCAGTGTCACTAAGGGGGTTGAAGGCTATCGATTCGTAACGCCGTTTTCGCACGCGGGCTGCGGCTTTACTTGCTCTACCCATTTCCTAACATTAAATATATCTATATAATGTATATACCAAAAATCACTAAAAATTATAAAATAAAAAACTTTTTAAAAAAAAGTAAAAAAAACCGACTTAAAAATGCACTAAAAAGGAAAAAATAATTTTTTTGGAAGTTGGTGCCAAAATAGAAACAAACAATTTGCTCTCTTTTATTGTACAATCTAAAAGTATTAAAATACATATTGAATGGGTTTTATATTCCCCAAATTTTGAATATCGATTCTTGTCACTATAAAAAATTTATTTTTATCACATCGAATATTTGCAATGCATTAAACGAAACGCGGGATGTAAAAATTATAGTCATTGTGATATTTTAACCGCGAGTCTATTGTACATAAAAGTACTCGACAACTGTAAAAAGCTTTTGATTGTCTTAACAATTCTTGTTACAATAAAATTATTTGTAACACTCAAGAAATATGAATAGAAGTCCTCTTTAAGTTTCTATTTTGGCACCAACTTCCAAAAAAATTATTTTTTCCTTTTTAGTGCATTTTTAAGTCGGTTTTTTTTACTTTTTTTTTGGAAGTCGGTTAAAAAAAGAAAAAGGAGAAAAATTGGAGAAAGGAGTTATGCGCGCACAACACCTGGACAGCAATAGAGTAAAGATCAGGTACCTTATTAAATCGATCGCAGTGAGTATCGTTGCATTTCGTTATTCGAATTTTTTTTTATATTAAAGTGCATAATTATTAGAGTAAATTCACTTCCCCTCGTCTTTTTTAATGTTTTATACATAAGTTCATATTTAACACATTAAGTTCATTAAGTATTATTCAGTAAAATTCTGCCAATGTATCCAAATTCTGTATTTTCATTCCGTTCATCAATTATTATAAACTAGGAAATTGTATAGAGTACCATTTAGTAGTTTCATTTTATTTCTCTATTCGCGCCGATTGGTTGGAACATTTGTCTTGCTTAGTCTGAAGGCAGATGTCTGATCCAAAATCATAGATGTCGTTAGTAACCTCGGCGGTTAATTTTCAATTTCTCGGGATGTTCGATTTGATTATGTTCGGTTAAGTTACGCAAAAGGGGGTGATGTGGTCTGAGGCGATTTAGGAGGGTTGGACGAGACGAGTGAAAAGCAGGAGGACGCTGTTTTCTACAATTAAATTTAAAGGTTCAAGTCATATGAGGACGTAATTTCCTGTTGTTCATTTATTTTTCTTTATTTATTCGTTTAACTAATTTATTTATTTAATTATTCGTTTGCCTATTGGTGTGAATTATTTATTTATTCGAGTTGTCATAATTTCGTCTTCTCTATCTTTTTATTTTACTCATATGACCGAACCCATGTTTGAAGGTAGTAGGCACTATTTTTCTTGGAATGTTATGATCCGTTTTCCCGCGACAAGAAACCCCCCCAATCCGACGAGCGGAGCCGGCAAAAGTTCGAGTGCCTAGTCGGTCAGGGGAAACGGAGGGATCGCAGGTGGCGAGGTCAACGAACGCTGCCTGAATTTGTTTCTGTTGGGAGTTCCTATAGGACCCCAGATCTCGCATATAACAATCTGTATGTTCACGCAGTACTTGGGTGCCGTTGCATGGATTTTGTTGAAACGTTGGTGGATGACAGAGTTCACTCCCTAGTTGGTCCCATTTTAATTTCCCCTCTCTCCGACGTTTCCCGGCCTTCCCCTCCCCTGTCAACTCCCAATCGGATGGTCCGATCGATCTGAAAATTTGTATGCGTACATTTTGGGGGACGGCTAGTGTTTTCCCCTTATCTATTTTCCCCTACCCCTTTCGCTTCTTAACCCCTCCCCTGTCAACTCCCAATCGTATGATCCGATCGGTCTGAAAGTTTGTATGCGTACCTTTTTGGGGGACGGCTAGTGTTTTCCCCTTATCTATTTTCCCCTACCCCTTTCGCTTCTTAACCCCTCCCCTGTCAACTCCCAATCGGATGGTCCGATCGGTCTGAAAATTTGTATGCGTACCTTTTTGGAGGACGGCTAGTGTTTTCCCCTTATCTATTTTCCCCTACCCCTTTCGCTTCTTAACCCCTCCCCTGTCAACTCCCAATCGGATGGTCCGATCGGTCTGAAAGTTTGTATGCGTACCTTTTTGGGGGACGGCTAGTGTTTTCTACTTATCTATTTTCCCCTACCCCTTTCGCTTCTTAACCCCTCCCCTGTCAACTCTCAATCGGATGGTCCGATCGATCTGAAAATTTGTATGCTCACATTTTGGGGGACGGCTAGTGTTTTCCCCTTATCTATTTTCCCCTACCCCTTTCGCTTCTAAACCCCTCCCCTGTCCCCTAATCGGATGGTCCGATCGGTCTGAAAATTTTTATGCGTATATTTTGGGGGGCAGCGAATCCTTCAACGCGTCCCGTAGATTTCGTCTCATTATTCGCATTTGATTCCTCCTAAAGTAATAATAAACGGGTACTGCGGAATTCATTGTTTTTGGTAAATTATTAAAAACACTATCTAAAGTTTTTCGCGGTACATTTGCGGCTGTCAAATTGAGAATTTTTGAGTTGCTTCTTACACTTGCAACTTATAAAATTCACATCGGGCAGGTAAAAAATTCTTCATCGCTGCGGATCTTCAAGAAAATTTCCTAACTTTAAAAAAATTCCCTCTTATCGACATTCCACTGGCGATCATAGATAATATATACTAATAGATAGCTGACTTTCGCATATCGACTGCCACGCTCGGTTTTCCAGTTAATGGAATCGTAACTACTTTGGTTTGTGTATTGGGTAGTTCTAACCTGTGCTAAACTTGGTTTGTGCCCTTGATACATTTTTCTCGCTAGAAAATCCAATAAAAATTTGAAAAAACAATAAAAAACCAATATCTTTTAAATTGTTTTTTATTTTAAATTGCAATATATCTTTAAATAGATATCACATTTTGTTTTGTTATTTTTAAATAAATATCACATTACTGCAGTAGCAGTGAAGACGAGGGACAAGGCAAATGTGTCGAACCAAGCGCTAGAGCACCAGAGTCGTCCCAAAAGCAGTTTACAATCAAACGCAGCTACGATATAGGGAAGGCGATAGTGCCAGCAAAGCCCACCATAAAGCTTAAGTGGGGCTTGATTTTGCGGCAACTTTGCCTCCGTCTTCATGGAATGCTCGAGTGTCTCGAACGACTGGAAGAGGAATTAAAATTTATTGCAGCAAAGTAATGCTACATTTACACGAATGACAAATTTGTCATTTTTTTCTTGTCATTATGTTAATTCCCGTGTAAATGGCATAATTTTTGTAATTTTTTCTGTCAGAAAATGTCATACTCTCATAAAAGAATGAACTTGTCCATTCTTTTATGCCAGATTGTCATTCGTGCAAACGCAATATTAGTTATGACAAAAGTTGAATACTAAAGTTGTCAAAACTAATATTGCGTTTGCACGAATGACAATCTGGCATAAAAGAATGGACAAGTTCATTCTTTTATGTGAGATTGACATTTTCTGACAGAAAAAATTACAAAAATTATGCCATTTACACGGGAATTAACATAATGACAAGAAAAAAATGACAAATTTGTCATTCGTGTAAATGTAGCATAAGACTATCCCGAGATCATTACCTCGACTTCCTCAGATCCCAAATAATCACGTCTCTGGCTGCAAAAGTATGCAGGTGTGGTCCTCACTGACTAAAGCTAAATATTCGCCCTCGGGCTCCCAAGAAACATCGTTAATGTAGTTTGTGTGACCTAGAAATACACCATGAAATTTTCTCAAAAACTGCAAATAAATGGAGATACCTTTCAGCAGTAAGTCACTGTGGAAAATTCTTAGGCAGTGATGCGCCCCAACCGCACAGAATGTCACAACTTTGGGCAAAACCGACAGCGAAGTCTCAGGGGCGAAACTGATGGCTCACAACGGGTTTCAAGGTACAACTGCTTCAATTCTACCCACTCAAACGAATCGTTCTCTGATTCTTCCTAAAATACCTGTGTTTTTAAGGATACTTGAAAAATTACCGGAATTAAAATGTGCCCCAAAATGAAGAAAAAAAACTAACGTCAAATCATGATCAAGTCGGAGAAAACATGCCACACGCGCGCCCTCATGCTTGAAAAGCGAAAAACACATGCGACATGTGCGCCGTCGTTTTTTGGAATCGGAACTATAATGAAAAATCGACTTTTTGTTCTAAGTTGACACACCGTGCTGGCGATAAGTATCGATTATGCTCAGAATCGGTGTACTGGTCACCTTATGAAGCAAAGTCGACATTTGCCTGCTTGTTCATTATCTAGCTCATCATGCCCCGATGAATATGTAGCAAAGCGATTATAAAGTTTATAATTTATGTAGTTTCTATTGTGTTTTTAAGCAAAGGATTTTTTATTTGATTTAAAAGAAAACACAATATTTAGGTCTCAGCGGTGGGTTTATTGTTTCAAGTTTCCGTGACTGTGTTTGATTTTTTGGATTCTTCTTTATCTATTGAAGAAGAATTTCATTTGATCACAAATATTTTAGGGTAGTGTGAAGTTAGGGAAAAAATCCCAAAATTAATTTTAATTTGTTTTATGCTTGTTCTAGTTTTTAAGAAATGTTAGACTCCCAAGTAGAGGTGCTCGAAATCTGAAAATACCTTGCGACAAAGCCTGCTTTGAATCTACCAGTGGAAAACGCGATTAGGTCCTTGTGGGTTTACACTTCGTAGTTATTTTTAATAAGGTTCTAAGTGAAAATTATAAAGCTCTAAGTGAATTCCATAAATTTCTAAACGGCTCAACAAACTAAGATCGAACTGACCATTTACGAAAGGTATACTTCATTCTACTTAATAACAAACATTTTTTAATATTTATTTTGTTTTAATTCAAGTTTACACATCAACATTAATCTAGTGCACACGAAACGTACTGTTTCCCTAAATTTTCAAATGAAAATTGGAATCTGAAGATTAACTCCAATCGTGCTAAAATATTTTCAAATTGGTTTTTATATCAATTCACAAATTTTCCATCCCCGCTAATTTTAAAACTCGAAAAAAAATCCATCTACCCTAAGAAACATATACGAGATTTATGTGTTATCGAGGCGAGGTCCAAATATAAAAACATTTTATATGAAGGGTATTCACATTTGCTATTAAAATAGTTAATATCGTCATAAAATATTATTATTTAATAAAATTTTGTAAGCAACAACAAAATACACGGCAAAATTTTTGCCGCCTTTACCACAATTTATCATTAAATAAACCGCTTGGTGTAAAATAAAAAATTTTAATAAATATTTGAAATAACCAAAAATATACCTAGTGACATTAGCAATTCGCTCATATTTGTCAGTTTTAGTTAATTGTTTATTAAAACAAAAAGGGTTGAAAAATTGTGTTCAAGTGATTAAAATATATAGTGCTTAGTGTTATTTTCTGATGATTGAAAACAAATAGAATCGTTTCCAAAAAGAATAATCGGATAAAGTGAAAAAATGTGAGCAAAAATATCTTTTAGATTTTACTACACCCGCGAAAAATCGCGCTCACGGTTTAGAGCAAAACTTTACCAAATGATGCTATTTTACGACAATAACAGCTATTTTAATAGCAAATGTATGAATTAAATAAATCTCTGAAGCCAACTTCTGACTATAATACTTTGACGATCGAATTTATGTGGATTTTTTAATAATAGATAAAATCTTTATTATATACATTAATGTAACATCTCATAATTTGTATACATATTTTTTTCTCTTTTTTCTACATATTATTTTTGTACATTTTTTGCCGTAACACATTGAAACAAATTTTATTACTCTTAAAGAGTTATCACTAAATATATTTCATTCTACTTATTAATAATTATATGTGAAAATATAATTTCATACTGTTTTTGTTTGTATGTATGTATTTATTAGTTGATACTATATGTATAGTCATATTTATATTGAAACGCTTGCTAAATAAATAATTTTTCTCATTATTTAGTTTAAAATTACTCTATTAAATCGTTGAAAAAAAAATCAGCTAGAATATTATGATAAATAATAATCATCTAAAAAAACATCTTTTTTGTTTGTATATAAAAAAAATTTAATAAATGCATTAATATTTCATTGCTAATAGCGATAATAAATATAAGTGTATAAATTTGAACTTATAATATATTATAGTAAAAAATGGAATGTTTTGTGTTGCTTTAAAGCTGTTTTAATTTAAATCATGTTTTTAGGACGTTTAATCTTAAAATATAAATAAGATTTTTAAATGCCTATCGTGTAATATGATGTAAGCCTTCGCAGATGCTGGTAGACATGTGCCCAGGTAAAACATTAAAAGCGAATAGGACAAAAAGTTCCCGTTGGTTCAGACATGTCCTGTCATAAAAAAAAACCCCCTCTTCAGCGTTCCCATTGAATGTTTTTATCCTAAATACATTATTAATAATTTAAATACTCCAACAATCAACCTGTATTTGAAGAAAATCATTCAAAAACTAAGATTGAAAGCCGTTGTGAAAAGGTTAACCAATGGCGCAATATTGCTTTATACGTTGGAACCTTCATATAATGAAATTCCCATAAAACGAAATTTTTAATGCGTTAAAACTTTTTTCTTAATTTAGGTAAAAATAAAACGAAAAAATTGCCTCTATATCACGAAACGAAATAGTTTTCGTAAATTCTGTTTGGATTTATTTGACTTTTACCCTTCGTAAACCGAATTTATGAGTCAAATCAATTGAACGTCAAAAAATCAGAGGAATAATTTGTGTATTTGCTTAAGTTATCAAAAATTTACGAAAAAATCCTAAGGAAACATAAAACACCTTTTTTCTTATTTTTCTTGTTTCTAACAATTTAAAAATTTATCTGTCCCTTGTGTTTTATTCAAAAAATCTCCAAAAACTAAATCTACAATTTTTTTCGTTTTCTTTTGATATTTGGAGGTTCCACATTTTTTTTTTGTTTATTCATAAATTAATACTTTTATCTTATATTTGTATATATTTATATCTATAATATATATATTTTCCAAGGCAGAAAAAAAATTAAGTGCATTGAGATCTCGATACTATAAACCCTCAGTACTGTGTGTATACCCCTCGATAGTGTATACCTCATATTTTATTAAACGTCACACTCAATGAAACTTTGCACATTTGCAGAACTATGAAAAATATTTGACATCAATTTTTTTTATTTGGGCAGTAATTCGGTTTTAAGTAATGTTCAAAACGCTCACATTTCTAATTTTTCGTTCATCTTTCAAGGAGCAATTGAAATCAACGGAAAATAAAAAAACATAACAAAAGCTATAATTGACCATCTGGCAATTATTGAAAACCCGTATGGTGATATGGCATTGTTCGAAGTTTAATTGAATAGCGAACATTTGTATCAAAATTCCACTTTGAAGTTAACCTTTTCAAAAAGATCGGATTTTGAGGTATGAGAGTTTTATGTAGAAGCATATCCTAAATAACTTTTGTTCTTGCACTTTTTTGATAAAATGTACCGTTTTTGAGATATTCGCAAAAAATGTTTTCGTTCGTATTGGGGGTACCCCCCCTAATGGTCAATTTTTGTTCATTAACGAACTTAGCCTTGCATTTTATGAAAAACATGCAAAATCAAATTTTTTTTATCATTCTAAACACACTGGTGTAATTCATTTTTGTGTTTTACGCTCTTGCTCTTAAGATCTTTACATTTGCGCTTTGCTATTACTTTCTTTGAGAACAGAACTTTAATTCTGTAAACGAAATATTGTTCTCTCACTAACAAAATACATACTTATGTGTGTGTGCGTGTGTGTGTGTGTGTGTGTGTGTGTGTGTGTGTGTGTGTGTGTGGTAACCAAAAGCCACCCCTCCAGGCTTTAATTCATTTTTAAACGAGATCCACAAACCCCTTTGAAAAAGGAGCGGTAACTCAAACAGAACCAATTTGGGTCCCAACCAGGGAGGGAGAACGAAAAATGTGCTAAGATTGTTCCGACTTTTACGAACAGTACCGCCGAGCTCAACATTTCTCTCTTTAGACAGTGGTCGTACTTGTAAATCGTTTTCGTTCCCGAGAACGAGAATCGGAAACCGTGGCAAATGTCCTTTCGTTGAGAGCGAAACTTTACAGAGCGAAAAGAACGAAATAATAAAATAAAATTTTGAACATTGGCTTTAAGTGAGTTTAATGTAAAAAAACGTTTTCCGGCAATAACTCGAAAACTAACCGTCCAATTTGGATGAAACAAAAAGTAGAAATGAATAAAATATTTTAAGAAATGTATTCAATGTTATTTAAAATTGCGGGATTTCGGCCTTCAAAACATGTTCAATAGAGAAATCCAAAAAAACATTATTAAATATCTAACTGTCACAATATTTTAAAAATGCTCTCTATAACAAGATTCTAATGTGGTTCTAATTTCAATTAGATAACATCTGTAGTTTTTATGGAAGTTTTTAAAATATGAAAACACTAGATAAAAATACAATTGCATGATAAAATAACACATTTTTATATTGTGTTGGTAAAATTATTTTCAATGTAATTGGTCTTTTAAATATTTAAATACTAAACAATTTTTATTATATATATCTGAACTTTCACATAAAAAAATTAAATAGATTTTTATGTAGAAATGGCAAATTTTCAAATAACGACTTTTCTGATACCGTAAACTGAGGTGACTTTGGCCCAAAAAAAACATGTCTTAATATATTTTTCGACTATATTTTTTCTTTGTACGTAAGTACCACATAGTTTTTTGTATTTATTTTCTTTGTTAGACCATTCTAAACGTTAATTGCGGAAAATATTAATAACATTTTATGTTCCCAGGGTTGGGGAGACTTTGTCCCATTGTATATTTTTCATTATATTTAACACCAAATATCTTAGAAAGACATTTTCAACCCTTGAGTCAATAGTGTACGTTTCACTTTCAACTAATAATGCTCCACGCAGTATGATTCAAACAATTTTGCGCGGCAAGCAATTACCGGTATTTATGTGAAAACGAATTACTACAACGAAGATACTAGTAAAAAAATAAAAACCTCTAATATGAGAAATGTAGGCCATATTGGGTTGACAAACTTTTTTGTGAGTTGGGCCAAAGTCACCCGCCAAGGACCAATGCCACACCGTTTTACGGTATTCCCAACAATGTTCGAAAAATATTTTTTTTAATCTTCTAAAAGTAAATTTAACAAGTTTAAGGCATTTTTAAAAATGATCAATAAAGTGATTCATATTGGAAAACATTATTGTGTGAAAAAAATTTTTATTCCAAAAAATATTTGCATTTTTATATTTCATTTTCCAGGTATTGTGAAAAAGAATAAAACGGCTTATGAAATAAACCCAAAAATTTCTTTTGCATGGGACACCGTTTAAGATTTATTTTAATAACTACGAATAACAGCTAATTTTTAATTATAATTAACAAAAAATCTTCCGATATATGATTTATGTATAAGGGATTAAATATTGCAATCAACCAAAATGGTATTATATTTTCGTTTCACTTTTAGCTGTAACGAAATTTTGATTGTTTTTATATGTCTTTTTTTTTTAAATACTGTCTTTCTAATAGAACTTTTAGTTCGAATGAATGGATATAACTTTGATAATATTTTTTACAATTTGAATTAGTTAAATATGTTTTTATGTTTTTTTTTAATTTTGATTATGCATCTCCTAACAGGAATGAAAAGCTTGCCATATCCGAACAAATGAATGCGCAAAGACTATCATATACTAGACTATCATATTTCAACGATAAAATCTTTAATTTGTTTTAAGTACTTTTTTTTAAAGCTACTAATTTCTCAGATTTCAAATATTAGACTGCAGAAGAAAAATTCTCCAAAAACTGGATATTATCACTTACAAGTTTACTATTGCTTACATATTTGAAACCGATGACTGTTTAAATTTTTGTAAGCAAACCATCAAGGTTCAGAGCATTCGGAAGTTCAATGTTTTCCAACTTTATGTCGCTGTATTTGAACACCACTTTGAGTGGATGTACGAAGCCTTCATCTAGCGTGAATTTGTCACTTTCTCCCTGTAAAAAAAATAAATATTTTTATTAAAATGTACCATTAGGGTAATTCCATATGAAATCGCACAAAAAATGCGAAAAATTTAAGTGATCCAGTCCGATTTCAGTGAAATTTGGCAGACAGTTTTTTATGGAAAAAAAGAATACCCGGAGTATCAAAAAAAAGTGAATACAAAATATTTCAAGAACTTTTGAAGGACGAAAAAAGGATTTCGTTCAAATTAGTTTAAACATTTCAAAAACTGCATTTTTTCGATTTTTGTTAAAAAATTGTTTATATTTTACTTGAACTCCCTCAAAATTTTATTTAAGGTCTCCGCCTGAATCGGACGTTAGAAATTAAAACGTGATTCATGGATTTTGAATAACGACGAATTCGACTAGGAGATTCAGAGCAAGCTTTGTCGCAGAGTAGAGCAAAATATTCTCGCGCAGATCTCGAGCACCTCAACTTGGGAATCAAGCACTTCTCAAAGTACAAGAAGAAGCATAAAACAAATTAAAAGTAGTCTTGGTATTTTTCCTTAACTTCACAAAATTTGATTTTTTATTTTTTAATGAAAATATTTCAATAACGGTAAAAGATAACGGATAACGGTAAAAAAAAACAAAATTGTGAAGAATGACTTTTCCATTAATTCCTCATTAAGAGGTCGAATGTTTTTATTACATAAGAAAGTAATAAATACAGGTAAATGACAAATATCTTGCTATGTTCCATCATGTGGTGTCAGTAATTGGGATGGTTATTCTTTTCCGTTTTCCCCCGAGACTTTTTTTAAATCTTGAATGGTCAGAACAAATGGGAGAAATATCGAAATCGAAATTCACGAGACTCGTTTCCCATCGAATCATAACATATTTTTTATTCTATGGGCAATGAGAAAAATTTATTTTACAGCATTGCCAGATCCAATTCTTATGTTGTTGATTTTATATTTGAGAGGCGGGAAATTTCAAAATTGAAATCTGTTTTGACTATCATTTCTAATAAAGGTAAAACCATTCTTAACTTTGGGTTGAAAATTTGGACACTAAATTTAATTTGTGAAGTAGTTGAAAAGCAATTGATATCAAGCTTTCGGTTTTGCACAATCATGTTATAAACGACGCTATGCTAATTTCGAACCAACGACGACATTTGACAAAAAATAGCAGTATCAGTTTTCGCTGAATTTCTAGTTTTCTATATTCAAACGAATATAATAATGTACCACTTATTTTTTTGGACTGTATATATCTGTCTCCGTTTCACATTTATTAGATTCTTTAGTGGTTTATATTGTTAATTCTTTGTACCGCAAATATTGTATTTCAGACTTTTCTAGCTAATTTGAATGACAATTTCTGGGTATTTCTCGCTTATTCATTTTTGGTCACATGGTTTTTTTTATCATTTAACGTATGGAGTTTTCTTCTGTATTCTGTGCCGTAAGTATACCCGTATTTTTTGGTGATGAACCGTAAGTATACCCGTATTTTTTGGTGAAACAAATAAAAAACGTGTCTGCCAAATTTTATCGAAGTCGGAGGGGTTCAGGAAATCCGCTGTGCGATTTCGAATAGAATTACTTTATAATTATTTGAACATTATGTATTAGAAACAGGGGCGTGCCAAGAAGGGGGCGAAATAGACGGCTCCGGAAGCAGTATTTAAAGATCGTCAAAATCGCTCTGTGCAGGCAGTTGATATATAAATCAACTAAGGTGAAAAAACCAATTCAAAATCTTGAAATACCTCAAAATGCCGCAAGCGGTTTTTTTTTTGTTAGAACGTGATTTACTTCAAATTATTAAAGGTAAATGCACCGCAGGCGAAATTTTTACGGATCGAAATCAAGTATTTCTTATACAATTCGAAAACTATACAGATCGCAAGAACACTTAATTAGATCGACTGCGGCAAGCAAGGGGGTTGTTGTTAGCATGCTATTATGTAAACTTCATGTTACGGGCTACAGCTCAAACGGGTAGACCAATGAAATTGGTATCAAAATATTTGTCAGCGCGCGCTAATCGCACGTCACGATAAAAAAAAATGGTGGACGAGTGACGCTATTTTGTCCGAATACCATATTTGCTTTACGTCTATTGGTTTGACAAACGGACCTTAAGAAATCTCGAGTAATTCACAAGAAACTATTCATTTCTAAATTATATTGTTAGCTTGGAAATTTTCGTGTTTTTTTTATTAGAGTAGAATGTCGCAGTGACAAGGGAGCCGGAAGACACCCTCTCTCCTAAATAACAACAACAATCATTACATATATGCCGTAACTATATTTATCAAAATAAACCTGCAGTTGGACTGTTGACCATTTTTGAAACTATCCATTCTGGAATAGTCGCTAAGTGGTACATTTTCTTGGGTAGGGCAATTTCAACAAAATATATAAGACAGTTTTTTGTTGTTGCCAGTTAGATAACGGTTATTTTGCTTGATCAACCGGGATTGGGATAACTTTGGACCACCGTAACTTCTTCACTAATATCTCCCATTCAACGCATTGAAAACACATGCGATAAATTGGATTATGTTACTTACATAAATGCGCCAGTATTTCAAACATTTCCCCCTCGGGGTGGTGCTCGGTGAGCGGGTGAAATAAAAAAAGCATAAAAGTTGAATCGATAAACCTGTTCGCTTCAGATTTTCAGTTTAGATTCATGTTAATGGCGAATTGGCGCATTCAATGCAAAGCAGGAGACGTGATGGCATATTGGCGGTGGATAATATGTTTGTTGATGTATTTTTTTAACATAATTTTATGGATATGATACAGAGTTGGGCGGATTCAATTCAAAATTGAATGCATTCAAAATTCCATTCCCATTCACTTACTGAATGGTATTTGAAATTGTCACTCCATTACCATTCAGTAGTGAATGGTAATGGCCAAAAAATTCAACTCTCCATTCACTGAATGGGAATGTCAATCCATTTCCATTCCCATTCGATTTGAGTTGATATTTTATGATTTTAAGTGAATGGTAATTCAATTTAGTCAAATGATTTTTTTATATGGAAAAATGCTCGAAATCGATCGAAATGAGGGAAAAGTTAATTTGCCTCAAAACGACAGGACCGATTTTTATGATCCATATCACATTGGATAGGGATCAGTGTGGCCTATAGTACTAGATATGAGGCATTCTAGAAAAACCAAAATGGCGGCTATTAGACGCCATTTTGTCCAAATTATCCCAATAAAGGCCTATCAAGATAGGTATCAAATGAAAGAGCTCTGGAAGAAACTTACAAATATATATATCATGGGTATTAAAAAACCAAAATGGCGGCTGTTAGACGACATTTTGTCCAAATTACCCCAATAAAGACCCCTCAAGATGGATATCAAATGAAAGCGCTCTGGAAGAAACTTACAAATATATATATCATGGGTATCAAAAAAACAAAATGGCGGCTGTTAGACGACATTTTGTCCAAATTACCCCAATAAAGACCCCTCAAGATGGATATCAAATGAAAGCGCTCTGGAAGAAACTTACAAATATCTATATCATGGGTATCGAAAAACCAAAATGGCGGCTGTTAGACGACATTTTGTCCAAATTACCCCAATAAAGACCCCTCAAGATGGATATCAAATGAAAGCGCTCTGGAAGAAACTTATAAATATCTATAACATGGTTATCAAAAAAAAAAGAAAATGGCGACCAAACACCGTAATACAGACTTATCAAGATGGGTATCAAATGACAGAGTTTGGGAGGAAACTTATAAATCCCTGTATTTTTTTTTTTTTAAGAAACAATTGACTTAATTTTTTGTTTTATTCAAATTTGCGTTCATGAAAAATTAGTGATTATGAAAGTAAATTTGAATAAAACAAAAAATTAAGTCAATTGTTTCTTAAAAAAAAAAAAAATACAGGGATTTATAAGTTTCCTCCCAAACTCTGTCATTTGATACCCATCTTGATAAGTCTGTATTACGGTGTTTGGTCGCCATTTTCTTTTTTTTTTGATAACCATGTTATAGATATTTGTAAGTTTCTTCCAGAGCGCTTTCATTTGATATCCATCTTGAGGGGTCTTTATTGGGGTAATTTGGACAAAATGTCGTCTAACAGCCGCCATTTTGGTTTTTCGATACCCATGATATAGATATTTGTAAGTTTCTTCCAGAGCGCTTTCATTTGATATCCATCTTGAGGGGTCTTTATTGGGGTAATTTGGACAAAATGTCGTCTAACAGCCGCCATTTTGTTTTTTTGATACCCATGATATAGATATTTGTAAGTTTCTTCCAGAGCGCTTTCATTTGATATCCATCTTGAGGGGTCTTTATTGGGGTAATTTGGACAAAATGTCGTCTAACAGCCGCCATTTTGTTTTTTTGATACCCATGATATATATATTTGTAAGTTTCTTCCAGAGCGCTTTCATTTGATATCCATCTTGAGGGGTCTTTATTGGGATAATTTGGACAAAATGGCGTCTAATAGCCGCCATTTTGGTTTTTCTAGAATGCCTCATATCTAGTACTATAGGCCACACTGATCCCTATCCAATGTGATATGGATCATAAAAATCGGTCCTGTCGTTTTGAGGCAAATTAACTTTTCCCTCATTTCGATCGATTTCGAGCATTTTTCCATATAAAAAAATCATTTGACTAAATTGAATTACCATTCACTTAAAATCATAAAATCTCAACTCAAATCGAATGGGAATGGAAATGGATTGACATTCCCATTCAGTGAATGGAGAGTTGAATTTTTTGGCCATTACCATTCACTACTGAATGGTAATGGAGTGACAATTTCAAATACCATTCAGTAAGTGAATGGTAATTGAAATTGAATGGGAATTGAAAACGCCCGACTATGATATGATACAAATTTATCAATATTTTGAAACTTATGGTTTGTTGTTAAGGCAATTATGAAAAAATCTAAGAAAAATACAAAGCAGAACTTGTTATGCCCGAAGTCTTCAGTCCCAGATATACTGCGGATAACACCAATTGGGAGATATACTAAGTATATCTAAAAAAATGGAAATCTTCGTAGCAAAAAACATCGAGATAAAGATAACTCACGGGTAAAGTTATCTCTTGGTCTGAGGTCGAGATATCTTGAAATTTTGTGTATATTTTTACCCCAGCGCCACCACTCCCTTTTTAAAGCAGTTGTTGACAGTTTTAGAATAAAATTAAAATATTGAAATCGGAAAGTTAAAATGTATGAAAAAACCTATGGATTCGTTAATGGAAGTGAATATTTTGTCTGACTCTGACAGTGATGAACCAGCAATCATTTCAAGACCCTACGTACTGCAAATAAGGGTGAATCATTTTGATACTTGGAGTGAAAGTGAATTTGTCATGAGATTTCGCCTAACAAAAGCAACATTTCAAGCACTTTTGGCTAGAATTGAAGCTGAAATCTGTATTAATCATAATAGGTAAAAACGAAATTTGTTATTTATTGTTATTAAATATTTTCAGAAGCAGAGCAATGCCATCCAGAGATCAACCATTGTTGGCTTTACGGTTTTTTTGCGACAGGTTGTTTTTTAAGGGCGTGTGCTGATTTCTCAAGGGTTTCGGCTAGTCTCACTGGTCGTGTGGTAGCTAAGGTTTCAAAAGTTATTGCGGCGCTGGATCATGATATGATAAAAATCCCAAACACCATACAAGAAATCCGAAAATCGTTTCCATTTGACAGAAGTGCTTTCAGCGCCACGATCGGACAATAAAACATTCAAAACAATAGCCTTCGTGATTAGAAACAAGCCGTGATGCTGCTTTTGATTATACATTTAAGGTCACTATTTCGACCACGATTTCATTGATTTCTTCGGTTCTTTGCTTCGCGAAACAAGATATAAAGGTGGTGAATTACTCGAAAGCTATAACGGATAATTTGCATCGTACCTTTCACTTCGAAAATCCTTTAATAAGAACACACAATTATAGAAAATACCTCTTTATGTGACGTCATGATAGTTTGTATCAAGGTGGTGTTTTATTGTATCCAGTGTGCAGGAGTTGTGGAACCTTATTTCGAGAGTTGCTATACCGAGTTGGAATTTTCATGAAGATGCCCAAGTTAAAGATATCTTCGATATATCTTTATCTGCGGTATAGCTATCTGACAGAAAAACTAAATATGAAGACCTCGGGCATTAGACATGTTGATATTTAGTCTTAAGGTTTCCTGTGTGACCCTTTTTGGGATAAAAAGACATTTAATACTTGCTTTGGAGAATCTAAGATTTAAAAAAAAAATTTAAAAATTTTTTTTAAAAAAAAGCTTTTATTAAAAAAGAATGCACTAAAAAGAAAAAAATAATTTTCTGGACGCTGTGTATCACAAATATAAAAGCTTTTTAAAAGCGAGATAAATTTTTATTTTATTGTTTTATGCTTTATCTCGCTTTTTAAAAGCTTTTATATTTGTGATACACAGCGTCCAGAAAATTATTTTTTTCTTTTTAGTGCATTCTTTTTTAATAAAAGCTTTTTTTAAAAAAAAAAAATTTAATTTTTTTTATTTTGTTCTTTTTAGTCTTCGAATATATATCCTTACATTTGAGATGTCCTTACAGGCTTTTTAACTTGAGAATCGTATTCAGCGACCCCAAAAACCCCCAGAATAGATTTTTTTTCCGGAAAATTTGGAGAAAGGGATACTCACGTTATCCTTACAGGACCTTCCGTTATCCTTATCGACTTTTTAATGACAGATTCGGATTCAGCGACCTCAAAAACCCCCAGAATAGATTTTTTTCCGGAAAATTTGGAGAAAAGGATAATCACGTTATCCTTACAGGACCTTCCGTTATCCTTACTGACTTTTTAATGACAGATTCGGATTCAGCGACCCCAAAAACCCCCAGAATAGATTTTTTTCCGGAAAATTTAGAGAAAAGGATAATCACGTTATCCTTACAGGACCTTCCGTTATCCTTACTGACTTTTTAATGACAGATTCGGATTCAGCGACCCCAAAAACCCCCAGAATAGATTTTTTTCCGGAAAATTTGGAGAAAAGGATAATCACGTTATCCTTACAGGACCTTCCGTTATCCTTACCGACTTTTTAATGACAGATTCGGATTCAGCGACCTCAAAAACCCCCAGAATAGATTTTTTTCCGGAAAATTTGGAGAAAAGGATAATCACGTTATCCTTACAGGACCTTCCGTTATCCTTACTGACTTTTTAATGACAGATTCGGATTCAGCGACCCCAAAAACCCCCAGAATAGATTTTTTTCCGGAAAATTTAGAGAAAAGGATAATCACGTTATCCTTACAGGACCTTCCGTTATCCTTACTGACTTTTTAATGACAGATTCGGATTCAGCGACCCCAAAAACCCCCAGAATAGATTTTTTTCCGGAAAATTTGGAGAAAAGGATAATCACGTTATCCTTACAGGACCTTCCGTTATCCTTACTGACTTTTTAATGACAGATTCGGATTCAGCGATCGCAAAAACCCCCAGAATAGATTTTTTTCCGGAAAATTTGGAGAAAAGGATAATCACGTTATCCTTACAGGACCTTCCGTTATCCGTACAAGGACGAAGTAGTAAAAATATTGTATTGTCATCAGACTTATATAAGTGTGCAAAATTTCAAGTCAATCGGACAAGTGGAAGTGGGTCAAAATTGGGTTGCAAGATTTGATCTGACAGACACACAAACACGAAGGCAAGCTAAATAAAAGCTTTTAAAAAAATTATGTAGATGTTAGGTCATAAGTTTCAAATATATGAGCCAGAGTTAGTTTGCATACATTCTATCATGCTTATTCACAAAAGCTATTATTGCTTGTTAATACCCATAACAATTGTTTAAATAGAAATCGGTATTCACATTTCACTTTGCTTGCTATGAACTTTCGATAATATTGTTAAGCTAAAAATTGTCAAATAAAACCGTATTCAGAGTGCACTATTGCTTGTTAGAAATGGTTAAAAGTGTTGTTACGATAACAAAAATAAATTTTAGTTGTTTGGGAAGAAATATTTTTTTTTTTCAATCAAAAAAATTGATTTTATAATTCCAATTATGGACATTGTGGCGGAAGAAGAACGGTAAGATAAAAGGATGTGATTTAAAGCCATGAATTATCCATTGATACAGTAAAACACACTTAAATGCAACACGCTTAAATGCAAAGCTCGTGTAATTGCACGCAAAATTTCTGCCTGGAGGATTTTAAAGCATTTTTCATATGAATATATACACACGCTTAATTGCAATACTTGCTTAAATGCAACCATTTTCATACTGCAAAAGTATAAATTACATGAAATTTTACACGCTTAAATGCACATGTGCAAAAATAAAATGTAATCACACCAAAAAAAAGTGATTTTTGTTATTTTTATGTGATAAAATGAATTCTTAATTAGATTCTTTGTTTTTGTGTAGCCTAATTGAATTTAAATGTTTATTCCAGGAATATTAAAGTTTCATGTTTATCTTTGACTCGCATAATTGCACATTAATGTGTATTACTCCGTGCTTCCGTGCTACGGATAAATGCAAAACACGGATAAATGCACATTAAATTCTGCGAAGTTCGATGTGTATTTAAGCATGTTCTACTGTGTTGCTTTTTTAAAGACATTATGTTGGATTACCACGTGGATTACCAAGTCAAATTCTTCGCGATACCAGCGATCCGTTTTCCAGAGAAGAATACAATTTTAAAAAAATATTTATCGTCTCCCCGCAATGCAATACAACAATTCGCCAATGCAATACAACAATCCGCGAATCCAATAATACAACAATCCCCGAATGCAATACAACTGCAACTATTAAAATAATTCACAAAACTGTTGCCATAACAACACAACGAACATTTTTAACGAAATTTTTTAACAAGCAAAATTGTGATTACCATTTTCTTTATGGATTGCTATGAAATTTATTGTTACTTAACAATATTGTTAACTAACAATAAATTTGTGAATAAGCATGTATATATAAAAAGATAAATTTTACTTACGCTTATTGTCCTTTCATTCAATTTTAGAGCCAGTTTTTCAATAAATGTAGGTGAAATAGCGGGTTCACAATCATCTGGATTGTACGATTTGACTATCTGCAATTTATAAATTTATAACCTTAATTTTACATCTAATCATTGTATATGTGATTTCAATTAAAACCTTTAGAACTTGTGCTTTGGTTAAACTTGGACACAGTTCGTATATACTTTGTACATCAACTTCAGTTTTCCGTGACTGCAGCAGTGCCGAAACTTGGATTAACGGTTGTATCGGAAGAAGAGTTTCATCGGGCTGAAAAAACGTAATCAGACATACTGTTTAAAAAAATAGATTTTCCAAAAAAAATATACCATTTTCTTTTTATTAGCCCAATCTTCTATGCAGCCCACATTGTAACGAATTTTCATACCAGTTTTCCACATACAAAGTTCTTGCCGGAGCATTAAGCTATTAATTGATACTGCACAAATATAGTAAAGAATTTGCGTGAATATCTGCTCAATATAACACGAATCAAGGCCGAAATAATCAAATTGCTTGTAATAGTGTTCCAATTGATTCACCAACGATTTCGGCTCAGTAATTGTTCGACTTGTATGCTCTGGTGATATGTCAAGAGACATTGCTCGACCGCGAACTCCTTTGTTTCGCCCACGTGACATTTCGTCATGCTCAAGAATAGCAGGGACAATGTATGGCTTTATAAGTTCCTGCACTTGTCTAACCAAAGTTTGGTATAAATTTATGATTCCTTCGAAGATAACTTGTCTATATTCTTGTAAGTCAAAATTTTTCAATTGCTGATGATTTTGCTTTTCGGTATTCAACTTGATATATTCATCAATGCCGCCATATTGCTTTAACAGATTATGTAATCTAAAAAAAATGCGTTTATTTATGTCAAAGGTTTTTCTTAATAAGATATTATACGTAAGTGTGTTGACCAGCCATAAAACTCGACAATCAGTTGGATTCGGCAAACGCCAAAATTTTTTCACCATAACAATGAAGTTCATAAGAAGTGTCTTTACATGATTGTCCGTATTGAGCAGGTCAGTATATCTGAAATTAATCAATTAATAAAGGAAAAAAAAACTTCCGTCAATTTTTTTTACCGAATACACATAAATAATATGTAAGCTGGAAGTCCTGGTAGAAGGCCAACTGCCGTACGCGGTGTCAAGTCCACAATTAAACGATGAAGAATTTTGTGTTCATCATCGTGACGATATTTAAAAATACCTAAAAAAAATTGCATGTCAACAAAATTTTCTTTTATTTTGTTCAGCACACGACGACCTTCCTTTACATTGCCCAAGTGCTATTTTGTTATCGAAAATATTACAATTATTTTGGATAATTTGGCTGATTCCGAATCGGTTTGGCTGGATTTGCAATAAAATTGTTTTTAGAGCAAAAATGTTTACATTTTTTTTTTCTTGTTTACCTCAAAAACTAAAACGAATTTAGTCAAACCAGAATCGTCTATGTAAAATTAGCCAAAACATTTCTAACATCACACGTGTTAAAATATGGGGTTGCTTTACAAACACCACATATCTTTTCGATTTCTCAAAAACTGGCCAAACTACTTGCAGATTTGGAATCAGCGACAGAAAATTTTTCTAAAAAGATTGCAATCTCTTGGGCAACACAAAACAGGTCTTACAGGAAAAAGTGTACAAATGTCTTGAGAATGGTAAGTGATATCAATTAATAGAAAAATGCATGTAGGAGAGGAGGGCACAGTTTCATACAGGGGCAGTTTCATACAGTTCAAATTTCTCACCAAATAGAAACACAAGGAAAAATTCCGCGCACAATACATTGCTCTAATTGCAGGCGAAAGGAGAACATTAAAGAATCCAGAAATTTGTCGGAAAACCTCTTTTTTTGGCTGCTTAAAAAAACCGCAAAACTTCTTTATTGTGATTCCATTATTGAATAACATCATATTTTAACCGTTGTGTGAATTTTACTACGTAAACCGCTAACCAGAGACGAATTTGACGAATGTATTGAACGATTACACTGCACGACACCCTTTTTTTTGCCAAAGATTTTACAATTTTTTTTAGGATAACTTGAATAAAAAATAGAAACTTTCAGTTTACATGGAATTTTTTCGAAAAATTTTCTGAAAAAGCAGAGCCAATTTGGGCGAACAACTTTACGACAGATTCTAAAATCTTTGGCAACACAAGAAAATATTTTTTTTGTTATATAGTGTTATATTGCATTGTGAATTAGAAACGGTTCCGACACAAAAATTTTACCTATTTTTATATTTGAAGCCCTATTTTTACTTTCTTCTACGGAGTATAATAAAGTATTGTATTCATGAAAAATTTCTACCTCTTAATTTTGCCTAAAAAACATTTCCCGATCACTCCTGAGTCGATTGGAGTCATATAAGAAAAATGTCTTTCTGTCTGTCTGTCAGTCTGTCTGTCAGTCTGTCTGTCAGTCTGTCTGTCAGTCTGTCTATCAGTCTGTCTGTCAGTCTGTCAGTCTGTCTGTCAGTCTGTCTGTCAGTCTGTCTGTCTGTCAGTCAGTCTGTCAGTCTGTCAGTCTGTCAGTCTGTCATTCTGTCAGTCAGTCTGTCAGTCTGTCAGTCTGTCAGTCTGTCAGTCTGTCAGTCTGTCAGTCTGTCAGTCTGTCAGTCTGTCAGTCTGTCAGTCTGTCAGTCTGTCAGTCTGTCAGTCTGTCTGTCTGTCAGTCTGTCTGTCAGTTTGTCTGTCTGTCAGTCTGTCAGTCTGTCTGTCAGTCTGTCAGTCTGTCAGTCTGTCTGTCTGTCTGTCTGTCTGTCAGTCTGTCAGTCCGTCTGTCAGTCTGTCAGTCAGTCTGTCTGTCAGTCTGTCAGTCTGTCAGCCTGTCAGTCTGTCAGTCTGTCAGTCAGTCTGTCAGTCTGTCAGTCTGTCAGTCTGTCAGTCTATCAGTCTGTCAGTCTGTCAGTCAGTCTGTCAGTCTGTCAGTCTGTCAGTCTGTCAGTCTGTCAGTCTGTCAGTCTGTCAGTCTGTCAGTCTGTCAGTCTGTCAGCCTGTCTGTCTGTCTGTCAGTCTGTCAGTCTGTCAGTCTGTCAGTCTGTCAGTCTGTCAGTCTGTCAGTCTGTCAGTCTGTCAGTCTGTCAGTCTGTCAGTCTGTCAGTCTGTCAGTCTGTCTGTCAGTCTGTCAGTCCAAAATGGCGGTTTTTCAAAAATCGCAATTTCGTTTTTCTCGATTTACTCCCAATACGTGTTTTTTAGTGGCCTTAAGTATGACAAAACTTGGAGAAAATAAAATTTCCCACACTTTTGTCTTTAGCTATAACTCGATATCTCAACCTGTTATCGAGATAAACCGTTATTTCCAAAAAAACGGTTTTTTGCGATTATCTCGAAAACTAACGGATTTTTGCTGACTGAATGTATGAAGTGAATTAATGAGAATGGCTTTCTGCACAATTTTTTCTCTTACCGTTATCCGTTATCTTTTACCGTTATTGAGATATTTTCATTAATATGTAAAAAATCATATTTTTGCGAATAATTTGCAAACTAACGGTTTTTCGACAAATCAGTTAAAGAATAATTAAAGATGTTAACATTTTCTACATTTTCGCCATTTACCGTAAATTGATATCTTTTACCGTTCTCAAGTTATCTCAAATTTTGTACGTTTTTGATATTTTTGAATAAACCCAGAATTTATTGGGAGGTCGTCTTAGGTTGACAACGCGACAGGGCTCTAGCGTAAATTACGCAGGGTCGTAGATTTTGTAGAAGAAAGTTTTGTGTTGACCACAACTGATATTTTTTTTTGTTTTAAAAAAAATAGATTTGAATTTTTGCAGTGAAACTTCTCCCCTACATAGGCCAGTTTTCATTTTTTTACCAATTGAAAAAAAATGCATCCTAATTTTGTTTACATACCCTGATAGTTGATTGCTTTCTTCTTAACAGTTGCTAAATTTTTATGTTCAACATCTCCTGTTACATCTTTAACTCCGTGTTCGCGTAATTTAGATGTTAAAATGTTATTATTCTTGCTTATATCGGCCATTTTTTTATTTAACTCATTTATTTCCTCCTAAAATTTTTAAAATTCCATACATTTGTGGCAAATATAAAGTTAAGATGGCAAAAACCTGTAATTTCACATAATCTGAGTACGATTTTTCTAGCTCTTGTCGCAAGAATCGATCATTTTGTCTTAGAGCGTCCATATCATCTTCAGTTTCTAATTTTTCATGCAATATATTATAAAGCTTCTTGTTATCGATACGCAATTCATCGATATATTTATTAAGTTCCTCAAGCCGAGCATTATTTTCCTCGGTTAGTGCAGTCAATTCAGATTCAAGTTGACTAAAACAATCAAGCAATTCAAGAATATTATGCAATTGAAAAATTCAAAAACAGCCTTACCGATTAACTAATTTCTGTGCCTGGAATGCCTCAATCAATTCGCCATTATCATTAACTCTATCTAGGTCGGTTTTATTATTTGTGGTAACTGCGCCAAGAGATTTTAGCGAATGACTCTGATGAGCTAAAACGGCTCGTAATTGAATACATTCTTCTCTCCGCCGTTTCAGTTCTTCTTGCAGCGCTAAATGTTGAGCTTTTAATGGCCATAAAATAAACATGTTTTTGTTAATTTTTATGATACTATCTAAGGATGCTTTGTACTTCTTCTATTTAGAGTTTCTTAGCGAATTTTTGTATTCTTAAAAACATACCTTCTAGTTCTTGATTTTCCACACCACGTTGGACACTGTTGCGTAGAAGTTCATAATCATGTCGTAGTTTTTCATTCTCTACTTCTAGTTCAGATACTCTAAAAAATAAAAACGTTTTCAAGCTTTTAATTTTAAAAACAAAAGTTCAAAAACTCGAAACGCATGAATTAAATATCATTTTAGGGAATATGAACGGTCGCAAAATAAAAGACCAAGTTTTGTAATAGTATATGAAATACAAAAAAAGATCAATGTGAAACAAGTGTTTCGAGAAAATTTCAAAATGAACATATTTTTATTCAAGACCAAAAAAAATCTCTTGGGAGCATTTACACACTGCATATTAAAAATCGAAATGTTCTACAGGCGCCCCTCGATTTACAACATCTCAACATAAGTTTTGATATACGACGCTCATTATTTTATTCTCGGTCTTACGAATCAAAAATACGGTTTCAAAAAGAAAGTGTTTAAACGTTTTCAAAATCTTAAACTTTTGATATATTTTAAATTTTAAAGGAATGTTTTGGCACGAAAAACACTGAACAGATGTTGATGCGGTTTTTCCTACAAGTAGCTTAAACATATAAGTCCGATATCCATCCGCCGTTCTATTCTTTATTTAGTGCTTCGTGTGTTAAGTTATTTTGTAATTAGTGAAAATAGTTAGGGTGGTTTCAAGAACGAAAAAAACGGATAAAGTGAAAAAATGTGATTGAAAATATGGGTATCTTTGCGATTTTACTACAGCCGCGAAAAGCCGTGGTTTGGAGCAAAACTTGAACAAATATAACTATTTTATAACGATAAGAGCTATTTTAATAGCAAATGTCATACGAACGAAAACATTTTTTGCGAATATCTCAAAAACGGTGCATCTTATCAAAATAGTGCAAGAACAAAAATTTTTAGGACATGAGTCTACATAAAACTCCCATACATCGAAATCCGATTGGAATAAATTTTAAAAAATCTAATTGAAAAGTTTGACTTTAAAGTGGAATCGCCGTTCTTTTAAATCACCATACGGGTTTTCAATAATTGCCCGATTGGCAATTATAGCTTTTGTTTTTACTTTCTTTTACGTAGTAGGGTCAAAGTGGGTAAATGTAAACAGGGGTAATTGTAAACACTATTGGTTGTCCCCAAACTGCTATTCCTTCTTAGCTTATCTAGACAATATATTGGAAATTGATCTTTTGTCTCACTGCGGACACGTGGCACAATAGATCTAAGAGAGGGTTCGTTCTGTAGGAGCTGTCAAAAAAAGTGCTTCTTTTTAGTGAGAGTTTTCCTAAGAGGGAAAAGAATTATATTTTGAAGGGATTTTTAAAAGAAGGATGTATGTTTTAGCTTAATATACGAACAATATAGTTGCTTGAGATAGGTTATATATGTTAATTGTTGGCTATAAACAAACTGTAAAAAATTATTGTCTGTTTACATTTACCCCCTCATTTGTAACCTCATGTCCAAATGTAAACACTATAATGGGGTTAATGTAAACAATTTCTGGCAAATGTAATCACCCTTTTTATACCCGTATGGTGAAACCAAAGGGTATATTAACTTTGCCTTACTGTTTGTAACGCCAAGATCCTGTCATCACACACAAAAATGAATTATACCAGTATGTTAAAAAAAATTAACTTCTGCATGTCCGTCCGTCCGTGTGTCTGTGGCGCGCGTTGCGGGCGCACGGATTGAGCTAGAGACTTGAAATTTTGCGCAGATACGTATATAAAAAAAAGGATAAAAAAAGGTGTTTACATTTACCCCATTTTTCAAAAATTTGAAAAAAAATATAGGGGTAAAAGTAAACATCTAATTTTGTAAAAAATTAAGGACCTATAATTTTGAAATCACATGGAATGGACAATAAATAGACAAGAAATTTTAACATAATATATCAAAACTCCGCTGTTAGTGATTTAATTTAAAAAAAACCATTACAAAGTTGAAAAAATATCCAAAAAGTGAAAATCGTTTACAATAACCCCCCTGGACCCTATAATAAAGTATTGTATCCTTGAAAAATTTCGATCTTTTAGTTTTGCCTAAAAAACATTTCCCGAGCACTTCTGAGTGGATTGGAACATTATTACAAAAATATCTTTCTGTCTGTCAGTCTGTTTACAAGGTTTCTCAAAAACTAATAGAGCTACAAATATTAAATTTTACAGGCATGTTTGGTCCTGGAATAGGACAATCCAATTTTAAGGGAAATCCGTTAACTGGAATTAACCAAACTGGCGAAAATAAAGTCCGACTCAGAATCAGCGATGTTAAAATAGCCTTGGTGGAACGGCTTGTTAACGAACATTGTTCGCTTAAAAGACTTTACAACGTCTTCCAAAACTTTTTTTTTTCATAAAATTTCGCCGAAGTTTTTACTACAAAACGCCTCGTTCGACCCTCGGAATGAGTTCTGACGCTTCTTTTGATGACGGAGTATACACTCGAGCATTCTCTTTATTGAAATATTCTTCATCGGCAAAAATTTTCTCATCAGTGAACAGAATTTGTTTGTGAGCGTTCTTCGAGTACCGGCTACGGGCATGTAAGCTAGTTGAATATAATTAAATTATCTAGAATTCTCTTAACTAATACTACTTTTTTGGAATTTTTCTCCAAAGCGACACTTTTTTGAATGGTAATAGCTGTTTTTTTTAATGATCAGATTAAGAGATCTATATGGATCCTTAAAAAACGTAAGCGAGTTTATTGTGGGGTTAGATTTTAGGCTATGCTGTAACCCGCATGTTGTGGCAAAAACTTATTATGTTTTTGAAAATCTTCATTTTAGAGGCCACAATATTCGAAGTGTATGTGCAATTGTGACATCATGTTAGTGTGAGAACAAGTACAGGTGTTCAGACGAACCCTGATTTAATAAACCTACCTTAACGAATCCTCAGTTGCTAGTGATGCGTTATTTTTATTTTTCAGTCTGTTTATCTGCTTTGTTAAGGACTCATTCTTGTGTTTTTCCTCTTCAAGAACTTTGCGTAGTTTCAAAATTAACACCGTTTGACTGCTCTTTGGAGTTGATGTCATTTCTAAAAAAAAACCATATTGTAGATGCATCCCATTCAATGTCTTAGTAATTAATTTCATTACCATGTTTTGTATATATTTCTGGTGAATGTGTTCGATGTTTATGATCAACTGTCAGTGTAGAATTTCTTGATAATTCTAAAGTATTTTTAGCTGAAGAATATCCAAAGTCTTCATCATTTTGACTTGAAGCATTACTAACTGAGCGTGAATGAGACTTATATTCGGATGGAGTGGCATTAAGACGATGAAGCCGACTTAATTCCTCCTTGAGCATAAAGTTCTCGTTCTCATAAAACTCCTTGTCTTTGACAGCTTTTTGATATGCGTGATTTATTTCATTGGTATCTACTTCCGACAAAAGTCTCTTTCGGTGTGATGTAACTTTTTTAACAATAATAAAAATTATTTAAAAAGTCAGATTAATAAAAAAAAAAAGAAATTCCTACTTGTTTCCTCTTTTTTAGCAATCTCGTTCATTTCTGCTACTTGTCGAGTTAGTTCCTCTCGCTCAACACGCCAAATTTGTTTCTGATCCAGCCATTCCTTACCCTCACGTTCCTTTTGTTCCAGCAAAAGCATTTTTTCGTCCCTTTCAACATTTAATTGTTGTTTGAATAAAATAAGCGATTTTTCTTTTTCGGCCATTTGAGCTTTCAGAGTTCTCAATTCGTTCTCTAGATTTTTTTTATCTTCGATCTTAAGCTTCAGTTCAGGAATTTCATTTGTTTTATTTTTTAAACCAATATTCTCCTTATGAAGCTCATCGATTCTCTGCTGAAGTGAGATAATTTTATTCTCGAGGCCTTTATACATTTTTTGCATATGGGATATGGTTCGAGCTTCCGCCTTCATCTTCTTATATAGACGACGAGCCATAAAACCGCGAACAGTGGCTTGACACCGAATAACATGACGAATCTTCTTTGTATATTCCTGACGAGCCAAATAACCCCGACAAAACCGTTGAATTTGTGTTGCTTTATAATTATCCAAAAGAATCTTAAATTGCCTTCTAGCCAACATACCCCTAGCATATTGCTGTATCCCACTAATTGAGAACCGCAATTTCAAAAATTTACTGCGACACAACCAGCCACGGACATATCTTTGAATAATGATTGTAGCTCGAGTTTCGCGCAAAAGTTTCGCCTTTCTGTTAAAAGAAATTTATGAAAAATGAAAACATTTTTATCCTATGTAATTGTTATTTCATGCCTTCTTGCCAGCAAGCCACGAGCAAAAGTTTGAATGCCAAGTGCAGTTTGATGAAGCCTCAAATAGCGATGTCTGTAGACAAACCTTCGAACAACTGATTGCACTTTTATTATATATTTTTTTCTCGTATCCGATCGAACTTGTTCCATATAAGCAACCTATAATGATTTTTAACGCAGATAGATATTCTTTTATATTTTTTTATACCGCAAAATAAAATTACTTGTCCGGCCCGAAAAAAGATTTGAGTGTTGCCAAATCGATATTTATCTTCGTCGTTTATCCACTTAAAAACGATATTCTTGCAGGTTAGCTTTACATCACGATCAATCTGTGAAATATTGCAGAGAAGACGATAACGAGAGTAGAAATCACCATACGCCCAGCGCGATGGAAATCCGGCTGCCGATATGCGAACCGTTTCTAACACACCGCAAGCACGCAATTGTTGAACTATTTTTGGTGCATCCCACTGGAAAGCTGCTTTTTCTTCGTTTGGCTAAAAATATATAGTAAACCAATAGCAATGCCCATTAAACGTAAAAAAAATTAATTCCATCAATAGATATAATATAGTAGATATAAAGATGTCCAAAACTTCATTTTTCTGCCTCCTTTTGTCCGATCGGCACATCATCCGCTGCCATTGCTTTGTCTGCAATTTCAGCAATTCGCTGATAGATGGATGAAGTCGTTGGTGGATGGAAGTGGTATTGAATTGACGAACCACGAGGTTAAACCGAATCGGAAAAAATGCGTTGTCGTCGTTGTTTTGATTTTCGTATTTTTTCTGGTGGTTTGAAGATTTTTCGATTTGAGAGGAATTTAATCGATTCAGTTTGCATAATATCATCTTTTTCGAAATTGATCTTTATATCAAAATAAAAGGAAATTATCTAAGCTTTTCACTAACAATATTATGGAATAGAAATTTCCCAAAAAATTTGAAAGTTTCAGAAAACTCCAAGTAAAATCCTTATCCTCGTCACTTTTTTCCATGAAAATTTTTTGTAAGATGGAAAGTAACCATTTCTTTGTGGATAAAAGTAGCAACCATAATGGTATCTAACAATCTTACAAATTGTACAAAAGTATTTTTGGGGAGTTTTTTCGGCGCGTCAATTCCAAGTCCGATTTTTTATTTATTTATTATTACTAAAACTGCACACAAAGCCATGTCGGCGGATGATGTGCCGATTGGACTAAAGATGTTATGCATAACGTGGACTGAGGCTGCCTGGCAGCGAGATTTTGAACATATTTATGTATCTATGATTTTTGATTCTACCTTTATGCATCGCACATAATGAGGCGTTGTCGCATGTAACGTATTTATCAATAGACTCAAACTATCTCGGAATTGCGAGCCAACAGTATGCTTATGTTGTTTTGATGGCGTTAACTAAATAGAAAATAAAATTAAAACATTTCTAATAAATTTGGTCCAAAAATGGAACTATTTTATTTTTGACAGTTTCACTTTTGGATTATATAAGCATTTATTTTTTTTCATGCATGGAAGTTTTGCATTACACTACTTGCAATAGAGTTAAAATATTACATTACTTAAGTGGTGAAATGACATTTGGTATTAAATTAATACAGTAAAACCTCGATAACTCGAATATCTCGAAAAGTTTTTTTTTCCATCCCCTTGAATTGTATTTCTGTACAAAATGAACCTCGATATTTTGAAATCCGCTGTAGCTCGGCTATTTGACAGTGCCTGTCAGCTCCGACTTATCGAGGTTCGACTGTGTTAAACTAGAGTAAATAGCAACCTTAAGAGCCTGTTCACATTGGTTGAAATAGTCCGCCTAAATAGGACAGAAACTGGCAACATTAGGGCAAGGTGAGGAAGTGGGATTGCTGATAGGAAAATCATCCTCAAAACTAAAAACTCCATTCTCAGAGTTCCGCCTGTCGTGCTCTGATTGGTTGGCTGCCACACTGAATGTGTTCCATTGTCATTATTGTTTCGGTCGTCGTCGATGCAACACGTCGCAGAGCAAAAGGCAGCCACGTATTACTTGCAATTCTTTAGAAATGTTCCGTTTCCCAAATGTTTCACGCCAGTCTGATTGCTCACAGCTACTGGTTGAAATAGTCTCAATGCGAACACGAGCACTTTTTCATCCGTCCTATTTAGTCGGACTATTTCAACCAATGTGAACAGGCTCTAATATCCATAAGAAGGAAAGAGAGAACTACAATATAGGGTTATCCAAATTATTTAATAAAATAAAGAAAAAGAAACCGATTTTAATGAAATGTTGCCTTAGGTTCAAAGTATCGTAGAGAATAACATATGCAGCTTTTTTAAAATTCCCCTTCGTTCTTATCCTCTTTATTGGTGCCCATTCGCAGTCCAATGAAAAACGTTATTAATATTCATCAATCATTTATAATTTTCTAATTTCATTTTATCCAGCAATGCGATTCAGTTTATCGCCGTAAAAAAATTTGCAGAAACGGCAATGAATAAAAACTTTTTATCACATTTAGTACACCTTAGTACTAGAAATAGTTGTGTAACATTTTAATTACCAGGAGTTGCCAGTGTTGCAGAATAAAACAAAAACAAATAATTTTTAAGAAAAAACAATTTTTTTAAAGAAACAAATTTTTTTTTCCAAAATTAAACAACTTAGCTATATATGTTATGAATCTACCAATAAAAATCGCAATTTTAGAAAAAAAAAGTTTTACAATTTTAACTTTTCGAAAAAAAAAATTCCCGTCAACAATCACTCCGAGAGGAACATGGTGTGCGGAAAAGTTGTGCTAAATTGTGTTCTAAACAATTTTTAATTTCTCATATGCAGTATAATAAAGTAGGGTAAGAGCGGCCATGTTGAATTACTTTTTAGAATTTAGGTTGTAGCGCGCACATAAAGTCACATATCGCTCCAATGGTTAAGCCATTCGATAGAGTGATACCTTGACTACATTTCATAGAAGAACTTTTTTTAAAATGTTTTATTAACTGGCCTTCAGGTAAATTTAAAGGGTGATTCAACATGCCCGCCGATTTACAAGTGGTGCGGGTAAGATGAATAACTGTAATTTTCCATACATTTTCCATACTTAAGAATGAAAAAACGTTATTTTTAAGTATTTTATTATGTAAAAATTTTAAATATACACTACATAATGTAAATATGAAAAAAACAATGAAATTTACGATTTAGTTAATCGCTTATTTCATTTTTTTTTGTTGTCCAATTTTTGATTGTTTTCCTGCTGCGTTTTTATAAAAAATGTAAAAAATCATCAAGAAACAAACAAAAATTGATAAAAGAACAAGGGAAATGTGAAACAAACGTCAAAAAAAAAAATAAAAAAAATTTTTTTAAAAAAAGCTTTTATTAAAAAAAATGCACTAAAAAGAAAAAAATAATTTTCTGGACGCTGTGTATCACAAATATAAAAGCTTTTAAAAAGCGAGATAAATGTTTATTTTATTGTTTTATGCTTTATCTCGCTTTTTAAAAGCTTTTATATTTGTGATACACAGCGTCCAGAAAATTATTTTTTTCTTTTTAGTGCATTTTTTTTAATAAAAGCTTTTTTTAAAAAATTTTTTTTTATTTTTTTTTATTTTGTTCTTTTTAGTCTTCGAATATATAGCTTTACATTTGAGATGTCCTTACAGGCTTTTTAACTTGAGAATCGTATTCAGCGAACCCCAAAACCCGCAGAATATATTTTTTCCCGGAACAATTGAGAAAAAGGATAATCACGTTATCCTTACAGGACATTCCGTTATCCTTACAGACTTTTTAATGACAGATTCGGATTCAGCGATCCCAAAAACCCCAGAATAGATTTTTTTTCCGGAAAATTTGGAGAAAAGGATAATCACGTTATCCTTACAGGACCTTCCGTTATCCTTACAGACTTTTTAATGACAGATTCGGATTCAGCGACCCCAAAAACCCCCAGGATAGATTTTTTGCCGGAAAATTTGGAGAAAAGGATAATCACGTTATCCTTACAGGACCTTCCGTTATCCTTACAGAGTTTTTGATGACAGATTCGGATTCAGCGACCCCAAAAACCCCAGAATAGATTTTTTTCCGGAAAATTTGGAGAAAAGGATAATCACGTTATCCTTACAGGACCTTCCGTTATCCTTACAGCCTTTTTAATGACAGATTCGGATTCAGCGACCTCAAAAACCCCCAGAATAGATTTTTTTCCGGAAAATTTGGAGAAAAGGATAATCACGTTATCCTTACAGGACCTTCCGTTATACTTACAGACTTTTTAATGACAGATTCGGATTCAGCGACCCCAAAAACCCCCAGGATAGATTTTTTTTCCGGAAAATTTGGAGAAAAGGATAATCACGTTATCCTTACAGGACCTTCCGTTATCCTTACTGACTTTTTAATGACAGATTCGGATTCAGCGACGCCAAAAACCCCCAGGATAGATTTTTTTCCGGAAAATTTGGAGAAAAGGATAATCACGTTATCCTTACAGGACCTTCCGTTATCCTTATAAGGACGAAGTAGTGAAAATATTGTATTGTCATCGGACTTATATAAGTGTGCAAAATTTCAAGTCAATCGGACAAGTGGAAGTGGGTCAAAATTGGGTTGCAAGATTTGATCTGACAAACAGACAAACAAACAAGATAGCGAGCTAAATAAAAGCTTTTAAAAAAACAAAAAATACGTAAGAAAAAAATGATTCAATTTGCCCGCCAAGCCGTTATTCAACTTACCCGCAACCCACTTTTTTGATATTTTCTCTTAGAAAAATCACAAAAACAATAAATTGGAATGTCTCACGAGGTTTTTTTATTCTAGAGGTGTTGCACAACACTTTTAATACAAAAAATTTCCAGATTGACAAAAATTTGTATGAGAAATGGGTAAATCACTGTATTGTCTAATATTTACTTTTAGAGCCAAAAACACACATATTCCTGTCACTTACCATATAAATAAGGTATCGCTGTCAAAATTTTATGGCAAGTAGAGGACATTAATACTACCAATATACTAAAATTTCAAAAAAAATGACTGGATAGTTTTTTTAAATTTGGCAATAATTCAACATGCCCGATAATTCAACATGCCCGCTCCTACCCTATTGTATTTCGACCTTTTAATTTTCCCTAAAAAATATTTCCCGAGTAGGGGAATCCGGGACTAGTATTAACAGGGGTAAGTATTAACAAGCCTATTCCCGCCGAAATATACGAGCCACAATCGAAATTTGGTTTTTGTCCCTCACTCGATAAGGTCGACCATATAATGACTCATCAGTTATAAACTGTTCATTGCCAGTGAGGGTTAAGCACAGAGACCGAATTTTAGCTGGTAAACGAACTTTTTATGGTTTGCAATATTTTGATTTCTGTCTTAATAATATAATAATATAAAAATTATTGAATATAACTTTGTCGATAATGTAAGTTAATGAAGCTATAATTAATAATGTCCTTTGGTTTTATTACAATCCTTAACTATATCTTTGGTATGATCAATAATTTAAAAAAAAGTAGTGTCGGGCTAAAATTAACAACACCATGGGGCAAGAATTAACACATGTTAATACATACTGACGATGACAACATAGAGTAAGAATTCTCATACTATGTTTTTATAGATACAAATTATGTTCAAAAAAGCTTCGCTGAAACCTTTTTATACCCGTATGGTGAAACCAAAGGGTATATTAGATTTGCCTTACCGTTTGTAACGCCAAGATCCCGTCATCACACAAAAAAATTAATTACACCATTGTATTTAGAATGATAAAAAAAAAGTTGAATTTAGCATGTCCGTCCGTCCGTCTGTCTGTGGCGCGGATTGCGGGCGCACGGATTGAGCTAGAGACTTGAAATTTTGCACAGATCCGTTTTTCGTAAAATGTGAGGCTAAGTTCGTTAATAGGCAAAAATGGACCATTAGGGGGGGTACCCCCCATACGAACGAAAACTTTTTTTTCTGAATATCTCAAAAACGGTGAATTTTATCAAAAAAGTCCAAGAACAAAAGTTATTTAGGATATGATTCTACATAAAACTCCCATACATGAAAATCCGATTGGAATAAATTTTAAAAAATCTTATTGGAAAATTTGACTTCAGAGTGGAATTTTGATACAACTGTTCGCTGTTCACTTAAATCACCATACGGGTTTTCAATAATTGCCAGATTGGCAATTATAGCTTTTGTTATGTTTTTAGAGAATAATAATTGTTTTTGTTTTTTAAAACGACTTAATTTTTTTGTCAATTTATGTTCCTTGAAAAGGATATTTATTTGGTTCATTTTATTAGTTTTTGTGATAATTAATATATTAGAATTTAAAAGGATATTTATTTTGTTTATTTTATAATTTTTGTGAAAAAAATTCTTTTCTTTTAATTATTTCCATGTTAAAACTTATGTTAATACTAACCCCATCGTTGTTAAAACTAGCCCCGTGACCGAGGTTGACATTTTTTCATAAAAATGATTTTTTTTCATATACAGTAGAATCCCGATAATTCGTATTTCAAGGGACCAGCAAATTCATACGAATTCGCGGGATATACGAATTATAGGGGTACGCATTATCGGGATTCTACTGTAGTGACTACCTGGTTGAAACTTTTTTTTATTTTTTATGATACCTGAAGACCTACAATATGACTAGATATGAAAACAATATCAAAAATGTTACTTGTTAAAAAAATATGACCCAATTTCCAAATTTTGTTAATACTTCCCCGGCTTCCCCTGTCTGATCGATTAAAGAATTATTATTGTACAAAAACGTCTTTTTGTATGTTAATTTGTTGGTCTGTATACAAACATTCTCCAAAACGAATAGAGCTACAGCCATGAAATTTTACAGGGGTGTCTGGTCCCGAAATGGAACGATCCTATTAACTTTTGGTGGAAATCCGTTACCCGACAGTAACCAAAATGGCAGCTTTTTTGGTAAGATATAAAAGTAGCAACGATAACAATCTTACAAATTTTACAAAAGTTTTTTTTTGGGAGTTTTTCCTGCAGGTCAATTCTATGTCCGATTTTTTACTTATTTTTTATTAATGGCTGAAACCACACATAAAGGTAAAGGTGACAACCTTTTCGTCGGAGATGATAAGTTCAACTGGTGCAAAGTAAATGGGTTGATTTCAATGCACAAAGACACGGAGCAATATATTTTGAACAAATATGGGACTGAGGTGGGCAGCTTCATCATAACATTGCTTCATGAAAACCAAGGCAACACAGCAGTTCGAGAGGCAAGAGGTACTCAGGCACAGCAGATTTGATAATCACCCCTATTCCCGTAACTGGCGGGACGTGTACGCCGCGGGATTTGGCGTTTCCCGCAGAAAATTTGCATTCTGCTAAACGCAATTGTCCCGGCGTGTGCCGTGGTGCTGAAAACGTTTTACTTTCGATATTACACTAAACGCACCCGCGAATGTTTTGACTTTTCCATACATTTATTTCCCGCGAGTAAATCGTTGCGGGACCAATCAATTAAATAGAAAGTTTGAATAAAAATGTGAATTTTATTTATACATTCAATGAATTTTAACTAAATATAAGTTTTGAAGGTCAGGAAAAACTAACTAGACGCAGAACAAATAAAACTTCATGCGTATCAAATCAGCAAAACTGTCAAAATAGTCAGCGCGGGGCTGAATAAAACTGCGTTTCTACGTCTACTAGAATAAGAAAATTTCATTCAATCGAGATAAAACTTGCGTGGCGTATACACGTCCCGCCGGTTACGGGAATAGGGGTGAATATATCTTTTCTCCTACATATAGTTTATCAATATTAGCGTACAATATCTCAGGTTTGAATAACAATTTAATATTTCCCGTTTTTTTTAAAACTATTAGTAGTAATGATATTTTCATGTTATTTGAAACTTTTGTTACACAGGAAAACATTGTAAAATTTCAAACATATTTCAACGAATTTAAGCTTTTTTCGACCCCTACGACCCGTATTTATTTCGTAGGTAGAGCGATTGGAGGGTGAATTTTTGAGATAAAGTCAAATAAACAAGTATTGAGAACTTCTGGATTTGTGAGCACCGGGGATTATGTGTTAATTGATTTGGTACTTAAAAATAAAAAACTTCATATAATTTATTTTTACTTGAATTTTGACAAATGGGAGGAGAGTTTTGCTCAATTGTATAATTGTCACTTAAACATGAAGAGCGAAAATTTTATGATTCTCGATAACTTAAATCCGAGAATTAGTCGAGAATTAGTCAAGAAACCTTCACTATAGAGAATCGGTCCAGAAAATCAAAAGACGTAGTTTATAAAGCTAGAGGGTCGAAATTACAGAAATTAGTTCAAGATTTTAATATGGAAATTTTAAGTGATACCACGTATAGCGATTACGAAGGTGAGTTCATGTTTATGAAAATTACCCCATAAAATTGTGAAATTTTCAGTAGGAAAAATTCTTTGGTCTGAAAATTGGCTATATATCGCTGATAAATGTAATTTTCCGGTTGAATTATTGGTTAATCTTCATGAGATCAGATAAGAAGACGTGGACTTTTTTCTCAAAAGCATCGATGAGACGCTATGGATGGACAATATTGTCCTCGTAAGATCGTCACAATCTAGAATTCTGTACAGAGAACTAAGAATCGATTTTGGCGCAACAGAAAGTTATTTTACTGAGGAAAGCTCCCTCCTTTTATAAATCCGAGGGCAATTGTTTTCGTTGAAATATATGATGCCACATTTACTCAGACTTGTGCTCTATGTGTAATTTGGAAGTGAGAAAAAAATGTTTTACACTTCATAGTCCAATATTGAAACATGTTCGCGTGAACTATTTAGGAAAATCCTCTTTGTGCGAAGCGGAAGTGCACGAATTTCTAAATGGTAAAGATTGGGAACGTCTGTATTATTGGTCGAGTATCGAAAAAAGTCATTGATGAAGTTTTTTGAGGTTTTTTACAATGTTTTTATAATATTATTTTTACAATTTTTTATAATATTGCTCAACATTTTTATTTTATTTTTTCCTGTTTAAATTTTTTCCCACCGATTTGTTATTTGATTAATTTTCTATCAATGAAAAGCCAGAGCAGGAGAAACAAAACTGATATATCTCTATTGTATTTTTTTTGTATAGCTTTTTAAGTAGAAATCTGGAATAAATATTATTATAAAATCATATTCTAAACACATTTCGTCTTTATAAATTCTTCGATACGATGCACAGTTTTCGAGAAAACAGGAAAAAGGTATTCCATTGGTATGAGAGAAAGGGGAAGCAGTGGTCATGTCGGATTTTGGTGTATGGATGAATTATGTAAAATTCTATTCTAAACACATTTATAAATTTTTCAATATGACTCTTCGTTTTCGAGAAATGTGCAAAAAACTGTTTCGTTTGCATGAGGCAGGGAATCAAATCTTGCTGTCGAACACACGCATTTTACATATTCTACTTCGTATAAAGGTATATTTACATGGCCAGCATTTCAGCGAAAATGCAAATTTTGCTGGAAAAATGGAAAGAGATGGACATATCAAATGGGGAAAAAACATAAGAGGGAGCAAGACAACTATTACGTTAAAATTATGGCAGCAAAATTATACTGGCGAAATTTACTGAAAAATTTTTTAGCAACATTTCATTTTGTAAAATACTCCAATAAAACCGAGGTATTTTTTCAGTAAAATTTTTGCTATTATAGCGGCAAATTTATTTGGGCGCGAAATTTCAATTTTTTTTTTGTGTTGAAAATGATTTGATTATGGAGGAACCCACTAAGAGAAGTATTTATTTAGTGATAATGCTTTGTTTATAAATAATAGTATCAATGTTATAAGAAAAATTGAAATACTATCGAACGAGATTCTGTGAGTGCTAATCTTTCCGATGCTGATATTGGTTCTCGCACTACGTTTTTTTTTAAATTTGTGGTCCCACAATGTTTAATAGATTTTCAAACTGATACGGGTACATTCGCATGTAATTACGATACAGTAAACGGCCTGTACTCTCTAAACGATTAACAATTTTAACGTAAGCTCCACTTTCTAGCCGTTTTTAATAAAGCGGTCGAACCCACCACTTCCTTATGATATTTATACACTTTTTTTTATTTCCTTCATATTCCGATGCACTCTCGCAGTCGCTAAATATAATGTTAACATCTTGTCCAGCTCATTTGCAATATCCATCTTAACTTCGCCTGAATTGCTATTCACTTGACACTTCTTTATGGCATGTCATTTTGACAGAATAATCATAAAAAAGGAAGGGATGCGATTCTCTGTCTACTTTTTCCATGGGGTTAATTTTCAATAAACAATCTCTTTCATTTTTGCTGAAATGCTGGCCATGTAAATTTATCTTAAACAAGTAAAAATTTGACGTTTTTTTCATTTTTTAACTGAATTAGAATTGGATTCTGACACTTTTCATCGGAAAACTTTATCATTTCGGTTTTCATAGAAGGCGAGTTGAGGAACGCAAAACAAATATCGCTTGAACCCTTAAAGGAATTTGGACTAGTTTTCAGCATCCCTGTAAGCCCCACGAGTGCCAGTATTTCCTACATTCTTCGGGCTGGTACCAAGGTCAATTGAAAAGGTTGAGCCTAAGGACCGATTAAACGGGTTTGAAGCTTAGCTTACCCTCGATGTTGTTCTTACATGAAAAAACTTTCGAACCAAATATTGTTTTATTTACAGTTTTAACCGGAAGAAGTCCAAATTTTATGCACAGTATGCAAGACAATCATGAGCATTGGCATTGCTGGTTTTTTGAAGTCTTTGATCTTGAATATGTCTTGGGTATTTTAAAAGTGAAAGTTCTTTAACACATTCGGTATTTTGATGCCATATGGCAACGCAGTTAAAAATTTGAATTGATTTATTATTTATTTATTTTCAACACTCTATTCTCATTCAGTGCACCTTTAAGTGCATTTGTGACCCAATTTTGATTTTTTGAGTAAAAAGCTGGACTACAGTGGACGTATTTGTAAAAAATAAATTTTTTTTTGTTTTAAATAAATACTAATAGCTTAAACATCATTAATTTGTATAGAGAATTTTTAACCCCCATAGAAAAAAACATGTACCGAACGGGTTAAGGACAACACGAATGCCATTTTTTCACCTTCCCGTGGCCAAGTTAACATCGGGAAGACGCAGATAATGCTATTTTTTCGCAAAAACATTAGCTTGACGTAGTTTTTGGAGGCATCGAATCAATCTAAGTCTTCTGTTTACTGGATATATATGTAGTGTGTGTTAAATGTAATAACCAGTTTACCTGGATAGTTAGATATTTTGTTAGTATTATCAAGCCAGTGAAACGATATTTGGAATGAATTTCAAAGGATATTAATCATGCCTAAACTATAAAAAAATGCACTAACTTTTTTCTTTTTGTCGGTTGGCTACAAATACACAAAAAAAATTTAAAAAATAGAAACATTGTGGAAATTCACTCAAATTACTTGTGTTTTAGACGCACTTATGACAACTCGTCCTCCCAAAGATGTTACAGAATGAGAACGAATATCACGTCCCATTTCGATATCTTCAAATTCCATTAATCGCTTGCACAAACCCATTTCAGATTGTCTAATCACATTAACTAACTCCTTTGATACAGTATCACGATTTTTCTCTAAAAATCCATCGACTTGATATTCGACACAGTCTGAGAAATGTTTGATCAAAAATGCTGTCGAAAATATATATTTGATTAAATCAATTGAGAAACTGTAAAATAAAGATAATTTAAAATTACGACTTACAGGATGTTCCAAAGCGTGGTTTTTCAAAATGTTTGTGTTTAACACATTTGTCGATCAACTTCCCAGCCCAGGAATCATCTGAACCCTTTGGCATCTAGAAACCGAAATTATTAAATAATTTTTAATATTATATTTAACGTCATACTCGACACTCTTCATCAAGCAAATCCAATATCCCAAGTTTTGTTTCAATTAAATCGATACATGGTTGGTTATCATAAAAATCAATCATTGTCCATACGATGCCTTCCTTTAAATACTCTTCTTGTTCCAATTTGAATACATGCTGGTTGAATTGTTGTTGAAGTTTTTCGTTTGCATAATTTATACAAAATTGCTCAAATGAATTCGTTTCAAATGTTTCAAATCCATAAATATCGAGCACTCCAATGAAACAACTTTGTTTTTTTCCACTAACAAGACTCTTATTTATTATTTCAACAATATACTGGAAGAGCTTAGCGTAAATATGTTTCGCCAAGGCATCGCGAGCAGTTTCTGCCACTACTGCGTTGTTTGGTATTAGAACATGCTCATTAACTGATTCAATTTGCCTCATTATCAACCATTTTCGAAGATCTTCAGAATTAATGTTTAGTATTCCGCTCATCACATTCAAATGTAAGTCATTTGGCTAAAAAAAATCAAAAAAATAATTGTAATTAAACCCCTTTGCATAAGATTTAATTTATGATGGCGGGTGCCATAATCAACAGCAAGCTGTACCAAAACATGTATTTGGCGCCTCCTCCCTTTTTTAAAAAAAGCTGATAGAAATGAGTTTTTTGTGCTTGGAAATTTTGAAAAATCAGAGTTAAGGTTTGTCGAACCCCACTGTACATTATTAGAGTAAATTTACCAAATTAATTTCTGTTCATGTCGCGAAGTCACCGGTCTGAATTTTTTGTACTCATCTAAAATTTACTTCCGGTTAGTATGGATTGTAGCACGACGCTGGCAAGGCCGGTCACGTCGAGCCATTTTACGGTCACACGCCGAGCGTTTTCACGGTTTAACTAAACGTTCGAAGTTGTGCCAATCGCACATGCCTTACATACCACAAGTAATATTGTAGGTTACTTCTACTTAGATTACTAGATAAATGATAGTCAACAACTTAATTACGCTTCTCTTAAAAATCAACCGATATTTGTGAACTTTCTAACCGTATAAAAAAGGCCCCTGAAAATTTACACGGGAATACTAGATAAGCTAAACTACTTTTGTAGTTCACGGATGAAACTTGCACAAGCCGAGACATTCACGAACTGAGGTTCCACTGTCATGAATATCTAAGCTTTTACAGGTTTCATCCCTCAACTACTTTTGTTTTTGGGCAGACATGTGGCAATAAAATAATGGAACGGAAGTCTAGTGGATTTCAATCAGAATCGAGTGGTCTCTAGGAGACAGAGAAAAAAAATTAATAGAACTGTTGAATGATGTTTCTTGGAAGGTCGCTACCCTTCGAAACAATAGTCTTCATTTCACCACTTTGTACTCAGGAAAACTTTTCTTTAAATCACTGAAATAAATTTTTAATTTCGTCCATATTATTCCTCTATGTGCTGAATTTATTCAGTTTGACAAAAACAAATTTTTTTAACTATGCCTTGATTCTATTTTCTGAGTAGTATTATACTATTTCCACGATTTGGATGTAGGGTTCTTCAATGTCAACATCCCCGCATAGAACGTACTACTTCCAGAGCTCTGGAAAACACTTACAAATATCTATATCATAGTTATAAAAAAAAAAGAAAATGGCGACCAAAGACCCATCAAGATGGGTATAAAATGAAAAAGTTTGGATGGAAACTTTTAAATCCCTATATTTTTTTGTTTTTTTTTTTTTTGAAAGAAACAATTGATTATTTTTTTGTTTTATTCATATTTGCTTTCATAATAACTAATTTTTCAAAATTTGTGTCGGTTAAATTTTTTCCAGCAAACGAAAATAGCCGTTCCACTGGAGCTGACGATGGAATTGGCTTATTGAATGTAAGAAATATTTTATTAATTATAGGATAATGCGTCAGACATGGAACGGCTATTTTCTTTTGTTGGAATAGTCAATTCATCAAGACGACAAAATTTAACCGACACAAATTTTGGCAAATTAGTGATTATGAAAGCAAAGTTGAATTAAACAAAAAATTAAGTTAATTGTCTCTTCAAACAAAAAAAAAATATGGATTTATAAGTTTGTTCCCAAACTCTTTCATTTGATACCCATCTTGATAGGTCTTTATTACGGTGTTTGGTCGTCATTTTCTTTTTTTTTTATAACTATGATATAGATATTTGTAAGTTTCTTCCAAAGCTCTTTCATTTGATACCCATCTTGACGGGTCTTTATTGGGGTAATTTGGACAAAATGGCGTCTAATAGCCGCCATTTTGGTTTCTTATATCTATGTTATAGACTTGATGGGCCTTTATTGGGGTAATTTGGACAAAATGACGTCTAATAGCCGCCATTTTGGTTTTTCTAGAATGTCTCATATCTAGTACTATAGGCTACACTGATCTCTATCCAATATGATATGGATCATAAAAATCGGTCCTGTCGTTTTGAGGCAAATTAACTTTTCCCTCATTTCGATCGATTTCAAGCATTTTTCCATATAAAAAAATCATTCACTTAAAATCATAAAATCTCAATTACCATTCACTTAAAATCATAAAATCTCAACTCAAACTGAATGGGAATGGAAATTGATTTACATTCCCATTCAGTGAATGGGGAGTTGAATTTTTTGGCCATTACCATTCACTACTGAATGGTAATGGAGTATAAATTTCAAATACCATTCAGTAAGTGAATGGGAATTGTAATTGAATGGGAATTGAAAACGCCCGACTATGCCTTCTAACCCTTAAGGCTAATCGTGCTGTTTCTGCCACTAAGAACTAAGATCGACTTAAAAAATTGTTGCCAAACAGATTAACTATAGATACGGCTCTTAGAAGCACCAAAGCTAAGTTCTTTTATGCCCCAAATCGCTCACAATGCGTGATAATAAGCGCGCGCTAAAGCGATGCGACGCGAGAGTAGTCCGGCGTCAGCTGTGTTTCTTTGGTTGTTTAGGCGCGAAAATTTGATTTTTTTCAAAGCAAAGTGAATTTTTTTTGACAGTTAATTTTTGTATGTTTTAAATTGAATTATTTTTTAAAATAAAGATGTTTAAACTATAAAGGCATTTAAATAAAAACAGCATTTTTGATAAATAGGGGTTTAGGCTTGTTGTCTCGGCGTCCCGGAAACTAAATCCTTGTCCCGGATTTTTCAAATTATTGTAATAATTTTTCAAAAACTAGAAAATACAATAACCGAATATGCACAACACGCTCTATTTCGGCCGTACATTTTTTTCGCCTGCGACACATTTTTTCAACAATTTTCCACATTATTTCAAAAAATGTGGTCTGCGATGCACATTAATGGTCTTTTTTCTTGGTTTTAATCTAGATCATGTTTTATTTTCTATATAAAATTTGTTGCTCATTTTGTCCCGGATTCGCGCCAAAAAGACCATAAAATAACCCTACCCATAAAATGACTTTTACCACCCAACGAGTACTCGACTTGTGTACACGCACTGTTTCCTCGCTTCGATAGTAAATAGAAATGTGATACTATCATGCAACAGCATTAGATTTTCGGCAATTTCTAATATTTTTTTGGTACGATAATTTTTCAAATTGCAAGTATACAATGTTGAGGTTAGGTTCTCTTCTGTAGAGAATTTCGGTTACCTTTACTTACTCTTTTCAGCCACAATACCGCGTTATTATGCTAAAAAGGAGAAATCAATTGATTTCGACAATATTTTGGAGGCGATGAAGCAGGTGAAAATTCACAAGAGCTCACTCCATCATCGGTAAACCATAATCGAAAAAGCAAAAAGATCGCGGCAAATTGAAGACCCCACAGAAGAAACAACCATCTTCAACCGATTGAGGTAGAACAAGACATCGATTTTTGCATAATTTGTAAGAAAAATATGCCAAAAAAATAAACCGCCGAAATATCATCCATTGCAACGTGTGCGATCGAGCTGTTCACTTGGGATGCGCCGGAATGACTGCAAGTTACTAGAAGTTACTTGCAATTTTTCACTTCATTTCACTTTGTCTCTTATATAATAAATATATGAATCAAAAATAAAGTTTTTCTATCACACTATCACGTTTTACGTTATTCATTCTCTTCTCTTCAGAAGCTATGCGCAATTTTTATAGAAAAACTAAAAATAAAAACTTGCATTTTTCCAATTGGTGAATTCATAGTTTCGACGTGGATACATCTTGGATTTTGGTTATGGGGGTACAAATTAGAAAATCGGCTTGCTGTTATAAGATCCGGCCTACATTAATGCATTGTTTAGGGTATTTTGTTATGTTAAACTATGTTCAATTATCTTTTTAAGAATCAAAATCTAAATTTTCACTGCCGCTGTTATGCTGTTTGCTGCTTGTAGTACAGATTTCACATTTATACTCTTTTTATGCTTCTCCTGTATGTGTATTGAATCTGATGTATTGAATGTCATATTATTTCGTTCTTTTCGCTCTTAACGGCAAAAGCGTTTGCTGTGGTTTCCGTTTCTCGTTCTTGGGAACAAAAATGATTTCTATTTAAGTTTTCGCTTCTTGTTCAAAGCGGTTTGTGGGTCTCGCATAAAAATGAATGAAAGCCTCGAGCGATGGCTGTTGGCTATGATGCACACACATAAATAAGTATGTATTTCATTAGTAAGAGAGCGATATTTCGCTCCCAGCATTAAAGTTTTGTTCAGGGTTGTGACTTTTGATTTTCGAAATCGTAGTAAATCGGCCGAAAAATAGTAGTAGAATCGATGAAGTAGTAAATTTATGTAAAACCTTCGTCGTTATATATATAACTAATTTGAACGAAAGACTAGAAATGGGAGTGTTTCGAACACTGTATGTATGATATTTATTTCATACTTCTCTTATCATAAACCAATTATAAATAAAATTATTATAGCCGTATGGTGAAACCGAATATCTCAAAAACGGTGCATCTTATCAAAAAAGTTCAAGAACAAAAGTTATTTAGGATATGATTCTACATAAAACTCCGATACATCAAAATCCGATTGGAATAAATTTTTAAAAAATCTAATTAGAAAGTTTGACTTCAAACTGGAATTTTGATACAACTGTTCGCCGTTCACTTAAATCACCATACGGGGTTTCAATAATTGTCAGACTGGCAATTATAGCTTTTGTTGTGTTTTAAATAAAAATTTGTTTCCTTAATTTCCTTTTCACTAAAATTTCTTACTTAAATATCTATTGGCGATCGTTGTATGCGAATCCACGTCTTCTGGCTGTCTCTACGAGACAGACACCTGCTTTTTTCTTAATTCGTTCAACCATTTCGGTGAACCCGGCGAGTGCACACTACGCCGTCCGAGTTTCCTGTTTCTAGTTAAAAACATTATATATATTCGTGCAGAACAAAATAATGCAAGGGCTCTAAAAATTCAACCAGCTGTCCTCGTGAGAGACATTTACAACTTGGAAACCTTGTCATGTTTAATAACTACTATTCCGTAAATTGGCGCATGATGGGGACATCTAAAGTTTCTTCCAACCAATACTACTAAACAGGATATTTTCCTTACGAACTTCCTAACATGAATGGTTTCCTATTTCTTCCCTTCGGACATGATGCCTCGTTCTGGGCTCTCTTCTATTTCACTTAAAACGGCACTTGAATAATATTGTCGCGTGACCAGCAAAATTGGAGATTTGCTGGCGATTCATTTTTGAATCCTTGAACAAGAAATTTTTTCCTGTCGACTTCACATGTAATGCATATTTGGTCAATCGGGTTGCTGAAAACCTATTTTTATGTGATAGACTGTTTTGCAAATTTTCGGCCTTCCAATGAATTGCTGAACTACCAGTGGCCGTTTGCCGGTATTTTATTCATCTGGAGTTAAGTTCTACGAATGAGTGTCAATCTGCTTCTAACTGAGTGAAAGTTAGGTTTTGAAAACACTTATATTTCGTAAATCATACCTTCTCCTTAAGAATTAGGTTATTTAAATTTACTACCTTCCAATATGTCTTCACTATTACTCAATAAACAGCCACTCAATTATTAATTTACAATAAAAATAAATTTTTAGAACTTAAAACCAAACATGAACTCGTGAAGTTCGTTTCATTATCCGATTAACACTAAAGACAAATTGTTCCTTGTAGTCAAGAGCGTTCTAATTGTTTTTACTTATTGGACATCAACCATGGCAAACGGATCGGTGTTTTAAATAAAAGTCAAACAAACTGAATGCCGAGAAAGATATTCAAAAGCCTGAATGATTTTCTAAAGGAGCCTAATCACCGTCACACAACAATCTTTGTCACATCTTGTACACAGCCGATTAACATCTTGCACACAGGTGTCATCAAGGGTCGGCGCGGCCCTACTCAGCTGTAGTAAAGGATTAAACATGATTATCTTATATTCTCGACCGTTTTTAATTCTAATATATTAATTCTTCTCGGGTTGTACGGTCTGGATTAAAACTCCAATTATGTGTTGAACATTACTTTATTTAATGCCTCGACGTTTCGCCTGCTAGCGCTAGGCTTCTTCAGGAGTGCTGGATCTGTGATGCACAGTATTACAATAATTACATCGAATTACACAATCTTTATACTTACAATATTATATATATATATATATATATATATATGACTTCTCAAGAAATCGTAAAATCATTAAATTTAACTGTTCATTCAAGTACAGTGCGCAGACGCGCTATTAGTCATGATTTAAAAAATTATAGGCCAGCGAAAAAGCCGATGCTGAAAAAAGTACATTTAAAATGTATTTATCAGGAAACAAATTTTTTGGAATAACCATTTTTAAAAGAATAAACTGTAAATTAATTCCTCTTTTCTGTTATTGTAAGGCTGAATTTCGCAAGAAAACATTTAAACTGGACAGTAGAAAAGTGGAAAACAGTTCTTTTTAGCGACGAATCCAAATTTAATTTATTCAACATTTTCAATTTTGAATTGATCGATATTCGACTATTATCGACTTTTCTCGGCTGAAATCGCCTCGGCTCGAGGAAACGCGGCCAAGTCGGCCAAGCGCACCCGATCACGCATCATTGCTTATGGACTATCAACAATCGCCAATGACAATTTTTCATCATTTGATTCCTTGTTATTATCACGAGTATGACCGTTCATGTGTATTGAGCAAAAGGTGGTCACTTCGATGAAAAATGCGTTTAAATTGTATATTTTAAGCGGCGTCCAAACGCGCAGTTTTTTGCTCCGTTTTACCCGCGCAAACCGAGTCTGCGCAGACATCTCATAGCGTCTGGACGATACACAGTTAGTTCGCGCGGATCAAAAGTTCGGCCTGTGCGAGTTCAGGTTGTGTCTGAAAATAACTGTGGCACGCGAAGGCAAATCGTAGCATGTAGACGAAAATTCAGTCAGTTTTTGTGTCACTTTGAACATTAAATCAACATGAGTGATTTGCGGCTTTATTCAAAAGAGTTTTTGGAAGAATTCCTAAATTTATATAAAGAGTTTCGGTGCTTGTGGAAAATAAAATGTAAGGACTATAGTGATCGCAATTTGAAAAACAATGCATATGAAGTGCTTATTAATAATTAAAAGAAATTGATAAAAGTGCCAATCGCGAAACGGTTGTAAAAAAAATTAATAACCTTCGAAGCTGCTACAGGAAAGAATTGAAAAAAATTAACCCTTCCATTCGTTCCGGTGTTGGGGAAATGGCGCTACAATGGAGTTTTTTGGGTTTTCTTCTATTTTAAAGCGAAAAGTTATTTTTTTTTTAAATTTATTTTAATGCGATTAATATACAATAGAAAAAAGGAAAATTTAATTATTTTTAATAATTTTATATTTAACAAACATAAATGATTTTTTTTTCATTTTTTCCTCATTTAATTTTAAGTATTAATTTCACAAGTTTTCAAGTTATAAGTTTTGTAAATCTTTCTTACTTTCCATTTTGGGTACTTTACATCGACTTTCCAATGTCGTTGCCATAACCATTCGCGATTTTTCTCGGTAATACGTCGTGAAGTGCCACTTAAGGGGTTATACTACCCAGGCGCGCTGAACAATGAACTTTTTTTTGAGATTTTTTTTCTCGATTACTAACGAATGGATTAAAATGAAATTTTGAGGCTTAATTACACATGTGTTTAGATATACAAAAAATTTTTTTTTTAAATTTTTGATACAAAATGGCACTGTGGCACTATATTACTTGAAAGTATGTTTTTCAAACTTGCGGTATCAGAAACTCAATCAATTTTCATCGGATTTACTTGAAATTTTAATTGTAACTTCTCAGATAGATTGTCTATGGAAGTACACAGGGTTTTTAACCCTTAAAGGACGAAGTAGAGAAAATATTGTATTGTCATCGGACTTATATAAGTGTACAAAATTTCAAGTGAATCGGATGAGTGGAAATGGGTCAAAATTTGATTGCAAGATTTGATCTGACAGGCAGACAAACAGACAGACATGAAGGCAAGCTAAATAAAAGCTTTTAATAAAAACCGGCAGCTCGATATTGATTTTAGACCCATGATTCCTTGGGCAAAAAGTCTTAGAAATGCCCGTAGATTCTTTTCTTGCTATACCCTTTGTCAATTTTTTTCGTCCCGAACAAATTGACCCGGCCTAATATATATATATATATGTTGATTTATTTATTTTCAGAAGTGGGCAGATAACCCTGAAAATACCTATGAAAACAATTGAAGGTAAAATCTTTGTTACTCACCAAAACATCACATTCTTCATAATCAATTTCGTTTGAGTTTTGTTTGTACTTGTGGGTGATTTGTATGTTGCCAAGATGAAGTATACCAGCCAAAATTTTCATTATGTCTTTGATCTAGTGAAATATTAAAAAAAGTTTTACTATTGATTAGATTCAGAGTGCTATTCTGGCGATTGTCAGGGACCGATTACTAGTCACAACTCGGTCAGGTTCATGTTTTATGATTTCCCTGCTCTTCTCTGAATTGAGATTTAAAATAAAATTCATTTATCACGGAAAAAATTACTATAAAAATATCATCTTTTGTGCCAAAATCGAAATACAAATTGTAACTTGTAACCGGTCACAAGACCAGAATAAAGGTGCTAATTACCTCTTGTGAACCAAAACCTAAAGTATTTAATGCATCAACTGTTTGAGAAAATTGATCAACATCGGAGACCTTAGCAATATCCGGCGAACTTCCACTATTCAAATAACGAAACTTATCTTGGTGATCTGGAAAGTAAATAAAACCACATATATTCTACGAAAAAAAAAAAAATTTTTTGAAATTATTACCCAAAATCAGCTCTGGCCAGTCATTCCGCGCTGAACACAACTGATAAAATATGTGATAGTTTCTCTCACCATTTGCTTGGAAAACAACTCTTGACTTTTCAAGCAAGTACGTTTGCATTGTGGCTCCTGTAAGTGACATGACGCCCAAATTGTTTTTAAATAACAATTTCGTGAATTTCCCAAAGCGGGAGCTGTTGTCATTTCTTGTGGTCTTAGCATTTCCAATAGCTTCCATTATTGGACTTGAGGCAAGCACTTTACGTTCAATTTGTGTTTCAGATTCACTTCCACCTACAGCAGCGAAGTATCTCATAGCATACTTGGCTGAAACTGTTTTACCAGCTCCTGATTCTCCACTTATAATTATACTAAGATCACATTTCTCTCGCTCTAACTTAGCATACGCTTCCTCTGCAACAGCGAATATATGGGGTTCGAGTTCCCCCATCGAATGGCCCCGGTACACACGAATAATATCTGGCCCATAGAGAGGTAGATCCGCATATGGGTTTATGGCAACCAAAACAATACCACAATATGTGTAAATGGCCTGACGATCCTTAAATCTAACCTCTAGATTATACAACACATCCGGTTCGTGTAAATATGAAAGAGCTGTTAAATCATTTTGTCCAATTAGAATGGCGGGGTTGCGTAAATGTGGCAAGTCACTCTCTGATTTCAGTTTAATTTCATATAAATCCCCACAGTCTTTTTGTAATTTTAAAGAAGTGCATCCTTTCTTGAAATCCTCTAAAAGCATCGCTCCTTCCCATACCTTTTCTGAGTGGGGAACCCATACTCTAACACCCTGCAAAGTAAAACGTTTAATGTTATCGATGTAATCATCATAACGCTATGAAAATCGTAGCAAAACAAAACGGATAGCTGAAAAACATTCAACAGATGTATAATTAAAACGAAAATCTGGATGGTTTGTTGAATGAATATGAAATTTGGTGAAAATGGGAAGCAATCGGCGGTGATTTTTCTGCAATCGGAATATTAAAGAAATGTGAATAAAAAATTGTGAATTAGAAATGTGAATTAGTCCAGCGTAGTCCAAGTTGTAAAGTACTTGGCCCGTGTTCCGGAGGTCGGTAGATAGATTGCTATCACGGTCTCTGCTGTTGATGGGTTGCAACGTAAAAACCTTACAAATGTTGTAATTCATCCATGTTTCGAAATCCATGTAAAACTGTAGGTGCGAAGCAGGGAAGATATTGTGATGAAACCTCAATTGAGGAGGCCCAAGATATACGAGAGTTGTAGCGACGAGGATGAATAAAAAATTGTTCAGTTTTTTATCCGAGTACACCGGCTTTTGGAAATTTTGGCAACACAATAGAGGACAACGTACGGAGAAAAAGAGGACGGGATGGAAACTTTAATTTATATTTCACCTTGGTCGTTAAAAAAACCTTCTACCTGTATGGATAAAAATTTTGCCTACGGCACACTTGGACGGTGGTCCACGTATAACATTTTTTGTTACCAATTATCATTCAAATTAGTGAATATAAGCATATGAACTATATTTCCTAATACTTTCTTAAAAGTGACGAAATTTAGATTTTACGACGTCCCCATAAGATTTCATTTTTAATCAACCATGAAATTTTGTCGGCGGGCTGACCGACAAAAGTTAAATTCGATTCAACGTTTTACGACAGCAAAGTTGGTCGGATTGATTATATACAGAAGCATAGGGTGCTATTAGTTAAAAATCTGAATTGCCGCTGTAAATTTTGTGTCGGGCCAATTGTATTCCAGCCTTAAACCAGTCGCGGTATCAGACTTTCATTCAGTCACGGAAACTTGAAACTAGTGATGGGCAGAATCGAATACTTTCGAGAATCGAGCACTTGGTGTTGGAGCACTTTTGAGATTTGAGCACTTGAGCGAGTACCGAGTACCTTGAACCAACTACCCGAGTCAGGCCTTACACTATACATACAGAAAACAATATTAATAAATTTTAAAAAACACAAACGTTGGATTTTTTCCTACAGGAGCCATCGTAGAGCGAAAAAAAGACTAAATAAAATGAAAAGGAAAACGAAAAACAAATGAATCTGTCAACATTCAAAAGAATTACCGCGAAAATCGAAAAGAGATGCTAAATAATAGAGAAGAAATTTCATTCTTAACAACACAGCATACGAGTGATATTCTTTAGTATCTGTTCGTCGTCCTGCCTTCACCATGATTCCAGGATCCGTTAAACTGATTTTTCATTTGAATGCAAATTTGTATTGTTAATTTTATTCTTATTTTACTCGTCCAGCAGTGCACTTGTTTTAATTTGTTAGTCATCGGTTATTTGTTAATAAACTATCTTTACTATTATTAATATTTGTTTTGAATCAACATCTTCGAGAGAAAATCGTAGCCAACATAAAGACGACTGTTTTGGAAAATTGGAAAACGGCTAAGCTGAAAACATTGGTCCTTCGAGCCGGATACGGCCCCGAAATTTCACGTAAGACCTTTTCCCATTTTATTATTATCCCTTTATGATTGGTTAATCTTCGAAGCTCTGAAATTAAAACGATTGTAACATATTCCGTGACTTAAGTGCAATTTCAATATCGATTAGATCGCGTCTAACTGCATAGTTGAATCATACAATTGGGTTTGGATCGTGTTGAACAATTTCGGTTTATAACAAGTACGTTATTTTTCTTTGAACTAAAATTCAATTGATTACGTTGAAATGGAAGATCTTTTGCTGTGCCAAGCAACAATGCGGGATCAATTTGCGTCATTTATGGCAAACTACCATAAAACTTCTCCCGAACATCTCACATTGGGTTACTTACGTGCGCGAAAGGAAGGTTTAGAGGCGTTATGGCATAAGTTCGATGAAGCACACACACGTATAATGAGTATCGCCCGAATTCACAATGTTGTCCCGGACCACGTGTACTTTAAAGAAAATCATTACGATCAGTTCGAGGAGTATTATTTTGTGTACATGGGATCCCTACAAGATCGTATTCAGGATATTCTTGCATCGAATCCTTCATTCAGTCAGGAGTCTCCCGACGCAAACCGATCCGTGTTGCGAGAGCTCAAATTAGCAATTCCCAACCATGACATAAAACTTCCCCCTATTACATTGCCTACGTTCAGCGGTAACTACAAGGAATGGACTTCATATCGCGACCTTTTCCAATCCATAATACATTCCAAAAAATCACTCTCGAATGTGCAAAAGCTTCATTATTTAAAAACGAGTGTTTCTGGGGAGGCCAGCGAAATTCTACGTCATTTTTCTATCACGGACGCAAATTATAGTACCGCTTGGGAAACATTGTGTCGTCGCTTTGAAAATAAACGGCTTCTAATAAATTCACAGTTACAAGCGCTATTCTTACAGCCAACAATAAAAAAAGAGTCCGCAAATGCATTGAAACGAATTTTGAATATCAGTTCTGAATGTTTATCGTGTTTGCAAAATTTGGGAATTGATATTACGAGTTGGGATGTTTTCATTATTTTTTTAATTGTTCAACGTTTACCATCCACTACGCATCGTGCTTGGCAGCAATCGATCAGCAAGAATTCTAATTTACCGACACTAGCAGAATTCTTTCTTAGAATCAAGGTTTAGAACTTTGGAGGTTGTCAATACTTCTAACCCTTATCGAAATCCTGTTCAGCGAAAACCCCCGCACGACAGCACACATAAGCAAAGTTTTCATAACACGAATAAGGCAGTTTTGTGCAGCATGTGCAAAGGACCTCATCCAGTCCGTTCTTGTACGAAATTTTTGCAAATGGATGTAGCAAATCGGCAAAACGTCGTTAGAAGCAAAGGTTGGTGCTATAATTGTTTGGCGCAAAGTCACGGTGTTAACAAATGTTCTAGCGCCAGAAATTGTATGCGTTGCGGGCGTCGTCACCACACACTTTTGCATCTTGAAACTTCTACAACTGCTAGCATCCTTTCGTCATCTACCAATAGTGTTATGCCCACTAATCAGTCTATTCCTTCCGTAACATCGCACGATTCCCGAACTTCGTCATCTCGTGATTGCCCTAATAACAATGTTGCGCAACAATCCCGGAGCCCCCCTTCAGCAGGCCCATCTACTTCGTCTAACTTCATGAACATGACAGTTCCAGGCTATCGGGACTCACCCCAAACTCTCAATCACGAAAATGTCCAGACTTTATTGGCCACCGCCCTCATCGACGTTCAAGCCCCGGATGGATCGAGACATACTCTACGAGCCCTCATCGATTCAGGATCCCAGACTTCGTTCATTACTGAAGCTGTGGTCCAAAGACTCAGGCTACCCCGAGCCCCCACTGTCGTGTCAATTACAGGATTAGGTGGTACAAAAACTGGATATTCCAAATCAGTCATCCATCTCAAGATGTTTTCTCGGATTAACGATTTTAACTTGTCAATTACAGTCGTGCCCTTACGGACCCTCAGCAATCTTCTACCGTCATATCAAGTTCCAAAAACCGAAAGCAATCTATTTCAACACATGGAATTAGCGGACCCGTTTTACTATAAGCCTCATGGAATTGAAGCCTTATTGGGAGCGGATGTTTTTCCCGATATTATTCAACCTGGGCTATACTCACTTGAAAATTTTGAGTTAATAGTTCAAAAAACTATCCTAGGGTGGATAATTTTAGGGCGATACAACACGGAACCGGCTACAATGAAGAACTTTGCAGTCTTCTTCAATCAACAAGATTTAAATGCCGAACTTCAAAAATTTTGGCAATTAGAAGAACCTAGTTCGGCGCCCATTGAATCTCCAAAGGACGAATATTGTGAGCAGTTCTACGCTAAAACCTACATCAGATCAGGGAGCGGACGCTACACCGTGCGACTTTCATTTCTACCCGATCGTGCTCCTTTTAGTTCATCCCGGAAGATTGCCGTCAGTCGTCTATACTCGTTAGAAAAGAAATTCGCTCAACAACCACATCTTCGCGAAGCCTACTCGGCGGTCATCCAAGAATATCTTGATTTGGGCCACATGGAGGAGATCGATTCGTCAACTATAGTAAGTAATCATGAACATTTTTACCTTCCACATCACCCCGTTTTCAAACTAGATAGTTCGACTACCAAACTTCGCGTTGTATTTAACGCTTCCAGCAAGACTAGCAACGGAATGTCTCTAAATGATATTCTTTTTGTCGGACCATCCTTACAACAAGATTTACCACAGGTTTTGTGCCGTTGGCGAAAACACCGCATAGTGTTTGTGGCTGAGGTAGAGAAGATGTATCGCCAAGTCGACGTTCATAACGAGGATCGTGATTTTCAACGGCTAGTTTGGCGGTCAGAAAGTGATGGCCTCATAAAGGACTTTCGACTTAGAACAGTAACTTTTGGCGTTCGACCAGCAGCATACCTAGCCATTCGTACTCTACGGCAGTTGGCTTTCGATGAAAGGAATCAATTTCCAAAAGGGACAGAAATTGTGTTACACGACACATACGTTGACGACATTATGTCAGGGGCTGATAATGTTGAAGAAGCCAGGGACTGCAGATCGCAAACCGAGTTACTTTTAGAAGCCGGAGGGTTTCAGTTGCGCAAATGGGCATCAAATTGCTCCTCAGTCATCAGCGATATTCCTGAAGATCATCTAGCCACAAAATTGCCGATGGAATTGCAATCTCCAACTAATATAAAAACACTCGGTCTTCAGTGGGACCCCATGTTGGACAATCTCTTCTACCAAGTGGATATATTTGAAGAAGAAAATGCGTTTACGAAACGAAAAGTATTATCAATCATATCGAAACTATATGATCCTCTCGGATGGATAGCTCCTACCATCGTGATTGCTAAGATATTTATTCAAATGCTCCGTTGCCCAACTCTTTAGCATCTCAATGGAAGCGGTATCAAAATGACTTGGTCATAATAAAGGACATCAGGTTGCCCCGTTGGCTTCATTGGACCCCAGACTTGAAGTCTATTCAATTACACGGCTATTGCGATGCTTCGGAAGCTTGCTACGCCGCATCCGTTTACATGAGAGCAGTTGATCACAACAATCAAATACACGTCAATTTACTCATCGCCAAGACTCGAGTTGCTCCCGTGAAATCGGTATCCTTACCCCGTTTGGAATTGTGTGGGGCTGTTTTACTTTCCAAAGTGTTGCAAGACATCCAACGTTTAATGGACTTTGAGAACATACCCCTTTTTGCATGGACCGATTCAGCTACCGTTTTGACCTGGATTCGAAATCGACCCAAACGTTTCTCGACATTTGTCTCCAATAGAATTTCCGAGATTCACGACAAAGTTGGACCCACCATATGGCGTCATGTCCGGAGCGAGCATAACCCCGCTGATCACGCTTCCCGAGGTCTTTCTCCTGGTAAACTAAAAGACTGTGTTCAGTGGTGGAATGGTACCGAATGGCTGCTCCAGCCAGAAAACCACTGGCCGACCGAAGATTTACCTATTCCCAAAGAAAGCCTTCTAGAGATTCGTAAAATCAAAGCGTGCTATCTTTCGTTTGCTCAAGACCGAGATGAAGATGTAGCTCTGCGAATATTGAGTCGTTGTTCTTTCACTATTACGTGCAATTAGAGTTACTGCTTGGATTAAACGCTCTATATCTAAATGGTGTCACCGCGGTAATGATCTGTTAGAGGATCTAGAAACAGAGGAGTTGAAATGGGCAAGGATCTTTCTGATACGCAACGAACAACGTGTACATTTTGCGGAAGATATAGACAACCTTCAACATGGTGACCTTCTAGGATCCAAAAGTAAACTCTTATCCTTAAATCCATTCATCGACGGCGACGGCCTTTTGAGAGTTGGTGGCCGATTACACAACGCAGAGATTTCATACGAGGCCAAGCATCCCATTATTTTACCACATACTGGTCTCACTACATTAGTTTTGCGTAGTGCTCATACCAAGACTTTGCATGGGAGAACTACATTAACCCTAGCAACTCTAAGACAAGAATTTTGGGTTATTAAACCCCGCAGTGCCGTTAAGAGTTTTATACATAAATGTATTTCTTGTTTTCGTCTGCGCAAAGAAGTAGGACAGCAATTGATGGGAAGTTTGCCCACATCAAGGACTTTAGTTGGTCGCGCCTTCAGCCAAGTCGGAGTCGACTATGCTGGACCCATCGACGTACGGATGTCCAAAGGTCGGGGCTGTAGGTGCTACAAAGGATACATATGCATCTTTATTTGTTTTTCCACAAAAGCCATACACATCGAAGCAGCAAGCGACTTAACCTCGGAGGCATTTCTAGCTGCATTTCGTCGTTTTATTCCGCGGCGTGGCTTATGTGCACATATGTATTCTGATTGCGGGACCAACTTCATAGGAGCAAGTAATCAATTCACTAAAGATCAAGCTACTTTTTTACGTCAAGCTAAAAATCATATTGCTCCTTTACTAGCCAATGATGGCATTTCATTCCCCCGGGTTCACCCCACTTCGGAGGCTTGTAGGAAGCGGGGGTGAAATCTATTAAATTTCATTTACGACGGGTTATCGGCAATTCGACCCTCACCTTTGAAAAATTAACTACCGTGCTCTACCAGATAGAAGCGTGCTTGAATTCGCGGCCGTTGTGCCCACTTTCAGATGATCCTGCTAAGATCAGCAGCCTCACCCCAGGGCACTTTTTGATAGGCAGTGCTCTTCTAGCACCTCCAGAACCTGACTATACAAATCAAAATATACAGGGACTACGGAGATGGCACCTCCTACAAAGATTACGTCAGGATTTCTGGCAACGTTGGAGCTCCGAATATTTAACGCGATTACAAGCTCGCCCAAAATGGAATCGTGTCGCACAAAATTTGCAAGTCAACGATTTAGTTCTGATAAAGGATGAGCGATTACCTCCTTTAAAATGGCTTCTAGGAAGTGTAGTCGAAATTCATCCCGGTCGAGACGGCCTGGTTCGCATAGCCACCGTTCGTACGGAGAATTCAACATTTACGCGTCCGGTAGCTAAACTATGTCGATTACCCATCGAAACATCACAATGAAATGCCTGTCTACATTCTAGACCGGTGCTAGAATTATGAACTTCATTTTTGAAAAGGACAATATGTATGTGTTTTTTTTGTGCAATTATTCGATACCTCGTGCAGACAGTAAAATTTATAAATGATAACGAACTTTAACATTAAACGTAAATTCAGTTAAATCAGGACCAGATCAGAGTAATAACCAATCACTTCCCCTCCTAGCTATCCTTTATTCCAATTCCGTTTCAACCCACTTTAGCGAAATCAGCCGGCTTTGTTACAACGCCATGGTATCCCAATCCGGGATAACTTCTCCGTACGCTGCCACGCCAACCCGCTGGAATTTGGATGTCATCAAGGATTGCTTGAACCTTCCGGTTCAAGGGGGCCCAGAATGTTCGTCGTCCTGCCTTCACCATGATTCCAGGATCCGTTAAACTGATTTTTCATTTGAATGCAAATTTGTATTGTTCATTTTATTCTTATTTTACTCGTCCAGCAGTGCACTTGTTTTAATTTGTTAGTCATCGGTTATTTGTTAAAAAACTATCTTTACTATTATTAATATTTGTTTTTAATCAACATCTTCGAGAGAAAATCGTACCCAACATAAAGACGACTGTTTTGGAAAATTGGAAAACGGCTAAGCTGAAAACAGTATCTGTAATTTAGATTGTGTGCCGTTGTCATTGGATTGTGTGTGTGTGTGTCGTTCTCATTGGACTCTCCGAGTATTTTATAGTTGATGAGACATTAAGAACGGTACTCGGTTCTCGAACATTGGATATGGAACTCGAGTTGATATGGATACGGCGAGCACTTTTCATGCAGTACTCGGCTCGGTAACTCGAGCACTGAGACTCGAGGACTGAGACTCGAGTACTGACATTGAGTACTCGAGCACCTCGAGTACCTCCCGGAAGCGAGTAGTACTCGATTCTCAGTGCTCGAGTTGCCCATCACTACTTGAAACATTAAACCCCCCTGAGACCTAAAGACAGTTTCATTATTCTGAATATTGCATTTTTTCAAATCAGATTAAAAAATCTTCCTATTATAAATAGAAACTACATTTCCTATTATAAATAGAAACTACATAAATTATAAACTATATAATCGCTTTGCTACATATTCACCAAACATTGAGCTGGATGGCGAACAAACAGGCAAATGTAAACTCTACTTCATAAGACAAATTCAAGCCGTCTTTTTAAGCTTTTAGCAAATCGCTAGCACCAGTTGTTGCACTAGTACTGCAATTGAATAGCGCACTATTGTCCCTGCGACCATGTAGGGGAATACTTTGACGATGGCATAATATTAACGAACGCAGAATTGACCGTAAGCTTTCTCGATTTTCTCTTACTTGTGCTTCTCACTGTGCGGAGATCTGGTTAGTAACACTAAACTTAAGCTAGTGACAGGTTAAAAAAAAGCTCTTTCCGACCTCAACAGCACGTTGGTGATATTGGTGTCGTTGGTGGGTAATAAGTGTTCCATTTTGTCCAAACAGGTAATTGAAAGTCTTTAAAGGGGTTTTTACCAACCGTCGAACAGTGATATTTCTTGACAGATGTTGATGTGTAAAAGGACTCAGTACTTGCAATAAAAGCCCTGATCTTTTTGCGACACCACAAGCCATTGGAACTTTTCAAGGTGCGATCTTTGGGCATACTTCTTTGTATCTTGAGCCTTCTTGCTAACACAGTAAGGAAAATCATAGTTTGAAGGCGGTGTCCAGAGTCACTCGATTCACATAGCCTTGGTAAAATCGTATAAATTGTTAATCCGCTCTATGTAACATCCAATATCTGATGACGAGAAATTAGTTTTTATAATTGGTGTGACCACTTTTTATTTGAATACCTCGAAACTTAGTGTTTATTGGTCAATATTTTTGAATAATATTTCCGCCTCCAGTTCCGGACCCCAATATATAAAACTCGTCTAAAAAGACTTTTTACGAGCTCCTGAATCCAAATAAAAATCTTATACGAGTTTTAAGTGCAAAAACATAACAAAAGCTATAATTGCCAATCTGGCAATCATTGGAGACCCGTATGGTGATATTCGTATTAAAATTCGAACAATTGTATGAAAATTCCTCTTTGAAGTCAAACTTTTCAATAAGATTTTTTAAAATTTATTCCAATCGGATTTTGATGTATGGGAGTTTTATGTACAATCATATTCTAAAAAACTTTTGTTCTTGGACTTTTTTGATAAGATGCACCGTTTTTGAGATATTCGCAAAAATCGGTTTCGTTCGTATGGGGGGTACCCCCCTAATGGTTAATTTTTGCCCATTAACGAACTTAGCCTCGCATTTTACGAAAAACGGATCTGTGCAAAATTTCAAGTCTGTAGCTCAATCCGTGCGCCCGCAATCCGCGCCACAGGCAGACAGACGGACAGACAGACGGACGGACGGACATGCAAAAATTAAATATTTTTATCATTCTAAACACACTGGTGTAATTCATTTTTGTGTGCGATGACGGGATCTTGGCGTTACAAACGGTTAAAACTTCCCATCAGCCACCCCCTCCCCTCCCCTCCCCATCACACATCTTCCCTACCATCACCAACCCAACCCGTCACCCACCTGACCCATCTCCCCAACACTTCCCTAACTTCCCGCAATAATCTTCATCACGATAAATTGTTCTTACGATAAATTGTCTTACGATAAATTGTTCTTACGATAAATTGTCTTACGATAAATTGTTCTTACGATAAATTGTCTTACGATAAATTGTTCTTACAATAAATTGTTCTTACGATAAATTGTTCACGATAAATTGTTTCACGATAAATTGTTTACGATGAATTGACCGGCACCCAGTTAGTATACCCTTTGGTTTCACCATACGGGTATAAACAATGCATTTTAGTGGGTAGGGGTTAGGGGGTCACTGACCCCAAAAATACAAAAGTAATTTAAAGGAGGATCTCCATTACCATGACTTCTGTAACTGCAAAAAAATGCAGAAAACTAGAGCAAGATAAACTTATATAGATCTAAATAGGAATGACTGAATACAAGTATAAACGCTTTCCCTTCCAGTTTAACAACTTTATAGCAATCATATCAAACCTTATGCTATGAATATAAGGTTCAAATTAGCATAGAAATAAAGCTATACAGCTGCATGTGTGTGTCTGAACTACATGAAAAATGACAGCTACGCTATAATAGCACTTTGTATGTGTCTGTGCTCACTATTCACTTACAGGGACAATCTGTGATTGTAGTAGAAATAGCTATAAAAAAGTTCAAGTCCGTCATCTGTAACCATAAAATCGCCATAAAAAAAGAGGGGAAATTATATGTATCTCGGATACTAATAGTGACCTCAGTGCTCTATTGCTATGGGCTAATAATAACAAATTGCAAATTAATGCCTCCAAAACCCAGGTTGTGGCAATTTCCAATAAACCAATTTCTAATCGACTGCCTTCTCTTTTCCTCAATGGTTCTTCACTTACATATAGCTCTAAAGTTAAGACCTTGGGTTTTGTCGTTGATGAGACCCTTTCCTGGTACGATCATGTGAGCCTGATCATCTCGAAGACCATTGGCACCTTACGTAGTCTATCCTCCATTAATCTGCGTTTACCTCTTGCAGTGAGAAAAAGTCTGGCTCGTGCGCTTATTTTTCCCTTCTTTACTTATGGTTGCGAAGTCTTTTCGGGTTGCTCTTGTCTTAATTTCCTACGATTGAAAAAGTGTTTTAATGCTGTGGTTCGTTTCGTGTATGGGTTAAAAAAATTTGAGCACATCTCATCATACGTTTTGGATCTTTTGGGTTGTGATTTGAGTACTTTTTTTGGTTTTCGGACTGCCGTCTTTCTTCATAAGATTCTTTTCGGGGGCACTCCATCTTTTCTGGCAAAAAATCTTAAATTTATTAACTCTCGTCGGACTAACTACATGCTGTTTCCTAGGCACTTCCGTAAAATTATGGATTGGTCATTTTACATCAGATCGGCTAGGCTATGGAATTCACTTCCACTAGAAGTTAGGTGTCTCCGTAATGTTAATCTCTTTAAAAAACAGTGTTTCTTCGAGCTAACTCGTCCTCCGGAATAATTCATATGGAATAGGTGGTTACGGATGCTGATTTTTCTTTTTTCTTCCCCTTTTGATTCTACCATGGAGTTGTTGTCTCTTTTATTTCACTGTCCATGCGGGCCTTCTCCTCTTTACACTCTTCTTGGTCACGATTGGATGGTCATATGGGTGTTTGGGCTCTGGTTTGATGTTTTTGGTTCGATGATATTGGTTTGATGGCATTGGTGTCGCTGTAGATACTTAGCATTCTTCCCGAAATATATGCCTGTGCGCATGTGTATGTATATTTGTATTTATGCATATATTAATATATATATGTATGTCGGTGTATTTATATTCTTATCGTTCTCTATTTTTTGGAAGACTACTGTTTACTTTCCATCTTGTTCATCTTACTATCACAAGTATCTATATGTCTCGAGGATTTTTTTTCCTTCCTTTTGTTTGTATCCAGCTTAGAGTAATACTTATTATCCTCGTCTTTTTTTTTACTGGATTTTGCATTTCTTTTTTAAGTCAACTATGTATTATCATGACCTTTTTTATAGGCCATGTCCCTAATTGTATACTTTCTTTTTATGATCTACTATGTTTTCTTATTTCTAAACGAACTTTGTATTAGATTACCTCTGTAATATATTACTTTTAAGCTAACTTTGTATTATATTTCCTTGTTATTATTACATTTAAGTTAACTTTGTAATTAATTTCCTCACCAAAAGGCATTATGCCTTCTTGTATTTTTTTAAATAAATGAAAAAAAAATGAAAATGAAATTATTTTTGCAGTTGCCGACAAATTTTTGCAGTTGATTCTTATCTCCCTTTCTCGCCAAGGTATCTTCACATAAATGTGTCTCTATTTTTTTGCAGTTGGGAAAAGTCATGGTAATGGAGGGCCAACTTAAAATGCATTTTGAGTGCTCCGGAGTCCAAAAAATACATTTTAGAAAGGTTTTTTTGTTTTCAGTGCCGTAGGCATATTTTGTATTTGGTAGGGACACAAAAATATTTTTTTAAAATAACCCTTCGAGAAACACCTTCTGGCGTTGAGTTTTAAAATCCGTCAGAAAACAAAAATTTATAGCCGTTTGTAGTTTTTGTGAAAAATTTTTGGGGGGCTTCCAGCTTTCCCCTATGACCGAGCGACTAAAGTTTTTTGTTTTTGAATCCATTTGACCTCATAAAGCTAGGAAAAAAAAAATTTAAAAAATTTTTTTTTAAAAAAGCTTTTATTAAAAAAGAATGCACTAAAAAGAAAAAAATAATTTTCTGGACGCTGTGTATCACAAATATAAAAGCTTTTAAAAAGCGAGATAAATTTTTATTTTATTATTTTATGCTTTATCTCGCTTTTTAAAAGCTTTTATATTTGTGATACACAGCGTCCAGAAAATTATTTTTTTCTTTTTAGTGCATTCTTTTTTAATAAAAGCTTTTTTTTTAAATTTTTTTTTTAATTTTTTAAATTTTGTTCTTTTTAGTCTTCGAATATATATCCTTACATTTGAGATGTCCTTACAGACTTTTTAATGGCAGATTCGGATTTAGCGACCTCAAAAACCCCCAGAATAGATTTTTTTCCGGAAAATTTGGAGAAAAGGATAATCACGTTATCCTTACAGGACTTTCCGTTATCCTCACAGAGTTCTTAATGACAGATTCGGATTCAGCGACCCCAAAAACCCCCTGAATAGATTTTTTCCCGGAAAATTTGGAGAAAAGGATAATCACGTTATCCTTACAGGACCTTCCGTTATCCTTACTGACTTTTTAATTTCAGATTCGGATTCAGCGACCCCAAAAACCCCCAGAATAGATTTTTTTCCGGAAAATTTGGAGAAAAGGATAATCACGTTATCCTTACAGGACCTTCCGTTATCCTTACTGACTTTTTAATGACAGATTCGGATTCAGCGACCCCAAAAACCCCCAGAATAGATTTTTTTCCGGAAAATTTGGAGAAAAGGATAATCACGTTATCCTTGCAGGACCTTCCGTTATCCTTACAAGGACGAAGTAGTGAAAATATTGTATTGTCATCGGACTTATATAAGTGTGCAAAATTTCAAGTCAATCGGACAAGTGGAAGTGGGTCAAAATTGGATTGCAAGATTTGATCTGACAAACAAACAGACACGAAGGCAAGCTAAATAAAAGCTTTTAATAAAAATATGAAGATCTTAGCGTACCGCCCACGTTAAGTAATATTTTACCGAAAGAGCTGTACTTAGTGTGAATTTGTGATTAGAAAATCAACGAATTATCCAGATGGTCTAAAAAATTGTAATGATAAAAAATGAATCCATAGGAATTCGCACATACCCTGACATATAGCAGTTCATTTGATGACATCTTTACTGATAAGAACCTTTGTTAATAATTGGTTTACAGCACTTTTGCATTTCGCATCAACGCAAATCAAGTTTAACTATTATTCTAGATCCGAAATGTGGAAAGCTCGGTTGAATTTTTAACGGGAAGAATGCCAAAGAAAACTGTTAATTTGTTATTATTCCGTCCCTAATAAGGAACGAATCGTGACAGATCGAGAAAAGAAACTGGGGTGGGGAACGGCAAAAAAAAGTACGAAAGAATTGTATTTAAAATAAATAATAGCTGCGTTTTTTCGTACTCTACAAACTAGAGACCCAAATTGTTCAATACTCCATTCAAACTAAAGAGCCTATAATCTAACCAAACCCAGTGAACAAAAAATTTCTTATTAAGGCATTATCTTAATGCCTTATTGTTGCCTTATTTTTGTATAGGCCATTTCCGCGTATATAAGGCCTTACTACTAATGCAACATTAATAGTAGATGTTTTTTCCCGGTGATGGCGCTGATTGCTTAGATGGTAAAAATTTCTTTATTAAAACGGCCTTTAAGCCTTAATCTATTACTTTTTCTATAAAAATATTTACCGAGTCGTTTAAATTCTCCTGCCAGCCAACACAAAACTTCAACAAAAAATAACTTTTGACACATAACTTTTAGTTCACTTTTCCAACACACGCATAAAAAGGCGCGTTTTTCCTGAGATGAACTTCCATCTCATTTTAATTTGGAGGCTTTTATATTATTTGTCTCATGTCTTAAAGACACCTTAGCGATAATGCCTTAATCATTTTTCACTGGGAAACCACGTAATGACCAATCTGAACACAAAATAGATGTTACGAAAGACATAACGAAACACATCATATCCAAAGTCCTTCCGATCCGTTCCGTTTCGGTAAGCTGTCAAAGCTGAACATACGACCAACAACGTTGCTACCCATAGTCTGCAAAACGGAACGGAACATTGCTTCGACTCACAACTTATGTCGGGTGAATAAGAGCAAAGAATTGAACTCTCATTTTTATTTATGCTTTTGTTTCCAATCAGTGTAGCAAATTGAAAAACTCCCAATTTCAATTATTAGTTAAAGATTTAGAACAATAAATATTGGGGAAAGGGCAGAGACTGCAATTTTCACACTGATAGACTCCATTCAAACCTGAATAGACGAATATAGGCTTTCCTCCATTACCATGACTACTGTAACTGCAAAAAAATGCAGAAAACTAGAACAAGATAGACTTATGTAGATCTAAAAAGGAATGACTGAATACAAGTTAAACGCTATCCCTTCCAGTTTTACAATTTTATAGCAATCATATCAAACCTTATGCTATGAATATAATGTTCAAATTGGCATGGTAACAAGGCTTTTGACTATGCATGCGAAGAAGAAAAATGACATCACGCTATAATAACAGTTTGAATGTGTCCGTGCTTACTATTCACTTACAGGGACAATGTGTGATTGTAGTAGAAATCGCCATAAAATCGACATAAAAAACAGGGGAAATTATTCTTGCAGTTGCCGATAAATTTTTGCAGTTGATTCTTATCTCCCTTTCTCGTCAAAGTATCTTCACATAAATGTGTCTCTATTTTTTTGCAGTTGCCAAAGTCATGGTAATGGAGGAGAGCCTTATGCCTGGAGCCCAATGAACGCAACGCGAACGCAGAAACTGTCACTTACAAGTTTGTTCCATAGAAATCATTTGAAGTGAGCACAGTGAACGCAGTGAACGCAACTACAACGCAAAAGTTTGCAAACTTCTAACTTTGCCGCAGAATTCTGCGTTGACAGTTCATAAAGTGAGGTTGGGGAAATGTCGTTCGAGGAAAAATTGATAGCCTTACTGCAATAACATACGAATAACAAAGATAAAGACCAACAAAGCAAATTATCGCTTCAAAATTATACATTTTTGTAATTTTGCCAATTTTATACCACTTTATATTATGTCACTTGTACTACTTCACGAGATGCCATTGGGCTCTGCCGCTGAAATGTTGCGCTGCGTGACAGTTTCTGCGTTTTAGTTGCGTTCGCGTTGCGTTCATTGGGCTCCAGAGGTTATTCCGTTTTTTTTTTTCGAAAGCACGAATAATTGAATGCCCTAGTAATATTTAATTTATGTTTTTTATTGAAATTAGAATATTGGTAACTATCAGTTACGTCTGCCAAAGAATTTAAAAAAAAATATATTCAAGTCGATGGCTTTCAGAGTTAACCCCACAGTTAGACGTGCGACTTGAAATCGCATGCGATTATCCCTCCTACTACGTTTATCAATTTGACAGGTGTTGCGATTTGCTCTGCTGTCTTGCGACATTGCATGTGACTTCAGTTGAAAAATGTCGAACGCAAGAAAGCAAAGAAAGTTATTAACCGCAGTAATGGCTATAAAAATGATAGAATGCGCAGAAAAGTCTGCCAAATAGAAAAAAAGAGAAATTTTGGGTCAACGATTTTCTGGCAAAAAGGGAAAATTTTGACATAGAAGCAAATCTCCTTAAAATTCTCCTATGGAAGAAACCGGGGCACACTTCAAAGGTTTTTGTCGAAAAAAACTCATTTCTGAATACCAAAACAATGAAGGCTCATAAATATCTTCTGTCGATGCTCCGGACTTCCGACTCGCATCGATTTTCTTTTTTTCGTAAACATACGTCGTTCGTAAATTTCTCAACTTTTTCTTCACTTCCTCGCTTGTGAGTTTCAATTCCGCGCCGATTTGTTCATACGCCTGCCTCTTGAGATCATTTCTACGATACAATTTCGAGGCAGTCTTCCATAGGCAGTCTCTTTCCCGGTACAAATTTATTAATTTCAAAATTTCACTTCTACTCAACTTATTTTCTGCTATTGAGAAATCAGACATAACCTTAAATGACAAATCATTTGCAGTTCCAGTCGCAGCTCAGATTGTATGAGGTTTTTACATACGACTTGAGTTGCGATTTTCCCCGCTTGCATGCAACTGGCGTTTACACGAGCGATTTCCCTGAGATGAGATACGGCATGCGACTTCTAGTCGCACGTCTAACCGTGGGGTAATAGTTTAACCTCAGAATAAGGAATATATAGAAAAAACTCTGCCGAACAAATTTTTGACAAATTTCCCCTTCGAAGGGGGGGAAAATGTCCCTATCATTCCCTAGCTACTGCCTAAAAGCAGAGAACAAATAATCTAGAGAATAAACTCTTAGAACAAATTTTTAGAGAAAATGTTTCCACTGTGAGATGAAGCAAGAGGATCCGATGTAACACGGAAAAAATTATACATTCGATTCCTCCATCTCATTGAATAGATACGACGAAAATGATTAGAAAATGTTCTCTCTGCTTCGTGCTCCCTAGTCTAAAATTAATTAACTTTTAGGCCGTAGCTAGTGAATGATAGGGACATTTTTGCCCCCTTCGAAGGGGAAATTTGTCAAAAATTTGTTCGGCAGAGTTTTTTCTATATATTCCTTATTCTATGCTAAAAGTTAATTCCCTAGTCTAAAAGTAATTAATTAATACGTGATCAATTATGGTACGAGTTGTGTCCCTCATTTCTCCGTCTCTACTACAGACAAGTGCTACTCTTGTGGCGTGTGAAACGTCTACCTTATTTCTAATATGATAACCATTTGCTTGCACAATATCCTGATATAGTTTTGTCGTATGGTAGTTTCTGAGTAAGTCAATATTCGTGTCTCCAACAAAGAGCATATTTTTAAATTTTCCTAGCATATCATCCATAAAATTAAGGAATTCGGAATCTTTATCAGTTGGCGAATTATATGCTGTCATAATTCTTAAGTTTAAGTTTTTTGTCGCGATTTGAATAACTATTCCGTTAAATAAGTTCGTTTGTTCAATAATTGAAAAACTCATATCATTTTTAATAAACACAGCAGTTCCACCACCCCTATTCTAATTCCTGCAATTAAATACTCCCCTATATCCTGAAATTTTAATAAAATCAATTTCATCACTATATAGCCATGTCTCATTTAATACAACAATATGCGCTGGTTGTTCTATCAAAATTGATTCTAATTCATTAAGTTTACCTCTAATGCTTCGAATATTTAGGTAAATTATTTTTATTTCTTTTAGTGTTTCAGTGTTTGTATAAATTTTTTCCCTCCCCATTTTGAAGAGTTTAAATAAGATCTTCAGATAGATAATCAATTCTACTTTTGGCCCCTGCCAATTTCTTTTGTTGCACCATGCAATATCGATCTCCTGGTCTATGATTAATATCGTGTTCGGTTTTATATCTATCATTTTCAAAAATACAATTGACACAGTTCGGTTCCGTTGTACAGTTTTTACCATCACAGTTGGTCTGATTTGAACAGTTTCCACAAACTTTGTTGTTATTACAATCAGCTGCTTTGTGGCCGTACCTCTGGCAGTTGTAGTATCTCAACACACTTACATCTTCATGCACTTTATACGAGTCCCAACCAATATTGACAAATTTGTTTAACACTTTAAAGTAGGTTGTTCCGCTTATTTCTATATAATAAGTCCATTTACTATCCCGTCTTTGTTTTGAGTGAACTACTTTAAATTTGTCTTTGGTGTCGAGAAATTGATTTTGTGCACGTAGCTCCATTAGTAATCTGTCTTCTGAGTATTTATCATCCACGCCTGTTATATAAATTTTAGGATTCTTCTTTTTGGGAACATATACATCATAATTCTGGGCAAGCTGGCCTTTTGCTAAAGTTTCTAATGCTAGTGAAGACTTTTTGTTGTTAACTTTTATCACAATAGTGCCATTTTTTGCCGCCTTCACCGCACGAATGTCCGCCTTAGCTTCAATTGGATTTATTTTTTGTTTTATTTCAGCTAAAGTGGTCTTTGAGTCCTGCATCGCTTTCGGTTTAACTATAACTGCATTGATATCCTCTTTCGGGTTTTCTGAGATATGTGTCCTTTCCCTCATTATTTGAGCAAAAGTTGGTTTAAAATCACGTTTAATGGAAGAAATATCATTTGTTACAGTTTCAAGTTTTTTACTAATCTCGCTGAGTGTGACTGCAATATGATCATTTGGCTTCTTAATAAAATCTCTCACCTTTTTTAGATCTTGATTGCAGAACCATGACATAAGACTTGTATGCACTATAATTTGATCATATAACACACACTATAATTTGATCATATAACACACTGTCCATTTTGATGCACTTTATATGAAACCATCTATTGCAAAACCCTTCACATTTTATAGCTTTCTGGTTTGATTTAACTTATTTTTTGCACTTTTTACAAAAATTATTTTCCTCGATCTCATCTTGACTCTCGCAGTCCGACGCCATTTTTTTCGATTCAAAAAAGGACTTTTGTACTGGTCAATCAGTTTTTGAGTAACGTTTGGTTTAAACCAGTCTTCACCTTGAAACATAAAAAAGCTTTAATTCCCAATCTGGCAATTATTGGAGACCCGTATGGTGATATGACATTTTTTCAAGTTTAATTGCACGGCGAAGGGTGGTATCAAAATTCCAATTTGAAGTCAAATTTGCCCATAAGATTTTTTTAAAAGTTCTTCCAATTGGATTTTGATATATGGGAGTTTTATGTAAAAACGTATCCTAAACAACTATTGTTCTTGGACTTTTTTGATAAGATCCACCGTTTTTGAGAAATTCCTAGAAAATGTTTAGTTCATATGGCGAGTCCGTTTTTGCACATTAACGAACTTAACCTCGCATTTTAGGAAAAACGGCTTTGTGCAAAATTTCCGTGGGTCCGCAATACGCGCAACAGACGGACGGACGGATATCCAGAAATCGACTCTTTTGATCATTATAAACACACTGGTGTGTGTGATGACGGGATCTTGGCGTTACAAACGGTAAGGCAAAGTTAGTATACCCATTGGTTTTACCATACGGGTATAAAAAGAGTGACACAATTGATATTTTAAAAATGTGGCGCTAATTGGTATTCATCCTCTTTATGATTATCGTGTCGTTTTCAACAAGAGACGAATTATTGGTCGACATTTGTCTATCAACAAAAACACGGGAATTTACTTGTAAACGATACGTCAATCGAAGTATGCGTCATTTTCAAAATATGGATTTTTCGGTGGAAACGTCAGTAATAGAAAAATCATTTTAGGGCGGCAAATTTAACTTCCGCCCCGGGCGCCATGAACCCTCGCTACGCCACTGGTTCAATAAAATGAGTTTAAACGTATGCGTTCAATAACACGAGTATGTGAAAAGAGTTCGTTCAAATCATGATTTTTTTTTTGCAAATTTAAAAACCGTGTAAATCGAGGGATGGGTGTATATAGAGTGTTGATACTAGTTGCGTTTTTTTAATGTTCTAGAACACGGAACATTAAAAAAACGATCCAGAGTAAATGGGAAATTTCATTGAGTTGGAATGGCAACTAACTTCACGTTGGTTACATCAGTAGGCCGTTACTGCTATATTTTCTTGATATAATCACGATTCGATATCTCCCATGATTAAAACTATTTCGCTGTCGAACAGAACCAACGAACCACCAACACAAAATCCTCAATTGAGAATAAAATGTCAGATTTATTATGTTGAAGTTAGCAGCATTTCATTACCGTACATTACCGTATAAAATTTCCCTTTGTTCCAAGCGCTGTTCGAGATGAAAAGGTGGTGCAGAATTTTGTATGGAAAGCTTGTTCTGAACTGCTTCAGAACATTAAAAAAACGCAACTACTATTGGATAAGCTGTAAAGTTAAAGTTACAGGTTCTCTAGATTTTGTAAATAGCAACCACAAACACACCGTTGCCAGATCGGGGGTTTTAGCCCCCGTTTTGGGGGTTTTTTTAGCTCACAAGGGGTGTTTTGGGGGTGCTTTTTATTTTTTGAAATTCAGGGGTTTTTTCAGGGGGAAATCGTGATAGTTGAAATAAATTTTTTTCTGAATTATAATATTCAACATTCTACCGAGAGTAATCCGGCATTTGAATTGAAATGATTTCGAAGGAAAAAAATCCAGATTATCAATAACTCCTGATTTTCATACACCTACATAGTATAGTATGGTTTGAATTTAGTTTTCTTGTTAAGTTTGTGTTTTTATACCCGTATGGTGAAACCAAACGGTATACTAACTTTGCCTTACCGTTTGTAACGCCAAGATCCCGTCATCACACCCAAAAATGAATTACACCAGTGTGTTTAGAATGATAAAAATAATTAATTTCTGTATGTCCGTCCGTCCATCTGTCTGTCTGTCTGTCCGACCGTCTGTCTGTCCGTCTGTCTGTGGCGCGGATTGCGGGCGCACGGATTGAGCTAGAGACTTGAAATTTTGCGTAGATTCGTTTTTCGTAAAATGCGAGGCTAAGTTCGTTCATGGGCAAAAATGGACCATACGAACGAAAACGATTTTTGCGAATATCTCAAAAACGGTGCATCTTATCAAAAAAGTCCAAGAACAAAAGTTATTTAGAATATGATTCTACATAAAACTTCCATACATCAGAATCCGATTGGAATAAATTTTAAAAAATCTTATTGGAAAGTTTGACTTCAAAGTGGAATTTCGGTACAACTGTTCGAATTTTGATACGATTGGGAATTATAGCTTCCCAGTGAACAAAAAATGTCTTATTAAGGTATTATAAAGGCATTATCTTAATGCATTATCTTTACCTTATTGTTGCCTTATTTTTGTATAGGCCATTTCCGCGTATATAAGGCCTTACAACTAAGGCAACATTAATAGTAGATGTTTTTGCCCCGGTGATGGCGCTGATTGCTTAGATGGTAAAAATTTCTTTATTAAAACGGTCTTTAAGCCTTAATCTATTACTTTTTCTATAAAAATATTTACCGAGTCGTTTAAATTCTCCTGATAGCCAACACAAAACTTCAACAAAAAATGACTTTTTTAGTTCACTTTTCCAACACACGCATAAAAGGCGCGTTTTTCCTGAGATGAACTTCCATCTCATTTTAATTTGGAGGCTTTTATATTATTTGTCTCATGTCTTAAAGACACCTTAGCGATAATGCCTTAATAATTTTTCACTGGGAAGTATATACAGATAACCAATGCCCATAGTAGCAGCTGTACCCATTTTTAGCTCGTAGCCGACAGTCGTAGCTGACAAAACGCAATAAGAAAATACCGAAACCAACCGGCTGCGATGACTACGATCGTGAAACATTCTATTTGATCGCCGAAAGGCAGAAAGGGAAGAGGATATCTAGCAAACGATCGCAGTCGGTTGGTTTCGGCATTTTCTCATTTCGTTTTGTCAGCTACGACTGTCGGCTACGAGCTAAAAATGGGTACAGCTGCTACTATGGGCATTGGTTATCTGAATATACTTGTTTGTGATAGCAACATAATTTTTAGATGTGTGTTTATTGCCAGTATTACGACTTATAACATAAAAAAAATTACAATGCAAATCCTGAAGTAGGGATGTCAAATTTTTGAAAAAAAAAACGGTTTTTAAGACTTCGGTTTAAACCGGGCCTGTTTAACCGGGTCCAAAACACCGGTTATTAAAACACCGAAAAACCGTTTTGTTCAAATTGGGTAGGTTAGGTCTTAGACGCAACAAATACACTATAATTCAAACAAAAGACCTGTATAGGGATTCTGACGGTACTGTCGATAAGTATCGACAAGCGACTTATGTGCACATATTGAACTTTCTTTTAATTGTGTTGGTGGATACAGCACACTAATGCAGGTTTGACTTCCAATGCGATTTCCTTCACTCGGGTAACACTAATGGTTTGACGTCTGGAAAGCTATTCTACATTTCCAACGTTTTTATCTACATTTCCAATGGATATCACTTGCTTTATGAGGTAGTGATAACATTGTGTTTTGCCGATCGATGTGAAAAAAATATGCCACGGTTAAATATAATATTTTTCATAACACATGCATCGAAAATATGCCTTTCGATGCCTCCGTAGCGGGCCGAAAGTTGCGTTTTCGGCCCTAGGGCAGTGTTGCACTTTTAGTACAATCGTAATAGATTTAGTACATTTCAAGCTCTGAAAATACCTATTACTTACGTATGCCATTTTTAGCCAAATCTAGTACATTTGGACCCAAACTCAAAATGTATGGATTCTTTCATTATAAACAAACTTTAATTTTGATTCAGCTGCGTGATTTAAAAAAAGAATCTACCTCTCTGTTTTGGAATCTAGTATCATTTTTCGTGAAATTAGTTTATTGTACTCATCATAAAATGCCATTCGTATATAGCCTATTTGCTTGTCCCATCCCTGTTGACATCTTTTGTCAGTTGTTCGTTTGCGCTAAAATTGCTTTTCAGAATGGCATTGTACCTGTAAATTTTGTTTGGTTATGATGTAGGCCCAAAAAACCTAAAAGACATCTCTTAAGGCATTTTAAAAGGGTCAAACCTAACTGAAGCGATGAGCTGCCAGTAGAGCCACTGCCCCCAAAATCCCCCACGGATCAAGAAAACGAGATCCCGTGGTAAGTCAAACCCAAAATTTTAAGTTTACAAGTTATGCCGCTTTCTCTTTCTTTCTTTAGTCTGAAGAAAGAAAACAAAGAGTGTTACGTCCAAAAATTCCGCAAAGAATGGTTGCAACAGTTTTCTTGGGTAAAGGAAAGGGCTGAATCAGCCTATTGCAAAGTGTGCTCAACAATTATTACTGGCGGATTAACAATCTATTACATTTAGTACATTTTGGACAGCCAATTTATTACTTTTAAAAAAAATGAAAGTGCAACACTGCCCTAGGGGCGAAAGTATGAAAAGCTGACCGAAAGTGTGCTTTCACGGTGTGTTTCTCGTGATTTAGTTGAGCATTGCCGATTTCCATTTTTTGTTATGTTGATTTTTTATTTCAAAGGAGAGAAATTTAAAAATTAAAATCTGTTTTGACCAACATTTCTTAGTAATAAAACAAATTTATAGACTATAGTTGTTTTGTTTCTTTTAAATCTTTACTTCTGTTGAAGTCAGCCCCTGGGCCCCGTATGGAGGGCTTCGCCCCTCAAACCCCCTTTTGCATTACTCTGCAATACGAAAATTGCGTTTAAATGGCATCTCAAGTCCTATTTTTAATGAATTTGTTATGAAAAATTGTATACGCAACTCGGAGCGAGTCAACGATTTCACTCGTGTGATATCTGCCTTCGCTTCGCTCGTGCAGCTACACACTCTTGAAATCGTTGACTTTTGCCCCTTGTTGCGTAATATACTATTAACGGTGAATAAAAAATTAAATCTATGTGTAAATTTAGAATCCTAGACCCAACACTGCCCAAAAAAAAATTGATAGACCTCATTCAGGCTAGTTTTTCGGCATTACATCGTCGGACAAACCCTTCGGGGAATACCTTGCGGAAGGAGATTTGGACAGAAATTTCAAGAGAAAGTGTGGGAAATGAAAAAGTGTCGCTCAGTGGCAGAAGGTAAAATTTCACATCGGGCAGGTAAAAGATTCTTCATCGCTGCGGATCTTGAAGAAAATTTCCTGGCTTAAAAAAAATTCCCACTTATCGACATTCCACTGGCGATAAGTAGCTGCGACCCATTGGGCTGATTTTTTTACTCCGGAGTAAATTTTCAATGGGTCGAATTTTTTATGCCAAGAACAATTTCTAACCTCAAAATTGAGCTGTCATATTTGTGTAGCAGTGCTGTGAATCGAACTATTGTCTCCAGTTAAATATTTATTTTAAAATATGAATCAGTCACGAAAATGGTCTTTCAATGAGGGGAAAGCACTTATTTCCTGTTACAAAAACAGAAAAGAGGAATATTTTCGAACCAGAAGCAAAAATCGGTTCTGGGAAAATATGTTGCAAGATCTGGAGGCTGAAGATGTACTGGTTAGTAATTTATTTAATTAATAAAGAAAAACAATTAAACATTTTATATATTCACAGCTTTCACTGGCGACGCCGAAAAATCTGGAGGTGAAGTGGAAAAGTCTTTACCGCGCTTATAAGAACGCGAAAGACCGAGGGACTGGATCTAGTGCTTCAAAATTTCCATCACTTTCATCCTCGTATAATAAATTTAATATCTAAACCAAGATTTTCATTATGTATTGATTATAAAGAGAGAGTATACACCATTTTTACCTGATTATGCTCCATAATTAATTTTTTAATACAGATTTTGTGGGCGCTAAACAACAATTCGTTGGCCGTCAGAGAATCCCAATCGTCTCAGGTTTAATTAATATTTCTGTCCGTTGCTTTACATATCAATATATATGTTTTGTTGATTAATGTCAATAAAATATTTACCAAAACTTATGATTTTTTAGTTATTTTTAGTCTTTTTGCGTTCAACCAAATATAATCACACTAAAAATATTGAAATGACAATTTAAACTTTGCTTTCACAAGTTTTTATCATTTTAGCCATAATGTAATTTCCATAAGAGCTACAATTGAATACACTCCGCCGATCTGAGAGAAAAATTTCCCATTCAAACGTTTGTGACTACGATATGGCAATACATGTTCTTGAAAATTGTTCGTGAATTGGAGGTGGTGCAGTTTTGCTTTGTTCGGGAACACTCCGGAGTAAAAAATCAGCCCAATGGGTCGCAGCTAGTATCGATTATGCTCAGAATCGGTGTACTGAAGTGCCATATAATCCATTAAGATACCATAAATGGCACAATATAATATTGTATTTGGTTTAGAGCATAGTCGGGCGTTTTCAATTCCCATTCAATTTCAATTCCCATTCACTTACTGAATGGTATTTGAAATTTATACTCCATTACCATTCAGTAGTGAATGGTAATGGCCAAAAAATTCAACTCTCCATTCACTGAATGGGAATGTCAATCCATTTCCATTCCCATTCGATTTGAGTTGAGATTTTATGATTTTAAGTGAATGGTAATTCAATTTAGTCAAATGATTTTTTTATATGGAAAAATGCTCGAAATCGATCGAAATGAGGGAAAAGTTAATTTGCCTCAAAACGACAGGACCGATTTTTATGATCCATTTCACATTGGATAGGGAACAGTGTGGCCTATAGTACAAGATATGAGGCATTCTAGAAAAACCAAAATGGCGGCTATTAGACGCCATTTTGTCCAAATTACCCCAATAAAGGCCCATCAAGATGGGTATCAAATGAAAGAGCTCTGGAAGAAACTTACAAATATCTATATCATGGGTACCAAAAAAGCAAAATGGCGGCTGTTAAACGCCATTTTGTCCAAATTACCCCAATAAAGGCCCATCAAGATGGGTATCAAATGAAAGAGCTCTGGAAGAAACTTACAAATATCTATATCATGGGTACCAAAAAAGCAAAATGGCGGCTGTTAAACGCCATTTTGTCCAAATTACCCCAATAAAGGCCCATCAAGATGGGTATCAAATGAAAGAGCTCTGGAAGAAACTTACAAATATCTACATCATGGGTACCAAAAAAGCAAAATGGCGGCTGTTAAACGCCATTTTGTCCAAATTACCCCAATAAAGGCCCATCAAGATGGGTATCAAATGAAAGAGCTCTGGAAGAAACTTACAAATATCTATATCATGGGTACCAAAAAAGCAAAATGGCGGCTGTTAAACGCCATTTTGTCCAAATTACCCCAATAAAGGCCCATCAAGATGGGTGTCAAATGAAAGAGCTCTGGAAGAAACTTACAAATATCTGTATCATGGTTATCAAAAAAAAAAGAAAATGGCGACCAAACACCGTAATAAAGACTTATCAAGATGGGTATCAAATGACAGAGTTTGGGAGGAAACTTATAAATCCCTGTATTTTTTTTTTTTTTTAAGAAACAATTGACTTAATTTTTTGTTTTATTCAAATTTACTTTCATAATCACTAATTTTTCATGAACGGAAATTTGAATAAAACAAAAAATTAAGTCAATTGTTTCTTAAAAAAAAAAAAACAGGGATTTATAAGTTTCCTCCCAAACTCTGTCATTTGATACCCATCTTGATAAGTCTGTATTACGGTGTTTGGTCGCCATTTTCTTTTTTTTTTGATAACCATGTTATAGATATTTATAAGTTTCTTCCAGAGCTCTTTCATTTGACACCCATCTTGATGGGCCTTTATTGAGGCGATTTGGACAAAATGTCGTCTAACAGCCGCCATTTTGCTTTTTTGGTACCCGTGATATAGATATTTGTAAGTTTCTTCCAGAGCTCTTTCATTTGATACCCATCTTGATGGGCCTTTATTGGGGTAATTTGGACAAAATGGCGTTTAACAGCCGCCATTTTGCTTTTTTGGTACCCATGATATAGATATTTGTAAGTTTCTTCCAGAGCTCTTTCATTTGATACCCATCTTGATGGGCCTTTATTGGGGTAATTTGGACAAAATGGCGTCTAACAGCCGCCATTTTGTTTTTTTGGTAACCTTGATATAGATATTTGTAAGTTTCTTCCAGAGCTCTTTCATTTGATACCCATCTTGATGGGCCTTTATTGGGGTAATTTGGACAAAATGGCGTTTAACAGCCGCCATTTTGCTTTTTTGGTACCCATGATATAGATATTTGTAAGTTTCTTCCAGAGCTCTTTCATTTGATACCTATCTTGATGGGCCTTTATAGGGGTAATTTGGACAAAATGGCGTCTAACAGCCGCCATTTTGGTTTTTCCAGAATGCCTCATATCTAGTACTATAGGCCACACTGATCTCTATCCAATGTGAAATGGATCATAAAAATCGGTCCTGTCGTTTTGAGGCAAATTAACTTTTCCCTCATTTCGATCGATTTCGAGCATTTTTCCATATAAAAAAATCATTTGACTAAATTGAATTACCATTCACTTAAAATCATAAAATCTCAACTCAAATCGAATGGGAATGGAAATGGATTGACATTCCCATTCAGTGAATGGAGAGTTGAATTTTTTGGCCATTACCATTCACTACTGAATGGTAATGGAGTATAAATTTCAAATACCATTCAGTAAGTGAATGGGAATGGAATTTTGAATGCATTCAATTTTGAATTGAATCCGCCCAACTCTGGTTTAGAGTGCCTAAAAAGAAGTGTTTCCAACAAATCAGTTGCACGAAAATTGGTTTAAAATTTTTTTTCCGTGCAAAAAAAATGATCGGTTTTTTTGAACGGCTTTTGGCTTTAAGTGGCCCCTAAACGCACAATATTATTGTGCAATATATTGACCATTTAGGTGTAATATTGAACGGTTGTGCAATATATGAAAGAAATCAAAATCGGTTTGATTTTTATTGCACAATAAGATTTATTGTATAGTCTGAGGGCGATATTGTACAATATTTGCTCAGTATCCTATGAAATGTCGGTGAGAGCATATGTAACCAGAGAACAAATAATCTAGAGAATAACTTCTTAGAACAAATTTTTGATAAATTTGCCCTTCGAAGGGGGGAAAAATGTCCTATCATTCACTAGCTACGGCCTAAAAGTTAATTAATTTTAGACTAGGGAGCACGAAGCAGAGACAATCATTTTCGTCGTATCTATTCAATGAGATGGAGGAATCGAATGGATAATTTTTTCCGTGTTACATCGGATCCTCTTGCTTCATCTCACAGTGGTAAAATTTTCTCTAAAAATTTGTTCTAAGAGTTTATTCTCTAGATGATTTGTTCTCTGGTGTAACTATGGTGAATAAATCAAAAGAAGATCGTGTTTTTATCCTCAAAGTTATCGAAGTGTACCGTACGTTGCCGCCTCTGTCATTTCATTTATGAAATATGTGAAATTTTTGTCGTTTCATGTTATTTCATGTCATTTAGAGACATGTTGACTGCTCACGAATCAAACGCAAAAAGGATTTATTGTGCAATAATATTGAATCGTCTAGGGGCGATTCAATATTAATAATATTGTACAATATATTGCACAATAATATTGTGCGTCTAGGGACCGCATTAAAAAAAAACACCGGGTATAACCGTGCAAAAAAAAACACCAAAAAAAAAATCGGTTAACCGAAGCAAAAACACCGGGTAACCGGTTTAACCAGTTCTTTTGCGTGTGGAAGTCTTTGCCGAACTGACTGATTTTATTAAGTTTACGGAGATGGGTCTGTAGAGTGCCCTCTGAATTTTTGTAATTTTTTCTTTTCTTTGATTTTTTTTGCAGAACTACCGAACAACCTTCGGACTGAAGCTCTGTTTGGAGTTCCTCTTTTTTTCTTTGGTTTTGTTCGTTTTTTTTTTTTTAATATAAAAGAAGCTACACACTACATAATCTCAGATGTGGTGATGTGGAAGAGTAACGTCAGCTGTTTGGATTCCGGACATGGCCATATAGTCTTACTAGGACTATATGGCCAAATCAAATTAAAAAAAAAAAAAAAAAAAACCAGTTCTTTTTTGACATCCCTATCCTGAAGATCTATAAGCATAACCACGCCAGTGTTTCACATGTTGATTTAACTTATAATTCAATTCCTAATGTATCAAGAAAATTCAATGTATTTAAAAAGTTATAAAGAACTAGGTAGCAAGTGAATATATGTAGGGTTCAATCTGAAGTCTTGACCCTAATTTTTCACTTTAAAAAATATCAGGTTTTCATTTGCTACTTAGCAAAAAATTAAGACATCAAAATTCATTTTGAAATCAAATATTTGGTTTAATGGTAAAATTATTTAATATACATAATTATTTTTCAACTAATTGTATTTTTTTAGGATTCAAAATTTCAGGTGCACATTAAATTGTTTTGAAGAAACGTTTAAAGATAAAATTCTTTTTTTTTATTTTAGAACAGACTAAACAATTTAAATGCCGAACTCTACCCACATAAAAGGAAAACTGAATACTTTTTTCAACCTATGTCATCCATGGAATACCAGTCCCGAGAATATGAGCACCCTAAAAATTCCTTACAACATTGCTCTCATGTGAAAATTCAGGAAACCCTAACAGTAAATAAGATAAGAGCGCCAACAAATTCAGATACGAGAATGTCTCGAGATAGTTATTTTTCATAATCTCGCTCTAATTTAAGAATCGTTAGTAAAAAGACTAGGACATTTTTTAAAATTTTATGTTATAAAAATCAACAAATGCTACAATAATTGAATATTGAATAAAATTTTCTGTAACAATAAATAATATTTTATAAAACAAAACGTATTTTCTGTTTACATCGAAAATGTATTTCTTGTCCATCTTAAAAAATTATTGTAAATAATTTGAACACAGGCTCACATTTGGGCATGAATCTCTAAAGCATGAAGTTCATAAAGGACCTGAAAAATAGTTAGTAAAATGTTTGATTATCAAATAAATACAAAAAAAAAACATTTATAATGACAACAAAGAATCTTAATTCTAACAACATCTAACACGGTTTTTAACCGTCTTCCAAAAAAGAAAAGGTTCTTGATTAGATTCCGATGTGTTTTTCCATGTTTGACTTTTTATTGGGTTGACCGATGTTGGTAATTTCAAAGAGAAGTTGTAAAGAAAGTTTCTGATTGGGTGCCGCTGTAAGTTTCACCCCGTGGCGCTATCCCTCTGTCCTGCTAGATTCGTATTTCCTCCCTGTGGCCCTATCCCCTCTAACATCTTCCCTGCTAAATTTTATATCGTTGGAGATATCGATTTGAGTCTTTCTGTGTTATGATCAGCTTAACTGCAGGCAGAGTTTGGAAATGCTCACTCATGAGTACTGTTTATGAGTAATTTATTCACCTCTTGAGCAGTGAGCCAAATTTTTAGTCAAAAACACTTATTGACGAGCATCACACCTAGCCTAGTCATAGATACTGTTACAAGAAAAATTTGATGCTAAATGCGAACGCATTGTTATTTTTCAAAAGAAAAAAAAACATTCTAAAAAACAAGTTTAAAGTTTCACAAAAAATGTTTTTATAAATTGCGTGTTGTTGTGAAAATATAAAGTGTGCTGCGTTGCACAGTATGAAACCGCTATTACAGATTCAAGAGCAAATGCAACGTCACACACTTTATATTTTCACAACAACACGCAATTTATAAAAATATTTTTTGTGAAACTTTAAACTTGTTTTTTACTTTTTAGTGCATTTTGAAAGTGTATAAGGTTATAAAACTTGTTTTTTAAAGTGTTTTTTTTTTATTTTATACTTTTTAGTCTTGAATTAGCCTATCAAAAACCTCCAGAAAAGATATTTCGCGGGAAATTTGAGCAAAAGGAAACTCACGTTATCTTTGCAGGACATTCCGTTATCATTACAGAATTTTAAATATCAGAGTCGGAGTCAGCGGCCCCAAAAACCCCTAAATGAGTTTTCCCCGGAAAATGTGAGCAAAACCATTATCCATACAGAATTTTAAATGTCAGAATCAGATTCAGCGACCCCAAAAACCCCCTAATGCAATTTTTTCCCGGAAAAATGGGGAAAAGGATATTTGAGTCATCCTTACAGGTCTTTCCGCTTCGAGTTTTGAAAATCTAACATCGGATTCGTGATCAGCGACCCCGAAAACCCCCTAATGCCATTTTTCCCCGGGAAAGACGGGAAAAGGATATTTACGTCAGCCTTGCAGGACCTTCCGTTTTGAATTTTGAAAATCTAACACCGGTTTCGTGATCAGCGACCCCGAAAACACCCTAATGCCATTTCTCCCCGGGAAAGACGGGAAAAGGATATTTACGTCATCCTTACAGGACTTTCCGTTTCTAATTTAGAAAATCTAACACCGGATTCGTAATCAGCGACCCCGAAAACCTCCTGATTCCATTTTTTCCCGGAAAAATGGGAAAAAGGATATTTGCGTTATTCTTACAGAACATTCCATTATCCTTACAAGGATGAAGTAGTAAAAATATTGAACTGTCACCGGAACTACGCAAGGTGACAAAATTTCATCTTCCTAGGTTGCATAGTTTCGGAGATATAAGGTTCCAAAGATTCCAGAGATAGACACATAGCCAGCCCGGTAGGTAGGTAACTAGGTCCCGACAAATCAACTTAATAGAAAGTGTATAAAAATCTATTAGGCCACTCAATAGCCACAAATCATAGCATACAATATTCGATTTAACACCAGCACTCTAACGATGGACAGGACTGCAAAATACGCGCTTGATCTATTGGAGAGTTGTCCAATGCCGTGGTTAGGATTCAATGTTGGCTCGTGTTTTTTAGCACACAACATTCTCTAAAACATATCATAGTTTATAGTCTAACAAGTTGAGTTATGGACCATTCTTCGTTTCTGATGATATCATTCGATTTTCCAGCAATTTTTATGGTCATTTGACTTTATGAGCCAAAGCTGAATCCTATTGAAAATTCCACTCCTCATTTTTGAATGTTTTTGTTTAAATGCTTCATTATAAATTTTAAATAGTTTCTTGAGCAACGTTTGCGTATAATATAATATATATTAAAGCAAAAAAATGTCAAAATCACTCCACTTTACTTCATACAATCTAGTACCGCACGGACTTTATATTTACAAATATAAGAACCCAGTGAACAAAAAATGTCTTATTAAGGCATTATCTTAATGCATTATCTTTACCTTATTGTTGCCTTATTTTTGTATAGGCCATTTCCGCGTATATAAGGCCTTACAACTAAGGCAACATTAATAGTAGATGTTTTTGCCCCGGTGATGGCGCTGATTGCTTAGATGGTAAAAATTTCTTTATTAAAACGGTTTTAAGCAGTGTTCAAAACGCTCCCATTTGTAGTCTTTCGTTCTGCTCCTAAGGAGGCTTTGAAAACAATGGAAAATAAAAATCACTCTCTAAAGAACGAAATTCGACATTTCAGTAAAACGCTCCCAAGAACGAGAACGAAATTATAGTTTTTACGTTCTTGCTCTTAGGAGTTTTATATTTGCATTTTGTTTTTACGTTCTTTGAGAACAGAACGTTAATGCTGGGAGCGAAATATCGTTCTCTCACTATTAAAATACATATTTATATGTGTGTGTGCATCATACCAAAAAGCCATCGCTCGAGGCTTTCATTCATTTTTATGCGAGACCCACACACCGCTTTGAACAAGGAGCGAAAACTTAAATAGAAATCATTTCGTTCTTAACTTGGGAGGGAGAACGAAAAATGTGCATAGCTCGTTCCGACTCCTAGCAACAGTACAGCGGAGCTGAAAATTTCACTCTTTACAGAACGATTGTGTTTGAAAATCATTTTCGTTCTCGAGAACGGGAGTCGGAAAACGCAGCAAGCGTTCTTGTCGTTGGGAGCGAAACTTTTAAGAGCGAAAAGAACGACAAAACAAAATAAAGTTTTGAACACTGGTTTTAAGCCTTAATCTATTACTTTTTCTATAAAAATATTTACCGAGTCGTTTAAATTCTCCTGATAGCCAACACAAAACTTCAACAAAAAATAACTTTTTTAGTTCACTTTTCCAACACACGCATAAAATCGCGTTTTTCCTGAGATGACCTTCCATCTCATTTTAATTTGGAGGCTTTTATATTATTTGTCTCATGTCTTAAAGACACCTTAGCGATAATGCCTTAATAATTTTTCACTGGGAATACCCATTATGCTAGATTTTAATAACAAATAAAATTTTTGTGGTACTGATATCCCAAAGTATAAATTTTAAAAATTATTTTTTTGGCGTTTTAGTATTTATATTTTTTTTAAGTTGATTCTATGTTTATCGTATGTTCAGATAGCAAAAAACTTCAATTTTTCAAACAGCCTGAAAATATTTATTAATTTTAGCTTGTATGTCGGCTAAGTTTCTGTTAGATTCTCCTGCCTACACAACCTAAAATAATTTCCGCATTTTTTGCTCCACACTAAAAAATGTTTTACATTTGCGTTTCTCGTAAATAGCAAGACTAAGTACTTGATCGGAAAAAAATCGGACCATTCATTCCTTCCTTCTTCCATGTCCCGTGCTATGCTTCGTAAAATATTCATTTTACAGAAATTTTAGGTTAAGTTTTTATACTGTATATGAGAATCATTTAGCGATATGTCCCACTGGCCATCAGCTGCTGCAGCTTACTGATCCCGATATCAGTTGCACATGTAATCCAATGGCGCATGGCACACTGCAAAAAATGTGCAGCTGCATGTCTGCGAAACAAAGCTGACTTTTTTGAACTGACCTAAATGTAGCTGATATCAGGCACATGTCGGGTAGTTTCTAATGTCATTTTTGTTAGATTAAATAAAATAAAGGGATAATTTTCAATATTTTTTTCGTCTGGCGGTAATAATTGTCATCAGTGGCACAGTATATTAAGGTAGCATGGCCTCTCTCTAGGTTATAGGCTCTCTACTTCATATAATGTTGACTTTACAATAATTACTAGTTGGGGACATCATAAAATTTTGACAAGTCTGTTTAACTAATAAACTTTTGAACACGAGAAAATAAATACGATGTCCATCGAATAGGAAAAATTAAACACAGGAATCGTACAAGCTGTAGGAAAAGGTAGATGTTTGTACGATTGCACAGATTCAGTTTTTTTAGCAGAGAAATAAGGAGAAGTTCTTTCTCCGAGTCCGACATTTTGACGTTTGAGGTCAGCTGATCCCAGTTCAGTGTGTCATGTCAACTGTTCGAATCAGTTCATGCAGCTGCGCGACCTGATGTCGGGATCAGTCAGCTGCAGGAGCTGATGCGCCAGTGGGACATCTCCCTTAGAAGTATATACATTTAGTATACAGTTTGTAACTCATCGAACCAATTGTCGGACATAAAAATGATCTACACCAGGGTGTTTGGAATAAGAAAATATTTTGATTTTCGCATGTCCGCCCATCTGTCAGTCTGTCGGTCTGTTCGTGAACACCATAACTTTTGAAAGCATTGAGCTAGAGATTTACGAGAAACGCAACGGAACATTCCTTCCCCCTCCCCCATAGAAAGGAAACAGTTTTTTGCAAGTTTCTCGAAAACATTGAATCGCATTGAAAAATTTATAAAGGTAAAATTTGTTTAGGATATTTCGTATATAAAAAGCCCAATCGGGCCACTCCTTCCGATAAAAATAGATTTTTTAATAAAAATGTTATCTGTCGTCATATAGAGTATTTTATGGTGGGCCCCTGGCAATTGTAGCTATAGGTAGCTAGGATTATACTTATTATTAATTAACATCAAGTATTAAACATTTTTACATCACAAACAATGTTTTTGACAGCTGTTTTCTTTAACAGAAAATTATTTGAAAATGTTAAATATGAGCGAAACGCTCTGCTCGCTAAGGTCATTTTTGCATGATTTAGATATTTGATTGAAATTAACATTTTTGCCAAACTCCTGCAAAAAGCTCTAGATTTGGTCTGGAGTTGGTGCAATTTCCATGGACTAAGCATCAACCAGAACAAAGCAATCATTGTACCATTTACAAAGCGGAAAAAGCTAAACTTGAAGGCTCCATCCCTCAATGATACAATGATCAGCTTCTCAACCGAAGTTAAATACCTAGGGGTTATCCTAGATCAGAAAATGACCTGGACCCCACATATAAACAAAATCAACAATAGTACGATGCATGCATTCTGGAGTTGTAGAAAACTCTTCGGAAGGAAATGGGGTCTTAAACCAAAAATGATTCATTGGGTCTATCAATCGGTAATAAGACCCATGGTCACCTATGCTGCATTAGTGTGGTGGCCTAAAGTAGAACAAAAAACAATACAGAACAAACTCCAAAAGATTCAAAGGCTTGCGTGCCTAGGAATCACTGGAGCAATGAACACCTGTCCAACAGCGGCATTACAAGCCATATTAAACATGCCGCCGCTACATATAACAATTAAACGGGAGGCGCTATCTAGTGCCCTAAGATTATTAGCGAATGGAGCAATAACCACATCCAGTCGAACAGGACATATGAAAATACTTGATCAAATCGATGGAAGTATAACGCCATTATTACTATCCGACCGTATGCCAATTAAAACCAACTTCAACCAAACGTTTGAAGTGGTCATACCTGACCGCCAAACATGGTTGGAAGGAGGCCCAAGACTAGAGACAGGATCTCTAGTCTGGTATACGGACGGATCAAAAATGGACGGAAAAGCCGGAATCGGAGTAGCAGGTCCAAAATGCAACATATCCAAAACCCTAGGGCAGTATCCATCAATCTTCCAAGCGGAGGTTTATGCAATAGAATTGTCCGCCAGAGTGTGTCTATCTAAAAGACCACTAGGACAAAAGATCTATATAATATCAGATAGTCAAGCGGCCCTAAAAGCAATCAAAGGGTACATGTGCACTTCAAAGCTCGTATGGGACTGCCTGACAATTCTGAAAAAACTAGCCGAACGCAATAAGCTCACCCTAATATGGGTGCCAGGCCACGAAGGCAATGAGGCAGCAGACCTCCTGGCCAAGAAAGGTGCTGAATCTACGCATATTGGCCCAGAGCCTTTTTGCGCAATTCCGCAGAGTCTCCAAAAAATGGAGATCAATAATTGGGAGGAAAAGGAAACTGTAGCCTATTGGGAAAGCCTCCCAGGATTAAGACAATCAAAAAGATTCATCCACTACTCCAAAAAGAGAGCAAGAGAGTTTTTAAACCTCAACAAGCAGGAGCTGAGGACAATGGTGGGCCTCCTCACAGGTCACTGCCTAGTAAACTACCACCTACACAACATAGGCATAACCGCCGACAACATTTGAAGACTCTGCCTAGAGGAGGTTGAAACTGCAGAGCACATACTGTGCGAATGCGCAGCCTTGGCGCGAACAAGGATGTCTTTAATGGGAAAGGCACAAGTACTACCAGACGACATAAAGAGGACTCCAGTCAAAACCATTCTAAGATTCACTAAGAATCTAGAAGAGGGGTGGCTAACGTAAAAATGGGGAAGTCACAATAGATCTTAAGGTCGCGGTGACAAGGGAGCGAGAAAGCACCACCCCATACACATAAAATAATAAAATAATAACATTTTTGCACCAAGCAGTGGTAAAGCTACAAAAAATCTCGTGGATTTTGTTGTTGCTTATAAAAGTTTATCCGTTAGTACCATTTTACAATGATAACGACCTTGTCAATACAATAGTGGTATTCACAGAACCTATTAAAGTAGCTGTTATCGTAGTAAAATAGTATTATTTGTTAGTTTAGTTTTGTAAACAAAAACAAAACACACGGCAACATTTTTTGCAACTTTAACACAATATTTTATGATTTTATGTATTGGTGTAAAATATTAAATTTGGGTAAATATTTCAAATAAGCAAAAATATGCCTAGTAAGCTTAGCAATTCGCTCATATTTGACAGTTTTAATTACAGTTAAAGTCCTCTAACTCGAATTGTCTGCTGCCATCAAAATCGTTTCGAGTTAGTGGAATTTCTAGTTAGAGAAATTAAAGCATTGTTAAAAGTTAGTGGAATTTCTAGTTAGAGAAATTAAAGCATTGTTGAGTTAGAGGACTTTGACTGTAGTTGTTTAATAATACAAAAAATGTTGAAAAATTGTGTTAAAAAAAATGGTGAATATGTAGTGCTTAATGTCTTAAGTGATTTAAGTAGTTAGTGAAAATAATTAGAGTGGTTTCCGAAAAGAAAAAAAGTGAAAAAAATGTGATATTTTCGATTTTACTACAGTCGCGAAAAAATGCGTTCGCGGTTTGGAGAAAAACTTTAACAAATAATCCTGTTAACAGCTATTTTAATAGCAAATGAAAATACCCTTAATATAAATTTACCTCTAATATGGTAGCAATACTCCATGCTTGCGTGCGACATGAATCTTTGCAATAGGCCCCATTTTCGTTTGTCAATTCGGGCAGGCCCCGCCAATATGAAGTTTGTAGTTCCTTCAAATGGGCAGTTAAAATTTTCCTACAAAATCACAAATTATATTTTCTTTTTTTTTCTAAATAAACCGGTACCATGTTTCAGCAATAGTTTCTTTTAGCTTGCCGTTGGGTTTTGCAAAAATTAATCTTGCCCGTAAATAGAACCCGATGGGCCACAGCCATTCAGGCCCTTGATGATAATTGGCTCCGTGTGACACTGTAGGATCAGTTGAATCATTGCTATTGTCGTAGAAACCTTTGTATGACCAATCTCCGGGGTCCAATGTTTTCATGCCTAGTGGTCCAAGAAGGTGTTTGCGGGCTTGTTCAAGTGCTTCCCATGCATGATCGGGCTCAAACATTTCTGGCGCCTAGGTTATAAATTATAATTATTATAAATATTTTTGCTGCCTTAGCGGGATATTTTTGAATGTTTGCACATTCGAAATCAACAAAAATATTTTCAAGTATTAGAGTTTTCACAATCAAAACAAGTCAAAAATAATTATTAAAAAATTCGAAGTAGATTAATGTATTTATATAGTATATGAATATATTGGGTACTTTTTTTTAGACTGTCAGAACTTCCGATTTAATACCGTTTACAAATCGTAAAAACTTATTACAAATATCCGCGTTCTGTTCGCGAAACTTGAATTTTATGGCAGACATGGACGTCCAAATGGACTTTGTATTTATCGTGTTATTGAAAAATTGGTGTTTTTGAAAAAAGAAAATATCCCTGTTGTTGCGGCAAGTGTCGACAAAGATCTGAATTTGTCGATTCGCCACCGTGTTCAGGAACTGGGTCCGTCCAAAACGTGGAAAATTTTACGTGAAGATCTTAGTCTGAAGGCTTATAAGATCCAGCTGGCGCAGGGATTGAAGCCACAAGACTTGCGTCGTGAGTTCGCAAATTGGGCGGAGAATCAACTTACACATGGCCCTGAATTTTACCGAATAATTTTATTCACCCATGAGACTCACTTCTGGCTTAATGGGTATGGCAATATGAAAAATTTCCATATTTGAGCTAGTGAAAATCCACAGGAAGTTCTTCTGAAGCTATTGCATCCCGAAAAATGCACTGTATAGTGTGGAGTGTGTGCCGGTAGTATTACTGGACCTGAAATGAAGCCGGTTAACTTTTTGACGTCAATGGTGAAGGCATAATCATTGATTACCAAGTATAATCATTGATTATATTGATTATACTACGTATAAAAAGTAAAAATTTATAGGTGTCGAATTGACAACCTTTTCCTTTTTGGAAGTGGGTCAAAAAGTCTCTTAGTATGGGCGTACACGGAGCAACTTTCGGGCATCAGAATGCCGCAACTTTACCAAATTGTGGGAAAGAAACGAGTTCGGCAAGAGGGGAAAAGTTGCCACTCGAAAAGTGTTCTTCTCGTCTTCTTTTACGCACATAAACGAAGTCGCTCGTGTAGCACGTCAGCATGCATGTGTGCATAATTTCATTGAGTCAGTCGGTGCTTAGCCACCGACTCGTAAACATATCCCAAATAAACAAAAATTGAATGCAAATAGTGAAATACCAGTTGCAGGTAGTTTTATTTTTCAGGTAGGTGGGAAAGAATAAAAGCCATAACAAATAACCAGTCCTTATTCTTCTATTGTTGGCAGTTTCTATTGTTGCCTCGGTGCTAGCTAGAAAGGGAATGAGCTGGAAAAACAACACATATATGAGAACCACACACACACATGAGCGATCGCTTGTTGTAAACTAGTTTTTCCTACTAAAAAGTGAAGAAGCGTGTACGTCGGAAAGGCATTTTGAGGACCAAAAGTTGCCGCGACGAAATGAACCGTGTGCGGTGGCTCTTAGCGCTGCTCTGTAGCGTTCACCATTGACGTTGTCAGCAGCGCCATGCGGTCAACGGGCGATTTAGAGATGGCCGGAATAAATTTAGAACAAAATATTGTCTTCTGACATGACTGAATTATTATTATTAGTTTTACCATTTTGTAAGCCGCCAAGACGCGTGCTTGAATTCTAAATAAACCGTGTAAAGCGGCCGAACTGTTTTTCTTTCCCCTTTTTGTGTTTTACAGACGTCAACAAGTTATACTACGTGTTGTATTCATGAAAAATTTCGACTTCTTAATTTTGCCTAAAAAACATTGCCCGAGCATTCCTGAGTCGATTGGAGCATTATTACAAAGATGTTGTTATGTGTACAATATTTCTCAAAGACTAATAGAACTAGATTAACGTAGTATGTATAGCCAACCTACTCTAAATGCACAATGGACCCACAGCGTGTTCTAAGTGCATAAGGGATTAGTCTTGGACTGCCCGACAACCTAATCAATCAATCAATCAATAGAACTAGAGCCATGAAACTTATGATTGGTCTCGGAATGGGACAATCCTATCAAAATCGGTTAACCGACCAAAATTGCGGCTTTTAAAAATCGCAATTTCGTTTTTCGCAATTTACTCCGAAACTACATGTTTTTCAGTAGTTTTATGTATAACAGAAGTTGGAGGCAATAAAATTTTGTGTTTAACCATTGAACTACTTCTGATTCATGGTTTTTTACATGAACAAATGTTATATTTTTTTTTGCAGATTATAAGCAACGAAATTCCAATAGAATTCAATGCTAGGTCACTTTAAAATCATGAATCAGAAATGGTTCAATGGTTAAACACAAAACAGTAGATTCACTCTGGCGTAAATGGAGCTATTTTGCCTTGGCCTTATAATTCGTATAAGGTCTGTGGCATCGGAGTATAAGTACTCAAAACGAGCCTTACTCCACCAAGTCCTGGAAGCCTACGTGGAAGGTGGTAAAGCAGGCTTTGATGAAACGAAATAGTATTTTGTTTCGGATCTCGAAATTATGGCGATAACGCACAAAATATGGCCTTTACCCTCATTGCAGGTTCATTTATTCTATTTAATTTCATTTTCTTCGCAGATATTTTGTATCTCTGTTGATTGAGAAATTATTCTCATATTTACAATTTTCAAATTGTGTGCGCTCTTTAATTGTGAGGTTATATTTTACTAGTAATCATCGAAAAGTGCGTTCCCGAGAAAAGTTGCTGGTCAGTACTGCGCAGTAGTTTTTACATGGGTCGGGAACGCAGCTATTGTGTTCAGTTACCGAGCTTGGAGGAGTATTCAGGCGGCGGGAAGCAAAGACCAAACTGGTACAGAAAAGTTCCAAATTTTTCGAAACGAATTATTTTTTGCCCTGAGTTGGATTTGAACCACTGCTCTTTGGATTACAAGGCAAACACTAAACTGTACACCGATTCTGAGCATAATCAAAACTTATCGCCAGTGCAATATCGAAAAGAGAGAATTTTTTTAAAGTTAGGAAATTTTCTTGAAGATCCGAAGCGATGAAGAATTTTTTACCTACCCGATGTGAATTTTATAAGTTGCAATGCTAATGGTATGTGTGTAAATACATTCTCATCATATTAAACTTGTCATATAGAATTTCTTGACTGAATTTTATCACTTTATCATTGTTATTAAGTTTGTACTGAATTTATACTTAATACTATAGCATCAATAAATAATTGAATTGAATTGAATTTATAAGTTGCAAGTGTAATAAGTAACCCAAAAATTCTCGATTTGACAGCCGCAAATGTGAGAGAAGTGGACAACGTAAAGTACCGCGAAAAACTTTAGATACTGTTTTTAATAATTTACCAAAGACAATGAATTCCGCAGTATCCGTTTATTATTACCTTAGGAGGAATCAAATGCGAATAATGAGGCGAAATCTACGGGACGCGTCAGATCCTTTTGCGATACTAGAAAGGTAAAAAAGCGTAAATTATGTATGTTTAAAAACTTCCACAGGCACTAGCAGTGGAAATCATTGAAATGTTGACTCCGCACATGCCTAATCAAATTTTAATATCGCCTGCTCTTGGTGTTTTGTATGCGCTAAACTTCTACGCAAACGCACTGTTTTCACCACCTCACAAAGCAAGTGATATCCCTTGGAAATGTCGATAAAAACGGTGGAAATGTGGAATAGATTTCCAGATGTCAAACCATTAGTGTTACCCGAGTGAAGGAAATCGCATTGGAAGTCAAACCTGCATTAGTGTGCTGTATCCACCAACACAATTAAAAGAAAGTTCCCTCAGAATCCCTATACTGACTGAGCCATGGGGTTTCAGGGCAAACATGCCTGATCAGTTGGGGGGAATTTGGATATGAAAACATCCACAAAAATAATATAACATTTGTTTTTTTTTTTTTGAAGACCTATAAGCCAAGAAATTCCAACAGAAAAAAGGCTCTGTACCAGTATTTATGATTAGGGTCGATAAACCAATGTGCCGATTATGGTTCGGTTTTATTCACATGTGTCTTGGGCATTCGTTCATTCTTTTCTATTTTTATGAAAGCAATATTTTTTCTGTGTATCATGCTTATTCACAAAAGCTATTATTGCTTGTTAATACCCATAACAATTGTTAAAATAGAAATCGGTATTCACATTTCACTTTGCTTGCTATGAACTTTCGATAATATTGTTAAGCTAAAAATTGTCAAATAAAACCGTATTCAGAGTGCACTATTGCTTGTTGGAAATGGTTAAAAGTGTTGTTACGATAACAAAAATAAATTTTAGTTGTTTGGGAAGAAATATTTTTTTTTTCAATCAAAAAAATTGATTTTATAATTCCAATTATGGACATTGTGGCGGAAGAAGAACGGTAAGATAAAAGGATGTGATTTAAAGCCATGAATTATCCATTGATACAGTAAAACACACTTAAATGCAACACGCTTAAATGCAAAGCTCGTGTAATTGCACGCAAAATTTGTGGCTGGAGGATTTTAAAGCATTTTTCATATGAATATATACACACGCTTAATTGCAATACTTGCTTAAATGCAACCATTTTCATACTGCAAAAGTATAAATTACATGAAATTTTACACGCTTAAAAGCACATGTGCAAAAATAAAATGTAATCACACCAAAAAAAAGTGATTTTTGTTATTTTTATGTGATAAAATGAATTCTTAATTAGATCTTTGTTTTTGTGTAGCCTAATTGAATTTAAATGTTTATTCCAGGAATATTAAAGTTGCATGTTTATATTTGACTCGCATAATTGCACATTAATGTGTATTACTCCGTGCTTCCGTGCTACGGATAAATGCAAAACACGGATAAATGCACATTAAATTCTGCGAAGTTCGATGTGCATTTAAGCGTGTTCTACTGTGTTGCTTTTTTAAAGACATTATGTTGGATTACCACGTGGATTACCAAGTCAAGTTCTTCGCGATACCAGCGATCCGTTTTCCATAGAAGAAAACAGTTTTAAAAAATATTTATCGTCTCCCCGCAATGCAATACAACAATTCGCCAATGCAATACAACAATCCCCGAATGCAATACAACTGCAACTATTAAAATAATTCACAAAACTGTTGCCATAACAACACAACGAACATTTTTAACGAAACTTTTTAACAAGCAAAATTGTGATTACCATTTTCTTTATGGATTGCTATGAAATTTATTGTTACTTAACAATATTGTTAACTAACAATAAATTTGTGAATAAGCATGTATATATAGTAAATTAAATCAAATATCCATACCACGACCATTGCAATAGTGAAATTCGGCCGGAGCTGATAGTCTGTCCAGGGTTGTGAAGCATTAACCGAATCTTTGTAAATGCCCTTCTTGTTGACTAGAGGTCCGCCACCGTGTCCAATATAAAAATGTTTTTCAAAGTTTTGGGATATTTTCTCCGCCCATTCTTTGAATGTCCACACAGTCTTTTCACCTGAAAAATATATGTACGAGCAATTGATAGATAGTTGGAGTAATAAAGAAAGGTCTTAAAAACTACCATTTTTGCCTGTCCTTTCAACTGATTTGTATGGGATAAAACCGTTTTCACTAAGATCTTGCATAAATCGTAAAACCGACATTTGTAAACCAACTAATTCCACGGCAGATCCATCTCTAGGGGTGCTTGGTTTACCACGGTTGCCAGCTTTATCAGACGAACCCATTTTATCCATCCAAGTTCCGCAATTGGCATCGTTACCACCAAATACAAAACCAGTTTCTGGGTGTACTCCAATTTGATTATTAAATCCTTTATCAGTCATGTGAGCATCGATTTCAGTTCCGGCATTTCGTTCTCGATAGACGAGACCCTGAAAGTGGACAGTGAGAGCTTCTTGCATAACGTCGTAGAGAAATTGATCCTAAATCGAAAGAAAGAATTAGATGGCAGTTATATAGTCATTCAGATGCTGTGTTACGATTTCGCCGGGTGGCTGAGGTGGTGAATCGTCAGTCGGAAATATTCTCGAAATTTTATCTTTCAGCAGATTCTTTCCATTCGGTGCTTCCTTTACAAATAATTTAATGGCGTATAGCCACCACCAGACAGCATCACGACAGTTGAATCTTGGTTTAGTGCCATTATCAAGAAGATTTGGTATGAGACCATGTCGCATACAGGAACCGAAACCAAGAATCATGTATCTAGCTTCATCCCAACGACCAGTCAAGTAAAGAAGACCACGTAACGAAATAAATGTGTCACGTCCCCAGCACCTCATATAACCAGTTGAAAAGTGCGGTAGTCCAGCAGAAAGTGTAACACACCTTTTTGGCGGAGATGGCGTTAGTGTATGAGGACTTAAACGGGGCAAATTAGCAGAATTGCTAACAGCTAAAAATTGCAATGAAGCTAAGCCAAGAAGTTGTGGAAATGTTGAGCCATATTTAATAATACTAGATAAAATTAAATATAGTATAATTTGTCTAATTATAATAATTACTATTTACTCGGCCATTAAGTTGACACAGTGATTTAATAATATGTCAAATATCCCAGTAATAATAACGTCAAAATAGCTAGGAATTAAATAGCGTGGTATCTCTTTAAGAGATTGAACATTTGTTTGAATCCATTTTGAAAGTTGTAGAGTTCCCTCGTGATGCGAAAGTCGATTATGGATGTAATCTGTAAAAAAAACAGAATTAGATATTTTTTTTAAAAATCAATGGAAACAGAATTAAATTCTAACCAATCATCCAGTCTCCCATGCGCAGATTATTGCAAAAGGGATGGCCCAAATCATTATTTGGCCCAATTTCAGTCAGTAAGGAGATGAATCCCTGTAAACCACAATAGACGATTGGACCAAAACCGGGTATGTCATAAGCTGCACCACCAAAACCAGCGTCACGTTCTTCGGCATCACATTGGAATAGTGCACGATTCAAGTCGATCAAGTTCAATTTCGAAACGATTTGCTTGAGCTCATCGACACACTTCCCAGTATCATTATGGATGGATGTAGTCAGGTCATGTAGCTTTGTGAAATGTGGACGAGTATATGGATGTAAAGATGCCCTAAATTAAATGCAATTAAATCAATTAAATGCAATAAAACCAAGTAAAATAGAGAAAAGAAGAAGTTTTACCGAACAGCTACAACCGTTCCTGGGCGAAGATTTTCAAAGTCCAATTGGGTAATGTTGGCATCTTTAATCGATACATGCTTGAAGATTTTAGATTGACATAGTGGAATGTGCTCACTTAATTGACACGAATATTCATTTAGGCCATTTATATATTTCTCATCCCGTTTATAATTGAAAGGCCTATCGAACGGTTTTCCCGATTTGTGACTTATTTCTGCTTCTAAAATAATTTCATCTAAGCTGCCTTCAAATCGTAATGAGCGAACAGCAGTGGGACCAGCTGTTGCATTTGGATATTCAAAGCTCGTATGAGCAATTAAAATAACACTTTGATGAGTTGTTGGCGAATGACGCGTCACAGCAACAACATTAGGATCCATTTGATCAACAAATACCTATAATTGAACATATTTATTAAAATTTCTGCTAAGAAAGACGTGGCTATTTATTTTGAATTAATCTAAAGAGATTGATAAATACACTCATATTTCAACAATTTGAAAACAAATCGTTTATCAACATGTCTGTGGGGTCTTACAAAATACGCTATATGATGTGGTTTTAAAGTTTTACAAGAATGTTTTTAAGAAGCTCAAATTTGGACAATCTAATTCAAATGAATGTTTCAAATAGGCTCTTTTTTGGAATTTAATACAAAACGATATCATCGTTACCTACATATACAGCGGATCCCTTCCATAACTGGACAGAAAATTGGGTCCTGTGAGTTTCCGCTAATGGGAACTGTATTGGAGTGGCGCAAAGTTGACTGCGGGGCCTCAAAACAGATTTCGTACAACAAAATAATAATTTATTGTATTTCCCTATTTGTTACATTTCACCAATTGGTATGGAAATGATTAAATAATTTTAATAAATTTTACATTTCAATCATTCGAAAAATCGTTTGTAAATTAAAACATAACAAAAGCTATAATTGCCAATCTGGCAATCATTGGAGACCCGTATGGTGATATTCGTATCAAAATTCGAACAGTTGTACCAAAATTCCACTTTGAAGTCAAACTTTCCAATAAGATTTTTTAAAATTTATTCCAATCGGATTTTGATGTATGGGAGTTTTATGTAGAATCATATCCTAAATAACTTTTGTTCTTGGACTTTTTTGATAAGATGCTCCGTTTTTGAGATTTTCGCAAAAAACGTTTTCGTTCGTATGGGGGGTACCCCCCCTAATGGTGCATTTTTGCCCATTAACGAACTTAGCCTTGCATTTTACGAAAAACGAATCTGCGCAAAATTTCAAGTCTCTAGCTCAATCCGTGCGCCCGCAATCCGCGCCACAGACAGACGGACAGACGGACGGACATGCAGAAATTAATTATTTTTAACCGACTTCCAAAAAGGAAAAGGTTCTCAATTCCACCTGAATATTTTTTTTTTTTTATGTATGTTCACGCCTAACTTTTTACTGGGTGGACCGATTTTGGTCATCCAAAAGAGAAAGTTGTGGAGAAAGTTCCTGGTTGGGCCCTGGTTCATTCATGGGGAAAAATGGACCATTAGGGGGGGTACCCCCCATACAAACGAAAACGTTTTTTCCGAATTTCTCAAAAACGGTGCATCTTATCAAAAAAGTGCAAGAACAAAAGTTATTTGGGATATGATTCTACATAAAACTCCCATACATCAAAATCCGATTGGAATAAATTTAAAAAAATCTTATTGGAAAGTTTGACTTCAAAGTGGAATTTTGGTACAACTGTTCGAATTTTGATACCAATATCACCATACAGGTTTTCAATAATTGCCAGATTGGCAATTATAGCTTTTGTTATGTTGTTACGTTGTGTTCAGTACAACACAAGGAAGGTTCTTTTATATATTTCCCCCGTGTTAACCTACCCCTTCAAACCCCTCCCTGCTTGGGATATCGAGTAAAATTCTTTGTATTGTGTTCAGTACAATATCTGGAAGAATCTTTTATATATTTCTCATCTGCGGACTTATCCCCTCAAACCATTTGTAATTTTACCTTAAAAATTGAAACTAAAAACGTTCGAAATAAAAAAAAATTTTCTAAAAAAAATAAAACCGACTTTAAAAAAAAACTGAAAAGAGAAAAAAGCACTAAAAAGAAAAAAATAATTTAAAACTATGTCCATTAATAGCGCATTTAAAATTCGGCTTTTTTGGAGTGGCGTTAAATTTGAAACTAAAATAAATTACATACTTTCTAACCCTTAAGGCTAACTAAGAACTGAGATCGACTCCAAAAATTTTGTTGTCAAACAGATTAACTATAGACACGGCTCTTAGAAGCACCAAAAACTAAGTTCTTTTATGTCCCAAATTGGATTCCCTATTTTTAAGCAATCGCTATAAAAAAGCCCACTGTCTCATATGTTACTATTTTTTGTAGAAATCTATCCTATTTTTTGTCTCCATGTACAAACTGATTTTGTGCGAAACTTGACAATAGAAATTTTACAACGATTTTATTTAGTGTAAATTTAACGCCACTCCAAAAACGCCGAATTTTAAATGCGCTATTAATGGACATAGTTTTAAATTATTTTTTTCTTTTTAGTGCTTTTTTCTCTTTTCAGTTTTTTTTAAAGTCGGTTTTATTTTTTTTAGAAAATTTTTTTATCATTCTAAACACACTGGTGTAATTCATTTTTGTGTGTGATGACGGGATCTTGGCGTTACAAACGGTAAGGCAAAGTTAATATACCCTTTGGTTTCACCATACGGGTATAATAACAAAAATAATTGGTTTATATAGTTATAAAACACAATTGGGTATGCGACTTGTCAAAATAATATATGATTTTCGTGCCATTTTCAGTGAAAATATAATCATAATTTAGTTTTTTGGCTAATTCGGATTCGATAGATAAAATGGCTAAGAATGTAAATATTTCTAGACGAATGGTAAAGTTATTTTTTATTTTTCAAACTTGTTTAGAATGATGAATCAATTTGATTTTTGCAGGTTCGTCACCTGAAATTTGGCACAGCCGTTTTTTCGTAAAATGAGAGGTCGAGTTTGTTCTACATACATACCGTTTTTGGCGGCTCTATATATAGAAATATATTTATTAGGCTTAGTATACCGTTTGTAACGTAACGAACCAATCGTCGGACACAAAAATAAAGTAAGACAAAAAATTTTGGTTTCCACATGTTCGCCCGTGAAACGATTCAGCTAGAGGATTGAAATTTTGTACAGTTGCCTTTTTAGTAAATAACAAGGCTAAGTTCTTGAACGAGCAAAATCGGACCATTCCTACCCCTTTCCCCACACAAATGAAACAGTGTTTACAATTTTCTCGGAAAATGAAAATACTTTTTCCTGTTTGCTCTGTCATCATATCGACATCTCCGTGCAAGACTAACGTAACTTAACTTACGACATTTTTCAATGTTCAATTTTAAATTCACTAAAAAATAAAACTTGTTAACTTTTTTGAGATGTTAAGCATTCACAACTGCAGATTGAACAATTTGCAAAAAACAACTAAAATTCATCCCCAATATTAATGCTTTATCGTACTTAACAAAAAGGTGAGAAATTTGACAGCTCAAGAGAGATACGATAGTCTTGCACGGAGGCGTCAATATAGAGTATTTGACGATTAGCCCCTGCGATTGTAGCTTTTCTTATGTTTTAAATAAATACTTGATCTGTCCTCATATAGAGTATCACAAACCCTGCCTTCATGCGAAATTTCAGGAAAATTTAAGACTCTTCGGCATATTTTTTGAATATAATATATCAACTGTGTTTGTATCAACAATTATGAATGGCACTGTAGAAAGTTAAGGAAAGAGTAATATAACTCGGAAGTTGGCTAATGTGATAAAACAAGTGTTCAAATGAACTTTTTTTAAAAGCGTTTTTTGAATCTTACTTGACTAAAACCTTGCTCTGCTAATTCACCATGTAGCAAATTTAATGCCCTCTTAGCTGCAACAATTCCAGTTTGGAAATTAGCGCCTTTACCCCACTCCTGATATTGACGTTCCTCATCTACAACGTGAATCTACAAAATACGAGCTTTTTTTTAATATATTGATTTCATTAATAAAAATAATTTGCTACATGATGAGGTACTAATTCGTCATAGCCACGATTACTGCCGGTTGCACAGCATGCCATAGATACAAGGGCCGCTGACGGCAAAATATCAAAAACAGATCGCTTTTCGATAGGCGACGGATTGTCATGTGTTAAATCCAAAAACAGGGCATGAGCAATATTCGGTGCCAATGAACGTTTGGGTGATACAAAGAATGCACCGACGGGTGTGCCACCATACCGGTAGACGAGTCGGCCTTCTTCATGTGCGTCCCAGGCCGATTGAGCCTCTCGAATTAACGATGTGATACCCAAACGATTAACAAAAATATTATCAGTCATATCGGAGTTAGTAAACAGTTCTGCGACCACGTATAGTTCCGAGTTAACCTTTCTTGCACAATCAAGTAAATATTCAGCCACATGTAATGGCGTCGAATGGCAATTGTCCAACCGAACACCATCGAAGATTTTTGCTGTGGTCTCCACATATTTTTTCATATGGCTCCATAAATAGGGGCTATCTTCTGGTTTATCGCCATACCTTAGCTTGACACTATCACCCCATGCGATCAATTCTCTCTTTAGATAAACATTACTACGACCAGGTTGGGGTCTTGCAAAATCACTCAATGGATCACTATTCATAACCCAACCATTATGGGCCATGAAATATTTTCCACCATCTGTGTACATTATCTCTTCGATTTCTATCAATGTTTTCCCCTTAATACCAGTGTGAGTGAAATACTTAGAAAACACTGGATATTTGATTGAAATTTCTCGAACTCTTGGACCACCTTCTTGAACTCTTTCGTATCGAACACCAGCTAAACAATTTTCTACAGCATAATTTAAATACTCTAGAATTTCACGTCGAACGGCTGCGTTGAGTTGATCTATGCGAAGCCGAAAACTTTCACTACATCTCTTAATTCGAGTGTCTTCATCAAAGCAATCTGCTCGAAATACATTATAAATTTCTAATGCAAGACTTAGATCAACTGATGTCTTAAGACGACGGTATTCTGGGTCTTGAATTAAAATTATTTCGCTAGAACGATCCTCCTTAATCATTTGAGTTGGTGGAGGTCGTTTTCTGATCTACAAGTAAAAACATAAACAATAATTAAAATGATTCCATTTGGGTGAAAAGTGAAGAAAGCATACTTCTTCTATAAACATGTTAACATAAGCTGTTACATCACATTGAAATAGTTCGTAAATGTTAACCTTAGGTAGGTAGACTGTGTGCAATTGGTGTTTGAGAGCCTAAACAATATTTAGAAGCATATTACAAATATTGTTTCCATCCTGTTTCCATTCACTTATACCTGAAGATGATTGTCTGAATCAATAACTTTTGGCACTCCTACATTTTCCAGCAAGCCAGCAGCCACATCCCGACCACAGTTTGCTAAAAGGGCATCTAACACAAATGCTGGTCGTAAATGGGGAGACGTTGCGCATGAATATGTAGCATCAGAGTGCTCTTTAAGCCAATCAGAATCATTTGCGGTATGGTTTAGTACAATATCACAAATCGAGGCAATCTAAATGTTTAAACGTTGTAGTTACATTTTTTTTCTTTTTGTAGAAACAAAAGACAAAATCTTACACCCCATTCTTGACGACATTTCTTGATCATCTTCTCAATATCATCGTATGAGACTTTTGCATGTTTCTCGTCAACCTCCAACACTCCAAAATCTGGATTGACTTTCAGCTGATTTTTCAGAGAGTAGCAGGAACGTGAACTGCCTAACTCTTGAATTGGAGTGAAATGTATTACATTATAGCCAGATTCCTTGGCAACACGAAGCTTAGATTCCCAGGTATTCACAGGACCCAAACACTTCGCTAGGAATGTCTGGCACCGAACTGAGTCTAAGGGAATAATTTTTTGTGCACCCGGAGGACCAACATGCAAAATAGGTTCAACTTGTACATACAAAGATCCATTCGGTTTAGTTTCAACACTAGAAGTTTCAAACATGTTAATTTCTTAATTTTGTGATTTATGGCGAATTCACCTTCCATGGTAGAGATAATAAAAGTAATATGTACCCGATGTGTTCACTTTTATCTCGCAATAGATATCAATGTCCGAAATAACGGCAAAAGGATGGGAATCCGAACTTAGCTTTTCTCCATTCTTTGAATACCAGGTAAGTGTTGAATATTGTGTGCGTATAAATTCACATTTTCCTATAATAACAATAAATTCTGTTAAAAAATTAAAATCAACGTTGCAACAAACTTACCATCAACTGGATAATTTGTATAAAGGGCCACCTCTTTTCCTAGAAGTGAAGGTCCAGGAATCAATCGAAGAATAGATCCTCGTTTTAAGCGATAAAGAGTACTTTCCGCATTAACGCCATCGTGGAATGCTACGCTCACCGTATCAAATGGTTTCGTCATTGTTCGTGCCTGAAGAAAAAAATATATTTGTACCGGACCATAGTTTTGAAAATAAAATATGTTTATAAAAAACATTTTTAAATTTATATACCCACTCCTGGCCAATTAAATTGAACAGACAAGTTTTTCAAACTTTTTATTTAATATCAATAGTTACATCATTTGACTTTAAAGTTATATTAAAGATTTGTTATTCTGGCATCATATTCGCAAAATTTTTATGTAATTTAATTAAAATAAATAAACAAAAATTTAAAAAACATAAGAAAAACTACAATTGCCAGGGGCCAATCGTCAAATATTCTATATGATGACAGACAAAATATTTATTTCAAAAAATCCATTTATAGAGGAGAGGGGGAAAGGAGTGGTCAGATTGGATTTTGATGCAAGGAACGGTAGTTCATTTTTGTGTCCGATGATTAGTTCGAAGCATTACAAACGGTATACTTAATCTAATATATTCCTATATATCATATAGAGTATAAAAATCCATTTGTTTAGGAGAAGCGGAAAGGAGTGGCCTGATTGGATCTTGATGTATGGAACGGTTATGTAAAATCATCTTCTAAACACATTCCATCTTTACAAATTTTTCCACACGATGCACAGTTTTCAAGAAAAAAAAGAACAAAGTATTCTATTTGTATCGATGAGGGGAAAGCAGAGGCCCGATTGGATTTTGATGTATGGATGAGTTATGTAAAATCACATTCTAAACAAGGATTGAAAAAGCAAAGCAAATCAGCAAATCAGCAAACAGCAAGCACAAATTTGCTTTTTTTTTGCTGTGACGGAGAAATGGTATACAAATGTTGTACTTATTTTCTCTTGGTTGCTTATTGCTTTGTTTTGCTTCTTTGCACTCCGTTCTGCTGCTGCTTTGAACTGCTTTCTGCTGTGCAGCAGACATTTAGTTTGCTTAAGCAGGATGTGAACTTTGGTTTCAGATTTTTTTACTTTTTAACGGTGAATGGGGTGGATACGGGGGAAATGTTTTTGTGAGTAGGGGCAATATTTGTGAAACTTTGTCGGGTGGAAAGGGGGTTGAAACTGAAGTTTTTGCGGGGGGGATTATTTTGCGAGGGGGTATTCTCGCGGGATGATTTTGGAAGGGCGAAATTTTTGCGGGGGGGGGGGATTTGGGGGCAATTTTTTTGAGAGAAGTATTTGTTTAAGGTCGGGTTGCGTGGATGAGGTTTTTCTAAAATCATTTTTCTAAAATCTCATCGTTCTGATTTCCTGCCCGTCTAAAGTCCTTAAAAACTATTTTATTTTTTAAGTTCAATGAGGCAGACCTTCCATCGAAATTTTAAGCCTCTAAGACAGTGGTTCTTAACCGGTGTTCGATCGAACCCCAGGGGTTCGGTGAGTCAGTCTCCAGGGTTCGGCGGAGGTCAAAACACACACCCGACTCTCACCAGCGATTGTAGTAAATCTACTACTATTTTCGCATTCAAAGAGTGTGTTTACATTAGGACTCATTTTGAGGCTTGGATCATCTCAATAAACAGATGCAGGGCGGTGGAGTCAACATCATTGAAGCGGAAGAAAACCTGAAGGCTTTTCAAAAAAAGCTACCGTTATGGAAACGACGAACAGAGAACGATAACTTCGCGAACTTTCCCCTGCTAGACTAAGTAAGCTAGTGTAAGTAAGATCGAAGATGTATCTGGAATCGGAGACATTTCTGTACCCGCGGAACTGAAGCAAGCAATTGCCACGCACTTAGATGAGCTTGTGAAGTCTCTCGACGGATACTTCCCTACAAGAGAGTCATATCCAGCATGGGTGAGACAGCCGTTCACGTTTAATACAGATGTCAATAATGAATACCTCGATGAAATCATTGAAATTCAGCAGAGCCAGATTCAACAGCAACTCTTCAGAACAACAACACTCTCAACGTTTTGGTGTCAACAAATGGTAACGTACCCTGTTATTGCTAAGAAAGCTCTGGAGATTTTCATACCGTTTGTTACAACATATCTTTGCGAGCAATCCATTTCGAGGATGCTGGACATAAGGAACATACTTTGTTGCGAAAATGACATGAGAGTGGCACTTGCCAAGGTAAAGCCGCGCATTTCTGAACTGGTCTCTGAAAGGCAACAGCAGACGACACACGGATTTGCAGTAAATATTCATTATTATGTTTTTGTTTTTATGTGAAAATCATGTTATAATGGTTTTGTTTCTTGTTCCGAATGGTTTTGTTCATTTTGTACACCTGTGTATAAATATATACCTATGTTCTGAATTTGAAAAAATCATATATTATTTTTCCAATTAAGAAGGGTTCGGTGAACGCCCATATGAAACTGGTGGGGTTCGGTACCTACAAAAAGGTTAAGAACCACTGCTCTAAGACATCCAGAACCCACAGAAAAATTTTTTCCCAAAAAAATTATTATTACGACTAAGGAGGATATATCTTAGAAGAATACGCAGCTTATAATATTAGAATTAAAAATATATGTATAAAATATCAGTTGTGATCAACACAAAACTTTCCTTAGCAATATTTAGTGTCGGAAAAAACATTTAACAATTAATATTTTTTCAAATATCTTGAGAACCGTTAAAGATACATAAAAACTTTTAAAGGAATTTTATTTCCTTTGAATCGTGTTATATGCATTTTTTTCAGAACAGATTTTCAAAAAACCGAGGAATTTTTAAAAACTTGCTTTTTTTTTTAAAAATATGTTGAGAGCCGTTAGAGATACGTCTAAACCCTTAAAGTAGGGCACACATCTATCAATTTTCGATCAGTCGCGACTGTTACGGCACTTGTCAGTTTTCCATAAGTTTTTTACATCTAGTTATGCGTTCACATCTATCAGTTGCAAGTGACAGTTTTTTGTGAAAAGTATCCATTCATTTTGATGGCAGAATTCAAACAGTGAGGATGAATAATGAAGAGAGATCGTGTTTATGCATTATTATTGCATTAAGTTCAAAAAATAAAATTTGGTTCTGTTCTGATGCGATACGACTGACGCGACTGACGCGAACGTTCACACCAATCAGTTGGCCATCCGTTTTAAAAAAAACTGATTTGGCCACGAATTTTTTCGTAGTTGCCCATCAGTTGTCTGATTTTACGTTCACACCAATCAGTTTCCCATCAGTTTCCCAAAAACTGATGGAACACTGATAGATGTGTAGCCTACTTTAAGCAAAAAATGTGAAAAATTTTATATCCTTAAAATTTTGTTATAATCATTTTTTCCTCAAAAGCGCATAGGTTTTGAGATATTTTCAAAAAAACGGTATTTCGTGTGCAAATCATCCAATTTTATTTTCAAAATCAGTGCTCCGTTCGAGAAACGTTCCGCGCATTACGTGAATTTTATCCCCGCCACAACCGTCCTGCTGAGTTGACTATTCGACGTTTGGTGGGAAAATTCGAGTCAACCGGTTCGATGAATAATCAGCCAACACACGTACGTCACCGAAACGCAAAATCTGTTGAAAACGTCGCTGGTGTGCGTGAGTGTACGGGAAAACCCGAGGCAGTCAATTTCTCGTCGTTCACAAGAACTTTGTCTTTTTGCGACTTCAACTTGGCGAATTTTGCGCCGGGACTTGGGTCTGCACCCGTATAGAATCCAACTGATCCAGGAACTTAGAGTGTACGACCATAGACAATGCTGCGTGTTCGCTAATTGGGCTCTAGAACAATTGGAAGTTGACCTAAACTTCGCCAAAAAAATCATCTTTACCGACGAGGCTCATTTTTGGATGAATGGATATATGAACAAGCAAAATTGTCGGATTTGGGCGATACCAATCCACACGAGATACATCAGCATCAAATACATCCCGAGAAAGTCACTGTTTGATGCGGATTTTGGTTTGGCGGAATCATCGGTTTGTACTTCTTCCAAAACGAAATTTGCATTGCCATAACCGTCAACGGCGAGCGCTACAGATTGATAAGTAACTTCTTGTGGCCTAAACTGGATGATATGGATGCCCACAATATGTGGTTCCAGCAGGACAGCGCTACATGCCACACAGCGACTGCCACGATGGATATTCTGCACGAGCGGTTATCTCGCGCGGCGGCGACGTGCATTTGGTGCTGGTGTATCTTGTGTGGATTGGTATCGCCCCAAATCCGACAATTTTGCTTGTTCACATATCCATTCTTCCAAAAATGAGCGCCGTCGCTAAAGATCATTTTTTTGACGAAACTTCCAACTGCAACAAATTTGATGAAGTTGTTGAACGCTATAACATTCCATGGTGATTTTCCATACACTACTGAACAATTCACAACAAATTTGACAGATGTTCCTTTACCAACATGGCCGCTATAACTTAAAAGTCGAGTTATTATTACTATAACTATTTTAAAATAACATAAAATATTGATAAATGTAAAAAAAAAAATTGGCACTATATGGGTTAACATATTAAATAATAAAATAATATAATAAACTTTTCATATTCCAATTTTCCGGCGATCGGTGGTTCGAATTTTTCTTAACAATGTATGTATGTAATATCAAAATTACTAAATTAAAAAACGTAAAACTATCTCCCTCCACTTTTGCGAACAGCATTTCAATCGTCAAATGTTTCTTGTTTATATATTCACAGTTAACACAGGATACGTAAAAAAAGAGTTTAAAATTTGCATGTAACACTTACTATAATTTAATCAACAGAACTAGCCATATATTTTGTATTTTTTCGTGCCGTAAATCAATTTATGTTACTTTAGAAAGATACGTCAGTTTCAAACAACAGCTTAATATTAAATGAAATAGTTTAAGCCTAGATGCCTTCTTATTATTGATATTGTGGGTAAATGCAATACTTCCCAGAATCAGAAGAGGTTTCTTACAAACATTTCCGGCTCGCTTTCATCAAATCAAAACAAAGAATTGTACTAGACCGAAACGCACAACAAATAGCGACTACATAATATGTGGGGACTCAGAGTAACAAAATTATTTGAAGTTTAAAAAAAAATAAACATTACACGGCAGGACGACTTTTTAAGAAATTGGGGAAGCAATATAAAGTTTTTTTTACAATTTTAACCACCTTTTGAACTGTCCAGAGCACTGATTGTAAGTTCGTAGTACGGTCACTTATTTCTATATCATCCATACTAAAATGACCATAACTTAATATGACGTCAACTAAGTGCAAGATCATGACATTTACTCGACTCGACTGCATGACTCTCTATTTATTTCGATGGACGAGTAGAATTTGTTACAGGCTGTTGGATTTCGAGTAGGGGAAGCCGGGGCTAGTATTAACAAAATTTGGAAATCGGGTCATGTTTTTCTAACAAGTAATATTTTTGATATTGTGTTTATATCTAGCCATACTGTAGGTCTTCAGGTATCATAAGAAATAAAAAAAGTTTCAACCAGGTAGTCACTTATATGAAAAAAATCATTTTTATGAAAAAATGTCATCTGTTAAAACTAACCCCGGTCACGGGGCTAGTTTTAACAACGATGGGGTAAGTATTAACAAAGGTTTTAACATGGAAATAATTAAAAGAAAAGAATTTTTTTTCACAAAAATTATAAAATAAACAAAATATATATCCTTTTAAATTCAAATATATTAATTATCACAAAAACTAATAAAATGAACCAAATAAATATCCTTTTCAAGGAACATAAATTGACAAAAAAAATTAAGTCGTTTTAAAAAACAAAAACAATTATTATTATCTAAAAAAAGGTTTCAGCGAAGCTTTTTTGTACATAATTTGTATTTATAAAAACATAGTATGAGAATTCTTACTCTATGTCTATGACATTATATTGTTAATTCTTGCCCCATGGGTTTGTTAATTTTAGCCCCGATACTACTTTTTTTGAATTATTAATCATACCAAAAATATAGTTAAGGATTGTAATAAAACCAAAGGATATTATTAATTATAGCTTCATTAACTTACATTATCGGCAAAGTTATATTCAATAATATAAAAAACTAAGACAGAAATCAAAATATTCCAAACCATAAAAAGTTCGTTTACCAGCTAAATTTCGGTCTTTGTGCTAAACATTCACTGGCAATTAACTGTTTATGACTGATGAGTCACGATATGATTGACCTTATCGAATGATGGACAAAAACCAAATTTCGAGATTCTGGCTCGTATATTTCGGCGGGAATAGGCTTGTTAATACTTACCCCTGTTAATTCTAGCCCCGGGTTCCCCTACTCGCTTTTGTTCATTTAGGAATTTCTTTCCATTTTTAATTTTCCTTTAAGAAGGCCACATTTTTTCACAAAAAAGCGATAAGCTTATGCACTTATAATTACCTCTTTATCAATAAAATTATTATTTCCATTTTTTTTTCGTCGAAAACACGGAAATAATCTGTTTAGAGAGATCACATAACTATTTAACATCGACTAAGATCAAACTGATTGAAATTTTTTCCAAACAATCGCCATTAATTATGTTGAAATCTGAATTCTGATTTATTTGATAATAAAAAATCTTGATGTTCACTGCATATTAGCGTATATTCAAATCCATTTTTATACCCGTATGGTGAAACCATACCTTACCGTTTGTAACGCCAAGATCCCGTCATCACACAAAAAAATGAATTACACCAGTGTGTTTAGAATGATAAAAAAACATAACAAAAGCTATAATTGCCAATCTGGCAATTATTGAAAACCCGTATGGTGATTTAATTGAACGGCGCACTATGGGCCCAAAGTACCATTCGGCGGCCAAAAATACATAACTTTTGAACGGATCAATATTTTTGAATGGGGTTTTTTTTATTGGCTAGATAAATATCCAAGCTTTATTTCCTCATAATTTGATCATCCCCTCCCTTTCCCTCCCTCACCCATCTGCATTTGAAATCAAAAATTACCAAAATCTCGAGAACGGTTGGTCGTACAGAAAAAATCATTAATGACGAAAATATTTAGAATGCCATTTTACATATGTCGCCAGTACATGAAAATCGAATAGGAGCAACTTTAATACCCTATATGATGAAATAATCAAAACTATAGTATTTGTTGTTGTAATATTTTTTTTGGTTTTGTTTTAAAGTTGTTTTTTAAATGTTATAAAAAAATATAGTATTTTTAAAGACAACTTTTTTAATACGATTATTTTAATACAATTTGATACAAATACACATGGCTAAAATTACATTAAGTTGAGGAAAAATTATATTCTAATAATGTCTTGATCTTCGTCGAATTTTAACAATTGTAGGATTTCTTGATCTTCCTCGTCATCCAATTCATTTTTTGCATTTGTCCATTTAGAACGCAGAGAAGCCAAAAATGGATCTGACGATAGAAGTAATATATTCATCAAATCTTCATTTTGGTTGATTCTATCGTTTTTTCTAGTGTTGGTTAGTCTAAAATGTCTGTAGTCTTTATTTTTCGATTCCTGAGCGTCTTCTGAATGCTCCCCAAGTGGTAAAATGCTTTTTTCAATTATCAGCTTGCCGATAATATCACCGATAATATAACTTTCAATCGTCGAATTAATGTAAATTTCTTAATATTCTGTTGTAACATATATACATATGTATATCTAAGATATTGATTTTTATTGCTCTAATTATTCATAGTACCAGAAAAACCGAGCCATGCTCGGCGATCTCAAAATCCTCCTTCTGTCTCTGTCTCTGAGTAGTTGAATCCGATTATAATTGCAACATGATTCGTATAACGAGGTTGAGGGAACTTGATTGTTTTGTAATTACTATTTATCGCTGCTGATAGATATCTAAAAAGTGATATTTTTAGAATACATATCCCAAAACCTTACTTCCTAGTAATATTGCGAATTTTCATTAAGATACCTACACGTAATTCGAAGACACCAAGCGAGGGGTATCGAGGGGAGACAAAAGTCAGGTTTGTATTGGAAAAATCGAAAGCCTTTAGTCCGCTTAGTAATACTGTAAAGTTGCATTAAGATCGGACTACCCAATTCGAAGATACCAGGCGAGGGGTATCGAGGGGAATTTTCTCAGAGGTGAGACCTATCTAGATCGATTCCTTGTCTACGAAAATCCCTTACCCCCAAATTTCGTGAAAATCGTTTGGCGGGTTCTCGAGATCGTTGTGCAGTCATTTCTCGTATTATATTATAAGATAAGATTACCAGTTTTAAACGGTTTTACTGTCAAGAAGGGTGATATTTAATGGTTTCACTGTATGCTGGTATGGAAAATATTCCGCTTTTCTGTATACTAAAAGTAATTTAAACAATTTCCTAGCATATTAGACGAAAAATCTTTGTCCTTTGTAGTGACAAAGTAAGAAATAAAAAAAAATAATATGTAAGAAATCAGACTTTTGTTTACGGGGACCAGAGTTGCAGGTAGTAGCAGATGAAATATGGATATTTTGAAAGGTATTGACCTTGGCTATCATGTACAACTGACGCCTGACCGGTACAAGCCGGTACATTTTTTGCAGGGCCATATATATATAAAATTTCGCGAAAAAAAATAGTATTTTTAGAATGCCCAGAATTCTGGAATAACAATTTCAAGAAAAAAAATGTAGTACAACAAATTTTTAATTTTTATTATAATTGCCTAAATATGTCCTCAGGTTAATGATAAAATCGATTTTTCTGTACTAAGTGACTTAATAAAGTTCAAAAAATTTGTTGAAAATTCGAAAAAAACCAGAAATTTTACCAACTTTGACCCCATGGCGTTCGGAAATTACTTGTCCCAGGAGAGTGTCCTTTTGGATTTCTAGGTTCCTAAGAATTCTCAACGCAATGGCATAACCGAAATCCTTCAAAGGCAAAACTCAAAATTTGTATTTTTGGCCGCCGAATAGCACTTTGGCCCCAACGTGCGGCGTATCAAAATTTCGTTTGAATTCAAATTTTCCAATAAGATTTGTTTAAAACTTGTTCCAATCGGATTTTGATGTATGGGAGTTTTATGTAGAATCATATTCTAAATAACTTTTGTTCTTGCACTTTTTTGATAGGATGCACAGTTTTTGAGATATTCGCGAAAAACATTTTCGTTCCTATAGGGGGTACCCCCCCCCCCCCCCCCCCCCCTAATGGTCCATTTTTGCCCATTAACGAACTTAGCCTCGCATTTTACGAAAAACGGATCTGCGCAAAATTTCAAGTCTCTAGCTGAATCCATGCGCCCGCAATCCGCGCCACAGACGGACAGACGGACGGACATGCAGAATTTAATTATTTTTATCATTCTAAACACACTGGTGTAATTCAGTTTTGTGTTCGATGACGGGATCTTGGCGTTACAAACGGTAAGGCAAAGTTAGTATACCCTTTGGTTTCACCATACGGGTATAAAAAGAAATAAATAGAAAATTATCATCATCCTCGAAGAGCTTGAGCCTATTCTTTTTACAACAGAACTCACACAAAATAATGTGTTCTAAACTGAAAAATGAATCTTCCGCGTTATCTGAGTTTTCTCAAATTCTTAGCCGCGTTCTTAACACGTTGGCTGCCAAAGCCTTTTCAGGATTTTGATCGTGCAGTGCCAACGTCTTTTCACGATTTTGGTCACCTGAGGCCAACTTTTTTTTTTGTTATTTTTTGTTTCTTTGTGCCTAAAAATCATTTTTGACTACTCGCGACTTTATTATTGGTCCTAATTTTGCAGTTATAACGGTTCTTTTGTGTCGCACGTTTTCGTGCGACATGACCTGGGAGAATATAAAACATCCTGTGGGGCCACGTCGCACGAAAATGTGCGACGCGGCCTCAGGGTAACATTTGGGTGTCGCACGAAAACGTGCGACATGGCAGCCAACGTGTTAAAGTATGCAATTATACAGGGGTCAGTTGTGTTTTCATTTTTTTTTTGCGAAGTGAAACTGTTTGTTTGTATTTCTTTTTAAATAAAAATGTTAGCATATGCAGATGACTTGACATTATTAGCCCCCACACCCGCCTCCCTGCAGAAAATGCTCAATCAACTAGATAAATACTGTGCTAAGTGGAACCTAAGGGTAAACCTAACTAAGTCACAAGTGATGGTATTCAGGGAGGTAGGCTAGGAAGTAGTGAGCGATGGTTGTATCGGGGTAGTCCAATCGAAGTAACAAACAGTTACAAATACCTAGGAGTAGGGGAGACTGGTCCTCGTTGTCACAAGTACTAGTTGTCACAATGGCTATATCTCTTAATTCAGAAATATTTTTGAAATCGGTTCTTCGGCAATTTCGAAGCTCACTCCACCACTACCAACCTCAGAAAGTGTCCTGGCGATCGACCTCATCTGTTACGTTTTTTAACTCGAAATCAAAAAATATCGTTAGTGAGTAAATTCTAATGAATTTATTGATTTTGTTTATTTGTCATACATTATTAAGATAGAAGTGTATTTTGATTGGTATCTCTTAGGACATTGATCGACTTTAAACGTAATTTTGAGTGTTTAGGTTTTACGTTAAGTGTTATAGGTTTAAATGGCTGTCAAAAATTATTTGCCTGTCGGTACTAGTTGTCTCAGGGGCTATTTGTCACTGCAGAGCACGGCTATTTGTTACTGCAGAGCAGGAAAATCTGCAGATTGAAGAATCTAAAACCCAAGAAACATAAGAAGCAGGAAAATAAAGGACGTGAGATACAGAAATGAGTAGTTAACAGCGATGAAGATGAAGACAACGAAGAACTACTGTGCGTGGTTATAAAACTTAGTCAAGTAGCAAACCCAATGCAGGGTGACTTCAGTGCATCAAATATAGACTGTGGGCTCATGATAGATCTGCTGGGCAAAGAGTTTTTTTTTGTTGCCCTAATTATGACGGCAATGACCTTTGACAACGAGGACCGCACGTTGTGACAACCAACCCCAGCCTTGGGGTAACTTGTCACAGTAGACTTAAAGTTTTATTACAAAATTTTCATGACGTCATTACTTGAATTTTTAAATAATTTGTACAATTAATGAAGGACGAAAGTCCAAATATATGATTTATCAGTTTGACTTGGCAATTTAACTTCATTGTCTCCAGAAATAAGGATTTTTATGATTTTTGTGACAACTAGGACCAGTCTCCCCTACTGCTCACCCCAGGTCTGGGTTTTCAAAACCATATGAATGTCAAACTTAGCGTGGCCAAATCTGCAGTCCATTTTGTGTGGAACAGACTAATAAGCAACCGCGACATACAGTACCTCACAAAAGTAGGTTAACACGACAGTATTTTTGAAAGAAAGCATGTTTTTTGCACAGAAATACCTTAAGAGACATCATATAACGGTTTTTAAATAGCCACTACAGAGTCCAGATCTTTCACCGATCGAAAATGCATGGGCTTGGTTAAAAAAGAAGGTTACTGAATGTCAACCACGAAATCTCCTTGAACTGAAAAGCTGTATTCAGCAACAATGGCGAAAATTTACAAGCGAAGATTGCAGAAAGCTTACGCTTTCTATATCCAACCGTTTAAACATCATGTCCCACCAAAAAGTTGGCCATTGTGGTTGTTAAAGTCTGGTGTTAACCTACTTTTGACTGCCTTATAAATTCAAATGTTTGAGTTTAGTTCTATTTAAAAAAAATCCTTCAATTTTTTTGCCTTTTTCTTACCAAAAATAAAAAAGAAGACATTTTTTGTTTTATTAGTCACAATACTTTTGAATAAAATTTTTATTTTCTGCTGTTAAACATGCTTTCTTTCAAAAATACTGTCGTGTTAACCTACTTTTGTGAGGTACTGTACCTATAAGCAGTAAAATGTCTGTATTCAACTCTGTACATAAGGCAGTCATGTGTTATGGGTCTGAGGTGTGGGGGCACTACGAACACGAGCAGGTCGAAAAAATTCTGAGGCATCTTAAAAAAGATGTACGGTCTGCCGAAAAACTGTCCAAATTATGCTCTACTCCTTGAGACTGGAATGAACAAATTATTCTTTTCCACCCTCTCCCAAAGCATGAACTATATCTCGAAAGTATGGGACATGCCAGACCACCGATATCCAAAAATACTTTTTAAAGAAATTACAAATAAAAATTTGTTTTTCTGGAAGGACTGGAAAGATTTGGGATTAAGCGTTTACATTACGATCGAGGATGTTTGGGCGGAAACAGGGCAATGGAAGGAGAGCATGGGCCTGGTCATAGAAACACTAGAAAATAAAGGGAAAAACTCATACAATATGCAAGTACAAGTACCCACGACCCCATCTACAAACAACTAGTACATGAATTAGGAGATAGGTCATACATGGGGCGTGCGTTTTGGGAGGTGAAATGGATAATAAAGACTAGATTAGAACAACTCTATCTTAACTATAAGCCCTGGATAGAGAACAGAAACCCCACCTGTCCGATGTGTGACCTTACAACGGTGGAAGATATTTTTCATTTTGTCGGTCAATGTCCAATTTTGTCTGAGATCAGATTACTATACTTTGGAGTAGCTAAAATGACATTGCAGCAGCTTATTGAGGTTCTAAATCGCCAAAATTGGAGTGCACTTCAATGCACCTGCGGCATATGCAAGAGCAGTGTACTCATATCGACACAGACTAGTGACTGAATTTAACAATTAATTAGATAACACTTGCAATCTTGTTCCCATTATATCTTAAATATCACGAATAGTTAACCACTTATTATTCTCTCTGAATTAAATTAAATTTGTTCCCTTATGGATGAACGTTCTATTTACTTTCTGTAATTTCAAAGCTATACCTAATTTTCTTTTTGTATTTCTCTTGTAATGTAAAACTAAGTGGTCTACCAGCAGACGGCCAGTGACCATGCTGAATGTATTTTTTTTGCAAAATTTTGTATAATCATAACTGTATTGATAAAATAATAAATTCTATACTATACTATTTCTTTTTAGAGAAAAATATTTATGTTCCTTGAAAATTATGTGTTCCTCTTTGATTGTTATGAATGATGAAAGATTATTTTGTTGAATTACTCTCGGCTTTATTTATAGAGAGATTTGATCTCAATAAAAGTTCAGGTTTGTTTAAAATTTTTGAATTTATGGTATGCAATATCAAAGCATACAATGTTTGGCACATCGTGGCAAAATTAGAGATTTTAAAGTAATAACGTCAAAAGTTATAGCTAAAAGAAAAAAAAGGGGATCAAATCTCTCTATTCTATTCTGTTGCTTTCATTCTAACAATCTTCACAAAAGTATTTTTGGGGAGTTTTTTCAGCGGGCCAATTCCTTGTCCGAATATTGTTTTTTTTTGTATTAGATGTGGTTAAGTATCTAAAAAAGTTACCTGTTTTTTTTTTGTGGCCGCAAGCCTATTTTACATGGTGTCTTAACAAAACTGTTATCTACAGCCCATGTGAAACTTTTTTGTTATTTTGTGTGATAATTCTTAACTGTATACCTTCCATATTTCAAACTGGCGGGAGTTTTGACATTTCCACATCTGTTTTGTTAGCCAGTGTACCATCTTCAATTAAAAAAAAATGTGACAATAGGTCTGTTCGATATAAGTCCTGAACTTACTCCGAATATTTTCACTTTACTCCACAAAATGGCGGATTTTCTTACTCTGAATTTGTTTTTATCGAACAACTTGGAGTAAGTTCAGAGTAAGTCACGTTTGAACAGTCAAGGTTGAGGTTAAGTTTTACGTTTGTGTAAACTTACGCTCAACTTGGTAACATATATATTTTCATAATTATACATTTTATAAATTTTTTTTACTTCCAAACACTGTAAAAGAGAGGTTATGTCTGACAAATATCAGCTGTCAAAAGTTTACTCCACCTAAAAGCAAGAGTAAGTCCAGGACTGAAAAGATGAGTTCTGGACTTACACTTTTCTGTTCGATATGTGTTCGGAGTAAGTTCAGAACTCATATCGAACAGAAAAGAGTAAAAAATTTTACTCTGAGTAAGTCCAGGACTCATATCGAACAGACCTATGTCGTGTACTTTTGGAAGTTTTATAAATTGGAAAGTAATGTGTGACGATTGGGAGATGAGAACAGAATCGTGCGAGGGGATGGGTAACTGCTGTAGGTGGATAGGGTCCCCGAGTGGCCGGCCTGTAATGCCCAACCTTGTCTACTTTGAACGAATATTAGAATATTGTCATAGAGATCTGCGGTTTGTGGCGTTCTGTAGGGAAATTAGTGTACTATAATAAGAAATCTATTATTCTATAATAGAATAAGAAATCCGTTTTTTCGGCCTTACTCCCTTAAAAAATGCCTGGAAGTCGGAGGGGAGGAGATCAAAGCTGAAAATTTAACCATTTTTAATTTCTAAACGGCAAACCATATTAAACACTTAAGGATGGCTAGTTGTTAGATATACTTTATAATAAAAATATGGCCTTCTTTCATCCCTCTTTTATACCAGAAAACAGCAGGAGGGATTTCAAGAAAAAAAAAACATAACAAAAGCTATAATTGCCAATCTGGCAATCATTGGAGACCCATATGGTGATATTCGTATCAAAATTCGAACAGTTGTACTAAAATTCCACTTTGAAGTCAAACTTTCCAAAAAGATTTTTTAAAATTTATTCCAATCGGATTTTGATGTATGGGAGTTTTATGTAGAATCATATCCTAAATAACTTTTGTTCTTGGACTTTTTTGATAAGATGCACTGTTTTTGAGATATTCACAAAAAACGATTTCCTTCGTATGGGGGGTACCGCCCCTAATGGTCCATTTTTGCCCATTAACGAACTTAGCCTCGCATTTTACGAAAAACGGATCTGTGCAAAATTTCAAGTCTCTAGCTCAATCCGTGCGCCCGCAATCCGCGCCACAGACGGACGGATATGCTAAATTCAACTTTTTTTTATCATTCTAAACACACTGGTGTAATTCATTTTTATCTGTGATGACGGGATCTTGGCGTTACAAACGGTAAGGCATAGTTAATATACCCTTTGGTTTCACCATACGGGTGTAAAAATCCGAAAAACCCATTCTCCTTTTTAGCAAACTGCAACCTCAGACACGCAAACACAACGGGAACTATCGCAATATACTAACCTTAGAGCAATATTAACATTGTTACGACGAATTTCTCATGTTACGTATATAAATTACTTAAAACAGAAAGATTGTCTCTACTTTTATGGCAAGTGCTGTATTTAGTACGCCCATTCAAAAATAGCTAAAAGTTATACTTCTCAATTTTGAGAGGCTAAACAAGATTTTGTAACGTAGCCCTTTGTAGAATATAGGTTTTTTCACTTAACGACTTTGAAATTATTTAGTTTTGACCATAAAAATTACCTCAAAAAATGACTTATTCTTTCAGTAGAATTTCAACAAAACTTTGAGATCGGACACCTTTTCAAAGCACAGATAATTGGGACACCAAGTTGATATTTAGTATTGCTCCTTGGAGCAAAAATATACTTTTTTCTTTGAATTCAAGAAATATGATTCTGAAGAAAAGAACACTAACCAACAACGGAAATTTCAAGGTGACCTCTTGTATCAGCTGATCGGGTCGACCTTTCAAAAGCAATCTGGCGGCTGCGGTTGTCAAAAGAAAGTAAAAGTTGTTGACAATGTATGACATGTATTAATTATACATAAGTGAATTTTGTTGAATACTCGATTTCTTTTAACGTTAGCTGAAAGAATTTTATGTGTCTTTAGGGATGAGATTTAATTATGAATCAATTCCAATACACAATTCACAATTCATTAAAAAACTAAACAAGGGAAAAATCCCAAAACAAAAAAAAGTCCCACCGGTATTTGCAACTCAACCAACTATGGGATTTCTCAAGTAACCAACAACAAAAGGTGAGTTCTTTTATTTTATTAGTGAGTGTGTTCCATTTCCTAGAGTATAACTGAACTACAAAATCGCAGTGAATTTAAATATTATTAATTTTTTAAGCTAGAACCTGAATCGTACGTCGATGCGTCCGCCATGCGTGCGTCCGGTTGATAGTTCGATACGGTGACAGTTGGGTACGGCAACGAATCTGGAGTTAATTCATTGTTTTGCACTTCTTCTATTAGTTTATCGTCGAAACAATTACTTTCAATTTGTTCCATATTTAAATTGCTTAAATCGTAACCAAACTTTTTTGCGAAATGACATTTCCGTGCGTTGCCGCATGTAAAAGTAGAAATTCAACCTACTCTATGCGGTTGCCGCATCGGAAAACGTATTATTAGGGGAGTACTCAGCAGCCCGTTGATTCTACTCGAACTGTCAACGTGACGGACGCATGACGGACGCATCGACGTACGATTCAGGTTCTAGCTTAAACCAACGACTTAACATAACCCCACAAAAAGAAATCCAATGGCGTTAAATCGCATGAGCGAGGTGGCCATTCGACCGGACCATTTTTCGAAATTACACGATTACTGAACTTCTCCTTCATTAGATCAATTGTTTGACCACCTGTGTGGCATGTAAACCTAAAAAAAACCTGAAAAATAAAAAATGTAAACCTTGACTGACGTTTTAGCAATGCCAAATCATAAAATAAATAAAAAAATAAATAAATAAAATAAACTGTCAGATACGGTCGAATCATAATTCCTTCTGGTCAAAAATCCGGTAGACCGAATTTAATTTTTCTTCATTCAAACTTGCCAACGCGTTTACATGTGGCTATTCCACTTAAATTGTTAAAGCCAATGCAATGGGGCACTCTACACTTCAGAATTGATAGTTCCCGTAAAAACAAAGCGAAATTAGAAGAATGCAATTCTGCCCTGGACTGTCAGCTGTCAATCCTTTTTTTCCAATGCGATCTTGAAATTGGATAAGAATTGCGTTTATCGCAAAATTTACTTTGTTCGCGATAATTTAGAATAAAATATAATAAATTTATTTTACCCTTACAAGAAATAGTACTGAATTTTGTAACAATTAGGTTTTATTAAGTTTCTTCTCAACAGTAAATGTGCATTAAAGTGTACTGATAACTTTTAGTTCAAGTGAAGACTAAAATATTTAATTCAACAAAAGATAACTATTTTATCAAGGCCAGTTGAATATCCTACTTCCATGCAAATCTAAGCAACACTTCCTGGGTAACTTGCAGAGGCGTAGTAATATTTTTGGGGTCACTAAGAGCTACGGAGCTTTGTTTACATAATACATACCCTACGGATGATTTTTACCTAGTTGCTGTTAATAATCGGTAAGATTTGCCAAAAATAAATATTAGATTTCTTATGCATAATTTTCCATTTAAGCAATAATTGTTTTTTATTTAAATGTATTGAAAACAGTTTATAGTATTCGTAAATATAGATTTTGTATATAACCTTTCCTTACAGAACATTATTATTTATGACAAAACTGATTGCTGGCCAAATGACAGTAACTTAAGTCTAATATAATAAAATATATATATATATATATATAATAACTTAAGTCTAATATAATAAAATATATATATATAACACATGGATCAATAAGTCCCGAGACTAACCCAGAGATGACGCTCGTAGTAAACCAGTAACCACGTCTTTCTAGAGTACTAACCTTTGCTTGAAACGTGTCAAAATTTTAAGTCGATCGGACCAGAAACAGCTGAGTTATCGAGGTTGGAGTAAAGTCGTTTTGTAGTTTGTTTAAAAAATGGAAAAAACCGAGTTTCGTGTTCTGATAAAACATTGTTTTTTAATGGGTAAAAACACCGTGCAAGCGAAACAATGGATTGAAAAATGTTACCCGGACTCTTGTCCATCAAAAGCAACGATTTGTCGGTGGTTTGCCGAGTTTAAACGTGGTCGTACCGACACAAATGACGCGGAACGCTCGGGTAGACCTGTGGAAGCCGTTACACCGGAAAATGTGAGTGAAGTGACAAAAATTATAATGAAAGATCGTAAAGTGAAGCTCCGTGAGATTGCTGAGATAACACAGATATCATATGGAAGTGCATTTACTATCCTTCATGAAAAATTGAGCATGAAAAAGGTTTTTTCCAAGTGGGTGCCGCGATTGCTTTCGATGGAACAAAAACAGCAACGAGTCGATGATTCAGAAAGCTGTTTATCGCTATTTACTCGCAATAAAAAAGATTTCTTGCGTCGTTACGTGTCCATGGACGAAACATGGATACATCACTACACTCCAGAGTCGAAGCGGCAGTCATCTGAGTGTCGCACAGCTGGCGAAAGCCGTCCGAAGCGTCCGAAAACGCAGCAGTCAGCTGGCAAAGTCATGGCGTCAGTTTTTTGGGATACGCATGGCGTGATTTTCATTGACTACCTCGAAAAGGTAAATCGATCAACAGTGATTATTATATTGACTTGCTGGTGCGTTTGAAGGAGGAAATCGCAAAAAAACGACCGCACATGCAGAGAAAAAAAATCCTTTTTCACCAAGACAATGCACCCTGCCACAAGTCGATGAAAACAATGGCAAAATTGAACGAATTGGGCTTTCATCTGCTTCCCCACCCCCCATACTCGCCAGATTTAGCCCCCAGTGACTACTGGCTCTTTGCTGATCTTAAAAAAATGCTCCAGGGAAAAAGATTTGGCTCAAATGAGGAGGTCATCGCTGAAACTGAAGCTTATTTTGAAGCGAAAGATAATTTTTTTTATAAACATGGTATTGAAAAATTGGAAAAGCGTTGGAACGATTGTATCACCCTAAAAGGTGATTATATTGATGAATAAAAAAAAATTTGGCAAAAAAAATGTTGTTTTCATTGTTAGTCTCGGGACTTATTGATCCATGTGTTATATATATACAGGGTGCGCCATCTATTCCTCCGGTATGTAAACATTCAATAACTTCGCCATTTGTCAACCGATTTGCTTTCCTAGACACGTTTTGGAAACGTCAAACCAGTACAATTTTAACCATGAACCGCTTCACACCGAAAGACCGCGCCGAAATAGTGACGATGTACATTGAAAATAGTCGTTCAATTGTGCTAACTCAACGTGCATATCGTGCAAAATATCGTGGCAAAAAAGCGCCTACCGACAAAACAATTCGGGCGCTGGGTAAAAATTTCTTTGAGCACGGAACAGTAGGCAATCTAACCTATAATCATCCACGCCCAAGACGTTCCAATGAAATTATTGAAGCCGTGAGAGAGAGTGTTGCCGAGGACCCAAATGTCTCGTATCGCCACCGAACTCAGCGGTTGAAAATGAGTGGAACCACGTTGCGGCGCATTTTAAAGGACGATCTCCATTTGTTTCCAGACAAAATACAACTAACTCAAAGAATATTGGCAACAGACAAGTCGCGTCGTATAGAATACGGCAAATTAGTCGGCCGAATGTTGGAAACCATGCCGGACTTTTGGATGTAAGTTTTAATGACCGACGAGGCACATTTCACTCTCTCTGGCGGTGTTTATAAACAAAATTGCCGCATTTGGGCGACAGAAAATCCTCACGAGATTCATGAAATACCATTGCATGATCGAAAAGTGACTGTTTGGGCCGGCGTGTGCGCAAAAACCATCATTGGGCCATTTTTCTTCAATGAAGGTGAAACAGTTAATGGTAATCGATATCGGTGGATGTTGGCACATTTTGTGTGTCCGAAAATGCGTGAAAAAGGTCTGACTGACTTCTGGTTTCAGCAAGACGGGGCACCATGCCACACAGCGGACCAAACAATACGGTTTTTGCAACAAAAATTCCCTAGACGTGTGATATCGAAAAGAGGCGATATTGACTGGCCACCAAGATCCCCTGATTTAACCCCCCCAGACTTCTTTTTGTGGGGTTATTTGAAGAGTAAAGTTTACGCCAGCAACCCGAAGACCATTGACGAGCTCAAGACCAATATTCGTGCCGAAATAGCTGCCATACCGACGGAGATGCTCGAAGAAGTGATGGAAAATGCCCGAAAAAGAGCACAGTTTGCGGTGGCCAATAAAGGTGGTCATTTGATCGTTGTTGTTTTCAAAAAGTAGTCCACATAAATTGTAAAGGATTGAACTAAATAAAAAAACACCATTTTTTGCAATCTATTGTTTCTTTCAAAAGTTATTCAACATTCTCATACCGGAGGAATAGATGGCGCACCCTGTATATATAAAAATATAACGGTAACTTGAATTATACCTGTGTGGATCGCCAGATCCAGTTTTTTTATACCCGTATGGTGAAATCAAAGGGTATATTAACTTTGCTTTACCGTTTGTAATGCCAAGATCCAGTCATCACACACAAAAATGAACTACACCAGTGTGTTTAGAATGACAAAAAAAATTGAATTTTGCATGTCCGTCCGTCTGTCTGTCCGTCCGTCCGTCCGTCTGTCCGTCCGTCCGTCTGTCCGTCCGTCTGTGGCTAGAGACTTGAAATTTTACTTAGATTCGTTTTTCGTAAAATCCAAGGTCAAGTTCGTTAAAGGGCAAAAATGGACCACTAGGGGGGTGCCCCCCATACGAACGAATATGTTTTTTGTGAATATCTCAAAAACGGTGCATCTTATAAAAAAAGTGCAAGAACAAAAGTTATTTAGGATATGATTCTACATAAAACTCCCATACATCAAAATCTGATTGGAATAAATTTTAAAAAATCTTATTGGAAAGTTTGACTTCAAAGTGGAATTTTGGTACAACTGTTCGAATTTTGATACGAATATCACCATACGGGTCTCCAATGATTGCCAGATTGGCAATTATAGCTTTTGTTATGTTTTTTATATAAGGACGAAAAGGACATTAAAAGTTGAAAAATCCTAGAAACAAAAGCAGATATCTCAAGAATTACTTAACATACCTGGTTGATATTAATCTTAATTTAAACCTAATAATAGTAGTTTTAAAATGAGATACTATTTATTTTAATGCGTTTACTAGTTTCTGAGATATAACGGGTTTAAAAAAAAAAACGATTATTTGAAACGGTAAAAATGACAATTCATAAAAACGGTTTTTACTTATACATTTCTGACATATTTTGCAAGCTGAGTTGCTAAGCTTTAATTTAATATGATATGTGTAACACTTACTTTTTTTCAAAATTAGATCTTGCATAATAGTTTCCTCCTAGATATATCCGGCCACAAAATAACTGAGCTGTTCCATTTGGGGAGGAGAAGCGGGAAAATTCGATGCAGGAGGAGAGGTTGGAGGGATCGAATTTTTTACACATTTTTAATATTTTTTTTTGATTTTTTGAGTAAGCTTGGCGACGTAACTTTTGTTCCAAAAAATGGACTTTTATCCTTCTTTTTTTTCTGCCCGAAGAAATTTTAAAAAATAAAAAAAAATTTCAGCCTTTTTTTAAAAAGAAAATCTGTGTTGAAAAATTAGTTAAATAATGTATTCAGAAGCTTTGATTCCGGGTAAAAGTTCATTTTTCCGGACAAAAGACCATTTGGTCCGGTCCTATCCTATTTTGTTACGTGATGAAATTACGTTTAACGACATAAAAATTGGATAAAATCGGAAACAGCATGTAAAAAAAGACGCATCCGAAAGCTTAAGCCAGCCGAGTGATGAGGAAAGAGCTTAATGCGAGCCAAGTTCTCAAAACTGGTTTGGCTTAATAGTTTAACATTTACTTTAATTTGGTATACATTAAAAAAAAAATTCTGCCCCTCCAACCTGCATCGAATTATATAAAAAATCAGTTTTTCCCTCTCCTGCCCAAATAGAATGTCCAATTTATTTCTTTTTAAATAAGGGAGTTTTCTTTTATTTTTCATTTGATACCATAAATTCTTTCATTGATCCTCCATTGAAGTCTTTCATTAAAGTTGCCGCCAAATACCATATAAGTTTCTGGTGTATGGGTGGACCCCATTTAACCTTCCGTCCGCCACTAGGCCTTTTTTGGATTTTAAACACACATTTCATAGAAATATATTTCTCACAGGTATGACATTTCATGAATTCCTGACGTAACATGTTTTCTACGATTTCAGATTAAATTTTTTTTAGTGTATGCGAGAAAAAAGAATAATTCGATTCATACCTATATCTCTTTTCAACTATACAGGTTTGGGCAAGCCTACATGGTTTCCCCATAGACCTACATGGGAAATACCTTAAAAACAGGTATTTATAACGGTATCTGGGTTCTGCTGAATCATAATCTGGAAAATGGAAATTGTGTTTTCTGAAAATTCACACCTGCGGAAGTAGTAACGGTTGACGACCAACTCTTTCCGGTCCGGGGAAGAACAAAATTTACGCAATTTATCCCATCGAAGCCAGCAAAATGTGGGATAAAGGTGTGGTGGGCCTGCGATTCCTCTAATGGTTATCTTTGCAAAGGAATTTTGTATACTGGCAAAGGATCGGAGGAAGACAGAGAGACAAATCAAGGAGAAAGTGTTGTTGGAACTCACCACTAACTACAAACAAAGTGGTAGGACAGTCATTTACATATTTTTAAATTCTTTAATCAATTTTTTTTTGCTTGAAAAGCGTTTTATTGAGAAAAACATTTTTTTAGTTCATTTCCATACAAATTATATGAAGGTCCAGCTAGGTCTATATAGTAGACGGGAAGGTTTTAGAATTGTGGTTGACGGAAGGGTTAAAGGCAGAGGTATGGGGAAATCCTGTGGGCTCGTTCACTAAAATAAAGATTTACCCATTTTTAGTAAAATGCAAAATTCAAAATACACGTCAATATTACACTTTATGCATTTTTTTATAGTTTAAGCCAGAACTTAGGGGAAGACCCTTTTATGCCGAAGCACAGCTTAGGATGGTCGGAAGAATGACAGGAGATATCGGTTTATGTTCTCCTTGAACTTCTGCAGGTTATGGTCAGGGAGAAACACATCGGATGGTAAATCGCTCCAAAGTCTTGTTGTTCGCGGAATGAAGGAACCTCTAAACTTTGCTGTACGAAAACGGGTAGGTTCAAGGGAGAAGTCGTGCGCTATACGAGAGGGTCTAGGGAAAATATACCGTGGAGGAATAAGTTAAGAAATTTCGGTGGAACGTTTCCCAGAATATGCTGAGTAGGAATTACGTACATGGAATTAAAGGCACGATCTTAACCTTTAACTATGGACGTGATTTATGTTCCACACTTCCATTGACGAGTGGAAGTTTTAAAATAAAATTAGTGAGGCATGTTTATAGGTTTAAAATAAAAGGAAGTTAAGTTCCGTGATTGTGGGAGAAGTTTTCGATTCTTAGAAATCGTAAAAAGCAAGGAGCCTATGGCACCCCATGTCCACAATTAAAAAACATAACAAAAGCTATAATTGCCAATCTGGCGATCATTGGAGATCCGTATGGTGATATTCGTATCAAAATTCGAACAGTTGTACCAAAATTCCACTTTGAAGTCAAACTTTCCAATAAGATTTTTTAAAATTTATTCCAATCAGATTTTGATGTATGGGAGTTTTATGTAGAATCATATCCTAAATAACTTTTGTTCTTGCACTTTTTTTATAAGATGCACCGTTTTTGAGATATTCACAAAAATCGTTTTCGTTCGTATGGGGGTACCCCTCCTCCCTAATAGTCCATTTTTGCCCATTAACGAACTTAGCCTCGCATTTTACGAAAAACGGATCTTTGCAAAATTTCAAGTCTCTAGCTCAATCCGTGCGCCCGCAATCCGCGCCACAGACGGACGGACGGACATGCAAAAATTAATTATTTTTATCATTCTAAACACACTGGTGTAATTCATTTTTGTGTATGATGACGGGATCTTGGCGTTACAAACGATAAAGCAAAGTTAATATACCCTTTGGTTTCACCATACGGGTATAATTAAGCTATCTGAATATCATAAAAAAAATTATGTTAAGACAGGTTTTGTCATGAAATGTCATTTTTACCGTTTCAAAAAAACGTTTTTTAGATGTCTCCGAAACTACCGAACGTTTAAAATGAATAGTTTCTCATTTTAATTTAAAATTAATATCAACCAGATACGTTAAATAGATTTTGAGATATCGGCTCTTTTGCTTCAAGAACTTTCCAACTTTGTATGTCATTTTCGTCCTTATATGGTAGAAGCGGGCTCGGATACTCACGTAGGATTTCTTGGTATAACTCAAGTTACCGTTATATAATATGACTCGAATCGAAAAGTGGAGGTACCTCTTCGGAAGTATAGCATAATTTTTAAGTTATAATAGTCAGAAGTTTGGAAAGGTTTTGTTCTCGTCATTCAAATTTAAATTGCAAAAACTCGTAGACGCAATAAATTTAATAAAATAATTTTGATAATGGAGTCTTGAATTAATTTTAGGCGACGTATTTATATCTGATATGAAGGGACTTTAAATTCACAAATTTGGATAAACTTGCAGATTGTTCGGGACATGTAGATATTTTTCCCACGGAAGTTTCAAAAAACATAGTATTGCGTAAATATAAAGAAATTTTGAAATCGTATTCTTGAAATATTTATCAATTTTGCAACTGTCGTCGCATCATGATCTCTTAATATTGTCAAGGGCCAGTGTAAAGAATGTCGATATAACAAATAATTTGATATAATGAATGGACCATGAAATCATCGTTTTTATTGGGCCTCACTGTTAAAAAAAGTATCGTCCTGATTTCGTCTATTGTTTAAATAGCCGAAAAATTCCTACTATCAAATTTCGAATTTTTGGTATTTCAGTTTTTTGATAAACTCCAATAAACACTAGCTAAGTAGTATTTTTCAGTTTCCTCATATAAACAACAAAATTTCGGATTTATAAAAAGAGTCCAACTAAACATTTGACCGAAAGTTTAGGCGAAGCCGAACGTGCAAGTGAAGATTGAATGTCGATTAAGGAACTTAACGTAAAAGCTAATTCTTATAAGAGTCTTACTAGAACTTCATTAGAAAGTTAAAATTTTTACGTATATAATACTATAACTTAAAATGTTAAATAATAAAGCAAATTTTACAAAATTCGTGACCCTCAATACTGGTAAATTGGGTTATCTTTGTAAGTTAAAAAAAGGCAGATCTTGTTATAAGAAAAAAAAACGTTTTCGAATAATAATTTTCGTTATTTACTTTTGCACTGTAATGAATTGATTTACAAAAACTTACGCATGGATCTTTTACACGTTATGCTCTCCATAAACTTAAATAGTCTTCTCATTTGCCATCTTATCATGCAAGATCTTTATTGCTTGGCTTACAATCTTTAGAAAATAGACGAAAATGTATTTTGTGAGATATTAGAGTTAGTTTCGATAAATGTTTCGGGTAATATATTACGAACTAATGAATTTTTATCTTTCTTTTCATCGCTGTAATTACGGAAAAAATGTACCGATTACTAGTTGTATTAGTCTTTATAATTCCATGAATTCTGTTTTGGAATTTAATTTAACCAGATCTATTGTACAATCAAAAACTTTTTTGTCCTTAATAAATTTAACTTACAAGGAACCTTTTGTCCTCTTCCGATTCACTTCGCATTCACACATGTTATAGTAAACTAAGCGATACGTGTTTTTTTATATATGCGGATATTCAGGGAATCCCCCCCTCTCTCGAAAATCGGACGAAAAATTCAATTTTTGGCCATCTTTCAGCAACCAGTTGTCCTATTACAAAAAAAATTTAACTTTCAGCATTTTTCCCATGATAATTGGTATAGCCATATGGAGGTAAATTTCCAAATACTTCCAATAACTTCCAGTAATATTTTATGTGCATACATAGGAAAGGCGCCAAGAGGAACCACACATTTTAGAGTGTCGCAGGTAATTTTTTAGTCTTTGTTTTTTTGGTGCAAAAAAATTTATGCAAAAATCTTAAACCCGGCAATGACGGGTATGCAAGCTAGTAAATAATAAACAACAAAAAATAGATGGAAGAACCAAAAAACAAATAATCACATCTATTCGGAGATACCGCATTACGGTACTTGTGCGAACCCAGCGAGACTGTTATTAGTAGGGCTGCCAAAAATATGCACTAAAAAAGGCGAAATATGCGCATATAATATGCACTAAAAACGGCAAAATATGCACTTAAATATGCACTTTAAAAACATTAAAAATCCGAAATATAGTATATTTAACCCAAAGTAGTGAACGGAACTTGTTAAAATGTGGTTAATTCGACTTATGTGGAAAATAAAAAAATTGAAAAAATAATAGTCTGTAAAAAAGATTGACATTTTGACTGACAAAAAATTTTTTTACTTGTTTCTAAATTGCAACTGTTAAATTTTAAGATATTTCGAAAAGATGTTCAATACTTCATATTGCCTATGGTATAATCGGGGTTAAAACTTGTAGAAAAATCTCAGTTGTTGCTACCACAAAACTTTCTTCCACAAAATCTACGACCCTGAGCAATTTACGCTATAGGGCTATCATTTTGTCAACCAAAGACGACCTCAAAACGTACAAAATTTGAGATAACTTGAGAACGGTAAAAGTTATCGATTTCGGTAAGAGGTAAAAATGTGGAAAATTTTATTGCCTTTAATTCGTTTTTAAAATTTTTTTTTCCGAAAACCTGTTAGTTTGCAATTAACTTGCAAAAATATATTTTTTACATTTTAATAAAAATATTTCAATAACGGTAAAAGATAATGGATAACGGTAAAAAACAAAATTGTACAGAATGCCATTCTCATTAATCCACTTCATACATTCAGTCAGCAAAAACCCGTTAATTTTCGAGATAATCGCAAAAAATTATTTTTTTTTGAAATAACGGTTTATCTCGATAACAGGTTGAGATATCGAGTTATAGCTAAAGACAAAAATGTGGGAAATTTCATTTTCTCCAAGTGTTGTCATACTTAAGGCCATTAAAAAACGCGTAGTTTGGGAGTAAATCGAGAAAAACGAAATTGCGATTTTTGAAAAACCGCCATTTTGGATACTTCCGGTTAACGGATTTCCACCAAAAGTTGATAGGATCGTCCCATTTCAGGACCCAACATGCCTATAAAATTTCATGGCGCTAGCTCTATTAGTTTTTGAGAAATCTTGTACACAGACTGACAGACAGACTGACAGACAGAAAGACATTTTTTTAATATGACTCCAATCGACTAAGGAGTGATCGGGAAATGTTTTTTTACAAAAAAAAATTAAAAGGTTGAAATTTTTCATGAATACAATACTGTATTATACTTCGTAGAAGTAAAAACACATATAAATATTTTTAATATTTATTCTAGCTGAAACAGTCGAATTATAATTTGAATTGTACAAAAAAAAATTTGGTTGTTCATGAAAGTTGTAAAATATGCAACTAAATATGCATTATATCCATTTATATGCATTGATATGCAAATATGCACTAACGTGTCAAATATGCGAAATATGCAACAACAAGTGACCTTCATTTGCTTCTAAACTTATTGATTCGGATGAATAAAAAACTCCCGGAGCCGAAATCATAACGAGAAGAAATATGCAAATGCATATTTTTGGCAGCCCTAGTTATTAGTAACAAAAAGAAAATAAATTAGAAAACTATAATAGATGGTGGGTGGGTGACTGTTGGATGGGTGATGTCCACTTGTATTATTTTGCCTGACATCTTTTTTTTGTTACTAATAACAGTAAGTATTTTATTTGTTACTAATAACAGTTGCGCTTGGAAGTTTTAGCGGAAAGTTTTATTGGGGAGTAACGCAGAATCGATCTGAAGGGCGTTTTTACTGGTTTTGTTCAACACTAAACAACTTCAGCTCCAAGGTAATAAGTTCACTTTACCTATAGCAGGTTCATAGAAAAAACTTCACGACTGATAAAGGCAAAATCAAAACAAATGCGCATAACGGAAAACCTTTTGCATTTTCAAAAATTGTTTAGGACAATTTAAAAAAAAATGCAAAATCCACGTAGATTGCCAGAGCAGCACTTATGCCAAGCGTGCCGTTAAAATATGCCGTTATGATATATGTATATCAACGGCCAATGTCACTGTTTACATAAATGCTACTTAGATAGAGTCTTTAATTAAATTTGGAATTTCTATCAAAATTCGATCTGAAGTGGTTACATACACAGTTAAAAAAAAATACAACAGTCAATATGTTGTCAAAAATGGTGCCAACTTGAAAATACATCACGTGTGTAAACTTACACACCATGTGTAAAATTACGATACGAAGTCTAAAACGAAATTACACATTTGTTATGTAAAATCGTAACATATGGTGTTGCAAAATCACAGTTTTTATTAAAGTAAAATACAAAACCGTTTTTTAGTTTTGCAACATCAGTGATGGTCTTTTTTCCAGAAAAAAATTGCTGAAACGAAAAAAAAATCCACTTTGGCTTAGAAATTTCTTTCCACATGCCAAGCATTTATCACAACACTGTCCTTGTCCGGTTATTAGAACATTTAATATTGTAATTACGAATTGAGTAGTAGGAAATGTGATTTGTTTTATCGCCTGCCCATAGATAATACATATACAATAGATGACCAACTTTCGGTTATTGACTGCGACGCTTCCGTGCCTGAAATCGTAACTATTTTGGTTTGTGTATTGGGTAGTTCTAGTCTGTGCTAAACTTGGTTTGTGCCCTTGATACATTTCTCCTGCTAAAAATTCAAAAACAAAAATTCAATAAAAATTTAAAAAAACAATAAAAAACCAATATCTTTTAAATTTATTTTATTATATTAAATTTCAATACAGAAATCTAAGTTTGTACAAAATATCACAAATCATTGATTAATTATATAAAAATTCTTTGACAATATAACAATGAGTTGAATACTACATAACTAAAGTACAAGGAATCACAATTTGTAATATTTACCCATCCGTTGTGAAATACATGTTGTGTAGATCGAAGAAAAACAAAAACCACGTCGAAGGCTGATGTTCCGAAAAGGACGCAATGATGGGAATGTGAATCTTTGTGTATTCCGTGTCCCATAGCAAGTAGATGTGTCCACTCCATGGAGCCACGACTCCTGATAACGTGAGAACGACGACAAGGAACACAAATGCTGTCTCCACTGGGTATTTCAATGGCAGGCCACGAAAAAAATTTCAATTTATGTCTAATCGAGACGATGTTTTTAAGGGAATTTTCCACCTAGGAGAAATCTCTACAAAACCCGCTTTCACTACAAACATTTTTTTCAAGCAAAGAAACTCACCATCATTTGAGGCATCATTTTTAATTGTGTAGATACTAGAATTCGAACTAGGTTTTGTTTGGTTAAAAGTGTGAATAGGTCAAATTTTAACCCAGATATGCCCATACTAGTAAGAAAATTTTTGTGTGAATTTATGCCTAGCTATAGAACTAAGATATATTATTATATCGAAAAGTACGAAATTTTAGCATCTATGCTCAGCTCAGTGATTATGCATAGTAAACACAGAAAACGAAGTTGGAAATTATCAGGGGGCATATTGCGGATCTCGAACAAACGCTAGTACGATCGAGAAACCATGAATTGGTATTGCCTATCTCGATTTTGTGCTCGACATTGCATACCAGTTTCTCGAAATTTAAGAGTAGTCGAAACAACATTTTTTTCCATAAATGTCGCAAAATTTTCAGCGATTTCCAAAGAAAAAAAAGTGGGTGCTGGCTTTTAAAAATACCTAAAAACCACAAAAAAATGTTCTTTCGAAAGTAATAATTTTTTACTGAACGCACATAGAATAATACAAAATTCTCTTATTAGTGGTTTTTTATAAAACCCAAATAAATATTTAAAGGGTTTTGTAGCATACCACTTGAAAGAATTTATCCGCATAAAGCGAAAAACTGCGAAAAACTTAAAAATATATAATGCATTTGAAATTTCCCAAAAATTTGCCTTGGGCTCGTTCGTTTTCTCGAATTTAATGCCTGATTGCTTAACTCGAAAATCGTTGGTTTCTGACATTTCTCTCTACCGATATTTCTCGAAAGGTCTTTTGCTTTCGAGACGGCAGTTGTGGGTTTAGACGGCAGTTGTGGAAAATGTTCGGAAGAAACATTTTACTGAATAAAGTTGAACAATTAAATGCAACTTTTCACTTTAACACCACAAAAATAAATAAACATTATCTGTCAAAAATATTTCCCTTGGGGAAATCTCGAAATTGTCATGTTCGAGATACGTAATTCCATTGTCTCTCGAAATCGAAGTTGCCTTTCGCATTCGCTGGTCTCGTTTTTTGAGATCCGCAATGTCTCCCCAGGGTACATATAATTTTACGTCTGCGAATAATTATTGCGCGAATTTTATTACTTTCTTATACAAAGTATAATAAAGTATTATTTTTGTTTCATTTGCGAATTTTATTTTTTGATTTTTGCGTTTCTAAGGGGCCTATTGCGGTTATCGATATCTATTCGATCGACCATCGTTGGCCGGAACGATCGAAAAACAATTTGGTATTGCGTAAGGTTCATCGTTCAAGCAATTGCTATTGTGAATTTTTTAGTGTTTGACGTTTGGGAATTCACATTGTTGAAGTTATTTTAATGTTTAAAAATGACTTCAACGCAGAAAATACAATATTGAGCTCCCTTAAAACATAGAGGAGGTGGATGACAATGGCCATATGAGCGAAATCACACCAGAACGGGGTTTTACAAACCAACGTCAAGGCGAAAATATTAAACACCGAATGCTGAGTTCTTTGAATTGACCAATATTTCAAATCTATGTGAAAAAAACAGTTTTTAAGTTCATTTTTTATTTAAATTATTTTTATACCACTTTGGTCTTATTTATCTTCATTTTTTCAACCAATTTTTATATTGGATTTTTGATCGAGGTTTTGATCAAGATATTCCTCATTAGTAATTTCCTAATGTGTACAAATACTTCCATTTTATTATTAGCCTCTAATTTTGATAAAAAAAAGTAATTGCAATACTTCACCGATCGCTAACTTGACATAAACTTCACTGAACGATCAAACAAATGTCATCGTTCCGAACTGAACGATTTTATCGTTCACGAACGATCACAATACCGATTTTTCGATTTGACATTTCAACGATCGATTGACGAAGCTCACAATAGGGGCCTGAAATTCGAATCGAAAATTTGTAGAATTGAAAATATGATTCGTTAGCTAATTTGTCGCAAACGAGAATAAAATTATTGTATGAAATATTTAAAACGAAAATATGTTATATTTTGTACAATGACGGGTCGGGAGAGGGTGAATTGGGATGGGGAAGAGGGGAGGGCAGGATTCGGAAACGCACGTTGGAGATGAAAAAATTCTTTACATTTAACCCTATGTTCTGGTTTCAAGGACAATATTAGACAGAGAATTGCTGAACCGCACATGACTTTCTTCATGATCTCCAAATAAATTATTAATTTTAAAAAATATACTAAATATAAGATTTCTTTATAAAGAAAAACGATATCATTTTACGGTAAAAAGCAAAAATTTGGAGCATTGTATCTTTAATTTCGCATTTTAGCATTTTCCAAAAAAAAAAGTGTTCGCAAGAAAATCAGACATGTAACTACGCAAAACCGTTTGTTTTCAAGAAAATCGCAAAACACCGAAATTTTCAAAGAAGATGCTTATTTTGTTAATTTTCGTTTTACGCGGTTATATGTGACCAAAGCTAAAGAAAATAAAATTTCCTACACTCTTGTATTTTACTCGAACTTCGTATCTCAAAATATAACGCGTTATTTCCGACTTCATATCTAAGATATTTACCAAATCTGGGGTATCGCGATAACTGTAGGCATCACATTTTTTTACCGTTAAACATTATCTTTATTCGTTCTCGAGATATTGACATTAATATCTGAAAATTAAGACTTTTTCTGATTTAACTGGCAAACCAAAGGTTTTTTTTGAAAGAAGTTGGAATGCGAAATTAAATACGAAACAACTTTCTATACATTTTTGTCTTTTACCGTAAAACAATATCTTTCTCCACTCAAGAGATATTCTATAGTTATTTTTTTATGCTTAATAATTTATTTGGAGATCACAGTTAGTATAAGAAAGTCATATGCTGTTCAGAAATTTTCTGTTTTATTTTATTTTGTTCTGTAATATTTAAAAAAAAACCGATGTTTTTGGTATTAGAAAGTCATGTGCTGTTCAGACATTTTTTCGAACTAGAAGTCAGGCACGGTGGTAGATACGTTCCTGAGGACCACCGTTCAGAAAAATTTTATACACGAAGACAATTTTATTGATGTTCGTGAAAATGTTTTTCGAATACTTATTTAATTTTGCTATTTATTTCGTACATATTCCAAAATAGGGTCAAAGTGGGTAAATGTAAACAGGGGTATTTTTATTTTTTTTATTTTTATGTGTATGGGGTGGTGCTTTCTCGCTCCCTTGTCACCGCGACCTTAAGATCTATTGTGACTTCCCCATTTTTACGTTAGCCACCCCTCTTCTAGATTCTTAGTGAATCTTAGAATGGTTTTGACTGGAGTCCTCTTTATGTCTTCTGGTAGTACTTGTGCCTTTCCCATTAAGGACATCCTTGTTCGCGCCAAGGCTGCGCATTCGCACAGTATGTGCTCTGCAGTTTCAACCTCCTCTAGGCAGAGTCTGCAAATGTTGTCGGCGGTTATGCCTATGTTGTGTAGGTGGTAGTTTACTAGGCAGTGACCTGTGAGGAGGCCCACCATTGTCCTCAGCTCCTGCTTGTTGAGGTTTAAAAACTCTCTTGCTCTCTTTTTGGAGTAGTGGATGAATCTTTTTGATTGTCTTAATCCTGGGAGGCTTTCCCAATAGGCTACAGTTTCCTTTTCCTCCCAATTATTGATCTCCATTTTTTGGAGACTCTGCGGAATTGCGCAAAAAGGCTCTGGGCCAATATGCGTAGATTCAGCACCTTTCTTGGCCAGGAGGTCTGCTGCCTCATTACCTTCGATGCCTTCGTGGCCTGGCACCCATATTAGGGTGAGCTTATTGCGTTCGGCTAGTTTTTTCAGAATTGTCAGGCAGTCCCATACGAGCTTTGAAGTGCACATGTACCCTTTGATTGCTTTTAGGGCCGCTTGACTATCTGATATTATATAGATCTTTTGTCCTAGTGGTCTTTTAGATAGACACACTCTGGCGGACAGTTCTATTGCATAAACCTCCGCTTGGAAGATTGATGGATATTGCCCTAGGGCTTTGGATATGTTGCATTTTGGGCCTGCTATTCCGATTCCGGCTTTTCCGTCCATTTTTGATCCGTCCGTATACCAAACTAGAGATCCTGTCTCCAGTCTTGGGCCTCCTTCCAACCATGTTTGGCGGTCAGGTATGACCACTTCAAACGGTTGGTTGAAGTTGGTTTTAATTGGCATACGGTCGGATAGTAATAATGGCGTTATACTTCCATCGATTTGATCAAGTATTTTCATATGTCCTGTTCGACTGGATGTGGTTATTGCTCCATTCGCTAATAATCTTAGGGCACTAGATAGCGCCTCCCGTTTAATTGTTATATGTAGCGGCGGCATGTTTAATATGGCTTGTAATGCCGCTGTTGGACAGGTGTTCATTGCTCCAGTGATTCCTAGGCACGCAAGCCTTTGAATCTTTTGGAGTTTGTTCTGTATTGTTTTTTGTTCTACTTTAGGCCACCACACTAATGCAGCATAGGTGACCATGGGTCTTATTACCGATTGATAGACCCAATGAATCATTTTTGGTTTAAGACCCCATTTCCTTCCGAAGAGTTTTCTACAACTCCAGAATGCATGCATCGCACTATTGTTGATTTTGTTTATATGTGGGGTCCAGGTCATTTTCTGATCTAGGATAACCCCTAGGTATTTAACTTCGGTTGAGAAGCTGATCGTTGTATCATTAAGGGATGGAGCCTTCAAGTTTAGCTTTTTCCGCTTTGTGAATGGTACAATGATTGCTTTGTTCGGGTTGATGCTTAGTCCATGGAAATTGCACCAACTCCAGACCAAATCTAGAGCTTTTTTCAGGAGTTTGCTTACTCTCTGTTCATTGCCGCCCCTGATTAATATCGCCAGGTCATCTGCGTAACCTTGAGCGTTAAAGCCTGCTTCTTTTAGCTTTTTTAGAATGTCGTCTACAACCAGAGACCACAGCAGAGGCGATATTACTCCTCCTTGCGGGCATCCCCTTGTGGCTCTGGCCGTTGTACGTACACTTCCTTGGCTGACGGTGATCTTCCTGCTGCTTAGCATAACTTTGATCCAGGCCACTGTGGAGGGTTCAAGCCCTTTCAAAGTTGCCGCGTTCTCTATGGATTCAAATGAGGTGTTGTCAAAAGCTCCCTCTATGTCTAGGAATGCACAAGCTGCTATCTCTTTTGATTCTAATGCTTCCTCTATGTCATGCGTAAGGCTATTTAAGGCAGTGATAGTAGATTTGCCAGCCTGATACGCATGCTGAGTTGCCTGAAGTGGTGACTTGGGTAAGTGTTCACTTCTGATGTAAATGTCGATTAATTTTTCCATCGTTTTTAGCAGGAAAGAGGTTAGGCTAATGGGACGATATGATTTGGGCTGATATTCTGGCCTCAGGGGTAATTGTAAACACTATTGGTTGTCCCCAAACTGCTATTCCTTCTTAGCTTATCGAGATAATATATTGGAAATTGATCTTTTGTCTCACTGCGGACACGTGGCACAATAGATCTAAGAGAGGGTTCGTTCTGTAGGAGCTGTCAAAAAAAGTGCTTCTTTTTAGTGTGATTTCAGTTTTCCTAAGAGGGAAAAGAATTATATTTTGAAGGGATTTTTAAAAGAAGGATGTATGTTTTAGCTTAATATACGAACAATATAGTTGCTTGAGATAGGTTATATATGTTAATTGTTGGCTATAAACAAACTGTAAAAAATTATTGTCTGTTTACATTTACCCCCTCATTTGTAACCTCATGTCCAAATGTAAACAGTATAATGGGGTTAATGTAAACAATTTCTGGGAAATGTAATCACCCTTTTTATACCCGTATGGTGAAACCAAAGGGTATATTCACTTTGCCTTACTGTTTGTAACGCCAAGATCCTGTCATCACACACAAAAATGAATTATACCAGTATGTTAAAAAAAATTAACTTCTGCATGTCCGTCCGTCCGTGTGTCTGTGGCGCGGGTTGCGGGCGCACGGATTGAGCTAGAGACTTGAAATTTTGCGTAGATACGCATATAAAAAAAGGATTAAAAAAAAGGTGTTTACCTTTACCCCATTTTTCAAAAATTTGAAAAAAAATATAGGGGTAAAAGTAAACATCCAATTTTGTAAAAAATTAAGGACCTATAATTTTGAAATCACATGGAATGGGCAATAAATAGACAAGAAATTTTAACATAATATATCAAAACTCCGCTGTTAGTGATTTAATTTAAAAAAAACCATTACAAAGTTGAAAAAATATCCAAAAAGTGAAAATCGTTTACAATAACCCCCCTTGACCCTAAACAAGGATAAAAACTACGGTGGCGCTTTTACTTGTATGAAAAATTTCCAAACTAAATGAAATTCTCTTATTTTAGGTCTCGATTAGATATAAATTGCGATTTTTTATGACGTGCAGATATTTTTTCCGAGCATTTTTGCGTCATGCAAAAAAAATCTTGTAAATCGCGGGATGGGTTTATTCCAATTCTAGCTCTGCGAAAAGGAAATCGAAAAGGAATCAAAAAAATGATTCGGTTCCATTACTCTGTGAAAAAGAAGCCGAAAAGGAATAAAAAAAATGCTTTGCGAGTCGAAAAGTCGAGTTTCAAGAAGCTTCGATTCGCTCGTGATCGAATGCAATAGCTAAAAATCGGTTTCAATTCATTCTGAAATAACTGAAATATAAAATTCTCTGTAAAAAAATTCCTTTGCGAATTTTATTTTATAAGATTCACGAATATCTCAAAATCTTATTTTTCGATTCGCAAATCGAATTTTTCCGTACCCTGCAAATGATATGCCAACATTTCTCAGAAATATGTTCGACAACGTAGGTTTAACGTCAATAACTTCTCTATTTTTGAATTGCGATAAAGTACCAAAGAAAACTTTTTAAGTTTGAACGATGTCCGTATTTGTCGATTTTCAAGAGTTTGCTAATTTTAAAATACAGTAAATAACAGTGTCTTGCTAAATGGCAATAAGCTTTTAAAAGATTTTGACCCAAGTTAGGATGAACAGGATTAGTCAATTGTAAGCGAACTATATATGGGACGGTGGGCATATCTGGGTTAAAGTATTCAAACGGAAAATTGAAATTTCGGCAAGATTCTAGATTCATTTTAGTCCCAACTCATACTCCCCTGTTTCATGTGCTACTCTTTAAAGGCCCAAAGTCCAAACGGAGTATCTTATGAACATCTACATCTGTCCCAATTCACACGACAAGTTTTTTGATTCATCAATCACGGCTATTCTCTTTTAAACATCCACGAATCATTCACGGCCATTTACACGATGAATATTTTGACGTGCGTCTTTTTGACGTTTATGAAAGTTTTTGTCGTAAATTAACATGAGCGAATACGAATGAGAGCAAAAGGGAATAGAGAAAACGGACTTGCAATAACTTTTGGTGAATCAAAAGTTAGTGATTGACCAACTTTTCGCCCTTCCTACATCTCGCCCTTCTTGCCATCGTTTGGCCGAGACGTGAATCAAAAAACTTATCGTGTGAATCCGGACTATGCGACATTTCAGGCCAATATAGTCACTGATTTTCACGTGCAAGAGGAAGAGACAGAGAGATACCAAAGTATTTCTATATATTATTTTATTTGACGTTGCCCCTAGTAATTATAACTTTTTTTATGTTTTTTTAGCATAGTTATGCTCTACAACGTCTAAAACTTCTGATTAAAATATATGCTATTTTTTGAATATTACAAAGTGATTCTGGGCAAAATAACGAGATTTGCAATTAATTTTTTCCACAGATTGCCTTGCAGATTATATGTAGTCTAACGAGTCTATTTAAACCGTATATAAATAATGTATAGGTTGTCAATTATTTAAATTATTCACTTAACGCGTCAGCATATAATGTGTTTGTTGACACATTCCCAATATCTCCAGTAAAATCATTATACAATCTGGAGGAAAAAAACGAGATAACATAGATTTAAAAAAATAAACAAAACTTTTTGTATTGGGCAGTATGTATGTTCTTACTTCTTAGCAACGTTACTTTTATTTTAAGAATTTAGTGAATCGTTTTTTGTTGAACAATATACATGTACGTTTTATGTAATTGTCACCGCCAATAGTGATTTAATTAAAATGTTTAATAATCCAATGTGTGAAACTGACACAATATTTCCGATACAAACGTTTGGCCAGTACATGAAAGCTCGGTCTCCGGTTCTTTTGTACGGCGACAAGTCGACATTTAGTATATTCTAGTAGATTCATGTAAAAGTCATATAATATAAATTTGATGGACAAGTCTATTATGATATTATTCCCTCAAGGTTACTACAGTGGCACTCCGAAAACTCGGAAGATTTTTCAATCCCCTTGAACTTCTCTATCTTACCTCACATTATTTTACCGCGATGCCTCGAAAGGAACCCTCGAAAACTCGAAGTTTTGCAAGTTTCTGGATAACCGTCGGATCTCAATAAATACAAATTTCTATCTAGAAACCACAGTAACTCAAAGAAACTTCTGTTAATTGAAAAAAAAAGTGTAAACTTCAATAAGTCCACAATTCGGAAGCGATTAAAGGTCTAATGCATTAAAATATAAAACTTTATCTAGCATCAAGACTCGAAGTTTTTTGCAATTAACTTCAATAAGTCGAACCTCGTTGTCTCGACATCCTCGATAGCTTGTAGTTTCGTCTATCCCTGTCAACTTCCACATATTGAGGTTCCACTGTACATCTACATCGCAAGTCAGCTTCACATTTTTTAAGCCGTTATCGCACAACCACATCTTCGTATAAACAAACTTAACTGAAGTGCGCTATCAACATGAGACTAATTGCAATCAATAACGAAATTTCTCTTATCGCCAAGTGTTAGCGGTTCAATCAATCAGTTACTCGTTGTCTCATGTGTTGCTGCTCTTCATTTCGATATCAGAATTTTGTTTAATGTTTGACATTGTTTCTTTTTCTTTTGTTTCATTTCACGTCGATTGCGATTTCTGTTTCATTGAAATGCACTAGTTCGGCGCGTGTTTGTGTCTGCTTCTTACCGAACATCTTATCGTACTTTATTTGACAATCCAAACGCCATAAGTTTAGTTTGAATATAATATCGATAACACAGTTTCGTCCTTGTCGTCTCTTTGCTGTTTTTTTAGAGCTCAGCTTAAAATTCAGACACAGCGAAAAAAAAAACATTTGTTTAAGAAGATTATAATTATGAAAGAAGGGTGAACAATGAAGCGTTCCCAGTTAAAAAATATTGGACGGGCATTTTCCGAGATGTCTCCGTTGAATCCAAGTACTTCAAGCGTACGAAATCAAGATCATCAACAACAAAGCCAAACAGGCGGATATGGAAGCTTACTTCCCTATTTCGGGTTCCTTCGGAATTCTCTCGGAAAATCTAATTCAGCGCAGGTATTTAATAAAATATTTCTAAAATTCTATGAAAGTTTAGATAAGAAATTTGAAAAGTGGTTGATAATATTTGATGGCTTTAAGCTGTCAATGTTGTGATTTTGTGATTAAAATAAAATGAATAATGATTTCGATTTAGTGAAAAATCCGCATACAAGTCTAATAAATCATATTTTCCGCAGAAATCATGGACACAAGTTACGTGATGCAAATCGAATAGTGATTGATTGTCTTCGTATTGAGCAGTTAACATATTTGATTGTTAAAAAGAATTTTGAGTTAAAAGTTATCTCTTTTGTGGCACGTACTATCAGTATTGTAATAATTGGTCTTATGCATAGAAATGAGATTATGATAATAGTCCACTTTTTTGTGCAAATTCTCCGATTTTTGCGAAAAAAAGTGAGCGTACAACATTTGCTCAAAAATCATAAATAATCGAATCAAAACTCATAAGCCGCTATAAAGATATTGAAAATTTTTCAGGCCGACCAAAATTAGGCGATAAACAGCATCATTTTCCTCAAATGTGGTAGGAAGGCTATTCTGATTTTTCTGTCAGATAAGGAAGTCGGATGTATGGAGATTACGCTTTATTGAATTCATGTTTCACGACTCCAGATTACTCAATATGACTCATTGGCTTGGTCATTGATCGGAATGAGCTAAGGGATGATTTCATAAAAATGTGTCATTATTAATTCCACTGTGCGACAAGAAATTAATAATAACACATTTTTATGAAATCATCCCTTAAAAATCAACAAAAATTAAATATGGTTATATTTATTAAGGGAATGTTTAAAGATTTGTCATGCCAGGCAAACGACTTACAACGCGGCATCTTTACAATGTGGTTTCACTGCAATGCGGTTAGAAAAATTCGTAAATTTTCCTACAACGCGGTAGTCCTACGACGCGATTTTAGCCACAACGCGGTTTATAAACTATATTTTTCCTGTATACGCAGACTTCCTACAACGCGAAATGTTCGCGATCTGCGCATCACAAATTTTATGTACTTTTTGTGCAATTTCAACGACGCACAAATCTAAAAAAATATGTTGACCATACAAATTAAACAACGTTAAGTTTGTCATATGCAATTGTGCACACTTTTTACGTTCTAGCCTTTTTAGTGTTTGGTTTTTTTTTGGTAATATGCTTGTTAAATATTGAATTTTGATTTTAATTCAACTTATGTATTAAAGTCCCAGGATTTCTACGGTTTAAGTAGGTTAACCGCAATAAAAAATAGTACGCGCAAACGAGCGATTTCCTACAACGCGGCATTTTCCAGGAACCTAACTACCGCGTCTTATGCGGCAGTCACACGACGCTGTTTTGCCAGCGCTGCTAGCTGTTTGCGCTACTAAGTTATAAATCGTGTGAACCCTCTCAGTACGCTGCCTGCTGTTGCTATTTGCCAGCGCTACTAACCCAATATCTAGCAGTGCTGGCAAAACAGCGTCGTGTGACTGCCGCATTAGGAGGTTTACCTGTACTACCAAATAGTAATTTGATATTTTTACTTTATACTAGTCAAAATTGATTATTTTGTCGCAACTATCAAAATAAGGGTATTTCAGACCAGATTACTATTTCTTACTATTACAGGGGAATCTCGAAAAGATCAACACTAAAAAAACACGGCCGTGTCATCTTTTCGAGATCGTTCATCTTTTTGGAAGGAGTTTTGACTGAAAGAGGACACATGTATGTTACATAAACGTCATTCTAAAAGAAATCAAAGGCAGCAAAAAATTAAAAACAACAAAAGCGTTATGTAAGAACCAGCGTGCATTTCAAAATTCAGTTGTAATGTACATAATATATTTCTTTAGAAATTATATTTTCTGAAAAAACCACTGATTTTGGTTTGTCGTCGAGCAGAAAGCTGTTTCAATACTGCTTTTTCTCTTAATTTTCGGAGATTTATAATAGTGTCAAAATTGGAGTCGCATTGTTCCGCAAATTTTAAGCAAATGTTGACAGCCGCAATTGCATCTGCTGGCAACTGTTCTGTATGAAGAACCCTTTTTTATCTCTTTGATAACATCACATTTTTGTTTTAAGTTTAAAAATCTAACGCGGCCCTTAACTGGCGGCATCTTTGTTGTAGCGAAATTCACTTTTTACTGGAAAAACAAACTCAAGCACTACCACAAGAATATACCGTTACTCCAGAAATACAGTTACTCCAGAAATACCCAAACCAGTTGTGTGAAAAAAGAAAAGAAAAGGATTGTACCAGGGGCGTGGCGTGAGTTTTGAAGCTAGGGATGCAAATTTTAATTTTTTGGAATTTAATTGCCAACTTAAGGTTTTTATGTTATTAATAAAGGTATTTTTTGTGTTGTGAAAAAATGCATCTCTCGTTAGCTACTTAAATGAATGAAAATAAAATAATAAAAAGTTTAAAACTTTAAAATAACTTGTACTTTATGATTATGAAAATGATTATGAAAAATTCATCCGATCTTTGATCCCCAGACTACGAAATTATAATGTGTTTGTTTTTAATTCGAGAGAAAAAGTAAATTAATGATCTTTTTGTATAAAAAATACTGTTTTAAAATAAAATATTTACGATTGTCCGCATAAACCCGGATACACCAAGATCGTTCTTAACTCAGAATTGTTAATTCTGAAAAGAATTAAACAGCTTTATGAAAATTATTTAAATCGCTGTAACTTACAGATTGCCAAACGTTGTTATCCTTCGAAAAAAGTAAACAAGGCCAACAAAATAACTTTTGCTTATTTGCACAACCGCAAAGCCAATTAAAATCTTCGTAAACTTTGACCGAAAATCGTCTCGTACAACTTTTATTTACTGTTGTTATATTTAACTTTGGTTTTGGTCTCCCGCGATCAAGAATATTTTGTTTTTCAGAAAAAGAGCGCGAACTAAATGATTGTTAAGCTTTCGATTACACAACAATCTGCCATTTTTACCAAACTATTGAAATCACAAAAATCACACAATAAAAAGACACGCTATAAATAAACAATTTAAGACAATACTCACTACGCATGCAGAAACGCTACTACCAATTTGCCTTAACGAATTTTTTTAACTTATTTTCACTCGGAAGCAACGATTCGAATTGCTTATTTCACCTATTCCTGTTGCATATGACATTACGAGGCAAAAGAGAAATGATCGCCCGAAAGAAATTTTTATTTTTGGAATGGTTTTTTTAAACGCGAAAACCGCGTATTTTTTGTTCAAAAAGGTATGAATATTAGATATAGAATTACTCAAAACAAAATCATCTAAATGTCCTCCAAAAAAACTTTTTAAATACGGATCTTAGTTTTTTAGTTATTTAAATAAAAGCGCAAATTATTTGACGTCTGCTGAGGTGGAAGCAATTTTTATTTTGCATCCACATTTTCTCTTTTCTCCAGTCGTTAACATAGGTTTTCATCTCTTAAAATTTAGTTTCAACTCTCTTCGTACAAAACTCATAGATGCAACAATAATTTCTGCTTCCACACAGTTTCAAAGGCAAGTTAAGTAATTCTCTCTTTTTTTAAAGGCATTCGCGGTTGAATATATCACGACTGTATGATAAAATGCATTTTATGCCGTACTGAAGCTACAAACGGCACAAAACAGTAACTCTAAGTTGTATTGAAGCTACAAAGGGCACAAAACAGTAACTCTAACAATAAACTCAAACTTAATTATGATCGAATTTTGAAAAAAAAAATGTTTTAACTTAAAAACTCAGTTACCAATATTTTTATGAGATTTGTAAGGGATGCAATGCATCCCTTGCATCCAATGACGCCACGCCCCTGGATTGTACCACGAGGCGTTCATCTTTTAGAACGTTAAGATTCTTCTCGTTCATGTTTTAGAACACTCCAATATTAAAAGTATGCCGTTCATCTTTTTGGGATTTCTATCATTTCGATCGTGCATCTTTTCGAGATTCCCCTGTAATTGTTTTTAGATTTTCGACAACATTCATAGAATTATTAACTACCGAGAATAGCTAAACTAAAATAACTATTTTTTCTCTGCGTGTATGTCAAATTCTAAGACTAGATTCGTTATCAACGACTCCGAAAACTCTCGAGTGACACTTTTCAACTTTCTTAATGGCAGACTTAATGGCAAAAATCATGGTTTTAAAATACCCAACCCCCTTAGGGTCACAGAAGGAACATACTATGAAAATTTCAAATTTCTAGCTCCAGGGGTTTAGGCTGTCCGTTGATGAGTCAGTCTACCAGTCAATAACTCAAGACAAACGTACCAAAGAACCGACTTCGGCAGCACTACGCTGATAAAAATTTCCCTTGGGATAATCTTGATTTTTTGATAAAACCTATTTTATAAGACTCAATATTCATAAAGAATTTATCAGATTGGTCGCACTTTTTTTAAAAACAAGCTTTTATTTAAAAAAATGCACTACAAAATGAAAAACCCCAAAAAATGTGTTGTGTAAGCTATTCTCGGTAGTTAATAATTCTATGAATGTTGTCGAAAATCCAAAAAAAAGTGATATGTAAGCATAAAAAATAAAATAAAATTAATAATTAAATGCAAAATAAAAGCGTAAATATATTATATATCAAATAAGTTGGTGTTTGTCTGTCTGCCTGTGTGTTACTCTTTCACGTGAAAACGGATGTACGGTTAAATTTAACCTAACTTTTGCTAATATTCTCCAACCGAACAGACTGTTTTCAACTGATATAATTTTTTTAAACACAGCTTTCACACAAATCAATTTCAAACCGACGATTTTAACCGAGAAACTTTATTTTTTTTAACCGAGAAACTTTTTTTTTTACTTTATTTTTTCTAAATTAAAAAAAAATGTTTCAGAAGCTCAAAAGTTTGCCGTTTCCAAAAGTTTTGTAAGCAATTGTTTGAAGACATTTTTTCCATACATTTCTTTTCCAATGTTTTTAGTCAGTATGTGGTCTTACATGGTTCAGATTTATTTTCGGTATCAACATTTGTTCATTGATAGCATTGGCTAATTTTCCTGTAAAATTAGTGGTGTAAGCTTTTCCCGTGAAATTTACTATAAAAATGAATTTTGGTTTTCAAATAAAATTCATTTTTATTGCGATTTTTTTACATTAAATCAAACATTCGTAAAATCATTTTTTAAATTTGACTTTGGTGTTGTGCATTTTTGCCCCGGAAATACAAACAACGAGCTCATGACGCTTTTTTGGCGTAGCGAGGTGTCAAAAAAAAGTTAACTTAATATATTTTCTATGGAAGGTGGTTACAACCAATGCCGGCAGACGCAGCCTAACGCGCTGGCCGAAAAAGACCAATTTTTAACTTTCATACCGAAGGACCGGCGTCAATTGTAATCACTTCAACGCCGCCGTACTTGTGAAAATTCAATTATAATGATTAATTTTCAAGAGAAATTAATTGCAGCTGTTAAAAAACAATCTATATTATACAAAAAGGCGTCAGAGGGTTTTAAGAATATAAATCTTTAATTTGTTTTACAAATAGAAGTTGAAAAATTTCTGTCAGCAATGTCATTTTAACGTTGTAACCAGCACATTTTCATAGCGCTGGGCTGCGTCAAGCCGACATTGGCATTATTCTTTCTTTTTTCAGATAAAAACGAAGCAGTTAGAATGTAGTCAGCAACTTAATTATCTTCTAGTTTCGTTTCAATTTATTCAATTTAATCTATGTTTGCTAAAATTTTATATCCCAAATTCTAACTTAGAAGTTTGCCGTTAGTAAAATGATAACAATTTGTTTGTTTTGCGACAAATGTCAACTGCTATTTAAATTAATTTGCATAAGAGTCTTTAATTAATGTTATGCAGAGCTTTATAGCGACCGGGTGTAAGTTTTCCGATTTAATCGTTGCAAAACAGATAATTCAAGTGTGGTGTGGAATATTTTTTATTGTGGTTTAAATTTCAATTTATAAACCGTGTAAATTAGTGGAAAATGTTTAAATCGCGTTTGAAGCCTGTTTCTGATCTCCTTGAACCACAAGAGGTACAACTTTTTAAAAAAAAAATTTCAAACATTGTTTTATGAACGAAGTAACCTTTATTGAAGGATTGCAAGTTTCTCATTGTCAGAGCTATTAATACATTATAAGTTACTCGCGCAGTTAGACATATTTTATTTGTTGCCTTTTATGATTTGTATTATATTTGTATTTCGTGTAGTAAAATATTTATTTAAATTTTTTTGTGAAAATACACTAAGAAAAATGAATAGTTTGCCTTCGGGATGTGGCAAAAAATGTTAGGAGTTTATTCGGCATGAGCGAGTTAAAGGAAAAAACAAATGTAATGCAAATTCAAAAAAAACTTTTATTTAAAAAAATGTACCAAAATGGTAAAAATAACTTTTTGGACGCTGTGGATTTTTTTTTATTTTTTATATTTTTTTCTCGTTTTTAGTTTATTGTTTTTAGTCATTTTGTATTTGATTAGTACAAATTACGTCCAAAATTAAAATCCAAAATTACGTTTGTCTTTAGCCACGCGGACTTCTTAATATCAAAATCAGATTCAGCGACCCCAGAAACCGCAGATGAGTTTTTTTATCCTTATAAGATTTTCCGTTATCCTTACAGATTTCTTAATGACAGAATCGGATTCGCGGCTCCAAAGATGATATATTTTTTCATTAGAGAGTTTTACAAAATGAGTTTTTTTCGGGAAATTTGAGGAAGAGAATAATTACGTTATGCTTACAGGATCTCTCCTTATCCTGACAATTTCAAGTCAATTGAAAAGATTTGACCCGGACAAACAAACAGATATACAGATACAAAACTGAGATAACTAAAAACTTTTAAAAAATCATGAAATTCCTTAAACAAATTATGTACAAGAATGCAAATTAACTTAAATATGTTAAAAATAAATTTACCACAGACAAAAATTTTTACGGCCAAATATTCTTTTAAATTTAAGACTATATGCATTTCCCAACAAAGAGGAATAGCACATTTTGTTGTTGGTAAAAAACATTAACAACAACATTAAATTTACGACTCAAACTGCTCAGAAATAAAACTTAGCTTCATCACATATTATCGTTTATATTACTCCAGCCATTAAGGGATGAAGGCTAGTGGAATAGCGGCCAACACATATAGCCTATAATTTGACAAAATGCTCAAGCGCATCAAAATCGGATAGCTAGTTCTAGAGTTGAGGTATTTTTGGAATATTTTGGCTTTTAGTGCCGCCTGGTTATCTGATATGATGTAGATCTTTTGTCCTAGCAGCCTTTTGGATAAATACACTCTTGCGGACAGCTCTATTGCATGCACTTCAGCTTGAAAGATTGATGTATATTGCCTTAGGGGTTTAGATATGTTGCATCTTAGATTTGCTATTCCGAATCCAGCTTTTCCGTCTATGTTTTATCCGTCCGGATACCAAACTAGAGATCCCGTCTCTAGACTTTAACGTCCCTCCAACCATGTTTGGCTATCCGATATGACCACTTCAAATATTTGGTTGAAGTTGGTTTTAATTGGCATACGGTGGCACTTTATACTTTCGTCCATTTGATCAAGGATGTTCAGATGTGGTAATGGTTCCATTCGGTAATAGTTTTAAGGCACTGGATAGCGCCTCCCGTTTAATTGTTATGTGCATCGGCGGCATATTTAATATGGTTTTGTAGTGCTGCTGTTGGATAGGCGTTCATTTTTCCGGCGATTCCCGGGCACACAAGCCGTTTGGTGCTTGTCCTGAAAAAATATTAAAAATATACAAACACAATTCACTTAATGTGTAATACTTCGGGAATGGTAGAAGATAGTTATTTACCGCTAAGGGCAAAAATAGCTATATTTTTTTAATGATTCGATTAAAAGATCTATATAGTTAGACGTAAGCGAGTTTATTGTGAGGTTAGATTTGTTTTTAAGCTATGTTGTAATGTTGTGGCAATAATTTTTAAAATCGCAAAACCCATGTAATTATTAGCAAGAATTGGAATAAATTTTTCTCGCCGCTAGATTTTTTCCGTTTTTATACCCGTATGGTGAAACCAAAGGGTATATTAACTTTGCTTTACCGTTTGTAACGCCAAGATCCCGTCATCACACACAAAAATGAATTACACCAGTGTGTTTAGAATGATAAAAAAAAATTGAATTTTCCATGTCCGTCCGTCTGTCTGTCTGTCTGTCTGTCTGTCTGTCTGTCTGTCTGTCTGTCTGTCTGTCCGTCCGTCTGTCTGTCTGTGGCGCGGATTGCAGGCGCATGGATTGAGCTAGAGACTTGAAATTTTGCGCAGATTCGTTTTTCGTAAAATGCGAGGCTAAGTTCGTTAATGGGCAAAAATGGACCATTAGGGGGGGTACCCCCCATACGAACGAAATCGTTTTTTGTGAATATCTCAAAAACGGTGCATCTTATCAAAAAAGTCCAAGAACAAAAGTTATTTAGGATATGATTCTACATAAAACTCCCATACATCAAAATCCGATTGGAATAAATTTTAAAAAATCTTATTGGAAAGTTTGACTTCAAATTGGAATTTTGGTATAACTGTTCGAATTTTGATACGAATATCACCATACGGGTCTCCAATGATTGCCAGATTGGCAATTATAGCTTTTGTTATGTTTGGATAATAGCCTTATTGTGGTAGAAATAGTATTCAATGTCCACACACATGTGAAACCAAATACGCAACCTGAGACATGCACTAACTCAGAAAACAAATCAGATCATGATCCCGATAAAACTTGGGTCACGAATTTTTATGAGAGAGAATTTTTATGAGGGGGGTTTGAAAGAGCTTGAGCCAGAACCCAGTGTCCCATGATTAGTTGAAAAAGTCAAAAATGGAGTTTGGTAGAAGATAAGATTCAAGGGACGATGTATCGAACTATTGTTTATTGTATTAATATGTGGGTCCAATTAATTTTCTGATCTAGGACCACCCCAGTGGAGGCTCGTGTATATTTGGAATGAGGAGGCAAAGTTTTTTTTAGTTCTATAAAATTTTTTATTATGTAGGAAGACGTATTCCGAATTATGCAGGAAGACCTATTCTTCTGGAGGGGAAAAGTGAAACAGAGATTGGTGTTCGTATTCTATATGTGGCTATGCTTGTTCTTAGCAAAAGCTGTATGAAAGTATTTGTACGAATCGGAGGCTAGCCTCTATGAAGAGAATTTTTTACGGAGATTGGTGTTCGTATTCTATATGTGGCTATGCTTGTTCTTATCAAAAGCTGTATGAAAGTTTTTGTACGAATCGGAGGCTAGCCTCTATGAAGAGAATTTGAGGCGTTAAAAGCTAGAGTGGACCAACCCACATAATCGAGTTTTTGAACCTTTTTCACTTTTGTACTATTATTTACTGTAAATTTTTGGAAAAGAAAATTGTGTGGACTTTATTACTCAATGTTGAAATGTTCTTTTGTGCATCCAAACATTTTTATCTAGAAACTCACTCGCAATAGTGATTCAAACACAGAAAAATTCACGATTTCGACATGTGGGTTGGTCCACTCTAGCTTTTAACGCCTCATTTGTAGTTTATGTTTTAGAGAACTCGACATTAGAGAATAGGATTTTCTTTTAAATTATTATTTTCTGAACATACAGATTTTTATACAATCCATTATGGTATAAAAAATTAAACGGATACGTTAGAAAAACATTTTTATAAAATGTTATGAGGAGGCAATGCCTCCGTTGCCTCCCCTATAAAGCCGCCACTGGATCACCCCTAAATATTTAACTAAATTTATTACAAAAAAATCCGGTTAAAATAGCAACACTGACCCTTACACGTGCCTAATGTCGTCCACGCAAATCTAGTAACCGAATTATCTGAAATGTCATTATAATCTTGAGTAATTCAAATAGGTAATATCGTAATGTAAAATGCTAAAATCAAAGGCCTTTAACATTACAAACATTTTGTAGGTAATGTATAAATAATTGCGGCAGAAGATGATGCGCTAAATATTTACTTTTGATCTGTGGACAGAGATAATGGTTTTACATTTCTTTGTTATTTCGGTAATAATTCCATTAACTACAAATAAGTAATTGTTTCAGAAATTTTAGAGTACTGATGACGATAACGATTATAAATCATAATTTAGTAATTAGGGTTTTCAACTATACGCGTACTCGATCATTTTGACTTTCTGATACGAAATGTAATAAAGTATTGTATTCATGAACAATTTCAAACTCTTAATTTTGTCTGAAAATCATTCCCTAAGAACTTCTGAGTGGATTCGAGCATTATGAGAAAAATGTATTTCTGTCTGTCTTTCAGACAGTCAGTTCGTCCGTCAGTCTGTCAATCTGTGTCAGTTTCTCTGTTGGTTAGTCAGTCAGTCTGTGTCAGTTTCTCTGTTGGTTAGTAGTCTGTCTGTCGGTCAGTCTGTCTGTCGGTCAGTCTGTCTGTCGGTCAGTCTGTCTGTCGGTCAGTCTGTCTGTCGGTCAGTCTGTCTGTCGGTCAGTCTGTCTGTCGGTCAGTCTGTCTGTCGGTCAGTCTGTCTGTCGGTCAGTCTGTCTGTCGGTCAGTCTGTCTGTCGGTCAGTCTGTCTGTCGGTCAGTCTGTCTGTCGGTCAGTCTGTCTGTCGGTCAGTCTGTCTGTCGGTCAGTCTGTCTGTCGGTCAGTCTGTCTGTCGGTCAGTCTGTCTGTCGGTCAGTCTGTCTGTCGGTCAGTCTGTCTGTCGGTCAGTCTGTCTGTCGGTCAGTCTGTCTGTCGGTCAGTCTGTCTGTCGGTCAGTCTGTCTGTCGGTCAGTCTGTCTGTCGGTCAGTCTGTCTGTCGGTCAGTCTGTCTGTCGGTCAGTCCGTCTACTGGCCCCTAGCGGCGAGAAATAGAAGCTATTCCTATTTTAGCTGGTAATTACATGGGTTTTTCGATTTTAAAAGGTATAGCCACAACATAGCCTAAAAACAGATTTAAACCCACTTAAAAAAATATCAGTTGTGGTCAACACAAAACTTTCTTCTACAAAATCTACGACCCTGTGCAATTTACGTTATAGCCCTGTCGTATTGTCCCAATAAATTGTTGGTTCATCCAAAAATATTAAAAACGTACAAAATTTGAGATAACTTGAGAACTGTAAAAGATATCAATTTACGGTAAATGGCAAAAATGTAGAAAATGTTAACATCTTTAATTATTCTTTTAACTGATTTGTCGAAAACCCGTTAGTTTGCAAATTATTCGCAAAAATATGATTTTTTACATATTAATGAAAATATCTCAATAACGGTAAAATATAACGGATAACGGTAAGAAACAAAATTGTGCAGAATGCCATTCTCATTAATTCACTTCATACATTCAGTCAGCAAAAACCCGTTAGTTTTCGAGATAATCGCAAAAAACTGTTTTTTTTTTTGGAAATAACGGTTTTTCTCGATAACTGGTTGAGCTATCGAGTTATAGCTAAAGACAAAAGTGTGGGAAATTTTATTTTCTTCAAGTTTTGTCATACTTAAGGCCACTAAAAAACTCTAAAAAACGCGTAGTTTGGGAGTAAATCGAGAAAAACGAAATTGCGATTTTTGAAAAACCGCCATTTTGGATACTTCCGGTTAACGGATTTCCACCAAAAGTTGATAGGATCGTCCCATTTCAGGACCCAGCATGCCTATAAAATTTCATGGCGCTAGCTCTATTAATTTTTGAGAAATCTTGTACACAGACTGACAGACAGACAGAACGACATTTTTTTAATATGACTCCAATCGACTCAGGAGTGATCGGGAAATGTTTTTTAGGCAAAATTAAGAGGTCGAAATTTTTCATGAAAACAATACTTTATTATACTCCGTAGAAGAAAGTAAAAACAATTATTTCATTGAAAAATTCCAAAATATAATGAAATAATCTAATTCGAATAATACTTATGGTGAATTCGAATCACAGATTTAGAGCATGAACTACTATGGAATCGAAGAGTGCCTACTTTGTTCAATACAATTTTGTTAGAAAAAATTTGTCGACATTTTATATTCGATTTAAAATCTAGATTGAGCCATTTTCGAGCAAAAAGAGCACAATTTTTAATAAAAATTTGAAATTTGGAACAAATGCGTTTCAATTGGGCATTTAAATGCCGGAGCGAGCGCATGTTTGTGTGAGAACTGTGCCACTTATAGAATCGGTACGTTTTGGAAAAAATATGCTCGTTGCCCGATTGCGATAAGCCCAATTTAGACTAACGATTGCGATTACGATAGCGATAACGATAACGATCTAGCTTCCTCGACCAATGAGATCAAAGCTTTCATGTCTCTATCGTTGAAAGCTTTGATCTCATTGGTCTAGAAGCATCAATTGTAATCGATATCGTAATTGCAATCGTTAGTCTGAATTGGGCTTTAGACTAGTGAAAAGACTAGTTACTAAAAATGATATTTCGGTATATACCAAGGCTGTGGAGTTTGTAGCTCAACCTTTGACTCTGACTCCTGAAAGTTGAGAAGGTCCAATTACGAAAATAAAATCATCAAATCACCTCAAAACCAAAATCAAACATTGTTTTTGGTTGCAAAAATTGAGGTTTGACCTAAAGTAGAGGGACAATCAATTTTAGGGTCAATGGAGATAATATCATCGGTTTGGATTTGGAGTCCATAAAAGTTCGACTCTTAAGCTCTCTTGTGGAAATTGGCCGACTTCTACACCTGCAGAACTGAATAAGAAGACGATACAAGCTGCAATGTTTCTAAATGCAGTTGGTACGGATGCTTGTGAAGACTTTCAATCTGGAAGTGGCTAAGAAGGACGGCTACAACGAAGTTGTGAAAACATTTGAATCTTTCTGCAAGCCAAAGAAGAACGAAGTTTATGCTAGCTTCATTTTTCATGATCGGAATCAGAGACAATCGGAACCATGTGATGTATGGCTAATGGATTAAAAAAAATTATCTATGAATATTACATATATGTATATATCTCAATTACGGTGAAAGACAAAAATGTAGAGAATTTTAATACGTTTAATTCTGCTATTGACTATTTTTTTCGAAAAACCGTTAGTTTGCAAGCAATTCGCAAAAATATTTTTTTAAATCTTTGGTGATAATAGCTCGATAACGGTGGTGAAAGATATCGTATAACGGTAAAAGTCTCTTCAATTCATCTAAAATATTGAACCACTAAAGACCCGTTATTTTTCGAGATAATCAAAAAAACTGATTTTTTTTTAAAAAGCGGTATATTTCGATAACTACTTAAGATACGAAGTTCTAGTAAAAGACAAAGATGTAGAAAGTTTTATTGTTATACAGTACGCTCTCGGTAATCGCAACTAATAGAAATCGGAGCAGTCGCATGAGAAAAGGAGTTATAAAACCCACAATATATAGTTAAAAATTAGTAATTTATTTTTCGAAACAATCACATAACTGGAAAAAAATATCAGTTGTGGTCAACACAAAACTTTCTTCTACAAAATCTACGACCCTGCGCAATTTACGCTAGAGCCCTGTCGCGTTGTCAACCTAAGACGACCTCCCAATAAATTCTTGGTTTATTCAAAAATATCAAAAACGTACAAAATTTGAGATAACTTGAGAACTGTAAAAGATATCAATTTACGGTAAATGGCAAAAATGTAGAAAATGTTAACATCTTTAATTATTCTTAGATTTGTCGAAAAACCGTTAGTTTGCAAATTATTCGCAAAAATATGATTTTTTACATATTAATGAAAATATCTCAATAACGGTAAAATATAACGGATAACGGTAAAAGACAAAATTGTGCAGAATGCCATTCTCATTAATTCACTTCATACATTCAGTCAGCAAAAACCCGTTAGTTTTCGAGATAATCGCAAAAAACTGTTTTTTTTTTGGAAATAACGGTTTATCTCGATAACAGGTTGAGATATCGAGTTATAGCTAAAGACAAAAGTGTGGGAAATTTTATTTTCTCCAAGTTTTGTCATACTTAAGGCCACTTACTAAAAAACCCGTAGTTTGGGAGTAAATCGAGAAAAACGAAATTGCGATTTTTGAAAAACCGCCATTTTGGATACTTCCGGTTAACGGATTTCCACCAAAAGTTGATAGGATCGTCCCATTTCAGGACCCAGCATGCCTATAAAATTTCATGGCGCTAGCTCTATTAATTTTTGAGAAATCTTGTACACAGACTGACAGACAGACTGACAGACTGACAGACTGACAGACTGACAGACTGACAGACTGACAGACTGACAGACTGACAGACTGACAGACTGACAGACTGACAGACTGACAGACTGACAGACTGACAGACTGACAGACTGACAGACTGACAGACTGACAGACTGACAGACTGACAGACTGACAGACTGACAGACTGACAGACTGACAGACTGACAGACTGACAGACTGACAGACTGACAGACTGACAGACTGACAGACTGACAGACTGACAGACTGACAGACTGACAGACTGACAGACTGACAGACTGACAGACTGACAGACTGACAGACTGACAGACTGACAGACTGACAGACTGACAGACTGACAGACTGACAGACTGACAGACTGACAGACTGACAGACTGACAGACTGACAGACTGACAGACTGACAGACTGACAGACTGACAGACTGACAGACTGACAGACTGACAGACTGACAGACTGACAGACTGACAGACTGACAGACTGACAGACTGACAGACTGACAGACTGACAGACTGACAGACTGACAGACTGACAGACTGACAGACTGACAGACTGACAGACTGACAGACTGACAGACTGACAGACTGACAGACTGACAGACTGACAGACTGACAGACTGACAGACTGACAGACTGACAGACTGACAGACTGACAGACTGACAGACTGACAGACTGACAGACTGACAGACTGACAGACTGACAGACTGACAGACTGACAGACTGACAGACTGACAGACTGACAGACTGACAGACTGACAGACTGACAGACTGACAGACTGACAGACTGACAGACTGACAGACTGACAGACTGACAGACTGACAGACTGACAGACTGACAGACTGACAGACTGACAGACTGACAGACTGACAGACTGACAGACTGACAGACTGACAGACTGACAGACTGACAGACTGACAGACTGACAGACTGACAGACTGACAGACTGACAGACTGACAGACTGACAGACTGACAGACTGACAGACTGACAGACTGACAGACTGACAGACTGACAGACTGACAGACAGACTGACAGACTGACAGACTGACAGACTGACAGACTGACAGACTGACAGACTGACAGACTGACAGACTGACAGACTGACAGACTGACAGACTGACAGACAGACTGACAGACAGACTGACAGACAGACTGACAGACAGACTGACAGACAGACTGACAGACAGACTGACAGACAGACTGACAGACAGACTGACAGACAGACTGACAGACAGACTGACAGACAGACTGACAGACAGACTGACAGACAGACTGACAGACAGACTGACAGACAGACTGACAGACAGACTGACAGACAGACTGACAGACAGACTGACAGACAGACAGACTGACAGACAGACTGACAGACAGACTGACAGACAGACTGACAGACAGACTGACAGACAGACTGACAGACAGACTGACAGACAGACTGACAGACAGACTGACAGACAGACTGACAGACAGACTGACAGACAGACTGACAGACAGACTGACAGACAGACTGACAGACAGACTGACAGACAGACTGACAGACAGACTGACAGACAGACTGACAGACAGACTGACAGACAGACTGACAGACAGACTGACAGACAGAAAGACATTTTTTTAATATGACTCCAATCGACTCAGGAGTGATCGGGAAATGTTTTTTAGGCAAAATTAAGCGGTCGAAATTTTTCATGAATACAATACTTTATTATACTCCGTAGAAGAAAGTAAAAACTTCAAACAAAAAAGTAAAAAAAATCAGTCTAATCCACTTTTAAGTTAAGGTATGGAAAATGTTTGGGCACAAGTGTAATTTTAACACATACAATTTTGAACCTATTGGATTAAACAATCGACCAAGCTGAAAAACTTTTGGATTGTATTTTTCTGCCTTTTGATCCTAGTTATGGTCGATTTGTAGATTTTGTATCCCTGGCACAATAATTTACCAGATACGCCTTTGCGAAATTTTCCAAAATTTTTATTTTACTTTTAATTGACTACTTTACATCTTTTTTTCACAACCGGCATCATACTGCTCGACACAAATATCCAAATAAAAGATTACACAGATCACAAAGTGACAATAAAATAGAGGGAATGAGAAAAAATTCTAACTGTAAAATAACTTCCAGAATGACACATTGAGATGAAGTGAAGAAATAAAAACGTAAGCGAAAGTTGCGTTTATCGAGGACCAATTTGCAAGTGTGGTTGCATTTACAGAGTCAGTAATGCTAAAAAAAATGGTGGCCGCGAAAATCGAGGAGTTGCGCAAATCGAGGGTTGCGTAAACCGAGTAGGTAGTAATGGAAATTACTGTAAAGATAACTTCATTATTAAAAGATAATGAAGTTATCTTTACAGTATCTTCAATTATCCCTACAGACTTCTTAATGCCATAGTCGGATTCACCGACCTCAAAAACCACAACATGAGAATTTTTTGCGGAAAATTTGAGGAAACTGATAATCACGTTATCCTTTCCAAAATTGAATTCAGCGATCCCAAAAACCTCAAAACGAGATTTTTTTTCTGGCAAATTTGAGGAAAAGGATAATCACGTTATCCGTATCGTACCTACCCTTATCCTTAAAATAACGAAGTAGTGAAAATATTGTATTGTCACCGGACTTACGTATGTGTGCAAAATTTCAAGTCGATCGGATGAGTGGAAGTGGGTCAAAATTAGATTGCAAGACTTGACCCTGACAACAAATTTTCATGTATTTCCATTTTTTGTCCGATTTCAATAAAATAAAATCAAAAATTCTTCTACTCGACGAAAAAAACCTATCTTTTAGGCTATACTTAGCTTAGCTTTTAGATTAAAAAAACTTAGCTTTTAGGTTTATGCCGTTATTTTTAAATCTCAAAAACTAAAGACCCAATTTAGTTTAAAAAAAGTCTTGTTGTGCCGTGTAAATATTAACAGTTGCAAAATTGCGCCTCTGTCATAGGAATTTAAATAATATCTTGTTCTTTGATTTTTTAAAAATTTGTCAAATTGATTCAAAATCAAGTTTTTGCCAGCATATGAAATTCGAATTTGTAAACTTCGCACAATGTTTTTATCGTGGTTGGTACGATTTCTTAAACATAACAAAAGCTATAATTGCCAATCTGCCAAATTGCCAAAATTCCACTTTGAAGTCAAATTTTCCAATAAGATTTTTAAAAATTTGTTCCAATCGGATTTTGATGTATGAGAGTTTTATGTAGAATCACATCCTAAATAACTTTTGTTCTTGAACTTTTTTGATAAGATACACCGTTTTTGAGATATTCGCAAAAAACGATTTCGTTCGTATGGGGGGTACCCTAATGGTCCATTTTTGTCCATTAACGAACTTAGCCTCGCATTTTACGAATAACGAATCTGCATAAAATTTCAAGTCTGTAGCTCAATCCGTGCGCCCGCAATCCGCGCCACAGACAGACGGACGGACAGACGGACGGACGGACGGACAGACGGACGGACGGACGGACGGACAGACGGACGGACGGACGGACATGCGGAAATCAAAATCTTTTGTCATTCCTAACACACTGGTGTAATTCATTTTTGTGTGTGATGTTCGGATCTTGGCGTTACAAACGGTAAGGCAAAGTTAGTATACCCTTTGGTATACATACCATACGGGTATAAAAACATGAACTGGTGCATAATTATACCCGTATGGTGAAACCAAAGGGTATATTAACTTTGCTTTACCGTTTGTAACGCCAAGATCCCGTCATCACACACAAAAATGAATTACACCAGTGATAAAAAAAATTGAATTTTTCATGTCCGTCCGCCTGTCTGTCTGTCTGTGGCGCGGATTGCAGGCGCACGGATTGAGCTAGAGACTAGAAATTTTGCACAGTTCCGTTTCTCGTAAAATGTAAGGCTAAGTTCGTTAATGGGCAAAAATGGACCGTTAGGGGGGGGGGGGGGGGGTACCCCCATACGAACGAAAACGATTTTTGCAAATATCTCAAAAACGGTGTATCTTATCAAAAAAGTCCAAGAACAAAAGTTATTTCGGATATGATTCTACATAAAACTCCCATACATCAAAATCCGATTGGAATAAATTTTAAAAAATCTTATTGGAAAGTTTGATTTCAAAGTGGAATTTTGGTACAACTGTTCGAATTTTGATACGAATATCACCATACGGGTTTTCAATAATTGCCAGATTGGCAATTATAGCTTTCGTTATGTTTTTTTAAAGTTATTGAACAGGATACAGCATAAACTTATCTCTGTTTTCAATTTTATTTTGATTTTTTTTTCACAAAACTGGTGGACAAAACACTGACTTCAAAAAAATGCTAACTCGTTTTTGTATACCCCTGGCATCAACAAAACTAATGAACATAAACAACACTACATACAATATTTACCAATACTTTGTTTTTAGACGGGAAGAAAATTAGGCAAAATCATCTACAAATATGACATCACGTAGTGAAAGTAATTTTGAAAGTATAAGTGCATTGGTACGTCAACTGCATGCAACAGGAGGACACAATGCGGCCGCATTGCATACACCTCTAGAAGAGGAGCCATCGCCACCACTTCCGTTACGTGCACAATCGCATCCACCACAGTCGAGAAGGTCATCAATCGGGGCAGGCACAGCCTCACTTGTAAGTAATCTAGGGGAAGAGGGCACTAGGCGATCATCACATATTCCAATACTGGTGGTAACCACCGACGACAACGAAGATCACATACACGTTTTAAATGATCTCGAAGCACAGGGGCATCACAATCACCAGGATCCTCACAGCCTTCGAAGGTTTAGTCATTTTAACTTCGGCCTTCGACGATTCTCTCATTCGAACACGGTATTTACAGCAAATGTTCATAAATAAAACTTTTTATCCTAATATAAACAACGAAATTACTATCTTTACTAAAGCACTCATATATTTACATACAATAACTATGAAGTTTCATATAATATTTATCATTCATCTGTTTCCAAAAAAATCATTCGCATAATACTTGTTAGGGATATACAAAGGTTTTTTCAGTTGTAGTTCAAATTTTCTTCTCGTAAAGACAAACTTTTCTATTAAAAAATTCAATATTCAAAAACTCGAGCCCACAATTTTTACTTTCAAGACGACACTACAAGCCAACACTTTTTTTATTTGAAAGATAAAATGGCAACCTGGGAAATTTGAAAATTAATCTAAATAATTCAACAACCCGGCTTTCAAAACACTTAATTGAGTTTACTGGTTTGCGGATTATTTTTTCGTTGACTTAATTCATTTATCCCAAAATATTTCCCTAAACACGCATTTAAAAAAGTGCTTGAAAGCAACATCAGATACATAGTTTCGAGAAAACTATTTTGGTAAGTGAAAACACATAAATGTCGACTCGCAGAAGTTTTTTTAGAGGCAAAAATATCATGCACATGAATTTCTTATACAAAATCTACGTCCCTGTGCAATTTACACTATAACTCGACGAATAAAATATTAGGTTGATTTACGAAATCTCAAATATCTCAATAAAGGTAAAAGATATGGTAAGAGGCAAAAATGTTGGGAATTTTAATATTTTTAATTCGGAAAAATCTATTTTTTTACACTTTAATGAAAATATTTCAATAATGGTAAGAGATTGTGGATAACTGTAAACGAAAAAATGATGGAAAATATTATTCCCTTTAATTCATGTTATACATCCCGATAATTTTCGAGATACAGTGAACGTCCAGTATAACGTATATCTATATAACGAACCCCATTTTCGAGTTCATTAGCATCTTTATATACCGAACGGCGAAAAATTTTACTATTCCATATAACGAATGTGTGTAAATATTGGAAATAATTACATAAAAAACGGTTTTGTTTTGTTTTGTAAATAATGTGTATATACGTAAAACCGTCGCGAACCGTCACGAAAAAGCAAACTTTTGAGGTTATGTAATCTGCTTAAGTTAGATTTGTAACGCTTACATATTTCTAAATACGTATTTCGGTATAACGAGCATTTATCCGTACCTGACCCTATGTAAAATTTGTAACATTTGATGGAAGAGATTTTTGAAGTCGTCATATATAAGATCATTCATTACAAAATTCCACTAGGACCATCATAAGGTTTCTCTGGAATTCGCAAAATATTTGTGGTAAAAGAATTGATTCGTATTAATTTAACCATTGTACTCCCATTAAAAAATTATTTGATGTGGTGAATTTAATTTTTCGCTTTTTAATGGAAATATCTTGATAACGGTAAAATATAGCGGATAAAGATAAATAACAAAATTGAGGGAAATTTTTTTTCTCTTTAATTCATCTAATACTTCTATTGAACCACCGAAAAACAGTATGTGAGATAATCGCAAAAAAGCAGATTTCTTTGAAATAACACTATCTCGATAACGGGTCGCCATATCAAGTTTTAGTGAAAGACCAAAGTTTGGGAATGTTTATTATCTTCAACTTTTGTCGTACATAAGACCACCGAAAACGCTAAGTTCCGGAATAAATTGCGAAAAACGAAATTTAAATTTTTAAAAAGCGGTTTTTTGGTACTTTCGGTTAACGGATTTCCATCTAGGATGGTCCCATTTATAGGATAGTCTCATTCCAGAACCCAACACCAATGTAAAATTTCATGACTCTACTATTTTTTGAGAAATCTTGTACATAGACTGACAGACAGAAAGACATTTTTGTAATATGACTCCAATCGACTCGGGAGTACATGGGAAATATTTTTAGGCAAAATGAAGATGTCGAAATACGAAGTACGATTTCTTACCATGGGCACCCGCAAAATTTAAGCAAGTCGAGCCGTGGTCTTGCTCTGGCTTTTGAAAAAAAAAAGAAATGACAGACAAGGCGTCGTGCGCTGCGTCGCGTCGAAAGTTAAACATAGTGCTTTATGTAAAAAGGGCGCGATGTGTAAAGTACTGTAAAAGCATTATTGGAATCGATGAGAGATCTTCCTGGACCAACGAGCTCGATGACCCTCAGTAATGGAAATAATGTCGATCAGAGATCAAACCGACAACACCCACCCAACTGGCTATCTCTGTAAAGAATAGAAACTGACCCCATTCAAAGCTAGAATTTTCCTTTTTCGTAATTTATGGTTTCTAACAAAATATAAATAAAATCAGTCTATTGCATGATCTCTTTTCTCATAAATAAGGTGACCACACGTTCCGGTGTCCCGGAAATTAAACTTTGGTCTCGGATTTTTCAAATTAGTGTGATAATTTTTCAAACGCTGTGAAAAACTATCACTAAATATGCAAAACATACTCTATTTCGGCTGGAGGTTTGCTCAAAAGTACATCCAGTAACTTGTTTTCGTTTCTTCTTATTTTTTACTTTTAACAACGTTAGTATCAGCTAATCTCAATATCCAGACTTACCTTTTGAAATAATCATAAATTTTATTTGTAACAGAAATGGTTATGTATCATATGGTTTTATTTGTTTAATGTTAAAGTATTTCATTAAAGGGGAAAATCTTTAGCGAGAAGATAGTTGAAAATGTCGTGTTGTTTTTTTTTTGAACATAGTCTCACACATGTTGCATTTGACTTAAAATCTGTATGCGCATCAACATAATCAATACAGCATTAATAATATGTGCAGGCAGATAAAACGGCGATCAAGTTTTAATGTCGGATTGCGCATCTCTTCAGAGATCAAACGAATCTCTGATAACGAGCAATAGGAAATCTTTAATGATGGCGGGTTTTTCCAATAAATGTATAGGGTGACCAGCCTGCTACAAGCCAAACAAATTTTCTTGATGATTACACAGGCCAACAAATATTTTATTTCTGAAGATATTATAATTTTTGTTATACTTAAACGTTTGATATTTTAACGTCGTTGATTCAAAATGTGGAAGTGATGGAACTCTATGAACACCAAGGACAACCTCCATGCCCAAAGTGTCTTTTTAACCATCGATTCTTCATGCTGCCCATTTCTTTGCAGTTTATACGCCAACTGCATACATACACATATGAACGACATAATTTGTTTCACTTTTCGTATAGCCCGTTTCGCTTCCACTTGTGCATTTGGCATATCATGGAACTTTCCTGAGTTTGAAGTGGGGCTCGTTTATGTGAGAGGCTTGTATTAGCTGAGTTGTGATTTTGAAATTGACTGAAAATTACACTGCTGAAAATCATGGAGCGTGCTTATCTGGCTAAACCACTTCCAGATTCGAACAGCGACGTCAAATTATCCCATAATCCATTGTAATTGGCAATATCTTTTTTGTAGAACAGTGTTATCAATTATGTTTCTTTTACTTTTTTGTTAGTCAAACGGTTTATAGACATTTTTATTTAATTTTTTTTTCGTCATTAGAAAAAACAATAATCGAAGTTATTTACATATTGGGTTTCTTCAGATTCAATTTCCAATTTCTTATCATATTTGTCTTTTGATGCGTTTTCTTATTTCTCTTGAAAGTTACATAAAAACTAGAATAATTTCAGAGCAGCAATTCGTTTTCTTTTTTACCTGAAAAACTTTTGCATCTATGGAAATTAACGAAATTAATTTTGATAATTTCTATATTATTCTAGCTATTTAAAATAGATAACAATTCATATTCACTGAAACGGAATTTTTTGAATTATAATTTTTTTTAAATCAACCACTGAATTTATATTGAATATTCAAAAATTCGATATAAATTCAGTTAGAACAAAATGTTAAGTGCTGTCACAATTGTAGAGATAATTGGGACAAAAGTAAAATATCTGATGTGAACAGCACATGACTTTCTTTGATGATAACCCCACAAATAAAATACATATTAGTTAAAAATTTGATGTTAATTTTTTTTACGAAATCTGAAATATTTCGATAAAAATGATATTGATTTACGGTAAAAAGCAAAAATGTAGAGCAATTCGAAAAAATATTTTTTTTTGCATTTTAATGGAAATATCTCAACAACGGTAAAAGATATCGGATAACCAGAAAAAAAAATTCTCTTCACATCATCTCATACATTGACCACCAAAAATTTCTTAGTTTTCGAGATAATTCCAAAAAATAGAATTTTTTAAAATAATGTTATATCCGATACCAGTTTGAGGTATCGAGTTCTAGTGAAGGACAAAAGTTTAAAAAAATGTATAGTCTTCAACCTTTATTATACATAGACCACTGAAAAACTGGTAATTGCGAAAATTCGCCATTTTAGTTACTTCCGGTTAACGGATTTCTACCAAAAATTGAAAGAATCGGCCCATTCCAGGACAAAAAAGCTCTGTAAAATTTCATGTTCTAACTCAAGTACAATAGTTTTTGAGAAATCTTGTACACAGGCAGATATACTAACAGATTGAAACACATTTTCGTAATAATGCTCCAAACGACTGAGACGTGCTGGGGAAACGTATAAGATTTTGCCAATCTAGTTTCTTCTCACGTATAAGAAAGTTAGAATGCGAAAAATTGGGTTATCATCTAAAAAAAGTTTTTTTTTTACTTTAGTAGTATACATTTTTTTGTTTTACATCTCTCAGTAGTCTCCCTTTTTTGAATTAATGAAAAAAATCGAACCATTCCTTCCCATCTCCACCATACAAACGAAACTGCCTCGTATTGAAAAATTTATAAAGACAAAATGTGTTTAGAATATGATTTTACATAACCGTTCCATACATCAAAATCATATTGGATTCTTCGTGTGGCGTGTAGATGGTGGAGGTAATGGAGAACACAAACAAAACACTTTCAATCCTTCTTTTTTATATCTTTATTTTAACACATGACTTCCTTTAATCTTCTTTTATAACTCTGCTTTTAAACTAGCCTTTAAAAACTTTACTTTGAAAACTTTACTTCTTAAACTAGCTCTGCCAAAACTTAACTCTAGACTTTCTCGATTCAGACTGTTTGATTATTACTTGACTTATCTTACTCGACTGACATTACTCGACTTATATTACTCCACTCTTCATCAGAACTTATTAAAAACTAACTCCCTTAAGTTTACAATTACTTACTTTTATAACTATTCTATGCGGAAGTTGAATTCTTCCGCTTACATAAATGTTACGATATTCTTAAAAACATATTCATTTATTATGAAAACATTTCAAGGTCTTTTCCTAGCCTAATGGTTTTATTTCCGATCAGCACTTCATTTCATTTCATGCCCGTGCATTCTACCTTCTGCTGAGTCAACAAAACTTAGGTGCATTGGATTGCCTCACTGAATTGCATGAATGACTTAATTGTGATAATGATACAACAATTGTTTATGTTATCGTATTTCAGTTCTTGTGTTTAAACATCTGTCGTTCCGTGTTTGGACATTTGACCGATTTTTTAAATAGCTCATAATCAAATTAGGAAATCCAATTACATCTGTTTTCAAATAGTTGACTAAATTATATCTAAGAAATGAAGCTTAATTGTTTTTATCAATGACCATTATGAATGATCATTAGAATCCTAACATACCATCCCCCTTGAAAAAAGAAAATGTCGCAGACATTTTCGTAAAAATATTAGTTTAACTATCTTTGTATTTCATAATGTCTTATACAGTATATATTAAGTTTTTGTCATAAAATTAATGTCCAGAACAAATAGTATTTTACATTATCAAAAATTAAACAATTTCATATTTCTTATTGACTATAGAAAATTTTTCCTTTATTACGTATCTAATTATATATTTATATTAATGTTATTACTTTTGTTCGTGAATTTTGATTAAGCTCTTTTTATCAAATTAATTTTATTTGTTGTGTATCTTTACGAATTTCGGTTTTTTTTTCTCTAAAATTTTCCCGTTTATATACATGTATGCAAGTATTCTAAATACTTTTAACGTTTTTTTTATATAATTCTCGGTTATAATAGACTATTATTCATTAAACAATTTTAAACGGTTGTTATGGATACGTTTTTTCCGTTTGTTAACCATAATGATTGTGTTAATTTCGTTCGGAATCTCTACAACGGTAAATGGACCTAACCATACTTGTGAAAGTTTTCCTTTTTTGGCCGCATCTTTTACTAAAACTTTGTCCCCAACGTGGAATTTTACGGGGTAAACCTTTCTATCGTAGTAGGATTTTGTCTTTGCTTTACTGTTTTGTAAATTTTCCCTGACGATTTTATACGCGGATTGTAGTTTCGATTTTAAACCTAAAACATAATCGTCATAGTTGTATAATGGTTGCGGTTCATGTTTAAGATCAGTTGGAATCGATGGGTTGTAACCATATAATACTTCCATGGGGGTGAATCCCGTGCTACGATGAACAGTTGTATTATGGACAAACATGGCCTGTCGTAAATGATCGTTCCATGTTCTAACATTTTTATCGACGAATGTTCGAAGGTATTCTACTAAAGATTTATGAGATCTTTCTAATGCGCCATTGGATTGTGGGTGGTAGGCTGTTGTTTGGACCTTTTTTACTTTTAACAATTTACACAGTCTTTTAAAAATATCGCTCATGAAATTGGAGCCCTGGTCTGTTACAACTAAAGAAGGAATACCATATCTACTAATTATTTGATCAAAAAAAATTTTTGCAACTGTGGAGGCTTCTAAATCATTAATAGCGTAGCAATCTGTAAAACGAGTTAAATCGTCTTCGAACGTCAAAATATATTTTTCTCCGTTAACAGTTTCTTCCAAAGGACCTACTATATCTAAATAAACTTTCTCAAATGGTCTCGTAGCGGTATTTGGTATTACCAAATCCTACCGGCTGCGCCAATTATGTGGCGTGTAGATGGTGGAGGTAATGGAGAACACAAACAAAACACTTTCAATCCTTCTTTTTTATATCTTTATTTTAACACATGACTTCCTTTAATCTTCTTTTATAACTCTGCTTTTAAACTAGCCTTTAAAAACTTTACTTTGAAAACTTTACTTCTTAAACTAGCTCTGCCAAAACTTAACTCTAGACTTTCTCGATTCAGACTGTTTGATTATTACTTGACTTATCTTACTCGACTGACATTACTCGACTTATATTACTCCACTCTTCATCAGAACTTATTAAAAACTAACTCCCTTAAGTTTACAATTACTTACTTTTATAACTATTCTATGCGGAAGTTGAATTCTTCCGCTTACATAAATGTTACGATATTCTTAAAAACATATTCATTTATTATGAAAACATTTCAAGGTCTTTTCCTAGCCTAATGGTTTTATTTCCGATCAGCACTTCATTTCATTTCATGCCCGTGCATTCTACCTTCTGCTGAGTCAACAAAACTTAGGTGCATTGGATTGCCTCACTGAATTGCATGAATGACTTAATTGTGATAATGATACAACAATTGTTTATGTTATCGTATTTCAGTTCTTGTGTTTAAACATCTGTCGTTCCGTGTTTGGACATTTGACCGATTTTTTAAATAGCTCATAATCAAATTAGGAAATCCAATTACATCTGTTTTCAAATAGTTGACTAAATTATATCTAAGAAATGAAGCTTAATTGTTTTTATCAATGACCATTATGAATGATCATTAGAATCCTAACATTCGCACAAAAGCATTTTTTAAAATATAAATTTTGTCTGTACACATATACGAGTAGAGTATTTGACGATTGGCCTCTGGCAATTGTAGCTTTTCTTATCTTTGGATAAGTAATTTCAATCAAAATTCATTATCTTCAATTACATTAAATTTTTCCACCAAAACTTGATATGTGAGTCTTAAAACAGTAGAGCTTTGTTAACTAGGAAGATGTGACGAAACTCAAGTAATTAAAAGGTCTTTCAATTCGGACGACGCATTTTGCCAATCTAGTTTCTTCTCAACGCGTCAACAAATTTCGCAAATATTAGACATTTGAGTCAGTCAATGTATACCATTTAATCATGGAACAGTACACCCTTCAACAAATTTTACAAATAATTCAGATTTTTTATCAAAGTTCGCGTTTGGTTGTGACGTCTATACGTTCGCTAACTCAATTTTTCGGTCAATAAAAACGTCCAGCTAGACGAACAATTGAACGTCTTGTGCAAATATTGGAAGCAAAATTGTCGCATTTGGTCAATTGAGCAATTCGAAGCCATTCAATAAATGCCAATAAATTCGCAAAAATTGACTGTTTAGTGCGGATTTCATGTCGGAGGTGTAATTGGGCCACACTTTTTTTTCGACCGACGTACAGTGTTTTGAAAACATGATCTTTGTGATATTGGTTGAAGACCGAAAATAGCTCGAAAACCGAGGTAAATTGGATATTATGGTAAATGAGAAAATTATTAGGAAAAATAAGGCGAATTTGTTTCTGATGTCAACATTTTGAAATTCGGGACGGAAGGTCCTGTAAAGATAACGCAAATATTCTCTTTTGAATTGTCTCTCGAAAAAAAACGTGCCTTATGTGGTTTTCGGGGTCGCTGATCACGAATCTGTTATTGGAATTACAAAATTCGAAACGGAAGGATAGCGACGTATTCGTTTTTTTGAAATATTTCCGGAATAAATGCATTACTTCGCTTAATTATCGTAAAGATTTCATTTTCAATTGCTAAAAATGAAAAAATCAAAAAAAAAAAAAAATTAAACAAAATGTACAAAAAGATTGATTAGGCGCAAGCAAACACAAGTTTTTTTTTAAACATATACACTTTCAAAATGCACTCAGAGGAATAAAACTTTTTAGGTTTGGTTACATAGTGTAATTTACATACATACTTTCAAATGAAATAAAAGTTGCAAATGTCCAGGTAGAACCTTCAAGTTTTTATATAGACGCAAATATTTTAAGGAAAGAAGTGTACTAATATGCCCCATGTAATAAATATTGTTGCATTTAAGCCTATTTTAATTTTAAAATCTCGACTGAAACTCTCATTCGTAAATAAACTAATAAAAAAATGTATTCATTTTTTCAAATGAAAAGATTCTGGGAATAATGGTCACCCTGTCAGCAGAAATTGATGCTGAAGAACAATAACGTCGAATGGGTAATCATGAAACTTTTTGCTTACTATACTGTACTGGATGTAAAAACGAATATTGCCTCAACTCTATGAAGAGGTAACTTAGATTATGGTTGATACTAAATTACATTAAAGTATGTTATTTTCCTACTGCGGTTTTGTACGAATAGCGAATAAACGACTCAACGAATGTAGAAACGATCGACAAATTCAATAAATGTATGTTTTTAAGCTTCTTGCATAGCGTAGCATTTATACACAGCAAGCACCTGCAGACCAATGATGCTAAGGCGAGATTTGGTGCATAGTTAGTGCATATTTACATTGGTGACGGACTATATCAACTTAGACTTGGTGTATTTTCAATCCACAAGCGACTGACTTCTTAAGACTTCACCATTTTATATTAAAATGATATGACGTCTTTTAAGTAGTTTGCTTATTTTGCAATTTTCCGACTCTGATTGCCCTCTGCACGACTAGATATGCTACGGCATAACCATAATGTTTTTAACATGGCAGTAAACAGTACAAATCATAATATCGTGAAGACAAGTTGACTTAAACGGAACACCTTCAAAGGTCGAATTTACGATAAATCTGTTACAAAAGCGCGAGTGCGCGTACGGACAATAATTTTAATATTTTTAAGAACCAGAATATTGAATTTTTAAATTCAGTTTCCTATAAATACAATACTTAAATCAATGATGATTATTAAGTCATTTTCAGTTAATATATAATTACTATTTTGGTTTTAAAATCGTACATTTTAATTCTAAAAGTGTTTGAAAATCAGGGGAAAAAATTTTCGGATTTTTTTTCTGCCTAATTATTAATTTGTTGTTTGTTGTTGTGCACAGTAAACAATTTTGTATTTATTTGATATAAAATTTAAAGCAAGATTATTTATTTACAAGTATGGCACTTGACTATTGATTGACGTTTTTTGAAAATTTCCTAATATGATGAGATATTTTAGGAATTTTGGTATTATCTTTTATATTTCTAAAGTGCTACAATTTGGTTTTCAATTTTTGCGTTTTATCAAAAAGAAAAAGACTTTTTTAGTCAGTTATTAATTTCAGTTTAATTTGAGTCAAACCTTGAATTAGATCTAACAAAGTAAAACATAATAGTTATTATATTAATGGATTTTTGTCTAAAGTGTTGATAATTAATATTAAATACATAATCTGGGGTAATATGAAGTTATCGAAGAGTGTTAACGATCTAATTTTAAGTGCTTCAAGATTAAATTTGAGTCATTTACGTTCTAATGGACGAAATAAGAGCAAAGATGTTAGTCCAATATTTTTTTAAATTTTTTTTTGATAAAATTGTTTGAATACTCAAAAATTTAATTAAAATATTAGTTTTTAACCGACTTCCAAAAAAGTAAAGGTTCTAATAATGTAAAAAAACGTGGTGAAAAGTGGTTTTTCCATTTGATTTTATTTTAGGAGTTTCTTTTGTTGTTTGTAAATTGATCGTTTATATTTGTACAACTTGAAAGTTTATAGTGTGTTTCTTTGATTTTCGGACTTTTGCAGCTATACGAAAAAAATAATGCGAGAAATAATTGCGAAAAAATTAATTCCATTAAAACTCCTTTAATTCTATTAAAACTTCTTAGAACTGTAAATAACGCGGCTTACTTTCTTTTCATTACTCTGAAAGCGTTATGTAATTAAAAATATTTCTAGCTTTGCATTCGTCCTTTTTAATGCCATTGTCTTCTAAATCCTTATGATATAGAAGACGCTAATGACGAATTCGGGTATCAAATCCAGAGCAAGCTCTGTCGTAGAGTATATTATGGGATTACGAGTATATTAAAGATCTCGACCATCAATACTCGGGAGTCGAACATTTTTCCAAGAACAAGTAGAGGCATAAAACAAATTAAAACTAATTTTGGTTTTTTTCCCTTATTTTGACAATTGTGACAAAAAAAAATCTTTTTCATTAGATGAATATGAATCCAACAAATCTAATAAAAAATAATTTTCAATTTTGGATTCGACACGATTTTGTTGGTATTAAACTCAAAAGAGCAATTCAAATCCGACTACATTCGATAGATTACAAAATTGCTCGAAAACTGCTCTTTTTGTGTTCGCACATAGAATAGCTTGGTCATTCAAACACGTTCTCGGAGAGAGTAACTTTAGAGCAAAAAAAGCAGTCAAATACGCCATAAAAAAAGGCAATGTGAAATATATTTGATGAAAATGTGAAATTTACTTGTCAAGTAATAAATGTTTGAAAGATATAATTTTATCCTTCCCCATTATCATTTTATGTAATTGAAAAAAAAATATTAGTAAAGATATAATTTTATACGGCTGAATATTTTACGGAAAAATGTGAAATGCAAATATTGCGTTAGATTTTTCCTCTGCGTGTAAAATTCTTATATTGGTGTTTTAGAGAGTATTTTAGACATAATTATTTTCAAGGAATTGTGTTTTTGAATAGGCAATCTCGATATTTTAAATATCTGTTTCACAAAAAGCCTCTGAAAACAGTCTATAACAACATAAGTTATAACAACATACCGGCTATAATGACAGCATTTTCAGATTCCGGCTGGAGTCCCTTAATCAGGCTTAATGTATTTCTCTATCGGTTATAATGACCAACCGGATATAAGAGCAACTTTTTTGGTCCCTTCAATGTCGTTATAATCGACTATCAATTTCTAAAAAACGTTTCAAAGAACATAGATTTTTTTGAGAAAATTTTTTAAAAATATTTTTGGGTAAGTAAATTGTTTAACCATTACCAGTTGCAAAATTTTAACCACTGGAAAAATTTCGTAGATTGCATATCAATTCAACCTCAGCAATCGCTGGCTTCCTCAAATGTCGAAAATTCGAAGTGAAATAATGAAACTTTTTCTGAGGCGAAGAACAAAAAACCTGATAAAAATCATAAGATTCGACTTGTCTAATGTTTTCCAGAAAAGAGAAAAAAAATTAAAGATACAATTGGAGGAGCCAAACGTCAAATACTCTATTTGAGACAGGCAAAATTTTTATTTATGAAATTTTTATGGGAGCGGGAAGAAAAAGTTTTTTTTTAAAATAACTATTCAGTCACAAAATTTCTTGAAAAAAGGGTTTGTTTTAAACATAACAATTTACACTTTAGAATTATAAATAAACAATGTAATTCTGTGTAACATAATACGTTAAAAATAAGTAACGTTCCTTATATTCTAAAATATAGTTAACAAATCAATCGCCTAGGATGCGTAACTTTAACACGTTCGTGACATCGTGTACCACCAGTGGTACATGCATAGTGCAATCGATTTTTGAATATTCCTGACAGTCGTAAGTATAAAAACATAGTTTTAACATAAATTGTCAGTATTTTATGAAGTAATATAAAAACACGCACCGTATACCACCGATGGCGCACAACCGCCAGAAAACAAATGTGTACCACACGATGTCCAAATGTAAAAAAAGTTGAAAAAGCAAATGTCACGAACGTGTTAAGTCACTAAAAATTTCGTGTGGCATGTGTTGTCGATTCACTTGAAGTGATACGTCCAAGACAATCGACCCGGCTAATAAACTTAAACTAACTAGTATAAGTCTAAAGCCTAAAGTGTATGGTGTCTCTACCGTCGAAATATTCTAAAACAAGTCTAATTGATTTTCGGAGATAGTTTTTAATGGGAGTGACACTTGGACAAAAACAGCCGAAAGGGCCATTTTGACCCCATGGGGACAAATCTGTCACACTGGGTTCTATTAACAAAAATAGAATAAAAAAATCTAACCCATTACTTTTTACTACTGTATCAGAAAAAAAAACTATGGGGGTATTCACACTTCCTATTAAAATGGCTGTTATCGTATTAAAATGATACAAAAAATACTAATTGTTAAAGTTTTTTCCTGAACCGTGAACGTAATTTTCCGCGGTTGTAGTAAAATCAAAAATGCATAATTTTCCTCAAATTTTTTTATTGGAAACCAGTCCAATCACAGAAAAACATCACTAAATAACTAAAAACACTAAGAACAAAAGATTTTAATTACTAAAACACTATTTATATTCAATTTTCCTACAAACAAACAATTAAATGTGCCTTGCTAAACTCACTAGGTTCATTTTTGCTTGTTTCAAATATTTATCCAAATTTAATATTTTACACCAAGCGGTTAATACCATAATAAATTGTGGTAAAGTAACTAAAAATACTATCGTGTATTTTTTTACAAAACTTTAACAAATAATAATATTTTACGACAATAACAGCTGTTTTAATACCTTTTATGAATATCCTTTATATTTAGTTTTCTTATTGTAAATTTTTGATACTGAAGTGTGCATCTGAAAATATGCAGGCTATGCCACTTCTTAATACTAAATAGATAAAGTTACAAACAGACTTTGCCCCGCTATTAAAATTCCAACATGACTATCAGAATAAGGCCCCTGTAATTAAAAAGAGATTACGAAAATTTCCTGAATTCCTGTGTTAATAATCCTAAAATTTTTCGCCGTGCCACTTTTCTTGAAGTGTCTTGATAAGATTTTGGTCTAAGAAAATACGCATGTCCACGTGTGACGTAAATTATCAATTTATTCCAGATTGAACAACTCTCAATTTCCACCGAAATGTCTTTTCTGTCGTCATATAGTTTAATATTCGAATCAAAGTTAAACTTGTTTCAAAAATAGATACATGATTAATATATTTATTTGTAATGAGCAAATTTACCTAAAAACAAACCTGTAATTCTGCTTCATTTTTGTAATATTAATTTCAAAATATATTTAAAATTTCAAACAACTGAAACTGCATTTTAAAACCAGATAATGAAAGATTAACAAACATGTTCATGTAGTTGTCCATTATCTTTTATTAAAGTATTTTACAATACTATAAACTGGTATAACTGTATTAAATTTTTTTTCGATAAAAAAATGATCTATGTGTTGATTTCAACTATTTTTTTTCGAGAGTTTTTATATTTATATTTAGTTTGTATTAAAAGTTAATATGCCAATTTGAACGGATTTTTATTGATATGGATAGAGAAAGAAATAAATTAAATTTTGGGAGAAATAAATTTACGTTGGGGTACTCAGCATATTCTATAGATATTTCCATGGGAAATGTTCCACCGAAATCTCCCATCTTGTTCCTGCACGGTATATTTTCCCTAGACCCTCCTAGACGACTTCTTCCTTGAGCCTCAACAAGACTTTGGACAAGACTTTGGAACGATTTACCATCCGATGTGTTCCCCCCAGACTGTAATCTGCAGAAGTTTAAGGAGAACATAAATCGACATCTCCTTTCGTTCTTCCCAGCATCCTGAGCTTAAAGGGTCTTCCCCTAAGCTTTGGCTGAAATTACAAAAGAAATTTTTTTTTTAGAGATATTGGTTTTATAGTAGTATGTTGTTTGTATTTTTTATTGTATCATACATTATGCATGAAATTCCAGATTAATTTAAATAACTAAAAAAATTAACATAGCAAAGTAGACCAAGAAATAATAGGATGGTTTTTAAAAATAATTTGAATACAAATTTAAAAAAAGCTTTTATTGTAAAAAACTTTCACATTTTTCTAGGCCCTTAATCGATACGGAGAATCTATGGGTTCATTGGGACACAGGGCGCTTCTACAGTACATAGACACCAACGATTTATACGGTTTAAAGACATTTTTAGATACCCGCCATCTTCCAGTCGACGATAGAGATGAAGTATGAACTGAATTCAGTCAGACAATTTTTCACAGTTTTTTTATATGACCCTAATAGAATGGGACTACAGTCCTTATGGTAGCAGCCGGAAGAGGACTCTCGCCATTCGTCAGAGAATTTACAGCCCGTGGTGCTGATGTTCAGGCTGCGGATTTGGATAATTGGACGGCATTGTTATGCGCTGCCAAAGCTGGTCATTTGGACATTGTTCAAATGCTTCTTGAGCATGGGGCTGAGGTTGAACATAGAGACATGGTGAGTAGTAAGCTAACTTTTTGTAAAGTTACTTATAATTACAAAATGAAACTGTATTATAACTACTTAGAATAAACCAAATATCGAAGAGTAATGAAATATATTTTTGTTTCATATAGGGTGGATGGACCGCATTAATGTGGAGTTCATATTGTGGACATACCGATATTGTTGCTCATTTATTGGATAAAGGAGCTGATGTTCACGCTCATGGAAATTATCATTTGGGACCTCTGCTTTGGGCGGCTGGTCGTGGTCACAAAGATATTGTCCAACTATTAGTTCAAAGAGGCGCTAAAGTCAATGTTGGTGATAAGGTATGTTTAAATATCGTTACTACTTTTATTGGATTAGGTTTGCTAAAATTAGTTTAAATTTTTTAATGCAGTATGGAACTACAGCCTTAGTTTGGGCTTGTCGCAAGGGTAATGCCGAAATTGTTGAAATTTTATTAAAGGCTGGAGCAAATGTTGACACAGCCGGCATGTATTCTTGGACCCCGTTACTTGTCGCTGTATCTGGTGGCCATTTAGATTGCGTAACACTCTTATTAGAGAAAAAGCCTAATGTAAATGCACTCGACAAAGATGGAATGACAGCTTTGTCCCTAGCTTGCCGAGAAGGTTTGCAGGTAAGATTGGATTTGTAAATTGTCATTTTCGGCCCCCTTTAAACTTGCTATTGTTTCTTGAATTTCTCCGCGAATTTTATTCAAAGTTTATTCCGCGAATTTTATTTATCTATTGCAGAATAAATTCACTTAGTAAAAGTTGCCAGAATTTGTATTAATTCCGTCGGTTTTATATGAAAAAATTCGAGTTCGCGCGTCTTTCAGAAATAAAGGTCGGGATTTTTGTGTCATAGTGTAAACGGATGTCAAAATCAAATTCAAGGAATAAAGTGTCAGATATAAGTGGGGCTTTAAACGGATGTAAATGGGGCCTATTTGGTACCTAATCCTAAAAATGACATTTCAAGATAAATGATTTTGAAAATCTTGAAGTAATTCTCCGCGAGCTAATGATCATTTTTTTTATAAAATGTTCATATTTGGGTTGAATATATAGAAATAATCTTTTCCAATTTTGTTTAAGAAAATTAATTTTTATCGTTTGTATTCTTTATTATATAAATCGCGATTTTTTTAGTTAAACACCTTTTGCTCTGAGCGCCTTATATGGTCAAATTTTGTTAACTCCGTCGATTAAATTTTGCTTAGATTCTGTAAGCGTGGCAGTATACTTCCATTAACGTATTCATATTTTGTCAGATTAGACGATCAAAGAAAATAAAAATCAAATCATTTATATGTTGTCAGTATTTATTGTTTGAGGTCTAAATTGAGGTCTAAATTTTTAATTAGTTTGATAAGGAACCCTAATTTTTAATATCAAATATTGGCAATATATATATATATATATTGTCAATATATTTTATGAATTGTTTTAATTTATTAAAATTGTTTCTTCGTCCAGTTAAGTTATTAATTGATTTAGTATTTTATTTTTTGACTACATTTGTGTGAATTTAATTTCAATATAATAAGTGACTGTGTGCTCTATTTCAACAACAGTTTTTACAATTTTTACTTTCTTAAATAACAAAAAAAGACCTGTATAAGAAATGTAAAATAATAGTGTAGTAACAGGAAAATCAATCCTCCTGAAAAAGCTCAGCGTTAGCGGGCGAAACGTCGATGAATTTTGAGAAAAAATGCTGACAACATATGAATCTGAGAAAATAAAATAAGTTAATTTAATTCAGTACAACGATCGAGAACAATATTAAGATATGTACTTCCATTAACTTTTTGTGTTAATATTGTATAAAAGATTGCAAAAAAGATTTACTTAAAAATATTGAATCTAGTCAATTTTTTAATCCTTTTATTCGAACTCATAAAGTGTTGAATGTTTCATGTTTTGAAACATAATTCCTAAAAATAAAAAAAATGCGCCACAGGCGAAAGATTTTCAAATATAATGAGTCGAAAGCTTTTTGGAAAATGGTGCCACATAAAATATGTTTTGAAAAAAATCGGGTCATCTCAATAAAACTTCGGGATACGGTATGTTCGAACCGGCCATTTCAGCACAAGTTGTCGTCCTAGTAATGACACTGGATGTTCCTTTTTTTCTTTTTACTAGTGCATTTGTTTAGTAAAGCACTTAAAAATTACAGCCAAGTGACAAGACTACTGCGATTATGGCAAATTTTTTTTTAAATATTTTAAACACCTACCTCCCTTTTCTGATAGTAGCATCACGTCCCCAGCTGAGAAATTGACCTTCCCATTTAAAGTATTTTATGAGTTTTGAAATAGTACAATATTTTGAAATGTTGCATTTAACTGTCAATGGGCCGTATGCTTAGAATAGTTAGAATAGTTTTATACTTTATTTGGTTGGTACATATTATGCTATTTTCGTTAACAAAAGTGCTTTTTATTGTCAAACCCTGTTAAATCTGTTTAAGCGTTTTTGCCCACTTTTATTCATACTATACTATATATTGTCATTTTATGCATACCGCCCAATAATCCAATCGTGGTGAATTTTTAGGAAATTGCAACAGCTTTAATGGCAGTGGGTGCCTACATTAATATCCAAGACAGAGCTGGCGATACTCCACTCATACATGCTGTAAAAAGTGGTCATCGAGGCGTTGTTGAGGCTCTTTTGAAAAAACACGCCGATGTCGACATTCAAGGAAAGGAACGAAAAACCGCTTTGTACACGGCTGTGGAAAAAGGGCATACATCAATTGTAAAATTATTATTGTCATCGAATCCTGATTTGGAGTTATCAACAAAAGATGGTGACACTGCTCTATTACGGGGTGTTCGTAATAGAAACTTAGAAATAGTTCAAATACTTTTGGAGAGGCGAGCAAAAGTGGGAGCAAGTGATCGACGTGGTGATACTTGCTTGCATATAGCGATGAGAGCCAGATCAAAGGCGATTGTCGAAGCATTACTTCGTAATCCAAAGAATAGCCAGTTATTATACAGGGCAAATAAAGCAGGTGAAACTCCATACCAAATAGATACTTTACATCAAAAGACAATATTGGGACAAGTTTTTGGTGCTAGACGTTTAAACACAAATGAAGATTCCGAAGGTATGCTAGGATACGAATTATATTCATCGGCATTGGCCGATGTGCTTAGTGAACCTACCTTAAATACGCCGATTCATGTCGGCCTGTATGCTAAATGGGGAAGCGGAAAAAGTTTTCTATTAAACAAGTTACGTGATGAGATGAACAGCTTTGCAAGACAATGGGCTGAACCGTCAATAAAGGCACCATGGCTGCTTTTCGTCGTGTGCTTGCATTTGGCAATTTTAGTTGGAACAACGGTTGGAATTGGAACTTGGTCAGCAATATGGGGCGTATTAACTGCTGTTACATTTGTATTAATAGTTTATGTAGCTTTAATATCGATTAAATATGCTGGAAAGCGGTATGATGTTTATTGGGCATATTCATTTTACAATGGCTTAATGAAACGCCTAGGCAGGTTAAGATTAATAATGCAAATTGCCTTTTGTCATCCACCCGGCCCCAAAAGTGATACACAACCGAAACCAATTAGATTTCATTTTGCTGAAGCAAGTGGAGCAGCACCAACTGGTGAAGGTGCTGTTGCAATAATGTTAGCACTATTATATGATGCGATAGAGAATCATTACGGATCGGTTTGTACCAGACTGTATCGAGCCTTTCGACCAAAACCACTTAAATCGCAATCTGGATGGAAATGGAGGAGAATGTGTTGTATTCCAATTATAGTTTTATTCGAAATAGGATTGTTAACATTAATTGCTGCACTATCATTAATAATTATTTATTTCGCCTATTCAACAAATATCAATAAGGATAATGTTATCGTTGCTATATGTGTTTTATCGGGTATCCTAGGTGCTGGATTATGTATTAATTTACACATTTGTGTTAAAGCAATATTCCTCTTATTCATATCACAAGGCAGGCATCTTAAAAACGTAATAAAATCGAATAAAGGAGCTCCCCTAACTGCATTAGGAACAGAAGTCTCCCTTATGACAGACATGGTTAAGGTAAGAATCTATATTTTACTTGATTAAATCAATTATGAATGTGTTTTGAGTGATGAAACAATTTTAGTTACATTTACGTAATTTTAAAAAAAATTAAAAATTTGCTGCAAACCATTTTCAAGAAAAAAAACTTTTTTTTTACCAACAAGTTTTTGTACTACATACTATCTTTAAGTACTTGGCTTGTGTGAGTGTGTGCAGACATGTACTAATTTTCCTATTAGCTATTGTGAGGTTTGTAAATGTTTTACTCGTTTCTTTTCTCTCAGTGCCTTGATGCGTTCACAAGTCAACAAAGCCGGCTAGTTGGTGTTGTTGATGCCTTAGATTCATGTGATACTGAACGGATCCTATCAGTCTTAAGCTCTCTTCAGACTCTTCTTTCGGCTCCGAATCGGCCCTTTGTACTCTTGATTGCTGTTGATCCGCACGTGATAGCTAAAGCAGCAGAAGCAACCAGTCGACGTTTATTTACTGAAGGTGGTATTGGGGGGCATGATTTTCTGCGAAATCTGGTCCATCTGCCGGTATACTTACAAAATTCCGGCCTAAGAAAGGTTCAACGAGCTCAAATGACTGCGCAAGCGTTTAAGCGTAATTACTTGGAATATCAGAGTGAAGAACCATCACTAGGTCATTCAGCATCAGCTAGACGATTGTCAAATGCTTCCGAAATTATGTCGAGTCAAGAGAAACTAAGGGCACCGCATAATCCCAATCGTGCATCGAAAAAGTTACGTCTATCAGAATCGGTGGCCAGTTCAATTGGCTCTAATTTACATCGTTTGGGTCAAAATCCTCAAGGTGTTTTAGATTTGTCAAAAATCATTTTAACCGATGATTACTTTAGTGATATTAACCCAAGAAGTATTCGTCGCCTTATGAATGTAATTTACATAACTGGTAATATAAGAACCTAATATTAATAGTATCGAATATTAATTGCACGTTTTTGTACAGTTCGACTTCTGAAAGCATTCCAAATAGATTTTAGTTGGTATAGATTAACCTCATGGATAAATTTAACCGAACAATGGCCATTTCGAACAAGTATGATTGTACTCCAACACGATCAAAGTGGAGACACGTTAGATGATTCAGTTTCATTGCAAGCTGTTTACGACAAGTATTCTATTTAATTTCATATCTCATTTTTTTATTTGATGTAATATTTTTCGTAGAGTGCGCCCAAAAATTTCAAATCTTCGTGAGGCAGCTCCATTATTGGAACTTGATCGAGATGAAAGGAAATTAGACGCATTTCTACAACTACACAAATCTGACCTACTTGTAGCAGATTTAAGAATTTTGCTTCCATTTACAATAAATTTGGATCCATATCTTAGGAAAGTACTTAAAGGTAAGAAAAATACAAATAAGATTTAAATTATCATAGGTTACTAAAGAAATTTTTACTGAAAAATGTGAACGTCTCTCTGCATATTTTTCGAAGCAAAAATAATGCATTCTGAACGCCATTAACAAATCAAAATGGATGTCTGTATTTTTGTGCGGCTATTCACAAAATTTAATTCGCTTTGTATCCGTAATTATACATATTAAGTCCACTATATTTAAGGCGCCATTTACACCTGACACTTTATTCTGCGAATTTTATTCTTCGACACTAAGTTCATGTTGCACAACCGTTTACATTACCATACAAAATTCTGAATTTTTTTTTCCAGAAAGACGCGAAAACCGGAATTTTTTCATACAAAATCGCCGAAATAAATTCAAATTTTGACAACTTTTGCTAAGTGAATTTATGCTGCGGTAGATGAACAAAATTCGCGGAATTAATCTATATATGTATGGATGTTTGTCTGTTGGTTTGCCTGTCCCTTTGAGATTACAAAACTTAAAAACTACTGGACCGGTTTTGACGCGGTTTTTTGCAAAATGATCTGCGTTGCCAGGAGCAGGTTTTTAGCTATGTTAGATATTAAAATTCGAAACCGAAGGTCCTTTAAGGATAACGGAAGTATCCTTTTTCCCATTTTTCTCCGGAAAAATTGCCATTATAGGGTTTTTGGGGTCGCTGATCACGAATCTGGTATTAGATTTTCAAAATTCGAAACGGAAGGTCCTGTAAGGATAATGAAAATATCCTTTTTCCCATTTTTCCCCGGAAAAATTTGCATTATAGGGTTTTTGGGGTCGGTAATCACGAATCCGGTATTAGATTTTCAAAATTCGAAACGAAAGGTCCTGTAAGGATAACGCAAATATCCTTTTTCCAGTTTTTCCGGGGAAAAATCGGCATTAGGGGGTTTTTGGGGTCGCTGATCACGAATCCAGTGTTGGAATTTCAAAATTCGAAACGGAAGGTTCTGTAAGGATAACATTTTTTCCCAAAAATTTTTAAGTTATTTATGGTTTTTTGGCATTCTAAAATTTATACAAAAAACTTTTAGCTGCCAACGAAGGGTCTGCTAGTTCTGAATAAAATTCGCGGAGAAATTCAAGAAAAAATCGCAGGTGTAAATGGAGCTTATCTTAGCAAAATTTGTATTTAATTAGCTGTCAAATTTGATGTAACTTCATGGCGTTAAAAATCGAGACCGTAGAGTTAAATAAAAGGAAATTTAAAAAAAAATGGGTTTTTAAGTTCGGTTTTGGTCTGCAAGGAAATTTTAGGTAAGCTTATGCAAAACTATTGAGAAAAGATATATTAATATAAATTTTAATTTATTTTCATCTTTTAAATGTCTTTTAAAAAATATCTTATACAAAATCTACTTTTGTTCGTAATTTACACTATAACCGGACGACGAAAATATCAATTTGCATAAAAATATGAATTCTTATTTTACAAAATCTGAAATATCTCAATAATGGTAAAAGATAGTGGATAACAGTAAAATACAAAATTGTGGTAAAAATCATTCTCTTCTATTTGTCTAACAACCTACAACCCGTTAGTTCTCGGCTGCTTTTTTGAAATAACGTTATATCTCGCGGAAGCTGGGACACACATCGAGGGAATTTTACCTACCAACTCCGCGTGGTAAACTCTGGAAATTATAATTTTTATAGGCTAAATTCAGACGTATTTTACGTTATCCTTGAATTAATGAACGAGTTCAAAAGATAATTTGGATACATGAAAAATTCACATGAAAGCTTTGTTAATAAGAAATGATGCGTGGCTTATTTTTTTTATCTAGATAAAATAAAGATAAATGCTCGTAATGCTTATCTAGATAAGATAATAGATAATGAAAATTTGAAAGATAATAGATAAGATAAGATAAAAAGCCAAATTATCTAGAGAATTTTTAGATAAATACTAGCAGACCCTTCGTTGCCAGTTTAAAGTTGTTTGTATAAATTTTAGAATGCCAAAAAACCGATAAATGACCTAAAAACTTTTGGGAAAAAACGTTATCCTTACAGGACCTTCTGTTTCGAATTTTGAAAATCTAACATAGCTAAAAACCTGCTCCTGGAAACGCAGATCATTTTGGAAAAAACCGCGTAAAAATCGGTCCACTAGTTTTTGAGTTTTGTAATCTCAAACAGACCAACGAACAAACAAACATCCATTTTTATATATATAAAGGGCCTTTCAATAAGGACATAACAATTTTGTCTTTTAATAAAAACGCACCCTAAAACTTGTTTTATGATCCGGCGATGCTAAAACGTCAGTCAAGGTTTACACAGCTGGTCAAACAATTGATCTATTGAAGGAGAACTTCGGTAATCGTGTAATCTCGAGAAATGGTCCGGTCGAATGGCCACCTCGCTCATGCGATGGGGTTATGTTAAGTCGTTGGTTTATGCCAACAAGCCAACAACGTTAGAGAAGCTCAGGAACAATATCGAACGCGAAATTGCCAACGTTCCGGCCGATATGTGTGGAAGAGTGGTGGAAAATTGGCTCCAAAGAATCAATCAGCAAACGTGCTCGCGGTGGCCATATGAACGACATCGAATTTCATACTTAAATGTAACATGTCCACACTACACCTGGAATAAATTTCACCCGATATCTCAATTATTGAAAGACCCGATAGAAATATATATAGATTTATGTTAACGTTGCACAGAATTCAAAATTACGTACTAAAAAAATAAATTGCACAAAATTATTTGTTTTTCTTTTTTTGTTGATTTCCAATTTAAAATGCACTTTCAATAGCCCGGTTTACACTTGGCAACGGTTGTTGGCAAAAAATTTTGTTTATGTGCAAGAAAAGCGAGGGAAGGAGTGACACTTCGCTTCTCTCGCCAATAAACAAAAACTGTTGCCAAGTGTAAAACGGTTCTTAACCCTTTCGCGACGACTTTTAAATATTAATATTTGAAAACTGGTTTTGCGGCACACGATAAAGGTGTAATCAAGAAATGTCCTGTAATTGAAAAACAAAAAAAAAATATCAGTTGTGGTCAACACAAAACTTTCTTCTACAAAATCTACGACCCTGTGCAATTTACGTTATAGCCCTGTCGTATTGTCCCAATAAATTGTTGGTTCATCCAAAAATATTAAAAACGTACAAAATTTGAGATAACTTGAGAACGGTAAAAGATATCAATTTACGGTAAATGGCAAAAAGGTAGAAAATTTTAACATCTCCAATTCTTCCTTAAATTAATTGATCGAAAAATCGTTAGTTTGCAAGTAATTTGCAAAAATATATTTTTTTATATTTTAATCTAAATATCTCAATAACGGTAAAAGATAACGGATAACGGCAACAAACAAAATTGTGCAGAATGCCATTCTCATTAATTCACTTTATACATTCAGTCAGCAAAAACCCGTTAGTTTTCGAGATAATCGCAAAAAAACTGTTTTTTTTTTTTTTTGGAAATAACGGTTTATCTCGATAACAGGTTGAGATATCGAGTTACAGCTAAAGACAAAAGTGTGGGAAATTTTATTTTCTCCAAGTTTTGTCATACTTAAGGCCACTAAAAAACGCGTAGTTTGGGAGTAAATCGAGAAAAACGAAATCGCGATTTTTGAAAAACCGCCATTTTGGATACTTCCGGTTAACGGATTTCCAGGATCGTCCCATTTCAGGACCCAACATGCATATAAAATTTCATGGCGCTAGCTCTATTAGTTTTTGAGAAATCTTGACTGACAGACAGACTGACAGACTGGCAGACAGACTGACAGACTGACAGACCGACAGACCGACAGACTGACAGACTGACAGACTGACAGACTGACAGACTGACAGACTGACAGACTGACAGACTGACAGACTGACAGACTGACAGACTGACAGACTGACAGACTGACAGACTGACAGACTGACAGACTGACAGACTGACAGACTGACAGACTGACAGACTGACAGACTGACAGACTGACAGACTGACAGACTGACAGACTGACAGACTGACAGACTGACAGACTGACAGACTGACAGACTGACAGACTGACAGACTGACAGACTGACAGACTGACAGACTGACAGACTGACAGACTGACAGACTGACCGACTGACCGACTGACCGACTGACCGACTGACCGACTGACAGACAGACAGACAGACAGACTGACAGACTGACAGACAGACAGACTGACAGACTGACAGACAGACAGACTGACAGACTGACAGACAGACAGACAGACAGACAGACAGACAGACTGACAGACTGACAGACTGACAGACTGACAGACTGACAGACTGACAGACTGACAGACTGACAGACTGACAGACTGACAGACTGACAGACTGACAGACTGACAGACTGACAGACTGACAGACTGACAGACTGACAGACTGACAGACTGACAGACTGACAGACTGACAGACTGACAGACTGACAGACTGACAGACTGACAGACTGACAGACTGACAGACTGACAGACTGACAGACTGACAGACTGACAGACTGACAGACTGACAGACTGACAGACTGACAGACTGACAGACTGACAGACTGACAGACTGACAGACTGACAGACTGACAGACTGACAGACTGACAGACTGACAGACTGACAGACTGACAGACTGACAGACTGACAGACTGACAGACTGACAGACTGACAGACTGACAGACTGACAGACTGACAGACTGACAGACTGACAGACTGACAGACTGACAGACTGACAGACTGACAGACTGACAGACTGACAGACTGACAGACTGACAGACTGACAGACTGACAGACTGACAGACTGACAGACTGACAGACTGACAGACTGACAGACTGACAGACTGACAGACTGACAGACTGACAGACTGACAGACTGACAGACTGACAGACTGACAGACTGACAGACTGACAGACTGACAGACTGACAGACTGACAGACTGACAGACTGACAGACTGACAGACTGACAGACTGACAGACTGACAGACTGACAGACTGACAGACTGACAGACTGACAGACTGACAGACTGACAGACTGACAGACTGACAGACTGACAGACTGACAGACTGACAGACTGACAGACTGACAGACTGACAGACTGACAGACTGACAGACTGACAGACTGACAGACTGACAGACTGACAGACTGACAGACTGACAGACTGACAGACTGACAGACTGACAGACTGACAGACTGACAGACTGACAGTCTGACAGACTGACAGACTGTTTTATGTTGGTACACAATTAAGCCAATAGATTTTGTGGTATAGAAAACAAATTAAATTTATTAAAAAAAAATATGAATTCATTATACATAGAAGTACAGAAAGACACCAACAAAATTTTTCAAACATCGTCTGGTTTATTTTCATATCAGTAGTCGCGAAAGGGTTAAAAAAAGTTCTTAGGTTTGTACAAGTATGCAGAAAACAATTTCGTTTCAGCATTTTTTCAGATTTAATTTTTTAATTTTCGTTGGTAACGATTATCTCTAGATAAATAGGATTTTCCTTTATCTAGATAAGATAAAGATAACATTTTTGGGATGTTGTCTAGATAAGATAACATTTTTTTTATCTAGATGATTATCTAGATAAATTGTATCTAGATAACCGCAACACTGTGCGTGGCATTATGTAAGTGGTGTAAATGTCAAGTTTAACTTAGAGGCAAATAATGAGATGTCGGCGTTAGCAGTAAAGAAGTGGGAAGCGGGCGATAGCAAGGCTATGTTTGACATACTTCTTGCGATAAATTTAAAAAAATGAATTAAAACAGGTGAAGGGTTGCTTATAGGGATGCCAACGATACCTCGATGTTTGCGAAACATCGAGGTATCGTTGAAAAATATCGAGTTTTACAGCCGTCGCCCACTTGAGCTAACCGAGCTCGACTACGTGAACTAAGTTTCTCGCTGAAAGTAAAATCCTTAGCATTTGCATTGGCGACCGCACACTTCAGCGAAACTATGAAACTACATCGCGTAGTCATGGGCGACGGGGACTAAGTTCGCTTGCGTAGTTCAGACCTCAACTACGCGAACTACTTCGCTGGCATCGCTGACACTCACATATAAATATTTTCGGCGTTATACAGTGTAGAATCGGCTAACCCAGCTAAGCTATGTAACTATAGCTAGCCTCGCTCAAATAGCTTAGCTCAAGTGTACGGCCGGCGTTAACCTCGATGTTGAACAGGCCGATATATCGAGGTATCGATGTTGTTATCCACGATTTTAGAACATTACTCTTCATAAAATTAGTAGAGAAACTAATTTTAGGACTAGAGGGACTAGTTTTTAAATAGATTTAATATAGCCACCCTACTTAAAGATTTGTTTAAATTTTCTTTGGTATCAATTTTCGGTTTCATCTTTCTACAAGATTTCGCAAAAAATACCAGAGCTAGCCATGAAATTTTACAGAGAAGTTTGGTCCTGATGTGGAAATCCGTTAACCGGAAGTAACCAAAACGGCGGCTTTTTAAAAACTACGATTTGGTTTTTTGCGGTTAATTCCGAAACTAACAATTTTCCAGTAGTCTTATGTATTACAAAACTTGCAGACAATAAAATTTGCTACATTTATGTCTTTTACTAGAGCTACGTATCTCAGGCCGTTTTGAAGATATGCCGGTATTTCAAAAAAATTAGTGTTTTGCGAATATCTCGAAAACTAACGGGTTTTTGGTGGTTCAACGTATAAGAAGAATTAAAACCGTGTTAATTCTACCTGCTAAATTATTTATTAACTTTAACTTTTTCAAAACATTGGAAAAACATCGAGGTATCGATGTTTTCAGGACGATGTTTTTTGACATCGATGTCGCCTTAAAAAAAACATCGATTTTCGATATATCGAGGTTTTATGAACGATGTTGCATCCCTGGTTGCTTAACATCTCGAGAGCTTTGGCAGAAATTGGGGGCTATATACTAGCCCAGGAGTCCTGCGCGGAAAGCTGATTTCTTCACAGGATGCATGAAGGCGCTAATGTTCGCGACCACCTCAGAAAATTTTTTGATGCAGTAGATCAGCTTAAGAATATGGAAGTTGGGATTAACGGTGATCTTTTGTCAATTTTGTTACTATACAGCCTTCCAGCAAATTTCGGAAATTTTAGAATCGGTATTGAATCTCATGATGAGCTTCCAAACCCCAAGATTCTGCGAATTAAAATCATTGAAGAAAGCAGCGCTAGAAATAGTACTCGGAGAAATAATCAGAAAAATTAATCAAATTAAGTGTTATAAGTGTAAACAGCGAGGCTACAGAGTGCGGGACTGTAACTCAAAATCGATAAATGAGCGACATGATGTGTTAGATAATGTTTCGTGTGTAAATTCTGATATATGTAAAAAAATGAATTTGGCTCATTTTAGTTCTACACAGATTAATGCTAAAGGTGTTGCTTAGTTATCTGCCTGTGTGAATAATCGCGATAAAACTGTTAATTTGAAGGATGTATTGTATGTACCGGATTTACGAACTAATTTGTTATCGACCGGGAAATTTGTTGATAAAGGCTATCGAGTGTTGTTCGATAAGAACTTAGCAAAAGTGTTAGACTCAAATGGCATTGTTATGTTATTTGCAGATCCAATTAATGACATTTGACAGTTTCTATTAATCTAGAACAGAAGGGAGTGGCGGAGAGTAAAGACCACACGTTGAAATAGCACGGTGTCTGATGGTACAATCAAATCTTGGACCGTCTTTTTGGGCAGAAACCATATCCATGGCGAATTATGTTAGAAATAGCTGTCCAACAAAAATTTGGTTGCGCTCTATTGTTTGAACCGAACCAAGCTAGGGGGAAAATTTAGACCTCAAGCCCGAAAGAATGTGTTCCTCGGATCTGTAGAAAACGCCAAAGATTTCAAAATATGGATTTGTGAAGAAAAGCGAATTTAAATATCGCGGGATGTTCAAATTTTGCAAGCATCTTCAACGAATTGACACTATTAGTTAATTAGGTCTGCAATTTCTGGTACTGAAAAGGATGAATAATTACTAGCAATGGTCGACGAGTTTGCTTCTATTCTGAAGAATGATACTTTGCATTTGGTATAAAGATCGGAAAATCGGTCGGTTGCTGGCAGTCGCATAGTATCTTAACCAAGAACTTCAGAAATTTGGAGCAGTTCCAAGAAAATGAGATGCGAGCGTGATGGACAAGAATAGCTCATCACTATCGTATACGTTGACGATATTATAGTTTTGTCAAGGGGCGCAAAAATTTGCCGAAAACCCCGTTTTTTCATTCACACATATTCACAGATGAAATGCCTTGAGATGAATTTACAAAGGGATTGCCTAAACCAAAACATTGGAGATGTCTAGATGCACTTGGCATTAAAAGAATCACGACCGACTCGGCTTGACTCGAGAGGGGTGTTGAATGACGTTCAAACCAAGTTTCTTATTCTACTTTGTTCATTATTGTAAATCATAGTAATTCGTTAAACTTGCAGTCATTTATAATTTGTACACTTTTCACTTCTCATTATTCAGTTCATCTTGAATGTTGTTTTTGTCGTTTAAATAAAATCTTTTTCATTCGTTAATTAAGCGTGTTTATTCTCTTGGCCACTGATTTTTTGGTCCAATTTTTTTACATTCAATATTAACTTTGTTGAGTTTTGAACACAATTTGTTTGTAGTGAATGACCGGTTAATGTTTCGCTAGGTTCGGCTTGTTCTGGAATATGACGCAAGTAAAGGGGATTGTTTTCTGCATTTTCTTTTATACTAGTTATTGCGACGAAATATATAATATGGTAAAAAAAAGGTTTAAGAAGTGATTTTACACAACTCTTCTGAATATGAAAAATAAGTTTGAGCAACTTCAAATCCAAAGGTAGAGTGCGGACTCATACTTGCGCTATTTTTTATATGAAGTACCTCTTTAAAGATTTTGAAAAAAAATATGTTTCTTATGCAAGAGTTTTCACACAAAAAATTTGAGATGTGTAAAACAAGCATCATATTATAATAATAATTAATAATTGTATATTTATTGCAAACAGCACTTAGGCTGGTATCAGCAAAGTTTTAACAAGATTTAAACATTTAAATATCATAACTTATTTTAGAACATATAAATAAATAAATTAAATGAATTTAACTATAATATACAAAAACTAATACAAAAAACTTATAAACTTAAATATTTCTTTACAAGATTTCTAAAATTTTCAATTTTTCTGGCTTCTTTTATATTGTTTGGCAGATTATTGTAGACCCTTATTGATTCATGTAGTATACTTTTGTGTTTCCTGTTCGTCCTTGCCGCTGGTATACGTAGTAAATTGTCACCTCTTGTCCCAAGATTGTGTGTCGCCCTAAGCTTAGCGATGTTGAAGTTGTGTTTGTGTAAGTTGCTAACGACATTAAACATAAATTTAGCACGCTGAAGTTCAATAATTTTGTGCAATTGAGCACTGCCCGTTTTAATGTAAACCTCTGCGGTTGGTGTGCGTATATTTAAACCGTTTATTTTTTTTAGTGCCTTTGTCATAAGTCTCTTTACCGATTTTAAAAGATCACTTGAACACTGTGCCCACGTTATAATATTGTATCTAATTGCAGATAGTACATATGCGTTGTAAATTAAGTTTTTAGTTTTTTTATTAAAATCTTTGAAAAAGTAATTAAAAAAAAAAATTTGGTCCAATTTTTTTTACAACACTGCCGTGTTAGTCCCTACAACATATATTTGTTTCCATTTGCAACGGGGGGAAACGAGAATAAAATCTTTTTAACATTATTGCCTACATCTGGTGAAAATATGGGACCAATTCGAGCTAGGGCAGCCCACACATGCTTATTGGCTTATGCCCTTTGTAAGAATGTTAGAAACCATTATCTTTACTACTTTTATATCATTTTACAATAAAAATCTCTGGGTTAAATGTATGTAAACCGAAAGATGGCTTTCCTTAATTCCGCGAACATTGCAAAAATCAAATTTAGAATTTTGACTTACCCGCATAGACCCAACAAAGAACCCAAAAAGACAACACGGACACAAACAATAGCCAAGGGGGCCTACGAGGATATAAAAGAGCCAGAAACGGTTAACAGATACTCAGTACAAAAGCCCTAAGTAGCCAGATGTTAGCCGCTCCAGCACTACGCACCCCGCAGAAACTCCACCCGACTGAGAAAGGTGATATAAAAGGGCCTTAAAAAGCCCCTTGCACTGGCATTTCACTAAATTTTCGGCACACGCGGCGAACACTATTGATTATGATTTAAGATTTTAAATAATTTTATTTAAGTGTAGTTGACAGAGTAGACATATCTGACCTTTTAGCACGAACTTTTCGGATATGAAAACATCTACAAAAATAACATAACATTTGTTATATTTTTATGACCTGCAAGCCGAGAAAAACTAATAGAGCTAAATTTAAAACTAAATTTAGATATTATTATTAAATTTTTATCGTAAAACTAACGATCTATTAATTTTTTTAATTTTTTATATATAGAAGACCAACAAGCCTTGGAAGAAGAAGGGGTTCTTCAAAAGATAGTGCCATTACTGCCTCCAGTGAAGGCCGCTCCATTGCCACCATATATGCCACAATATCCTCAACCGGCATTAAGACCAATAGGATTCGAAAGCAACCCATACTTTTTAAATCAATCTCCTCAGAATTTCATGAATTTAGTAGACTTTAATGGCAGTCAAGGGCAGCTACATAGAAGAAGAAAGACAATCGACGTTGCGCCAAACGAAATTGAAAGAAGTTTTCCAGTGAGTTTTGTTTATATTATACTTACTAGAAAGAATCATTAAAAAAATATGTGCGAATTTCTTTTACCCAATAGGACGATATCTTACAATTGCAATTATCTGAATTGACTGTTGATGGCATAATAAATCTCATAGAACGTGTAGAGGATTTGAAAGTTACAATGCCGCAATTAGGAACTAAACTAAAGGAGAACTCAATTAATGGAACAGTCCTCAAACACTGCAATCTCAATGAATTGAAAGCTGTATGAAAAATATTGATAACTATGTTATGTGATGACAAAGACGTTATTAATCTTATGATTTTATTTTTATCTTTATTATTAGCTTTTAGGCTTGAATTTTGGCCATTGGGAACTGTTCAAGATTTTAATCACAACACTACGTAACTGCGAAAAGGCTAAAGGGAAACTGAAGCTAACTGCTGAAATTAGCACTGGTGCCCAAGATATTATAGATACACACACTGTATCACAACAGCAGTCACAGCCACCTCCCCAACAACATGAGCCACGTAGTAGAAAAAATTCTAGCCATATGGAAAAACAGGTAAGCATATTCTTATGGTGTTAAACATGTGCCCATAAATCTTAAGCTATCATTGTTTTTTTTTACTTGATGCTATTCAAAAACTTTCAATTTTGTCAATATTTTTACATTAGTTTTCTGCATAACTTTCGAGGCTAATATAAGTTTAATAAAAAATATTTACTATATGTTAAGTTATCCTTATAAAATAATATTTCGCATAAGAAAAACACAATTCTAAAGTAATTATGTTTGGTGGAAATGCAGCCAAAAATCCATGACTATGAGTATCTTCAGGTAACACCATGTGTTATTTTTATATTTTTTTCCATTAAAGAGAAATAAATACATATGTAATTCCTTAATGTTGTGTTACTGTTGTCTAATGTTGTGCTACTGTATTCTCTCACCTATAATATATTTCCTTAGTAGCTTAATTATATATCCCTAAATAATTTGTATGGAACTAATTTATATGGATATTAATATTATTTTTAATCTTTCCTACCTGAAAACGTTCCTTGTCCATTTTTGCTTAAGACTTGAGACGTTCAATTTTTTTTTAAATAATAAAATGTTCGTATTTGATCTGTATTGAAATCTCATCTGTTGTACTTCGAAACCATTGTTAAATAATGAGAAAATAAAATGGTGATATGTAATATTATTTTTAAAAGATTTATTCTAATTCCGTGTCTACCATCTCCTTAATTCTCCTCTGTGGTAATTTGCCAAAACTTGATAAAACTTGATAAGATATTTAAGTGGTACAGTCAGAAACATGCGACGTTGTATATGTTTTATTTTGTTCGTCCGTTAAAAGCTTATAATAGCATTTACAGGAAAGTTTAAAATAACGATCAAAAGAAAAATTTTACCATGTCACATTTTTCTGAGATTCTAAAACTACACCGCTGAAAAATGTGTTGATCAAGTTATAACAAATTTCCACTAAATTTAAGTGAAAGTAAACTTATTAACTCAGTGTTTATTTACCTATCAACAAGATACCGGGTGGAAAGCTGTTTTCGGTTTTAATTATGAATATAAATAAATATTATAAAATACAAAACTGATAACACTGCACATTTTAGATTCAAAAATCTAGTTTTTATGAAGAGCATCTCCTTATGTTTTTATGTGCAAGCAGTTTTTTAAACGCTTTCATTCAGCTTTCTATCGTGTTTGTCTGTTTGTCATGGTAAAATCGAGTAATTTAATTTTGGCCCACTTCCACTCATCCGATTCTGACGTTAAGAAGTCTGTAAGGATAACGGAAGATCCTGTGAAACTGGTTATCCTTTTATTTAAATTTTCCGGAAAAATCAACAACAAAATGACTGAAAAAAAACCAAAAAAAAAAATTTGAATAAAACTTTTATTAAAAACTAGCTTGAAAGAACCCGGCGTTGCCCGGGTAGTAATAAATGTTTGAATATGTAAAAATCCTTTTTTTTCAAAAGTATTTTGATGTATAGAAAAATTATGCAGTAATTATATTTCAAATAATTTTTTTTCATAATTTTTTTGGTTTGACGTATTGTTTTCAAGAAAATTGCAAATATTTTTTCCATCTGCTTGGGAGAAAGGGAATAGAGCGAATTCCCTTATCGCCTAATACTTAAGATTTTTGCATTTATGTTGTAACATATGTTGACCATTCATAAAATAGTTTCAGAGATGGCTGAGGAGAGGATTGGTCGAAAATTTACCATGACAGATAACCTATCCAACACTAAAAATCGTATAAAAATCCGTTCTGTAGTTTAGTAGATAGCAGGAGAGGGGGCTCGCACCATGTAGAGCGGAGTAGTTTGAGTGGATAATATTTTGCCCAACACTGAAAACCGTATTCAAATCCCTTCAGTGGTTCAGAAGATAACAGGCGAGTGGGTGAAAGGGGAGCCGATACGGCGACCACACCTAACTATAAACCGTAGTCATAATACATAGTCTATGTTGGTGCAGTAGTTCTTGAGTTTATACGTTACTCCATCTCACAAATAAAAGAAAACGCTTTCACACCCCAATAAGTTTGTTCCTGCACTCCAGATTGGGGACCTCCAGACGATATGAGAATCATATTGAAGTATATTAGATTTAGTTGTAACGTATCAAACCAATCGCTGGACACAAAAATGAACTACACCAGGGTGTTTAGAATGACAAAAGATTTTAATTTTGGCATGTCCGACCGTCTGTCTGCCCGTCTGTCGCTCTGTCGTCTGTCCGTCTATATATCCGTGAATATCATAACTTTCGGAAGGATTGAGCTAGAGATTTGAAATATTTTCAGTTGCGTTTCTCGTAAATGGCAATGCTAATTGCTTGAACTGGCAAAATCGGACAATTCCCTTCTCCATATAAATGAAACTTTTTCCTTATTTTCTCGAAAACGGTGCATCGTATCGAAAAGTTTATAAAGACAAAATGTTTTTGAATATGATTTTATACAATTTATCTATCCAGTTGGACCACTCCTACCTCCCTCTCCCATACAAATAGATTTTTTTAAATAAACGAATTGGTCGGAGACAAAATACCTTATTTAAATTCGTTCTCCACAAAATGAATAATATAAATTATCAAATCGCACAAAAACAGTGGATGAATTAAGGAAATTTGTGTTGATGCAAGTCCAAATTCGATGTGCCGCTAACCTCACTTTTGGAAATCTGGAAAAAAGCACAAAATTCAACACAAATCCATTTAATTTCACTTGGTCACTGAGTAAATTCCTTGATTCACTTCGTTGTACACAAAATAAAATACTTTCGACGATTTAAAAGTGGGAAAAACAGCGATAATTTGCTCATTATATCGATAAACAACCGCTTCGCATCGATCATCAATGAGGAAAGAGCGAATATATTTCTCAGTGGTCAAACGCGAGTCTGAGAGCGTAACGCCATCTGTTGGCGATAAAATTATTGTGAGGTACAAAATTTTCCGTTTTTGAATTCCAAATACAATATTTTCTCCTTCCATACCATAATCTCATACAATATGCAAATTTCAATTTTTCGAATATTCCCGCTTTTCCCCAAAAATTTTCTCGACTTTTCCAACAAAACGAAAAAAGATCCGGGATTTTTGATTTGGAATTACTGAAAGTGCAAGCCAGAAAACCGCTCCCCTGAAAGTATGCAATTTCGTTTTTCCAAAATTTTCCGACTTTTCCGGTGGAAATTTCCAATTTTCGGCTCCGTAGTGTTTTTACCTGGGTCAATACGAATCCAACAAATAAATCCCCATGCAAATCGGATTATATTCAGCCAAGTTATGGATAGTCAAACTGACCACGATTCATTTTTATATATATACAGTATCGGACAAAAGAAATTGAATTTTTTTGTTTTAAAGCTAACTTTTTAGGAGGGTTATGAATTGACAAACGGTATTCAGAAAAGTTGTTGCACGTGTTGAGGGTTCTCTGAATATATCAAAGTACCGTTATAATATCGGGTCTTTAATTGTTTTTTTTTTTAACAGAAACGAAATTAGGAACGACAACAGTAATTGAATTTGATATATTTATTCGTTTAAAGGTAACAAATTATATGTTTTTTACATTAAATATACTTCTTTTCTCAATATCGTGTAGAAACAACTAAAAAGTATGCAACAACTTTTCTGAATACCGTTTGTCAATTCATAACCCCCCTAAAAAGTTAGCCTTAAACCAAAAAATTCAATTTCTTTTGTCCGATACTGTAGATAAGGTAAATAAAGATAACAATCCTAGAACAAATTTTGGGAATCTTTGGTATGCCTTGCAAAACGATTATGTCCCCTTATATTTTAACGCTTAACTGTCAATTAATCAATAAAAATATTTAAATTGTTAAATTGCATGCGGTACTTGATTGAGATTCATTACTCTAAAGTATTTTCCATACATTTTCAAAGTTATATGAAAAATTCTGTTGTTTCTGATCTTTAATTATGTTTTTTTTTAAAAATTGTGATAAAAGGAAAAAAATAATTGGTATCAGGGCGCTTTGTATCAGAGATAAAAGAGAGACAAAAGCATAAAAAATAAAATAAATTATTATCTCGCTTTTTATTTCTGATACACAGCGCCCAATGAATTATTTATTTTGAAGTGAAAACTTCTTTAGCGGCGTTGTGAGTGATTTCAAACTCGATCAAACGAAAAAGCGACAGTAAAAAGAGATAGCATATTTTAGCCTACGAGAAAATGAGATAGAATACAGATGGGTGCCAGTCAATTTATCGTAAACAAGATTGATGGGAAGGGGGAAGGGGTAGGGGAAGAGGGCGGGGTACGGGAAGGGAAAGGGGAGAAGTGTTAGGAGGGAGGAAGTGGAGAGAGGAGGCGATAAATTATGTTTCGTCATAAATTGCAATATATACATATCTACTTGTATATAAATAAAAATGGATGTTTTATTGTTTGTCTGTCTGCCTGAGATTACAAAACTCAAAAACTACTGGACCGATTTTTATGCGGTTTTTTGCAAAATAATCTGTGTTGCCAGGAGCAGGTTTTTAGCTATGTAGATTTTCAAAATTCTAAACTGAAAGTCCTGTAAGGATAACGCAAATATCCTTTTTCTCATTTTTCTCCGGAGAAATTGGCACTATGGGGTTTTTGGGGTCGCTGATCACGAATCCGGTATTAGATTTTCAAAATTCGAAACGAAAGGTCCTGTAAGGATAAATATCCTTTTTCCCATTTTTCCCCGGAAAAATTTGCATTTTAGGGTTTTTGGGGTCGCTGATCACGAATCCGGTATTAGATTTTCAAAATTCGAAACGGAAGGTCCTGTAAGGATAATGAAAATATCCTTTTTCCCATTTTCCCCGGAAAAATTGGCACTATGGGGTTTTTGGGGTCGCTGATCACGAATCCGGTATTAGATTTTCAAAATTCGAAACGAAAGGTCCTGTAAGGATAAATATCCTTTTTCTCATTTTTCCCCGGAAAAATTTGCATTTTAGGGTTTTTGGGGTCGCTGATCACGAATCCGGTATTAGATTTTCAAAATTCGAAACGGAAGGTCCTGTAAGGATAATGAAAATATCCTTTTTCCCATTTTCCCCGGAAAAATTTGCATTTTAGGGTGTTTGGGGTCGCTGATCACGAATCCGGTATTAGATTTTCAATAAAAATATAATATGACTTTTGAACTTGGTACCAATATTATAATAAATAAACGCTATAACTATCCCACCCCTGATACCGCATTCGTCTCATTCTCTCTCTGTTTAGTTTTCCTAAGGTTTCACTTCTACCGCGTGTGCACTGCACACACATGTTTTTTTTTCTTTTTAGTACATTTTTTTAAATAAAAGCACTTTTTTTACTTTCTACGAACAAAAATTCAGTTACTATTCCAAAAAAAAATTTTTTGTGTCAATTTTATTGACGACTTAATAAAATAGCCTTTCTAGCAGTAGCCATAAGAAAGAGCTCCCAAGTAGCACAAAAGGTCGTAAAGTGGTCGCCGCAACTTTATTTTTTGAAACTTTTTACGACACGTACACATTAATCGTACACGGTCTTCTACAACACGGTTACGATGAACAGCGAATAGCCTCGTGTAACACGGCCTCCTACATTGCGGTTTTGCTGTTGATCGATACTTTCCGGGATACTGCAAATATTACTATCCGATGAAGCTCATTTTTGTATGTTTGCGTATTTTCTTTGTTCATAAATTCATTTTATAGAGTTCGCGGCGAGTTTGAAGCTTATTGCAGTTCGAACTCGAACTTGGTTTTTAGACGTTCTCAATATTCATTCGACTTACTTTTAATAAAACTTTTTTTTTCGATTCGTATTTTACATACATATGCTAATATGTTTAATAAAAATGAAGTTTCTTATAAGTATTTAGTATTTTTTTGTTTTCGGAAGGCAAGCCCTCTTTTGCTGTCTACATGAATGTCTTCAAAGCGTTCACTAACTAAAATAAATTTTCCTGTCTCGCCTTTAATAGGTCGAGAAATTTTTCAAAAATCCTTTTGTTAAATTTGTAAGATTGTTAGAAACCATTATCGTTGCAACTCTTTTATCCTCAGAATAAAAATTGGTTAATTACCGTCTCACAAAAAAAATAGAAAAGAGTAGCTAGGAAAATGGTTTTCCTTAAAATTTTCTGAAACTTTTTTCCGCCGTGGCAAATTTCCATCTCATATCTTTTGTGAAAAGCTCTGTGAAAAGCCCTTTCATTTTGATATAGAGATCATGCATCTACGATAAGCAGGTTGGGAGCTATGAATTGATTTCATGCAAATTGAATGTAATTTCCTTACAAATCGAAAAATCTTCAAATGATCAGGAAAAATACGAAAATCGTTCCTTCCATCCACCACCGGCTTCGTCCATTGCCAGTGAGTGCCAGAAATCTAGGATGTTAGACTTGGGTGCTCATCTTATACTTGAAGGTAGACGCGCTCGAAGGCAGCAACATGAAATTTTAAATATCTTTATATCTATTGTTTTATGTACAAAATCGCTAAAAAGGATAAAATAATTTCCTCGGTGCCGTGTATCAGAAATAAAAGCGAGATGAAATCATAAAAAATGAAATGAAATCAATATTTATCTCGTTTTCATTTCTGATACACAGCGCCAAAAATATTTTTTTTCCTTTTCAGTAATTTTAAAAAAAAAAACTTTTTTTGTTGAACGACAACAGTTCGAGTCCACACGCTGTTGTTACCAGGTGTGTCAGTTTGATATGCGTAAGTGCGAATATTGTCATTGTGGTTTGAACGTCAGTAGAGAACAGAGTTGGGCAAAATGTAATTTAATTAATAATTAAATTACTTGTAATTAAATTACATGTAATTGAATTACTTTGTAATTGCAATTACATGTAATTCAATTACTTTGTAATTGATGAAAAATAATTACTTGTAATTAAATTATTTGTAATTAAAAACAAAAACAATTACATGTAATTGCAATTACAAAGTAATTCAATTACATGTAATTCAATTACAAGTAATTTAATTATTAATTAAATTACTTTGTAATTAATTACGCCCAACTCTGGTAGAGAAGCATCGTAGTGTGAGTAATCATAATTTCACACATGGAAGAATTTTATTGCTGTTTAGTTGTGTTAGTGTATGCAGAATTGTTGGTCGTTCTGGAATTTCGCCCAATCGTGCATCACTTGCAGAACCCCTTCCACTAGTCACTAACCAATCAGAACCCGTTCTGCTGATGCACGATAACACGTGTGGAAAGGCCCAATAGAGGGAATTTTTCCAAATTTATAAAAACAGAGATTTAAGATCCTGATCGTCTGCAATGATATATTAATAGAGTCAACTCGAGATAAAGTATCGGCTATGGACATTATCTTTGCCTGATAAAATCAAGATGGTGAAAAATTTAAATTCGCGACCTTCTAATATAAATGTCATATCAGTCCTATTAGGACACGTTCATTCACGAGAAGAGAGTGATTTGAGCAAAAGACTAGACTTCGTTACTCCCACCAACAGTTTGTACAAAAAACCTTCATACAAGTAAATTCTACGCAACGACAAAGAAGGGAGATGAAGGAAATTGTGGCGATCATGATAGAATTCAAAATAAAGGTTAAAACTACCGCATAGGCCATGAGTAAACCTCCTCTGTATTGATTCAATAGCGGTAACGTCACAGTTGCAATGAGCATGAACATCAGTAAATATGCGCTGATACTACTCAATTTGTTAGGAGTTCTCTGAATAAAGCCTGACAATTTATTACTGCGTGGACAAATGTCCACGTAATGAAGATTGAATTTTAATTTCGAGTCAAACGTGACTCTTAAGTCCTTACACATACACTTCTGATAACATTACACCATTTAGAATATAGGTACATGGTAAAGGATTAGACTTATAGATGAAGCACACTTTGCCAGCTTCCACAGTCAGAGCTTAAGCTTCGGATTAAACACAAGTTTTCGCTCAACTAATTTCACTATTTCACAGTATTGGTTTAAGTGTTGAACTGAGCTCAAATGCCGGTTCAATTTCAGACGCAAAATATTGACGCTCAAATCTGAACTCACAAGGTTTTTTGTATTTCAATACTGCCTATATATGCCTGTATTTCAATAAAAATGTTTATTTGATTTTCTTATACAAAATAAAATTAGCTAGAAAATATCTGATCCCGGTTGGAATTGGTATACACATATGCGAAATGATCCGCTACATATCTTTTGTGGATTATCCGATATATCTTTCTGTAAAAAATAAGATTTACTGAGAGAAATTTTAGAAGATTTTATGAAGTTCTAAAATGGTTTGGTATTGTTAGTGTGGAGCGACAACTTAACACTTTCAAGATACGTTGTGAAAGCTAACCGAATTTGATGTTTTAAATAGGCACGTTGAGATTTAAATACCAAACGATCGGTTTCTGATTTAGTACGATAATAAGTACGACGTATATAGTTCTTATATTTGAGCATGGAGATTATAGCTTGTGAAAACCAATGGGGAGTGCTAGACGAAACTTCGCTTGCGTTAATGGCACATTAGTTAAATTATTAAATCAAATTTAAATACGTGTTTTCTTTTACTTGTATTTTGCTCCCCCTTCACGCTTTTGATTTACATTCGGATCACAAAATTTGGCGCAGCCGGTAGGATTGCTGCGTTTTTGGCGCAGCCGGAAAAAAAAACCTATTGGCTGCGTTAAAGACACTGCAAACTTTTCCGGTTGTGCCAAATGTTGGTGTTCGATATCCTACCGACTACGCCAAATGTTGCGGACTGAGTTTAAATCACAAAGCGAGAACAGGGGAGATATTTAAGATAAGGCCAACAGTGAATCTCTTTCAAAATATATTTAATAATTTTATTGCTGTTGATTAAAATAATTTTTAAAATTCTTTGCAATTTTTATGTATTAAAGTATTATTTTTAAATCGATTTATGTAGTTAATTGATCACGTTTTGGTTTTTGTCACTGAATTAACTAAATTGATAAGTGGCTTTATAGAATTTTTTTGTATTTACAAGGTTTTTAAATTATTTTAGGTAACGTTAGAAGAACAGATGATATGCGGTGCATTACAAACGCTGAATGAAGAAGCATTTGAGGATGTTGTTAGCAGTGAGAGGCCGAGCCCCTCAGGATTGCCGACAGGTGAGATGTTAGCACAGCAATTAGCACCAATACGAGAAAGTTCTGAATTCGGTTCTCCATCTGAAGAAGGTCATCAGCGTTCAAATCACCATAATAATCTTCATTCAAATCAATCCAAAGATATGCTTATGTATCCGCGTAATAATTTGCAAGTAACCACAGCTAAATCCGAAGAATCTTTGCCAACAGTCATTGTAATGCCATCCAGTGATTTCATCGATTATGATGACACGCGACTTTAATTAAAGAACGTTAATACGAAAAAAAAAATCCGAAAAAAAACTATATATAGCTTAAATTTTATCGGTTGAGTTTTTATATTCTGATTCTCTTTCCTGATCTTTTCTTTTTTTGTTGTTTTATATGTTTGGATTTTTTTAATGGTTTTGGATATCTTATTTATGATTTTTTTCTGGTTTTGGGATCAGTTCTTTAACGGTTTGGTTTTACTTTTATAGTGTTGAATTTAGTAAATAATTCAAGTCTAAAACAATGCCTGCATAATTCACGAAATTAAATTTGCTGAGTTTTGCACAGGTACTAGAAATTTGGATTGGTAACTGAGAAAAAATTACTACCCTTATTTAATTCTTGTTGATAACAGAACTAATTTGGGTTAATTAACAGTGTTAAAATGTTATTTGATAAAAAAAAGGATTTCAAATTGATTAATATTGATTGCATGTTATTTTTTTAAAATATAATTCATTTAAATAATAATAAATGCCAATGCATAAAATGTGCTGCGTTTTATTTTCATTGCCTTATTTGCATGCGCAATTCTAATTAAAATCGAAATATATTTACTTATAACTATAGCTTATAAGAAATTTGAACTATTTGGTGATTTTGTTTTTTTTTAAATATTACGATTGCATAAGTTTTAATAAAAAAAAAAGGATATTGAAAACGAAAAATGCTTCTGGGAAAGAAAAGTCGTATTCGTCTTTTTTTGACTAATATATGAATAAGATTATTTCATTTTTTGTGTACTGGACAAAATATTGTATAACTTATACCCACTTTTTTTCATTTTATTATTGTATTATCTACACATGAATTTAATGTGTATGCTTTGATTTGAGTTTTTTTTTTCAAATTGAAATACAACAAATTGGAAACATTTTTACAGAGAATGATATGTCTTTGGGAACATCGATAAACCCATCTGCAATTTTATCATCATCGCCGTTAAGTATGAGACGTGATTCTATTTTAAAACATGGCAGCGGGTCAGTAAAGACTGAAAAACGAGTATCAATTAAACGAGACAATAATATACCTCATATGGAATATGTTAGCGAAAAACGTAGATCGTTATCGTCAGGTACAACAAATGTTTACATTTCGAATTTAAAAATCCTATTTTATACATTCTCATGTTTTTACTTTAAAAAACTTTTTTCAATAGGAGGACCAAGACCCGCATCATTAGTTCTTTCTAGAGGTGATCGACCCCAATTTAAGTTGGTTAGATCATCTTCAATTGATTATGATGATGCCGCCGATTCCCAGTCACTACAAACTAATAAAGAAACTCTTGATGATGAATCCTCTCCATTAGTATTTACAATAAATAAATAATATGCTGTATTAAACGTAATTACTTACTGTGAATATAATAAGATGAAAGGAGTATTTAAAATTACCTGAAATATTACACTATTTTAAATCGTCTTTTTTCAAAATAATTTATTATGTTTACTGAAATTAAGTTCTGTATAATAAATTATTAAATTTCAAAGTTTTTTTTTCCGAAATCAATTATCCCGGTATGTTGTGTGATTTTATATTTTTAACGCAAGGCAAAACGAGCATCTAACCTTTTCGGACCTGATTTTTTTTCTAGTAGAGAAATAATTTTATTTTTATTTTCTGACTTGCAAGGGAAAAAAATTTTAGCCTTTTTTTTATTTTCGGCAGAAAAAAACTCCAATAATGTCATGCGTTTCTAATAAAATGCATTGATGGAGATAGTGTACTACTTTTTTATAAGAAATATGTTAAGGGCTAAGACACAATCATGATTGCACTCAGAGAATTAAGATTTTAGTGAGATATGGAAATAATAAACCAGTGCATATTGTAATGTACACAGGGTCTGAAGGAGTTAAAAATTTAAACACATATAATATGTCCCGAATATAATTTTTTTAATCATTTGTCCTTGAATATAAAAAAAAAAACATAATTAAAAAGATCACTACTTTACCCACAATAACGGTATAGTAGTTATTATCGTCATAAAATATTCAGGGTATTCACAGTCCTCTTTTAAATTGCGAGTAATTTTACCGCTCGGTAATTCAGTCAAATTTAACAGATTTTTACCGAGACGGTAATTTGGTTCATGTAAAAATAAATTACCGGATTCGGTAATTGTAGACATGCCTTGAGTCGTGTTTTCCGGCCCGGTTATTCGGTATCAAGAATCAACCGCGAGTGGCGCTAGTAATGTTTTTAGTTGTCAAATTTTGTCGCTGGTTTTTTATTAATCTCATCGGACTGCAATTTTTTTCAATTTTGATAGCCGTTGCCCCAATAGAAATTTAAAAGAATACATCAAACATGGATTTAAAGGTATGTGACAATCAAATTCGCAGTTCATGATTTGGTCACGTATCCAATAAAAGCGCTGTTCTCAAATCTGTGCTGTGGGATGTTCACAGCAGAATATTTTCAGTCTTTTAATATTACCGAAAACACCGAATACCCAAAATTAAAAGAGGACTGTGAATACCCTGATTATTGACATTTCGTATAATTTGTTAAAGTTTTGCTCTAAACCTTTACGCGGCTGTAGTAAAATATCAAAGATACCAATCTTTTGACTCACATTTTTTCACTTGATCCGTTTTTTCTTTGCGATAAGGCTATGATAAGACACAATGGTCGATAAGGATATGTACTGTCGCGCCAAGTCTTTGTTGCAGTGGGATGAGGGGAGTATTCAGTGTGTGAATGGATTGTATGAATGAATGTCTTGAGCTGTGCTTTGGCATTAGAGGCAATTTGCCTAAGCTCCTGGCATATATAAAAAACTACTATAATCACTTTCACTAATCACCAAATCACTTAAAACACATAACTTGAACACTATTTTTCAACACTTTTAGTATTAATAAACAATTAACTAAAACTGTCAAATATGAGCGAATTGCTAAGCTCAGTAGGTATATTTTTGCTTATTTCAAATATTTACCTATAATTTAATATTTTAAACCAAAACATAAAAAATTGTGTTCAAGTTGCAAAAAATGTTGCCGTGTATTTGGTTGTTGTTTACGAAACTAACAAATAATACTATTTTACTGCGATAACAGCTACTTTACAAGGTTCTGTAAATACCCCTTATTTTTTATAGGTATAGGCTTTTTTAAAATTAAAAATGTGTTAATTAAGGTATGTAAGGTTTCGTCCTTTTTGGAAAAAATAATTTTTCATAACACATGCATCGAAAATATGCCTTTCGATGCCTCCGTAGCGGGTCGAAAGTTGCGTTTTCGGCCCTAGGGGCGAAAGTGCGATTAGCAGGCCGAAACTGTGTTTTCGCGACGTTTATGAATGAAACTGAACGACTGAAGTTATAGCTATACGAGCGCAGTGCGATTTACAATAGTTGCGCATTGTCGATTTCCATTTTTTGTTATGTTGATTTTTCATTTCAAAGGAAAGAAATTTAAAAATTAAAATCTGTTTTGACCAACATTTCTTAGTAATAAAACGAATTTATAGAATATAGTTGTTTTGTTTCTTTTAAAAATTCACTTCTGCTGTTTGTTATGAAAAATTGTATACGCAACTCGGAGCGGAGTCACCGATTTCACTCGTGTGATATCTGCCCTCGCTTCGCTCGTGCAGCTAACTTCACACTCTTGAAATCGTTGACTTTCGCCCCTTGTTGCGTAATATACTATTATTTATTGTAAATATATTAAATATTTTGGTAAATTGAGTAATCCTTGGAACACAATGAACGCAACCAAGCCGCAACTAAGGACGCTTCGAACTGTCAAACAACGCAGTTAAAGCAGGGTTTAGACGAGACAAGTAACTTGCGGCAAGTAGACGTAAATACACGCGATTTGACCTAGTGTGCGACGCTCGCATATGTGTGAGAATACTTGCCGCTCTCTCGAAAATAATAGAAAGCCATTCTATTTTTGTGGCAAGTAAAAACCAATACAAGAACATTGAACCGTGTACACAAGAGGTGGTTTTATGTGTGTGTGTTTCGGTTCATTTTATATTTGCTGCTTTGCCAGAAACCGTCGTAACATTTTAAGGAAAAAACGACACGGATATAAAAAACTCGTCGGCAACAAACTGTTTCAGGTCGAAATTCGCAAATTTTTCCACAAAAAAGAGTCGTGATATTTTTTCTCAGAAAATTTTAGGTTATGTTTTCCTTCGGCTGTCATTCTACTTGAAATGATTTACTTGAAACGTGTAAACTAAGCAAACTACTTGCCTCTCTTTACTTGCCGCAAGTTACTTGCTGTGTATAAACCCTGCTTAAGTTAGCCTAAAAACATTTTCCGAGCACTCCTGAGTCGATTGGAACATTATTACAAAAATATCTTTCTGTCTGTTAGTTTGTCAGTGCGCGATTAAACTTGGTAATTTTCAGGCTAACTTAACCCTAATCCGCCCACCCGGTGACTTTGAATCACCGTTGCAGTTTTGTGAGTGATTGTTACGAATGTTAAAAAAGTTATTGCATTCATGCTCCTTGACTTTGTTTTTTTCAGCCTATACTATTTAAAAACGAAAAAAAAATCAAAATTTTTTTACTACAACAATAATATTTCGCTTTTATGAAATTTACCCCTAATCCACTCAGGCGGTGACTTACAGTCACCGTAACAGTTTTACCAGCAAAGAAAGGTTATTTTGGTATCACTTTGCTTCTGTTTCGCAAAATATCGGAGCGTAGTAGAGGATAATAACTGTAGAACTTCCCAGTTGCGCTTTGAACCAAATATGTGCAAATGCAAAAAAAGTGTTTGTAACTAACTTTCTTAAAAATCAATTTTATGCTACAATTGTAAATAGTGCGAATGATGTATATATATATATAAATAAATATTATTAACTCAATTAAAAACTGCAAACTTAAAATTTTTTTTTTTTTAAATTATTCTATTTTTCCGGCATGGTGACTGTGAGTTTGCGTGGATTAAGGACAAAATTAGCCTGAGCTGATTAGGGTTAAGTCGATTTTCGGGAAAAACGATTGCGGAGATGAAAAAGAAAAATCAACACTTGAGATCATGGCTCATCGGCAACTTTTCGGCAACTTTTTGCACACATCGGCAACTTTTTGCACACATGCAAAGTGTGTGAACCTCTTGGGGAAAAGTAGTAGGGAGAAATCATTTTCTTTCAGATCGTAAGCAGGGAGGCTATTCTCGAAACGTTTCGAATTTTTCGTTACGTTACGGATTACGAATCTCGCCGAAATGTTTTTTCCATCATCCAACTCCGAAACGTTTGAAAGATCGTATTCTGGTAACGAAACGTTTATGTTTCGGAATTATATTCACCTCATTTCGAAATGTACGTAGAATAGAGCTGTCAAAATGAAAATCTTGTTAAATCGTTTTAATTTTCACTTTAAGAATACTGAGTTTTCTTTAAACGTAAAATAAATGAGGCTCAGTTTTCTTTAAATGACAAATAAAATGATTTACAATTTTTTTTTGCTCTTTTGTAACATTTTATATTTTGTAATTCGCGCAACTTCACTTTAAACCAGAGCTCGGCACTCCTTGGCTCGCCTGGCTCCTCACAACGATAACATTTTTATTCAAATTTTACGAGAATACAATCAATGTATGAACATTTTTACTCGACTCTCCAACGCAATGATACGTGTTGGTTGACGACGGCCACTTTGGCAGCCGAAATCAAACGATTGACTAACAATCGATGGAGCGAGCCTACGACAGTCATTTAGTATAATTTCTGTTGTTGATGCGTGCGGATGTATACATTTGCTCCCCAAAACCTTAATTGCTTCCCAAAAGAACACTGACGTACGAAATTTTTTCAGAAATTTGATTTTTTTAGTTTTCCTTTTCCATTATGAAGCGCTCATATTCAAATTCAAATACTATGTCGTGTGATTGGGAAAACAAATATTTAATAACCACAAATAATGAAAACCATCAATGTCTAGTTTGCAGTTACATGTCGAATAAAAAATTCAATCTAGAACGCCATTACAACAGCTGTCCTATCATGTAACATAATGCAATTTAGCGCATGTTTTTTCGAAGCACAGAACCGGAAATACGTCCCCACAAGTTTTTTTGCACGACGGAACTTATTATTTTTTTGTAATCGCGTCATAATAAATTGTGTAGTTCACTATTCCTAAACGTCTCCATCAAAAGCGAAAGAGCGTAAAAAATGAAAAAGATGCCTTTTCTCATTTTGTGTTATAGTATATGAAGAAACATAAAATTTCTTCGAGTAATAGTAAATCACTACATACATGGTGCCGAGGCCTGCTTTAAACTGACGGTATCTAGGTTAGAGAAACATTCAGGGTATTCACAGTCGTCTTTTAAATTGCGGGTAAATTTACCGCTCGGTAATTCAGTCAAATTTAATAGATTTTTACCGAGACGGTAACTTGGTTCATGTAAAAATGAATTACCGAATTCGGTAATTGTATACATGTCTTGAGTCGTGTTTTTCGGACCGGGTATTCGGTGGCGCTAGTAATGTTATTAGTTGTCAAATTTTCTCGCTGGTTATCTCATCGGACTGCAATTTTTTTCAATTTTGATAGCCGTTGCCACAATAGAAATTCAAAAGAATACATCAAACATGGATTTAAAGGTATGTGAAATATTTTACAATCAAATTCACAGTTCATGATTTGGTCACGTATCAAATAAAAGCGCTGTTCTCAAATCTGTGCTGTGGGATGTTCACAGCAGAATATTTTCAGTCTTTTAATATTACCGAAAATACCGAAAATTAAAAGAGGATTGTGAATACCCTCACTATTTTGCTTATGTAATGTTAGCAAAGGATGCGTCCGAGAATACGTTCCGAGAATAGCCGCCCAGGTAAGAATCAATGTTAACTGTCTGGCAACTGAAGCACGACTGATCCCACTAAACCAAAAAATGAACGTTCATCAAATATGAGCGTTTACTGATCGTTTTGTGCGACAGAGAAAATCAGCTCTGAAAGGGACGACAATGTATTCTCAAGTATTTTCAACTTATGAACGAACGGTATCTAGTATATAAAGCCGACCGTCAAAGTTTTTCATATTTTT